>OX377620.1:164985941-165664058 GCA_947397865.1 Polietes domitor | reverse complement strand
CCCCATTCTCCGCCCCAAAGGACAAATTTCGAAAAAACCCTTTTTCGAGTCTTCATAGTCAGAATGTATACACCGATGATTTCAACTTCAGCGGTTTGGTAGGTCCCATTTTGATCCCTCTTTTTTATTATATCCCTTAAAAGTACGAATTTCGAAAAATCCCACTATTTTACGTGTCTATGCAATTAGAGGGATGTACACACCGAATTTCATGATTATAGCTGTTGTCGTATCATTGGTACCATATTTTATCCCTTTTTGTCCCGCTAAAGCTTTTATTTTCTTTGTGGTGCTTCCAAGCTACAAGAGGAATGTCCGCAACAAAATTCAAATGTATGAAAATCAAAAATTTAAATAATAAGCCAAGGCCACTAATATGTTTATACTATGTATATATATAATGGATATAATACTTCAATTCATAAAGTAAATATAAGGAAGCAATCATAAATACCCTAAATATTGGGGGATAGAGAGAGTATTTTCAGCTACAGTCTTTTGGTTGGTTGTATTTCCATCCTATTTTAATTTCAAAAGTATACATTTTGAAAATACCTTATCTCTCACGTACGCAGTTCATGATTCTACCACTTTTTGTGGTAAAAGCAACAAAATAAAGTACGAATTTGGAAAAAAATATTTTACGTGGCTATGCAGTCTTAGGAATGTATACACCGAATTCCATGTTTCTATCTGCGGCCATTTTGTTGGTACCATTTTTATCCCATTTTTCCAAAATTGCCCCCTCAAGAGTAAGACTATCTAAAATCTCTTTATTTTACGTATCTACACAATTAGAGGGATGTACACACTGAATTTCATCATTCTAGCTGTATTCGTTTAGTTGGTACTATTTTTATCCCCTTAGCCATTGTATCCCTTGAAAGTACGAATTTGGAAAAAACGTTTTATTTTTCGTGTCTACGCAGTCAGAGGAATGTATACTCCGAATTTCATGATTCTAGCTGATGTCATTTGGTACGTACTATTATTATCCCCTTTTTCCATTTGAACCCCAAAAAGTACGAATTTTGGAAAGTTATTTTATTTTACGTGTCTATGCAATCAGAGGAATGCATATATCGAATTTCATTATTCTAGGTGCAGCCGTTAGGTTGGTACTATTTTTATCCCTCTATCCCCATTTAACCCCTTAATTTTTTTATCTACTCTATAGAGGAATGTCCACACCGAATTTCGTGTTTCTATCTGTTGTCGTTTGATAGGTACCATTTTTATCCCTTTTTGTCCCATTTCGCCCCTACAAATAAAAATCACTCTATGGAATGCGCATTGCAAATGTCAAGTAAATACAAGCTAATATGTACAAAAACAATGCTGAAATACTCTAAATATTAGGGGTATTTTAAGTCCTTGTGAGGGAAAAATTTTTCCCTCTGGGCCGATTTCGTCCACTTTCAATCCCAACCGATCTACAACCATAAGACATATTTAGGAAAAATTTGAACCTCCAAGCTCATTTCGTTCGTCCGCCATCGTGCTTTAAACAGACAGACAGACGGACATGACTATATCGTCTTAGAATTTTACCACGACCCAGAATATATATACTTTATGGGGTCTCCGATGAATATTTCAATGTGTTACAAACGGAATGACAAAGTGAGGTGGAGGGTATAAAAATGGTACCAACTAATCGGCTACAGCTTGAATGATGAAATTTTGTGTGTACGTCTCTCTAATTGCGTAGACAAGTAAAATGAAGAGATTTTCGAAAGTCGCACTTTTAAGGGGGTAAAAGGGGATAAAAAAACAGCCAAATGGCTGTAGCTGAAAATGAACCCTCTATCCACTAATAGTTACTGTATTTAAGCTTTTTAAAGATTCCTGCCTTCTCCTTATTTGCAGTATTATTTCGATATATATAGTATAAACATATTGGAAGCCTTGTCTTATATGCCTGTTTTAAACTAATTAAAAATGTATATTTATTTATAAAATTATTTTTTATTTGTTTTGTTTTAGCAATATTAAAAAAACTAACATTTTCCTGTAATGTTACTGCACTTCAACGAAAATCGATATCCTCTGTGGAATGGAAACCATTGTGGAAGGTATATAAAGTTCGGCCCGGCCGAACTTGACGCCGTTTTTACTTGTTGGTCCTTAATTCGTAAAATTATGAGAGATGTGAATTGGAATGACCAAAACTTGAATTTTGCAAAAAAAAATAATATTAATAAAAATAACACAGATAGTTACTAAAACATATTTGAACACAAAGCGGCGTTTTATTTCTTACTAATTGTGTTATTTTAATAAATTTTCAAATTTCTATCCATCTCTAGGTTTCTTCCCGTTGATAACAGGCTCTACTCGACAATACCTACAAGAAAAACAATATCACTTCCCAATGTTTTCTACTCTATTCTTTTTTGGAGCACAGTGTAATTGTTTATAATTTTGTACTAAATCCTGCAAATATATTTCTAAAACGTAGTACTCTTTCTGCGCTTTAGATCACCAAAAATACAGATCGACTATTCGGCTTCTTTCTTCTTTTAGGTGTAGTTTAAAGTTGTGGAAATTAGAATACAATAGCATCTATAGCTCATCCCTAGTTTCCCGCCCGTCTTGCACGGAAATGGCGCATGAGTCCCACCTGCCCACAACAAATTTCACTTTTTGATCCGTTTTGTGGAGAATCCCTCATATGTCCATTTCCCCTTAAAATTTCTATAAATTTCCAAAGTATACAAGTTTTCAAAAATTAGTTTTAATACTTATTGGCACCCTATGCCATCGGTGTAAATGCCAAACCAAAGAAGAGAATATGTGCTAAAATATACTTTGAATTTCAAGCTTCTACCTGTATTAGTTTAGTATTAACAAGCATTTAAAATCTTTTCTCTTAAAAAGCAAGATATGAAAGAACTAGAAAACTAAGGTTAAAATTGAAATAGACGTTAATACTGAACTAATACAGAACATAAGCATGATGTTTGAAGTATTTTTAATAGAGATTCTCATCTTTCATTTGACACTAGCACCGTAATCATAGGCTGCGAAAAAATATATAAAATAATTGTTTTAATATTTGCATCTTTTGGTAGTTTGTAGTCCTGTGAAGGGCCAACAGGATGAGAAAATGGAAAAATTAAAACGCAAGATAGCTAACATTATTTTCAATAGCTATCATTCTAACATGTGGAAGGAATATGGATAAATGTATACATGTAGAAGGTCTATGAGTTTAATTATTTTTTGATTAAATAGCGAGAAAAAGCATTAAAAACCATGTAAGGAAAGGCTAAAATCGACCGGGGCCGACTATATAATACCCTACACCATTCTCTGGCTTTGATTACTAATCCTTGGTGTTTCATGGGAGCAATTTTATGTAGTTCATATAAATTATACAGTATAACGAATACGGTAAATAATATGGTAATCCAATTTTCCGGCAGATATTCCGAGTAAAGTAAATATAACATGATCTGGAAAATCTGATCAAGATCCAATGACAAATACAGACTATTCAACGGTAATAGGATGATGTAGAGTGCGAACAAGCATAGATGGACAGCAGACGGAAAGACGGACGGACGAACAGACAGACATCGTTAATTCGATTCCACCTTTAAGTATACGGATCGGCTTAGATTCACCAGCTGAAAGATGTCTTTCTGTCCGTCCATCCGTCTGTCCGCCTGCTGTCCATCTAAGCTTGTTCGCACTCTACAGGTCGCAATTGTTGTCCGATTGTCATGAAATTTGGCAGAAGTTATTTTTTCTGGCCAAGGACGATTGGTATTGAATTTGGAGGAAATCAGTTCAGATTTAGATATAGCCTCCATTCAAATATACACCAATATTGCTCTAGAATACACATTTTACATGGAATCATGACAAAATAATTTTCGATATTTTCAGTTCTTGTGAGGGAAAATTTTTTCCCTTTGGACCGATTTCGCACAGTTGCAATCCCAATCGATCTACGACTATAAGATGCTTTAGATGCTAGTGTGCTTTCAACAAACGGACGGACATGGCTAGATCGTCATAGAATTTTATGACGATCAAGAATATATATACTTTATAGTGTCTCAGGTCGATATTTCAAGGTGTTACAAACGGAATGATAAAGTTAGGTGGTGGAGGGTATACAAAAATAGAAGGAATGATGACGTCACTGACCCCATTTTTATAAAAAAAAAAACAAGTAAGGAAAGGCTAAAGTCGGGCGGGGCCGACTATATAATACCCTACACCACTCCCTGCATATGTACCTCGCTTTGATTACTAAACCCAGGTATTTCATGGGAGCAAATTTATGTAGCTCATATAAATTATACAGTTACTATAAATTTATTTAACGTATATGGTTAATAATATGGTAATTGATCCAATTATAATTGGATAATTATCCGACAGACGAATACAAATTATACAGTAGTAATAGGATGAATCGGACCGACATTTCAAAAGGGGGCCTATAACAACATTTTGGGCGTGGTCCAAAACATGGGCCTATATATTTCTCATTCACGGTAGGTATTCCTAGTTGAAAAATAGCATGATCTGCAAAATTTGATGAAGATACGATGTAAGATGTAGTTTCTAGAGCTGTAATAGATCAGAATGGGGCCCCATTTGGGTTATACCAAAGTATGGAAATATGGGCATCTCTCAAACAAGTAAGGAAAGGCTAAAGACGGACGGACTTTCTATCTCATTACAATTCAATTCGGTAAAAAAGTGAAATCGGGAAGGATTTTTACATCCTGTAAAGGTATGTGTTTGAAAACAAATTTTAAATCGGAAAGGACATTTGTATGGGGGTATATATATATAGATATAATATGTAAAGTTTGGCCAAAATCAGATAAACATTCGGGAGCAACATTTGTATGAGTGTTATATCTAAATCTGAACCGAAATTAACCACTTTCACCATAGGTGTTTCTAGTTCGATTATAAAATGTTGTGCCAATTTTAAAGAAAATCAGGTACAATATGTGGTTTCTAAAGCGGAAAAACTGAAATAGGTAGCGACGTTTGTATAGGGGCTATATCTAAATCTGAACCGATCTTACCCAAATTCTGCATAGGCGTTCTAGTTGGATTATAAGATGTTGTACCAAATTTAAAGAAAATCGGGTAAATATGTGGTTTCTACAGCGGAAAAAGTCAAATCGGGAGCGACATTTGTATGGGGGCTATATCTAAATCTGAACCGATCTTACCAAAATTCCGCATAGGTGTTTCAAGTTGGATTATACGATGTTGTTCCAAATTTAAAGAAAATCGGGTACAATATGTGGTTTATAAACCGGAAAAAGTGAAATAGGGAGCGACATTTGTATAGGGGCTATATCTAAATCTGAACCGATCTTACTCAAATTCTGCATAGGTGTTTCTAGTTTGATTATAAGGCGTTAAGCCAAATTTGAAGAAAATCTGGTACTATATGTGCTTTATAGGGCGGAAAATGTCAAATCGGGAGCGACATTTGTATGGGGGCTATATCTAAATCTTAACCGATTTCCTCCAAATCCAATACCGATGGTCCTTGGCCAGAAAAATAACTTCTGCCAAGTTTCATGACAATCGGATAACAATTGCGACCTGTAGAGTGCGAACAAGCTTAGATGGACAGCAGACGGACGGACGGACGGACAGACAGACTCATCTAGTGATTCTAAGCCGATCGGTATACTTAAAGGTGGGTCTAGCTCGATTATTTCTAGGTGTTACCAACATTTGGCGCGAAACTAACTTATAATACCCTAGACCACGAAGTGGTGTAGGGTATAAAAATTATGTAGGAAATGGTTTTTCAGAGCAAAAATTTTCAACCTCTTTTTACAAAAATGAGCGCTGTACAGTTAATTTTCTTCCGATGTTCATCATTTAGGCTTCATTCGAGAGGATTGACTGCAGATATTTATTTACTATTTGTGAAATACTACCACACACTACGAAAATATATTCAGTTGTCACTATAAGAAACACACAAAAATACTATAAACGTCAAATAATTTGACCAAAAAGTTATTCTAAGACAAAAATGGAAATTTATATTTAAAGTGCTCTCAAGGGTCTATTAATTCGGAAAAAAGACAAAAATCCAACAAAAAATTAAAAAAACGGGAAACACATGATTTTTAGAGGTGCTTTCAGACAGACGGCTTGATCTAGGAACAAAAACCAAAACTCATCAGAATTGTTATACATAACCCTTCGTCAAAGTTGTTACAATTTAATGTAATCTATATCCATATAAAATTTATGAAGAACTCATTTTTACCTAAATTATGGTTTGGAGACTGTTTCTGCTATCACACTTTAAATTTTTCTTTCACTTACATGTTACTACGCTCAGTTGGAATGCTGTTCTTCACACAACTCGCGGCTGCTTCCTCGGCAATCGTCCAGCGGGATAAATCTCGTCGTGACATTAAATAAGCGTACATTTGTGCAATATTGTCCACCAAGCTGCCATCGGCGTTAAACTGTTGCGGGAACAAATACCAAATATTATAAACAATCTAAGAAAAGTTGAAATAAAAAGCACGGAATCTGTTTTTACCACAAAACTGCAACAATACTTACCGCTTGGCATATATCGAAAATGCAAGCACGGAAACATTTAGCCTTTACACTTGCTGCCGGCCTTATGTATAGGGAATCATAAAAATCAGCTAAAAGTAATTTTGTAAATCTAAATATTCGCTCTATCCCACATCGGCTCATTTTTTGCTCTTACTCATACCTTGAGTTATGCCATGTTGCACAGTGCATTTGCGCGCGACTGTCATCAGAAATGCGCCGGTACATAAAGTGTTCTAAAATTTGACGAAAAACTGGGAATTATTAAAAAGATCGCATCTATTTTTATTTAATTTTATTTTCACAAACTGGAGCTGGAGCTTGAGCTTCCGCAGCAGCCAGCAATACTGCACAGATCAATAAAACCCCGTTTAATTTCATTTTGTCGATATTTTGCAATGTTCACAACACTTTGTTCAATTATAATTCAAATTTTATATATCGTGCAAACAAGGCAAAATATAAAATGTGATAGGAACAACATCGAAATACAGGTATTTTCAGTTACAATCAAATTAAAAAAATCAAATCAACTGGACTCATGACTTCACCGGGTATAAATAGATTTTTTTGTTTAATTATTGCACAATTTATATGGCAAAGAAATCTTTCAATTGTTATAAATACTTAAATTATCAAAACAAATTTGTATCCGGTCTATATAATTATTCCAAATAGCTAACGGCGCACAGTGGAATACTTTCAATTTAGCTGCTGCTAAAATTAAAGGAATGGTGCTGGGATATTGAAATTTCACACACATTCCTTATATTGGCAAATTAGAGCAAAAAAGTTTTTGTTTAAATCCGACCACAACCACGTCTATCTCCCTTGTCATATAAACTGAAAAAAATAAAATTTCTTAAATTAATATATAATAATTGTAAGTGTTTTCGTTAGAGTCCTCAATTAAATGAAAATTGCCAGTGCCTCGCCCTAAGCTCATATTATAAATTTTTATTTTTTACGATTTCAAAATCTCAAGTATAACTCCTTGTATCTTTTAATCGATGGTAAACAGCTCTTAAAACTTAATAAATAACTATGGCTTAGTATATCAGCTCAATTTAAAAAAAAGTCAGTGTATAATTGCCTACCGTTCTTATACCCACCACCTCCAGGATGGGGGTATACTAACTTTGTCATTCCGTTTGTAACACCTTGAAATATCGACCTGACATCATATAAAGTATATATATTCTTGATCGTCATAAAATTCTATGGCGAACTAGCCATGTCCGTCCGTTTGTTGAAAACACGCTAGCATCTAAACGAAAGGAGCTAGGACCTCCAAATTTTCCATAAATGCGTCTTATAGTCGTAGATCGTTTGGGATTGAATCTGGGCGAAATCGGCCCAAGGGGGATTTTTTTCCCCCACAAGGACTAAAAATACCCATAATATTCCCTAATATTTTAGAGTATTTAAATATACCCTCCACCTCCAGGATGGGGGTATATTCACTTTGTCATTCCGTTTGTAACACCTTAAAATATTCATCGGAGACCCCAGAAAGTATATATATTCTGGGTCGTGGTAAAATTCTAAGACGATATAGCCATGTACGTCTGTTTGTCTGTTGAAAGCACGATAGCGGACGAACGAAATGAGCTAGGAGGTTAAAATTTTTCCTAAATGTGTTGTAGATCAGTTGGGATTGAAAATGGGCGAAATCGGCCCAGAGCGAAAAAATTTTCCCTCACAAGGACTGAAAATACCCTTAATATTTAGAGTATTTCAGCATGTTTTTGAACATATTAGCTTGTAAATATTTACTTGATATTTGCAATTCGCAATCCCTTTATAACATAAAAGGGCACGATAGATTGATTTTTATTTGTAGGGGGCGAAATGGGACAAAAAGGGATAAAAATGGTACCTATTAAACGACAACAGATAGAAAAGAATTTGAAAAAGAAAACATTTTTATGAATTCCATGATACTATCTGCGGACATTTTGTTGGTACAATTTTTATCCCCTTTCTGGCAGTTTACACCTTAAAAGTACGACTTTCGAAAATTTCACCATTCCAGCTGTAGCCTTTTAGTTGGTACAATTTTTATCCATCTGCTCCCATTGAATCCCTTGAAAGTACGAATTTGGAAACACCTTTTTTCGTGTCTACTCAGTCAGAGGAATGTATACAGCGATGAACATGGTTCTAGCTGCATGAATTTGTTTGGTACAATTTGTATCCCCTTTTTCCATTTTACACCCTAAAAGTACGAATTTCGAACATTTCCTTTATTTTATGTGTCTACACAATCAGAGGAATATATACACCGAATTTCATTATTCTAGGTGCAGCCGTTTGGTTGGTACTATTTTTATCCCCTTTTTCCGTTTTACCCCCTAAATGTACGAATTCGAAAAAAAGGCTTTTATATTATTTATCCACTCAATTAGAGGAATGTACGCACCAAATGTCGTGTTTCTAGCTAGGTAGGTACCCTTTCCGTTCCCTATCCCTTTTTGCTCCATTTCACCACCTACGAATACGACTCACTTTATGGTGTACGTTTTTGTTATAGGGAGAATGCGCATACCCAATATCAAGTATGTACAAGCAGACATATTGAAAAATATGTTTAAATACTCTAAAATATTAGGGATTATTATGGGTATTTTTAGTCCTTGTGAGGGAAAAATTTTTTCCTTTAAGCCGATTTCGCCCAGTTGCAATCCCAACCAAACTACGACTATCAGACACATTTTGGGAAAATTTAGACGTCCTAGCTCTTTTCGTCTTAGAATTTTACGACGATCAAGAATACTTGTACTTTATAGGGTCTCAGTCGATATTTCAATGTGTTACAAACGGAATGACTAAGTTAATATATCCCCATCCTGGAGGTGGAGGGTATAAAAGTATTTTATTTTAATTCGAAAAGTTAATATTTCCTTACCAAATAAGAAAGAAAGCAGAAAATATATTATTTCCAGAAAATTTAAAAAAATATATAAAAATTTACAGGTTTTTCGTCTAGAAACTTTATATAATAATTATTGTTTACTTTTCAACTAATTTCATTTTATATGTTATTAAAATTATCCGAATCGCTTAAAGTGGACATTATAAATTAAAATGTGTGTTTACATCACCACACATCAGTATCAGTGGATATAGTGTGACTTAGACCACTTTCAAACTAACACAAAAGACAATTTTGGTGTGCGTAAAATGAGAAGTGTCATTGTAACGGTACATTTTTATAAATCTCAAAAAGAAAAGTTCTTTAATTAGAGATCTAATCAAAGTTAAGAGAAAATTTGCATACTTTTGGATCGTTCTAACTTTGTTTGAAATATATGTGGATAGTATTCTCTCCTTAATGGAAAAACTACTTAATTTTTAAAGAAGATAAAAGTAAGAATTTTTTTTTAAATCTTTATTTTTTACATAAAACACCACATTATTTAATAAGTAGTTGTCATCATTACTCGTAGACTCTCCATGGACGTAGATCTTATAAAGCGCCTACAAGCGATAATCTTATCGGGGAGTTTGACGTCAAACAGCGTATGAAAGCTTCAGCGGCGTTACATCTGAAAACATTATATATTGCTATAACAATTTAAAGGAAAGATAGAGATATCTCTAATTACACTGTGCAAAATTAATTGATGTAAAAATGTAAAGGTGCGCCGCACAGTGTATTATCAGCGGAAAAAAACTCCCAAATTTCATGAGCCTAAATCTGTACTTTACTGATTGAATTTTAAAAAAGAACATTATTCATATCAAGCATATTCTAAAAGAGTATATATAGTGATTTTTATTCGTAGGCGGTTAACAAGGGATAAAATGGTACATATCAAACGACAACAGCTAGAAACACGGAATTCGGTATGTACATTCCTCTAATTGAGTAAATATATAATATAAAAGTACTTTTTCCAAATTCGTACTTTTAAGGGGTAAAATGGGAATACAGGGATAAAAATGCTACCAACCAAACGGCTGCAGCTAAAATTTCTAATTTGAAATTCGGTGTGTACATTAGGGCGTACCTCAAAAAAAAGTTCGCCGTACACCTTCGAATATGAAGTATTATTGAAAGGTAGTTTCATTTTTATATTTTTCTATATAACTTCTGCATTTATAAACGGATTTTAAAGTGTGATACATCGATGTTTTTGTCTCGACGAGGCCGATTTTTTTGTCTTTGAAGTCATTGAGCTCAAGCACCCCCTTCTGGTACTTACCCATTAAATCTCAGTTGCTACTACCCTAATGTACCACTCTAATATCAGAAAATTAAAGCTCGCATAAAATCATGAATCATGCTTGAGCTCAATGACTTCAAAGACAAAAAATCGGCCTCGTCGAGACAAAAACATAGATGTATCACACTTTAAAATCCGTTTATAAATGCAGAAGATATATAGAAAAATGTAAAAGCGCGACCCCTACGTTCGGCATAAAAAAATAAAAATAAAATTTTTGAAACTACCTTTCAATAATACTTCATATTCGAAGGTGAACGGCGATTTTTTTTACTTGTAACCTGGTACGCTCTAGTGTACATTGCTCTCGGAAAGTAAAGAGATCTTTCGATATTCGTGCCTTCGGGTCCTAAATGGGATTAAATTTGGAACCAATCAATCGTGAAATTCGTCTGACTGCGTAGACGCAGAAAATAAGAAGACTTTTTCCAAAACCGTCTAGTTATGGTCAAAATGAAAAAGAGAATAAAACTGATATCCAGCAAACGACTGAAGCTAAAATCGTGAAATTAGGTATGTACATTCCACTGTGAATATGAGAGATATTGGATAATAAATATTTGTACTTTTCTTATCAAAATGGTACGGACATTTGGCCTGTCCTGAGGGAAATTGTTTCTACCTAATAACGACTGACAATGCACCTGATATTTAGGTCATATTTTTGAACATTCACTTTTTGATTACTCTGGATGTTTTATATTTATAGGAAGAAGAGGACTAATAATATTATAATAATGAAGAATCACTATGTATTTAAAACAGTTCCTTATAGAAATAGTAAACAAATATCGTGATGTGCATAAAAAATATCACAATTTTCCTAATATGGCAGTGTACTTCTAAGTTAACGCCTTTTTACTTGTTCTTCCCTCGAGACGTATTACTACAGATATACCATGCGATGCTTGGGATTTGTATAATTTCCACGTACCCTTATCTAATTTACCACATACCTGTTTTTCCATATGGGAAGGATATCCACGCAATATCTGGTAACTGATTCAGCCACAGCCCAGTGGGAAAAGTCTTGTCGTGATGTTAGATAACCGACTATTGGTGGTGATGTGTCCACAAAGCTGCCATCGAAATTGAACTATTTTGAAGGAGAGATGGGAAGTTATTTGATAGTTTAAATGTTTGGAAAAAATAAATAGTAATGTGATGCAGAGAAATGAAGGCTTGCTAATTGCTTGTGTGAAAAATCAAGCAATACATACCGCTTCACATGCATTTAAAATGCAGGTTCGGAAACATTTGGCCGCTTCACTAGCTGCCCATCTCAGATATACATAATCATCAATATCAGCTGAAAGAAATAGCGAAATTCTCAGTTTTTGGCTGCCACTTTACACTAGGCCACAGTTACACTTGACAATGTTTTGGACTACTTGTGGACCTTTCAAAACACATATGAAAATATATTTCTTAAAGTTTTCCTTCAGAAATATTTTAGATTATTTTATTTTATTTTTATGTGAATATGCCTTTCATTCTGTGGCCTAGTGTAACTTTGGATTATCATCCTACCTTCGGTTACTCCATGCACAACGGCACATTTGTATATGGCTGTTCTAAAAAATTCACTACTGAGGCACTTGGTCTAAAATGATTAAATAAAAAAATAAATATGTTAAATCCCCTTCTTTTTAATTTTTCGGAAATTTTCACAAACTCCAGTACGGGCGTCACTAGCTGCAGCTACCATCACAATGCAAATCAATAAAATCACAATTAGTTTCATTGCGGCGATTGGTCGTTCCCTTACTCTGAACACTTCGGCCTGTTATATATGCAGAATTTGTTGGAATGAAATGTTGAATGTTCTTTTGAAATATACGCCAGCACAAGAAATATATTTACATATTAATTTAATTTAAATTAACTGTACATTTAAAACAAACGCATGAATAAAGCAATATAATATTGTATGTACGTATATGCGAGTGGGGACTCTTCTCCCTCACCAACCATCTAAATAAATACATATTATATATATACATTGAAATATTTGTTGCCATAAATGTGAAATGAGCGCAATAATAAAATAAAATTATTGCATCGAACCGAGTTCAAAAATACTTTCAATTTGCCGCCCATTAGATTTTTGTCACGTTCGGTGTTTTTATATTAACACGTTTTGAGGTTTTCGAACTTATATTCGAATGTGAACAGAAAACAAGTAAAAACGGCGTTAGGTTCGGCCGGGCCAAACGTTATATACCCTCCACCATGGATTGCATTCCACAGAGGTTGTCGGATTTCGTAGAAGTGCAGTAATGGAAAATATAAATTTTGTAATATAGCCAAACCAAAACAAATATTGAAAAAATAATTATATAAATAAATATAATCTTTTAATTACATCAAACCATTATCTATTTCAAATCAAAAAATAAATATTCTTATATTTATATTTTCAAAAAGCTTAAATACCATAATTATTGGAAGATAGTGGGTGCTACAGTTTGTTGTACTTCCATTCTATTTTAATTCCAAAAGTACAAATTTTGAAAATCCATTATCAGACGTACATGTGCAAAATAGCCTAACTTCATGATTCAACCATTTTTTGCCGTAAAATAAAATAAAAACGAATTCCATGATTCCAGCTGTGCCCATTTGGTTGGTACCATATTTACCCCCTTGACATTTCTACGCAATTAGAATTTCATTATTCTAGTTGCAGTCGTTTAGTTGGTACTTTTTTATCCCCCTGTACAATTGTATCCCTTGAAAGTACGAATTTCGAAAAATTCGTCTATTTTCCGTGTCTACGCAGTCAGAGGAATGTATACTCCGAATTTTATGACACTAGCTACGGTCATTTGATTGGTACTATTTGTATCCCCTTTTTTTTAACCCCAAAAAGTACGGATTTCGAAAAATCTGTTTATTTTAAGTGTCTACGCAATCACAGGAATGTATACACCGAATTTCATTATTCCAGGTGTTGCCGTTTGCTTGGTACCATTTTTATCCCTCCGTACCCATTGTTTCCCTTGAAAGTACGAATTTGGAAAAAAACCTTTTACTTTTCATGTCTACGTAGTCAAAGGAATGTATACTCCGAATTTCATGACTCTAGCTGCATTCATTTGGTTGGTACTATTTTTATCCCCTTTTTCTATTTAGACCCCATAAAGTACGAATTTCGAGAAATCAGTTTATTTTCCGTGTAAACACAGTCAGAGGAATGTATACTCCGAATTTCATGACTCTAGCTACGGTTATTTGATTGGTACTATTTTTATCCCCTTTTTCAGTTTAACCCCAAAAAGTACGAATTTAAAAAAACGTGTATTTTACTTGTCTATGCAATCAGAGGAATGTATACACCGAATTTCATTATTCTAGGTACAGCCGTTTGGCTGGTACCATTTTTATCCCTCTATTCCCATTTTATCCCTTAAAAGTACGAATTTGGAAAAAATTCTTTTATATTATGTATCTACTCAATTAGAGGAATGTACACACCGTGTTCGTGTTTCTAGCTGTTGTCGTTTAATATGTACCATTTTTATCCCTTTTTTGCCCCATTTCACCCCCTACAAATAAGAATCACTTTATGGTGCACGGTTTTTCTGTAGGGGGAATGCGCATACTAAATATCAAGCAAATATAAACAGACATATTCAAAAAACATGCTTAAATACGCTAAAATATTAGGGATTATTATGGGTATTTTTAGTCCTTGTGAGGGAAAAATTTTTCCCTTTGGCGCGATTTCGCCCCATTTCAATCCCAACCCATCCCAACTACGACTATAAGACTCATTTATGGAAAATTTGAACGTTCTAGCTCCTTTCGTTTAGATGCTAGCGTGCTTTCAACAGACGGACGGACGGACGGACATGGCTAGATCGTCTTAGAATTTTATGACGATCAAGAATATATATACTTTATAGGGTCTCAGGTCGATATTTCAAGGTGTTACAAACGGAATGACAAAGTTAGTATACCCCCATCCTGGAGGTGGAGGGTATAATGAGAGTTAAACATCAAATATACAGCAAAATTCCCATACAGCAGGGAAACACTCCAATTTCTATGCAAACACTCCAATTGAACAATGTAGGGTTGGCCATTTAAAATTTTAAATTTGAACTACCGATTACTTTGACTTTGAAAGGTAGAACAACATTCAATTTTATTTTTATTTTGAGCTTTATGTTTGACATTAGCTAAATGGGATGCTATACGCTCGAACAAAATTGGGAAATATTAAAAACGTACATCCAAAGTAGTGAGTCTTTAACGCAAACTATAAGAAATTTACGTGGAAAATTTTTGAGAAGAGATCGGCCTTCAGTTCAGCTTTCATCTCGGTGGCTATGTCAATAAGCAAAATTGTCGCATATGGTGTTCAGAGAACACACTATTCGTTTTTTTTTTGGGCTGTACTGAAAAATTGGGTTAATCGGATGAGGTACTGCCGAGCCAGTCGTGGTAGTCATATGAATGTTATTGTGTTCCATTATCAAATGACAAAGTTCAACCTTTCCAATAAAACCAGAAATTTGAAAAAAATAATCAATACTTTTTATTTTATAGCCGATTCTAATTTAAAATTTACATATTTCGTATCACAAATCGGTCCAAATTTGGCCAGCGGGCTGATCAATGAGAGTGTCAGGCAGCCACGATAACAATCTTATTCCATATACATATGGCTTATCCCATATCAAAGCAGACAAAACAAGTTCACATCATTCAAATTTTTCTGAAAATCTCACTTTGAAAAATATTTTACATATGTATGTCTTAGGAAAAATCAATTTACAGAGTTATAGGCATTGCAATTCGCAGAGAAACTAAAACAAGTATATACGCTTCACCATGCATTGCATTCCACAGACGCTGTAGCTTTTCAAAGAAGTGCAATAATATTACAGGAAAAAATATTTTTTTAATATCGCCAAAACAAAACAAATAGAAATATTGAAAAAATAATTTTATAAATAAATATAATATTTTTATTATTTCAAACCGCGCATATAAGGCAAGGCTACAAATACGTTTACATTATATATATCGAAATAATACTTCAAGTCAATTGAAACAAGTAAGGAAGGTTAAAGTCGGGCGTGGCCGACTATATGATACCCTACACCTAATCAATATACCCTGTGGTGTAGGTATAAAAAGGTTGTTACATTTGAACTGGGTATATATATACTACAAATTTCATACTTCTATCTGTATTTGTAAAAAAAAATTGAACACAAACTTTGAATGAGAGCTATATATAAATCTGAACCGATCTGACACATTTTTAGCATAGGTTTTCTGAAATATAAGACGCTTTCCCAAATTTTATGGAAATCTATTAAATATGTGGTTTCTAGAGCGGAAAGAAGCTATATATAAATCTGAACCGATTTGACCCACTTTCGCCATGGATGTTTGTAGTTGAAATATGAGCTGGTTTGCCAAATTTTAAGCAAATCAATTCAAATATGCTATTTCTGGAGCGGAAATAATCAATTCAGTGGCGAAATTTGTATTGGAGCTATATACATATCTGAACCGATCTGGCCCATTATTACCAGAGCTGTTTCTAGTTGAAATATAATTTGTTTTGCCAAATTTGAAGAAAATCTGTTAAAATATGTGGTTTCTAGAGCGGAAATAATCAAATCGGGGGAGACATTTGTGTGGGAGCTATATATATAAATCTGAACCGACATGACCCACTTTCGGCATAGATGTTTATAGTTGAAATATAATTTGTGCAATTATTGCCCAATTTATATGACAAAGAAATCTTTCAATTGTTATAAATACTTAAATTATCAAAACAAATTTGTATCCGGTCTATATAATTATTCCAAATAGCTAACGGCGCACAGTGGAATACTTTCAATTTAGCTGCTGCTAAAATTAAAGAAATAGTGCTGGGATATTGAAATTTCACACATATTCCTTATATTGGCAAATTAGAGCAAATCCGACCACAACCACGTCTATCTCCCATCTATATATATATATAAAAGAGTTGCGTGATTGAGTGTCTGAGTGACTGACTGATCACTCCCCAGACCAAACGGCTAGAGCTAGAACCATGAAATTTGGTATGTACATTTCTCTTACAGCGAAGAGATCAGATTTGAAGGGAGTTTTTCGTAATTCGTACTTTTAAGGGGTAAAATAGGTTAAAGAGGGATACAAATTGTACCACCGCAATGACCAAAGGGCTGGGTCTAGAATCATGAAATTTGGTAAACAATTTATAGCTTTATAGCTTCAACGCGCCCAATAAAATATTTTATAAAATCGTACTTTTGCGGGGTGAAATCGGGTAAAAAGGGATAAAAATAGCACCAATAAAATGGATGGAGCTGAAACCATAAAATTCGGTGTGTACATCCCTCAAAATGTTTAGAATCGCAAAATTAAGGAATTTTTCGAAATTTGTACTTTTAAAGTGAAAAGGGGATAAAAAAGGTAACAACAAAACGGATGACGCTGCAATAATGAAATTCGGTGTGTATATTCGTTTTACAGTGCAGATCACTAATAAGAAAGCATTTTTCGAAATTTGTAATTTTAAGGGATTAAATGGGATAAAAGTTGTACCACCAATTGTACCAATTTCTACAATCTTGAAATTTGGAACGGGCATTACTTTTATAGCACGAATGCGACCAAGAAAATATTTTTCAAAATTCGTACTTTTTGTGGGTGATATCGGGTAAAAAGGGATAAAAATAGTACCAACAACATGGATGACGCTACAATAATAAAATTCGGTAAAATTCTTACAGTGTAGATGAGTAACAAAAAGGTATTTTCCGATATTTGTACTTTTAAGGGATAGTTAAATTAATAAGAAAAAATAATAAAAATAAATAAATTGAGGGTTAAAAATTGTACCACTAAAATTGTACCAAAAGACTGGGCCTAGAATCTTGAAATTTGGAACGCGAATTACTCTTATAACGCGAATACGACCACGAAAATATTCTTCATAAATTTAAACTTTTAGGTGTGGATTTTCGGATAACAGCGGTACCAATCATGAAATTCGGTTTGTACACGCATAGAAACACAAAATAAATATATTTTTCGAAATTCGCACCTTTTTATATCCCAATGGTATCAACAACACGGCTGAAACTAGAATCGTGAAATTCGGTGTGTATATTCCTCTGACAGTGTAGACGCGAAACATTAACTGATTTTCAATATCTATACTTTTAAGTTGAACTTGGAAAAAATCGATTAAAATGGATACTGCAATACAATTGGATTGTAACAAATGTGTACTTTGAAGGGGGAAGCGGATCAAAAGTGGTACAAATGGTACATGGTAATTTTCACTTGGATACTACAATATCATACCATTTTAGTAATAAATAAAGGTGTGCTGTACATAAAATTGTGCAACTGTTGTTGAATAATTTCGGATTGGGCGTTACCATTTTGTTTTACACAATTTACCATTAAGAAAATGTATGTTTGCAATTATAATTACAATTTTATTTTTGCAATGAATAGCTGAGTCTCCCTCGCGATTATGTTTTATACTGGAAACAAATAAATTTTTTACAATTTGTAGTTAAACCACTGCTTGAAAAGGAAAATGAAGACAAAAATACACTTTTTTAATTCGAAATAACACTTCAAGAAATATTGTTATTCATGAACTAATTTTAGATGTAGTCGTTTAGTTGGTACTATTTTTATCCCTCTGTATCCATTGTATCCCTTGAAAGTACGAATGTAAAAAAGCATTTATTTTGCGTGACTACGCAGTCATAGGAATGTATACTACTGATTTCATGACTTTAGATGTGGTCATTTAGTTGGTACAATTTTCATCCCCTTCTTCCCTTTTAACCCCAAAAAGTACGGATTTCGAAATATCCCTTTATTTTGCGTGTCTACGCAATCAGATGAGTGTATACACCGAATTTCATTATTCTAGGTTTGGTTGGTACTATTTGTATCCCCTTTTTCCGTTTTACCCCCTAAAAGTACGAATTTGGAAAAAATGCTTTTATATTACTTATCATTTATTATTTCCTCAATTAGAGGAATATACACACCAAATGTCGTGTTTCTAGCTCTTTTTGATTGATAGGTACCATTTTTATCCCTTTTTGCTCCATTTCACCACCTACGAATACGAATCACTTTATGGTGTACGTTTTTGTTATAGGGAGAATGCGCATACCCAATATCAAGTAAGTACAAGCAGACATATTGAAAAATATGCTTAAATACTCTAAAATATTATGGGTTATTATGAGTATTTTTAGTCCTTGTGAGGGAACAATTTTTCCCTTTGGACCGATTTCGCCCAGTTGCAATCCCAACCGAACTACGACTATCAGACGCATTTTGGGAAAATTTAGACGTCCTAGCTCCTTTCGTTTAGATGCTAGCGTGCTTTCATCAGACGGACGGACGGACATGGCTAAATCGTCTTAGAAATTTATGACGATCAAGAATATATTTATAGGGTATCATGTCGATATTTCAAGGTGTTACAAACAGAATGACAAAGTTAATATATCCTCATCCTGGAGGTGGAGGGTATAAAAATATTTTATTTTAATTCGAAAAGGTAATATTTCCTTACCAAATATGAAAGAAAGCAGAAAATATATTATTTCCAGAAAAAATTCAAAATATATATAAATATTTATAGGTTTTTCGTCTAGAAACTTTATATTGGAATTATTGTTTACTTTTGTGTGACTTAGACCACTTTCAAAGACAAAAGACAAATTTGGTGTGCATTTAGAAATGTCATTGTAACGGTACATCTTTTATAAATCTCAAAAAGAAAATCTCTTAAATTAGAGATCTAATCAAAGTTAAGAGAACAATTGGCATACCTATCATATTAACTGTGCTTAAAATATATGTGGATAGTATTCTCTCCTTAATTGAACCTTAATGGAAAAACTATTTAATTTTTAACGAAGATAATATTAATTTACATAAAACATCATATTATCCAATAAGCAATTGTCATCTTTGTTCGTAGACTCTCCATGGACCATGGACGCAGATCTTATAAAGCGCTTACAAGCGATAATCTTATCGGGGAGTTTGACGTCAAACAGCGTATGAAAGCTTCAGCGGCATTACATCTGAAAACATTATATATTGTTATAACAATTTAAAGGAAAGATAGAGATATCTCTAATTACACTGTGCAAAATTAATTGATGTAAAAATGTAAAGGTGCGCCGCACAGTGTATTATCAGTGGAAAAAACTCCCAAATTTCATGAGCCTAAATCTGGAATTTACTGATTGAATTTTACAAAAAACATTATTCCTATTTAGCATATTCTAAAAGATTTGCCAATATCGCGGCTAAATTTAGCTGCGGATGCATTTAAAGTTCATATATGCTGAAATAATTCAAAATTTCATCACAATAGATGATATTTATTGGAGTGTGTCTCGGAAACTATATAACATATTGGAATTTCATTTATTTCATTGTAAAACAGGAGTTGTTAAGCTGTTCTTTTGCATTTAAAAAGGTGTAATTATGTTTTCGATTTCCTTTTCAGACAGTGTGTTACCTGAAGATTGAATTTATTTAGCATTGCTAATTTTCTACAGTATAAAACTATATTTGTGAAGCCGACCGATGTCTCGGCATTTACAAACATTGTTAAACTATTGTCTTATTTATACATTTTAAAAAGAATATTCTGCTGCCAACATCGATTTAATTACAGAAATGGTAAAACCTTTCAAGCAAAAATGAAGCAATGCTTTCTTCGTTGTTCTCTGCAAAAGTATTTTGGAAACTTTATTTAAAGCATACTTTAGGGATGTAAGGTTTTATGGCATGCAAGCGCATTCAAATTTTTGGCCGATATTAATATTAAGTTATTTATAATGTTATAATGTCATCGATTAAAAATAAAATAATTGGTATCAAAAATTTCGAAAATTTTAAAAAACTATAAATTTTATTTCTGCGTTGGGCATGGCACTGAAAATTTTTATTTAATTGAGGTCTCAAGTGAAATCACTGGTAATGATTTGTATTAACTTATATATTAATATAAGAAATTTATGACGCTTTTATACCCAGAATAGGGGTATACTAACTTTGACATTCCATTTGTAACACCTTGAAATATCGACAATGTTTCCTTGCCGATTCATCATAAAAATATGGAAAGGGGCGAAATATTGACCCTCTCCAAAAAGAACTCCACACGTAAACTTTCAAAACGCCGCACAGTGGTTCAGAATCAAAATCCATTGGCCAAAATTCAATAACTTTTGTTCTAGTAGACATTTTTGAGTTCTGTAAAACACGAAATTAGACAACGACCCAAGGATATTTTGTTCTGAGATATTAACATTAAAATCAGGCAATTGAATATAAAGGGTGGTTAGATTGTTATGGCCGATGTTGAATGTGAAGCACACCTAAACGTCAAGTATTTTCTACATTTCATTTGACATTTCTCAATTGGAACCACGGAAAGATACACAATCGAGCAACGTGTTAAGGCTTATTATGAAAATGGGCGTTCGAATCAAAATGCATATAGTGCATTTCGAAGAAAGTCATCCTCAGTGATGAGGCAAATTTTCACCTCAGTGGATTCGTCAATAAGCAGATTTGCCGCGTTTGGGGATTGATAATCCAAGAGTGATTGTCGAAAAACCAATTCACCCACAAAGAGTGACTGTTTGGTGCGGTTTATGGTCTGGTTGCGGTTTATGAGGCCGCTCAGGCAGTTACTGTGAATGGTCTTCGTTATCGTGAGATGATAACGAACTTTTTATGGCACGAATTGGTTTCAACAGGACGGTGCCACTTGCCACACCGCTAAACAATGGCTCTTTTGCGTACAAATTCAATGGCCGTGTTATCTCACGTGGTGGCGATGTCAATTGGCCGCTAAGATCATGTGTTTTGACACCGTTGGACTTCTTTCTTTGGGGTTATTTGAAAGAAAAGGTGTACATCGATAAGCCAGCAACAATTCAAGAGCTAAATGATGAGATAATTCGGCACATTAACGGCATAGAACCGGAATTATGCTACAGCGTCAACGAAAATTTGGACCATCGGATGGAGGTGTGCCGCCGAGATCGCGGCGGCCATTTGGTTCTTTATTATACAGGGTTTTCCAACAAGAGATGTTATTTTATTATTCAAAAAAAATTAATTTTTTGAGATAAATGATCGGATGTTAATTTCATAATAACGCATACAGGACCATATCCTTTTCATGAAAATTTCCATAACCAAATCGCAAAGTGGCTGCCCTATGTCCTCGATAGCCTTACAAATTCTATCTTTGAGGTATTGAATCGACGATGGGCTGTTGGCGTAGACCTTATCTTTCACGTGGCTCCAAAGGAAGAAGTCGCAAGGTGTTAAATCACAAGAACTCGATGGCCAATTGTGATCACCTCTTCGAGAGATAACACGGTCCGGAAACTTTTTCCGTAAAAGAGCAATGGCTTCGTTGCTTGTGTGGCACGTAGCGCCCGCCGTCTTGTTGAAAGTAAACGTTGTCCAGATCAATACCATCCAACTCCGACCATAAAAAAACCATTAATCATCTCTCGATAGCGCAATCCATTCGCCGTAACTGTTGATCCAACCTCATTTTCGAAAAAGTAAGGTCCGATGACCCCGCCGGAACATAAGCCTCACCAAACAGTCACACGATGGGGATAGAGAGGCTTCTCAACAATAACTCTTGTGTTTTACGAGACCCAGATGCGACAATTTTGCTTGTTGATGTAGCCACAGAGGTGGAAATGGGCCTCATCAGTCAAGATGATTTTTCGATGGAATTCCGGATCGTTTCCATTCATGAATTTTAATAATTTCAATGCGTTGTTGAATCGTGTATCGTTCCATTTTTATACACTCCACGAGAGTATTATGTCTTTGTGCATTTGTTTGTAACACCCAAAAGGAAGAGACATAGACCCATTGTTAATTATACCGATCGGCTTAGAATCACTTTCTGAGTCGGTTTAGCAATGTCCGTCTGTCTGTCCATCTATTGTTGTAATCACGATACAGGTCGCAATTGTAGCCAGAACCAAACGAAACTTTGCACATCGAAGTTTTTCGGGACAAGGACGAACGCTATTTAATTGGAAGAAAATCGGTTCAGATTTAGATATAGCCCCCATACGAATTTCCCTCCCGATTTGACCCTTTTCACTCTAGAATCCACATATTTTAACAGATTTTCTTCAAAATTCGCAAAACACCTTATATTTCAACTGGAAACACCTGTTGTAAAAATGTGTTAGATCGGTTCAGATTTATATATAGCTCACATACAAATTTGGCTCCCAATTTGAATTTTTCCGCTCTAGAATCCACATATTTCAACAGATTTTCTTCAAAATTGGCAAAACATCTTATAGTTCAACTAGAAACACCTGTGATAAAAATGTGTTAGATCGGTTCAGATTTATATAGAGTTCCCATACAAATTACGCTCCCAATTTGAATTTTTCCTCTCTAGAATCCACATTTTTTTAACAGATTTTCCTCTAAATTCGCAAAACACCTTATATTTCAACTGGAAACACTTGTTGTAAAAATGTGTCAGATCGGTTCATATATATATATAGCTCCCATACAAATTTCGCTTCCAATTTGAATTTTCTTCAAAATTGGAAAAACGTCTTATATTTAAACTAGGAACATCTATGGTGAAAATGGGTCACATCGGTTCAGATTTACATATAGCTCTCATACAAATTTCGTTCCCCCAGAAACCGAGTATTTTCAGAGAATTTCTTAAAATTGAGCATAACACGTTATACTTCAACTGGAAGAACTTATTGTGAAAGTTAGTCACTTCATTCCATGTTTGGATATAGCCCAGATACAAATATTATTCTCGATTTGACAAGTTGGACCAGGTCATATAAGCCAGTGATTAGAAAACATACAAAAAATTTTCCCGTTTTCACTTTTTTCCTGAATTGAATTGTATTCTGATAGAAAGTGGAGTGTATCACATAGTCGGCCCGCCAGACTATAG
This sequence comes from Polietes domitor, assembly GCA_947397865.1. Lineage (NCBI taxonomy): Eukaryota > Metazoa > Arthropoda > Insecta > Diptera > Muscidae > Polietes > Polietes domitor. Next base: position 165,640,244 of record OX377620.1, on the reverse strand, counting down.
CCTTTCCTTACTTGTTAGTAATGGCGTAGTTCTACTTGTCAAATGTCAAAGAATAAAAGCTTCAAAAGTGACAGCTACCGAAATACCAGCTGATTCAAAATAACACCTCTTGTTGTAAAACCCTGTAGAAATCGGCCCAAAGTTGACTACTCTTCGAATTTTTCGATTTAAAAGAAAACTAAAATATTTATTTTTTTGTTTTAACATATTTTTACGTATTTGTTCATAATGTACGTAAAAATATGTTCGAAAAACATATATAAAAAAATACAATTTTTAATTTTCCTTAAAATCAAAAGAGTCAACTTTGGGCCGTTGTCTACCAGAACAAAAGCTATTGAATATTGGCCGATGGATGTTGATTCTGAACCACTGTGCGCCGATACACATATATTTCCTTTTTACCCCCCTCTATGAGAATCCGTTGTCAGATTTTTTTTTGGTTTTCCACAGTGTTATTAAGGAAAACACAGTGCTACAAAAAACGCTATTGTTACTTCCCTTTTTTCTTCCCTCGAGACGTATTACTTGCGATTTATGTAAATTCCAAATACCTGTTTTTCCATATGGGAAGAATATCCACGCAATATCTGGTAACTGATTCAGCCACAGCCCAGTGGGAAAAGTCTCGTCGTGATGTTAGATAACCAACTGTTAGTGGTGATATGTCCACAAAGCTGCCATCGAAATTGAACTATTTTTAAGAAGAGATTTTATATGTTAAATATTTGGAACAATAAATAATAATGTGATGAAGAGAAATGAAGGCTTGCAAATTTGCTACAGAGCTTGTGTGAAAACGCTAACAATACATACCGCTTCACATGCATTTAAAATGCAGGTTCGGAAACATTTCGCCGCTTCACTAGCTGCCCACGTCAGATATACAAAATCATCAATATCAGCTGAAAGAAATAGCGAAATTCTCAGTTTTTGGCTACCACTTTACACTAGGCAACATGTTTTGACTATTGCTTGACATATGAAAACACAAATGAAAATATTTTTCTTAAAGATTTCCTTCAGAAATATTTTAGATTATTTTATTTTATTTTTATGTGAATATGCCTTTCATTCTGTGGCCTAGTGTAACTTTGCATCATCATCCTACCTTCGGTTACTCCATGCACAACGGCACATTTGTATATGGCTGTTCTAAAAAATTCACTACTGAGGCACTTGGTCTACAATGATTAAATAAAAAAATAAATATGTTAAATCCCCTTATTTTTAATTTTGCGGAAATTTTCACAAACTCCAGTATGGGCTTCATTAGCTGCAGCTACCACCACAATGCAAATCAATAAAATCACAATTAATTTCATTGTGCTGGTAGGTCGTTCCCTTACTCTGCCAACAACACTTCAGCCTGTTATATATGAAGGATTTGTTGGAATGAAATGTTGAATATTCTTTTGAAATATACGCCTGCGCATTTAGCAAGAAAAATATTTACACACATTCATGGCTATTTATTTAAATTAACTTTACATTTAAAACAAACGCATAAATTAGTAAGGAATATAATATTGTACGTATGTATGTATATGACAGTGGGGACTCTTCTCCCTCACCAACCATCTAAATAAATGCGTATTATATATTAGGCTGGGTCGTCGTCCAGACAAATGGAAAAACAATTTCGAAATTGGAACGGGAGCTATATATAAATTTGAATCGATCTGACCCATTTTCACGATGGGCGTTTCTAATGGAAATATTTTGCCAAATTTCAATAAGATCTGTTAAAATATGTGGTTTCTAGAGCAGAAAAGGTCAAAATGGGAGCGAAATTTGAACGGAAGCTATATATAAATCTGAACCGATCGGACCTATTTTCTCCACAGGTGTTCCTAGTTTAAATATAAGATATTTTGCCAAATTTGAAGACAATCTGATACAATATGTGGTTTCTAGAGCAGAACAAGTCAAATCGGGAGCGAAATTTGAACGGGAGCTATATATAAATCTGAACCGATCGGACCTATGTTCACCAAAGTTCTTCCTAGTTTTAATATAAGATGTTTTGCCAAATCTGAAGACAATCTGATACAATATGTGGTTTCTAGAGCGGAAAAAGTCAAATCGGGAGCGAAATTTATATAGGAGATATATCTAAATCGGAACCGATCTGACCCATTTTCACAATGGGTGTTTCTTATGGAAATATAAGATATTTTGCCAAATTTGAATAAGATCTGTTAAAATATGTGGTTTTTAGAGCAGAATAAGTCAAATCGGGAGCGAAATTTGATTCGAGTTTTGTAATGTAGCAACATTCATTAGCCACCATGTATTAAAAAAAAAACAAGTAAAAAAGGAGTTAGGTTCGGCCTGGCCGAACTTTATACACCCTCCACCATGGATTGTATTCCACAGAGGCTGTCGATTTTCGTAGAAGTGCAGTTATATTACATGAAAATTTAAAGTTTAATATAGCCAAACCAAAACAAATAAAATAATGAAAATAAATAATTTTATAAATAAATATAAAATTTTTATTATTTCAAAGCATATATATAGAAATAATACTTAATTAAATTCAAAAAGTAAATATAAGACAGCAATCTTCAAAAAGCTTAAAAACTACAGTTGGTGTATTTGCATCCTATTTTAGTTTCAAAAGTACAAATTTTGGAAATCCATTATCTCTCACGTACACAGTGCAAGATAACCTAACTTCATGATTCAAAAAAAAAAAAATCAAGTAAGAAGGCGCTAAATTCGGCCAAGCCGAATCTTATATACCCTCCACCACGGAGTGCATTCCACAGTATAGCGACAGATTAGAGGCTGTCGACTTAAAAACAAAGTGCACTACCAACTTGAAGTGTAATAAAACGTGAACATGAGGCAGCAGTCTTCAAAAATATGCCCTAAATATTTGGTGTCGTTATTAGGTAGAAACAATTTTTCCCGAGCCCGATTTCCCCATTTGCAATTTCTTGATTCCTGCTACAGCCTAAATGTCTGTACCATTTTGTCACGATAAGTTATAATATTGAAGATCTAATATGTTGCAGATTGGAATATGCACACCTAATGTCACGATTTTAGCTACAGCCGTTTGATTGTTACCAGTTTCACACCTTTTTCCTTTTTGACCTAAAAAGTACGAATTTAGAAAAGTTCATACTTCTTATTTTTCGTGTCATCGCATTCAGAGAAGTGTACACATCGAATGTCATTATTATAGCTGCAGCCGTACCATTTTAATCCCCATTCGCTCATTTTCCACCTAAAATTACATATTCTTTTTTGGGCCTGGGATATTGCCGAATTTGCGTTTAAAAATTGCACCAAGTAATAAAGTACACAACCATCTCATTGAGTTCCATATGTCAGTATGTGTATATGCAGGTATAGTTACCCAGCAATACTTCTGCCGTGCCAACGCTCATTTGTTTTAGTTTTTTCGTTTGTATTTTTTTGGTCTGTAATCAATATTTGATTTGAACTGGGATATTGTCCTGGCTCAAGACCATTATGCATCTATATTTAATAGAATGCAAATTTATTCGACAAGTGAGTTGTGCTTCTCGATCGAGGGAGGGTTTGATGTTGAAAAGTCGCTGCAAAGCCACTTAAAAAGACTTTTGACATGGTCGAAATCATGATCGTGGTAGTCTGCAGCCAAGTAATAAATGCCACCATGCCATTTGTAAATAAATTTGCATTCTATTAAATATAGATGCAAAATGTTCTTGAGCCAGGACAATATCCCAGTTCAAATCAAATATTGATTAGAGACCAAAAAAATTCAAACGAAAAAAAACTAATTACAAATTCCTATAAAATACTTTTTATTTCGCATCTTCACAGTAAGATCAATGTACCGAATTTCATGATTTCTACTTCGGCGGTTTGGTAGGTACCATTTTTATCCCTCTTTTCCCTTAAAAGAACGAATTTTGAAAAATCCCTCTATTTTACGTATCTATGCAATTAGAGGGATGTACTTTCTAAGCTTTATTTTTCTAGCTATTGTCGTATCATTGTTAACTTTTAATTTCCTTATGTCCCATTTCGCCCGCTAAAACGTGTATTAATTTTTTGGTGGCTTTAAGTTACAAGAGGAATGCACGCAACAAATTTCAAGTGCATATAAAGCAGAAATTTAGAAAAATTGCTTAAATAGTCTAACTATTATGTGGTATTTTCAGTCCTTGTTGGGGAAAAATTTTCCCTCTGGGCCGATTTCGTCCACTTTCAACACCATCTGCCATCATAAGACAAATTTAGGGAAAATTTTGAACCTCCCAGCTCTTTTCATTCGGAAGCTACATGGGCGTAGCAATAATTTTCCGCTGGGGAGGGAAACCAGTTTTTATTAAAAACATATTGGTTATATTTAATGAATTTTTTTGCAAGTAAACTCAAAATTTGTTTTCAATGCTCCATAATCCATATGGAAATCATGATATTGGTAGTGTGCAGCCAAGTATTAAACGTCACCATGCCATTTGTAGATAAGTTTGAATTCTATAAAATATAGATGTAAAATGGTCTTGAGCCAGGACAATATCCCAGTTCAAATTAAATAAGAATTATTACAAGCATTATATGATAAATAAATATAATAAATAAACAGGAATTCAGTCCAAAACAACTAAAATCGTTTAAAGCAATAAATATGTAATAAAATTTTATTAATTAAATAAAGCATACATCTTCAAGAGCATGTAACAATGTGCTAGAATGGAATAAATAAGATTTAAATTTAATTTAAATTAATTATCTTTCTCTTAAAAGACATAAGTGGAATGTGACGTCAGTATCTTCTGTTTAACTCTATGGAGTTACCTATCACTGGCGTAAGATTATCATCGGCGGTTATAAACTATTGTACACATTCGTTTTCGATATTTAAGATTGACAAATTTGATAGTTGATGAACAAGGCACGATGGGTCTAAGCCAAGTTTTAATTCAACGCATCGCCGAAAAACTTCTTTTATTGGAAGATTTGGATAAATATTTTTATCAACTGTTTTGAAAATTGTCTTTTCCAGACATACATTCCACTACAAACATTTTATTTCTTCTCGATACTCTCTGGGACTGCTATTGCGACATGGGAAACAAAACGCTCTGTCCACTACAACATTGTATTCTGGCCATTCATATATTTCATAATATTTTTCTGAAAAGGATGTTTTGACCTTCAATCGTTAAAATAAGAATACATGTAATCAAAATTAACTGGATTAAGGTTGGACCCTTAAATAGGGGCGTTTATACAAAAAGATTTATTGGACATCTTAAAAGTAGATAATGCCGTAAACTTAAAAATGTGATCATTTTCGGATGAGAAAGAGTTTTTCACACTAATGAAGCAATATTTTTCTCTGAAAATAAATCCTTGTGTGAACACCCCTAATATTGACATTGATAAATTTAAAAATTCTAACTGAAATTTCTGGTAGGGGCGCTAAAAAATATCTGGGTTGGTCTTAGACTAACCCACATCTACGCCTATGGGAATCTAGCGTGCTTTCAACAGACAGACGGACATGGCTAGCTCGTCTTAGATAGATTTTACCACGACCTAGAATATTTATATACAGGGTTTTTCAACAAGAGGTGTTATTTTGGTATTCAAAGAAAAATGTAATTTTTATAGATAAATGATTGGATGTTTATTTCATAATGAAGAGGTAGGTATGCCGTTAATAATGAAAAACAACATCAGCCAAATGGCCACCACGACCACGCTTACAGGACCATATCCTTTTCATGAAATTTTCCATAACCAAATCGCAAATTGGCTGCCTATGTTCTCGATAGCCTCACGAATTCTATCTTTGAGGCCTTGAATCGACGCTGGGCTGTTGGCGTAGACCTTATATTTCACGTGGCCCTAAAGGAAGAAGTCGCAGGGTGTTAAATCACAAGAACTCGATGACCAATTGTGATCACCTCTTCGAGAGATAACACTGTCCAGAAACTTATCCCGTAAAAGAGCAATGGCTTCGTTGATTGTGTGGCACGTAGCGCCGTCTTGTTGAAAGTAAACGTTGTCCAGATCAATACCATCCAACTCCGACCGATAGAGCAAACCATTCACCGTAACTGTTAATCCAACCTCATTTTCGAAAAAGTAAGGTCCAATGACCGCACCAAACATTCTCACGATGAGGATGGAGAGGCAATAACTCAACAATAACTCTTGGGTTTTCCGAGATCCAGATGCGACAATTTAGCTTGTTGACGTAGCCACCGAGGTGGAAATGGGCCTCATCAGTCAAGATGATTTTTCGATGGAATTTCGGATCATTTTCATTCATGAATTTTAATAATTTCAATGCGTTGTTGAAACGTGTATCGTTCCATTTTTAGTAATGGCGTATTTTCTACTTGTCAAATGTCAAAGAATAAAAGCTTCAAAAGTGACAGCTACCGAAATACCGGGTGATTCAAAATAACACCTCTTGTTGGAAAACCCTGTATATTTCAAGGTGCTACAAACGGAATGACAAAGTAAATATATCCCCATCCTTACGTGAAGGGATTTTTAAAGATGATTACATCAATATTGTTTTCTTCACTAAAGCATTATATATGTTCTCCAAAAATGTTATGCTGCATAAACAATTTTTCAGAGCGTGCTACAGCCACAGGAAGGCCTTATCATCGATGTACCTCAGTTCGAACGCAGGAAACGGCTGCTGCCATACAGTTAAGAATGTCAAAAAACGGCCCTCTTCGGGAGACCGGTTTTCGGTTTGTTCAATTACAATTTAAAATAAAAACTGGTTTCGATTTTTAAAATTTGAATAACCGGTCAAACCTGTTTTTTATTTATAAGCTATAAAATGGAATATTTTATATTATTTTTATACTTTTTGAGATTATTGAACAGAAAAACATTAAACCATAAGAATTCAAATACTATTTACTTATTTCCTAATTTCATATTCTTATTTTAAACGAAAATTCACTTAAATCGCCAATCTGGTTTATTTAAATTACCAAATTATTGTGAAGTTTGTTTTGATCGTTTTTTGAACGCCACAAGAAATACGTTAGCGAATGCTATGCTATCTTATCAAAAATTTGCACAAACAAGTATACATGTCTCAATCAGCTATGCTGTCGGAATTCAATATGAGACATATGTAAATGCCATTTGCATATATTCATTCATATATTTGAAGATCAATTTGTTGATGAAAATATACAGGAGGTGTTCACAAATTCGCTGTTAATATTATTATTAAATACACATTTCGTACATTTTCTACCTCTATCAATCCTCTTGAGTCTCTTCTTTTTATACCCTCCACCTCCAGCAGGGGTCACTACTTTGTCATTCTGTTTGTAACACCTTGAAATATCGACCTGAGACCCTATAAAGTATATATATTCTTGATCGTGATAAAATTCTAAGGCGATCTAGCCATGTCCTTCCGTCCGCCTGTTTAAAACACGCTAGCATCTACACTAAAGGAGCGAGGACGTCCACATTTTACATAAATGCGTCTTATAGTCGTAGATCGGTTGAGATTGAAACTGGGTGAAATCGGCCCAAAGGTAAAAATTGTTCCCTCACAAGGACTAAAAATACCCATAATAACCCCTAATATTTTAGAGTATTTAAGCATATTTTTCAATATATCTGATTGTACTTACTTGATATTGGGTATGCACATTCCCTTTATAACAAAAACGTGCACCACAAAGTGATTTTTATTCGTAGGGGGTGAAATGGGGCGAAAATGGATAAAAATGGTACATATCAAACCACAAGAGAAAGAAACACGAAATTCGGTGTGTAAATTCCTCTAATTGAGTAGATACATTATATAAAATAATATTTTCCAAATTCGTACTTTTTTCCAAATTCGTACACAGGGATAAAAATGGTACCTATAATAATGAAATTGGGTGCATAAAGCCTTCTGATTGCGTAGACACGTAAAGTAGACGAATTTTTCGAAATTCGTACTTTTTGGTGTTAAAATGGAAAGAGGGGATAAAAATAGTACCAACCAAATGACCGCAGCTAGAGTCATTAAATTCAGAGTATACATTCCTCTGATTGCGTAGACACGAAAAATAAAAGGTTTCTTCCAAAGTCGTACTTATAAGGGATACAATGGGTACAGAGTACTTAACTAATTGCGTAGACACGTAAAATAAAGAGATTTTAGAAACTCGTACTTTTAAGGGGGTAAAATAGGAAAAAGGGAATAGAAATGGTACGAGCCAAATGGCCGCAGCTAGATTCATGGAATTCAGTGTATACATTCCTCCGTGTCTATGTAGACACGCAAAATATAAAGATTTTTCCAATTTGTACTTTCACGAAAAAAATGGTTGAATCATGAAGTTAGGTTATTTTGCACTATGCACGGGAGATTTTCAAAATTTGTACTTTTGGAAATAAAATAGAATGGAAATACAAGCAACTGTATCACCCACTATCTATCAATATTTATGGTATTTAAGCCTTTTGAAAATATAAAAATATTTATTTTTTGAATTGACTTGAAGTATTATTTCCCTATGTATAGTGTAAAGGTGTTGGTAGAATTGCCTTGTAAGAAACTTGGTTTGCAATTGTTGACGATCGCCCATATGATCGACATCAGCTTATGCTGGCATGTGGAAGATCGACCATATGATCGACGTCACCTGATGCACGTATGACATACTGTGACATCCACATGCAGATGGCGTTATTGTTTGATTTTATACACTCCACGAGAGTATTTTGTCTTTGTGCATTTGTTTGTAACACCCAAAAGGAAGGGAGAAGACCCATTGTTAATTATACCGATCGACGTAGAATCACTTTTTGAATCGTTTTAGCAATGTCTGTCTGTCCGTCCATCTATTCCTGTAATCACGGTACAGGTCGCAATTGTAGACAGAACCAAATGAAACTTTGCACAACGATGTTTTTCGGGATAAGGACAAACGCTATTTAATTTGAAGACAATCGGTTCCGATTTTGATATAGCCCCCATACGAATTTCACTCCTGATTTGACTCTTTTCACTCTAGATACCACATATTTTAACAGATTTTCTTCAAAATTGGCAAAACATCTTATATTTTAACTAGAAACACCTGCGGTAAAAATGTGTTAGATTTTATTCCCGATTTCACTTTTTCCACTCTATAAACCACATATTTTAACAGATCTTTCAAAATAACTTATTTTTCAACTAGAAACATCCATAGAGAAAATGGGTCAGATCGGTTCAGATTTACATATTGCTGCAATACAAATATCGCTCCCAGATAGACTTTTTCCGCCCCAGAAACCACAAATTTTCACCGAATTTCTTCGAACTGAGCATAACACGTTATATTTGAACTGGAAGAACTTATTTTTAAAGTTAGTCTCTTTATTCCATGTTTGGATATAGCCCCGATACAAATATTCTTTTCGATTTGACAAATTGAACCAGGTCATATTAGCCTATGATTAGGAAACATACAAAAATTCTTCCCGTTTTGAATTGTATTCGGATAGAAAGTGGAGTGTATCATATAGTCGGCCCGCCCGACTTTAGCCTTTCCTTACTTGTTATGTTTGTCAAAGTAGTGTGTGTGTACTTCGTACGAAGCAGCAATACGTGCTGAAATGAAATATTAAAATCCAAATTTGTGTTTTTTTAATAAATTGTCTCCTCTAGACTCCGTCTCCTACAGGGCCACCATACTGGTTGGAACCTGTTCAGAAATAATAAAAGTATTATATTTATTTATAAAATTATTTTTTCAATATTTGTATTTGTTTTGGTTTGGCTATATTAAGAACATATATTTTCCTGTAATATTACTGCACTTCTACGAAAATCGGCAGCCTCTGTGGAATGCAATCCATGGTGAAATGCGAAACGGGATAAAAATGATACCAATGAAACGAAAATAGCTAGTAAACTAAAATTCGGTGTGTTCATCTCTCTAATCAAGTGTACACGACAAATGAAGTAATTTTCGAAATTCGTTTTAAGGGGGTGAAATGTGGAAAAAGGGAAATTGGTTCGGTCAAATGGCTGCAGCTAGAATAAAAAAATCGGTATGTACATTCCTATGCTTCTATACAGTCATAGGAATGTACATACAAATTATCAGAATCACCTAAAATTGGCATTATAAATAAAACAAGTAAGGAAAGGCTAAAGTCGGGCGGAGCAGACTATATAATACCCTACACCACTCCCATCTGTAGTCATATTTAACAAATATGGTAAATAATTGATCAAATTTTCCGGCAGACAAATACAAATTATGCAGTAGTAATAGGATGAATCGGGCCGACATTTGAAAGGAGACATATAACAACACATGGGCCTATACATATATTTCTCATTCACGGTAGGTAATCATAGTTGAAATTTATCATGATCCGATGTAAGACGTGGTTTCTAGAGCTGTATTAGATTAGAATGAGGGCCCCGTTTCGGTTATTCCAAAGTGTGGACACATATATTTGACTTTGTATTCTTAGTTGAAATATAATATAATCTGCAAAATTTGAAAAAACAAAATCCGATGTAAAACTTGCGTTCTTGAGGGGTAAAAATTAAAATGGGGCCATTTGTAAGGGCTCTACATTAAAAAGTGGTTTTATATAGATCACTTTCAAAGTAGGTATTCTTGGTTGAAATATGACATGATATACAAAATTATATCGAGATCTAATGCATGATGTGGGTTCTAGAGATGTAATAGAGTGCAATGGGGGCCCAATTTGTATGGGGATACACCAAAATATGAACCCATATATTTGACTTCCATAATATGTCTTCTTAGTTGAAATATAATAAAAAATTCAAAATTTGTTAAACTCCCGATGTAAATTGTGGGTCCTAGAGGGGAAATAATAAAAATGGGGGCCATTTATAAGGGCGCTACATAAAAAAGTGGGCCTTTATAGATCACTTTCAAAGTAGGTATTCTTTATTGAAATATAATATGATCTGCAAAATTTTATCAAGATCCAATGTAAGATGTGGGTTCTAGAGCGATAATAGTGTAAACTGTGGGCCCATTTGTATGGGGTCTATTCCAAAACATTGACCTATATAGCTGGCTTTCAAAATAGGTGTTTCTAGTATAAATGTAACATTGCGTGGAAAATTTGATCAAGATCCGATGTAAAATGTGCATTTTAGAGCAGTAATATTGGAAATCGGACGTACATTTGTATGGGGGATATATCAAAACTTGGACCCATGTGGTCCATTTTCCCGTGAGCTGTATCTAGTTCAAATATAACAGGATCCTGAAAATTTGGTCATGATCCCATGTAAAATGTGTATTCTAGAGCAGTAATAGTGTAAATTATATGGATATTTATATGGATGATATATATAAATCTGAACCGATTTTCTCCAAATTCAATACCAATCGTCATTGGCCAAAAAAAGTAACTTCTGCCAAAATTCATGACAATCGGACAAGAATAGATGGACAGCAGACGGACGGACGGGCATTCAGACATCGTTAAATCGTTTCAGCTGGTGATTCTAAGCCGATTCGTATACTTAAAGTTGGGTCTAGCTAAATCATTTCTTAGTGTTACAAACATTTGGCGCGAAACTAACTTATAATACCCTAGTCCACGAAGTGGTGTAGGGTATAAAAATGTTTGTTGCATCGCCACACATCAATATTACTGGATATAGTGTGACTCAGACCTCTTTCAAACTAACACTAAAGACAATTTTGGAGTGTATAAATGTCAAAAATAAAAGTTCTTAAATAGAAGGGAAAATATTGGGATATATTATTTTTTTTTTATTTTTGACTTAGGCCACTATCATTCTAACTGGCACAAATGTCCTTTTGAAATGACTTTTTTGATTTTCTCGAAAAAAGGTCAAATTGAGGCATAAAAAGAGGAGCTAGAGGGTTAAGATCTTCCACAAAAATGATCATCATAAAATTACAAAATATAGTTCTGACAATAAGAATTCTTTCAGACATTCACTTACAACACTTTTTTCCCTTCGACCAAAAAAACAAAAACTTTGATCCACTGTGAAAAGATACTCGGACCAGCTGGACTATAAGTTAATTCTGCAAAAATGGTCTACCCAACATGCTCTTTCAGAATTATAGGGTCTCTATTCTGTTCCATTCAAAAAGTCTTAATTTGTTGGATAGTGTTGTCATTCAACAAAAATCTACTTCTCGGTTATCTATCTATCAAAATAAAGCTATCAAAAGTAAATTGAGATATTTTCAGTCTTCATCAGAGATTTTTTCGCATCCTTGTAATTCCAATCGATCTACAGCTAATAGACGGGTACTCCTATATAATCGTAGTATGCAATGAGGATCATAAACATATACGAATATTTATAAGGTCGATTTTTCTCAGTGTTACAAAGGGAATGGCACATTCTCTTTTTCCTTTAATTGATTTTGTAAAACTGATCGATTAAGCACCCACCACAACCGTTCCGATAATTTACAATGTATTTTGTTGTAACTAATTAAGGACTGGTTTAGATTTAATACTTACCCATTGCTTTTGTAAGCAATCGAGAGCAGTTTATTTTCCAAAGAAAGTTAATTAGAACAATGAACCTTTTTTCGTTCCAAATTCCATTCTCTGAAAGCTATATAAGGTATTTATGGACCTTATTGATTGAGTATTTTTTGTATATTGTTGACGAACATGAAATTGAACGGCATAATTCAAGTAATCGGAGTTTTGTTAATCATCACTTTGGCTTCTAGTGAAGCTAAATTGAGGGTAATATTAGATCAGATTTAAACATGCGATATGACAACGATATTCTTTCGAATTTTCTAGTATGAATGGTGCAGCGGAAACTATCTCAGACGTGTTGTCAATCGATGTGCAGCAGCTTATGGAGCAACCAATGGTATGTCTCGACCGGAGCATGTTCATGGTGCAGGAAAGGATAAGGGAAATTTTGAAATTTCATTTCAGCTGACCTGAATGATTACTTAAATCTTAGATGGGCTGCTAGTGAAGGAGCAAAATGCTTTCGAGCCTGTCTCTTTACAGAATGTCGAGTGGTAAGTTGAGTTTGTAGCAAACATCTCCGGAAGAACTAACTATTGTGATTTCCCTGCAAAATTCATTATCATTATATCTGCCTACATTTTGTCTTCCCCCAATAGTATAACCGAGATGGCAGCTTCGCGGCCGGTTTGGCCAATAGAGCCGCTTATTTAACATCGCATCGAGATATATCCAAATGGGCGATAACTGTAAAGTTGGCGACATACTGTGGGAATACTATACCAATTTATAAAAACAGGTAAGCTAAAGAATGTATATAGACCGTAGTTAGGAAGTAATAATCAGCATTGAAGAGAAGAGGGGAACCAAGACCTGCCCAACTTGAAGTCGTTAAAGAAAAAATAACCCAATGCCACAATGCTGGTCGATCCTTGCCTTCACATTTCCTACAAATTTGTTTGACAGTCAGATCGAAAGCATCCGACTTACATTGACCAGAATAATATATTGTGCATATATGGGAACCAGCATCAATTCTTCAAATAAAAATTAACTCAATGGCAGTAAACATTTTCTACTGAGCAGAGTAGGCGATCTCAGTGTCATCCTCGAGTTAACAGCTCTGACTCCTTCAAGTGAAAGAAAGTAGTTCAACGTCTGCATATTATACAGGGTGGTTGATGAATGTTGCAACATTAAGGAACTCAAAAAACCTTTTATATAATTTGTATATATTTTTGTTTTGTCTTTGATCATTGTCACAAAAGGTGAATATCCAACCGTTTGTTCATCTCCTAAGAGAAGAACAACAGTCTTGCGGTTGTCGTGAGTTCAGGGTCAACAAGTAATGGATTTAATATCAGCCTTTCGGAAATAGATAATGATGACTCCAGTGTCATTCGGTTACCAAAGAATTGGCGCGTCGATTCACCCTTCTACAATCGTTGGTCAGGCAGTAAAACTTGAAATGAAGTCTTTGTTAGGAACGTCGCACGTACAGAGACGTTCAGAATCAAAATTCAATAACTTTTGTTCTAGTAGTCATTTTTGAGTTCTGTCAAAAACCAAATTTGACAAAGACCCAAGGATTATTTTGAGATATTAACATTAAAAATTGGGAAATCGGATATACTTTAGAAATCGGCCCAAAGTTGACTACTTTTCGTATTTTTCGATTTTAAAGAAAATTAAAATTTTTATTTTTTTGTGTTTGTTTTTGTTATATATTTTAATTTTTTTGTATTACAGATTTTGAAAATTGAAAAAACGTAATTTTTTGACTTTGTCGAACTGTTTCTCACACATTTTAAGAGATTTTGCACTCAGATCTTGCGGTTTATTAGCTTTATTATGGAACTACAAACTGACTTTTTGCTCTAAATGTATCCTATCTTCCAAGGGTGCAACCTCCAAATATGTATATATTTCGTTAAAGGTTTTTAAAAGAAAAAAGTTGTGTTGGTCCAAAGTCAAACATTTGTTCAAAAAGGATATTTTTTACAATATTCATTACAACCAAATTATGGTTGGCACAAACATAGTTTTGGCGTCATAATAAAGCCATAAAATAAATAAACCAAATAAACCACAATTTCTAATAGAAAAATATGAGTGCAAAATCTCTTAAAATGTGTAGGTTCGACTAAATCAAAAAAAATACGTTTTTTCAATTTTCAAAATCTGAAAAACGTGAAAATCTGTAATACAAAAAAAAATAAAATTTTTTCTTCGCATTATGAAGAAAACATAAAAACCAAAAAATAAAAATTTTAATTTTCTTTAAAATCGAAAAATACGAAAAGTAGACAAATTTGAACCGATTTCAAAAATATATCCAATTACCCGATTTTTAACGTTGATATCTTGTGTCCTTGTCTAATTTTGGTTTTTTACAGAACTGAATTTTGGAGGATGGATTTTGATTATAAACCACTGTGCGTTGCACAGTGTATTAATAGTCCCAATCTCCACTTTTTTGATTGAATTTTGCAGAGAACATTCCAATCAAGCGTTTTATCGATTTAGTGGAAAAATATAAATAATATATATTTTGACATTGTTTTGAAAGTAGTGTTTTTATACCCTACACCACTTCGTGGTCTAGGGTATTATAAGTTAGTTTCGCGCCAAATGTTTGTAACACCAAGAAATAATCGAGCTAGACCCACCTTTAAGTATACTGATCGGCTTAGAATCACCATCTGAGTCGATTTAACGATGTCTGTCCGTCCGTCCGTCCGTCTGCTGTCCATCTAAGCTTGTTCGCACTCTACAGCTCGCATTTGTTGTCCGATTGTCATGAAACTTGGCAGAAGTTATTTTTCTGGCCAAGGACCATCGGTATTGAATGTGGAGGAAATCGGTTCAGATTTAGATATAGCCCCCATACAAATGTCGCTCCCGATTTGACATTTTCCGTTCTAGAAACGACATATTGTACCCGGTTTTCTTTAAATTTTGCAGAACATCTTATAATCGAACTAGAAACACGTATGCAAAAATTGGGTAAGATCGGTTCAGATTTAGATATAGCCCCCATACAAATGTCGCTCCCGATTTGACATTTTCCGCTCTAGAAACGACATATTGTACTCGGTTTTCTTTACATTTTGCAGAACATCTTATAATCCAACTAGAAACACGTATGCAAAAATTGGGTAAGATCGGTTAAGATTTAGATATAGCCCCCATACAAATGTCGCTCCCGATTTGACATTTTCCGCTCTAGAAACGACATATTGTACTCGGTTTTCTTTAAATTTTGCAGAACATCTTATAATCCAACTAGAAACACGTATGCAAAAATTGGGTAAGATCGGTTCAGATTTATATATAGCCCCCATACAAATGTCGCTCCCGATTTGACATTTTCCGCTCTAGAAAAGACATATGGTACCCGATTTTCTTTACATTTTGCAGAACATCTTATAATGCAACTAGAAACACGTATCCAAAATTTGGAGGAAATCGGTTCAGATTTAGATATAGCCCCATACAAATGTCGCTCCCGATTTGACATTTTCCGCTCTAGAAAAGACATATTGTACCCTATTTTCTTTAAATTTTGCAGAACATCTTATAATCCAACTAGAAACACGTATGCAAAAATTGGGTAAGATCGGTTCAGATTTAGATATAGCCCCCATACAAATGTCGTTCCCGATTTGACTTTTTCCGCTCTAAAATCCACATATTGTACCCGTTTTTCTTTAAAATTGGCACAACATCTTATAATCCAACTAAAAAACCAATGGTGAAAGTGGGTAAGATCGGTTCAGATTTAGATATAGCCCTCATACAAATGTTGCTCCCGAATGTTTAACCGATTTTGGCCAAATTTTACATATTATATTTCACCAATCAACAGACATGGTGAAAGCGCGTCAAATCGTTCCTGGTTTCAATATACCCCCATACAAATGTCCTTTCCGATTTAAAATTTTTTTCAAACACATACATTTACAGGATGCAAAAATCCTTCCCGATTTCAATCTTTTACCGAATTGAATTTCAATGAGAATTGTTTGGGTGATGCCCAAATGTCCATACTTTGGTATGACTTTGGTATACTACTGTATAATTTGTATTTGTTTATCGGACAATTGGATCAATTATAATTTATATAATTTGTATGAACTACATAAAATTGCTCCCATGAAATACCTGGGTTTAGTAATCAAAGCGAGGTACATACGCAGGGAGTGGTGTAGGGTATTATATAGTCGGCCCCGCCCGACTTTAGCCTTTCCTTACTTGTTATACCTACACCACTTCGTGGACTAGGGTATTATAAGTTAGTTTCGCGCCAAGAAATAATTGAGCTAGATCCACATTTAAGTATACGGATCGGCTTAGAATCACCATCTGAGTCGATTTAACGATGTCTGTCCGTCCGTCCGTCCGTCTGCTGTCCATCTAAGCTTGTTCGCACTCTACAGCTCGCATTTGTTGTCCGATTGTCATGAAACTTGGCAGAAGTTATTTTTCTGGCCAAGGACCATCGGTATTGAATTTGGAGGAAATCGGTTCAGATTTAGATATAGCCCCCATACAATGTCACACCCGATTTGACTTTTTCCGCCCTATAAAGCACATATAGTACCAGATTTTTATAAAATTTGGCTTAACACCTTATAATCAAACTAGAAATACCTGTGGCGAAAGCGGGTTAGATCGGTTGAGATTTAGATATAGCCCCCATACAAATGTCGCTCCAGATTTGACTTTTTCCACTCTAAAAACCACATATTGTACCCGATTTTCTCTACAATTGGCACAACATTTTATAATCGAACTAGAAACACCTACGCTGAAAGTGGGTAAGATCGGTTCAGATTTAGATATAGCCCCCATACAAATGTCGCTCCCGATTTCACTTTTTCCGCTCTAGAAACCACATATTGTACCCGATTTTCTTTAAAATTGGCACAAAATTTTATAAACCAACTAAAAACACCTATGGTGAAAGCGGGTCACATCGTTCCAGGTTTCAATATACCCCCATACAAATGTCCTTTCCGATTTAACATTTTTTGTCAAACACTTCATTTACAGGATTCAAAAATCCTTCCCGATTTCACTTTTTACCGAATTGAATTGCAGTGAGATAGAAAGTGTGGTGTATCATATAGTCGGCTCCGTCCGTCTTTATCCTTTCCATATTTGTTTGGGAGATGCCCATATGTCCATACTTTGGTATTACCCAAGTGGGGCCCCATTCTTTTCTATTACAGCTCTAGAAAACACATCTTACATCGGACCTTCATCAAATTTTGCAGTTCATTATATGTTTCAACTAGGAATACCTACCGTGAATGAGAAATATATAGGCGCATGTTTTGGCACAGGCCTCAACTGTTGTTATAGTCCCCCTTCAAATGTCCGTCCGATTCATCCTATTACCGCTGTATAATCTGTTTTTATCATTGGATCTAGATCAATTTATCCATATCATGTTATATTTACTTTACTCGGAATATCTGCTGGATCAATTACTTTATTTTTTACCATACTCATTAACTTTGACTAAAGATGTATTTATAGTATAATTTACATGAACTACATAAAATTGCTCCCATGAAATACCTGCGTTTAGTAATCAAAGCGATGTATGTAGGGTATTATATAGTCGGCCCCGCCCGACTTTAGTCTTTCCTTACTTGTTAGATGTCTATTTTAGTGACTGTGTGAGTTAGTAAGTGGTGGAATGATGGCTTCTATTTTTCCGAATTTTTGTCTTGCAATTTCAACCAGAATTTAATTGAACAAGTAAGTAAATGTCAGTCGGCTAAACCGACTTATATATAACCTCACTCTCGGAGAATATATAAATGAAAATTACTTAGAGCCGGATGATTTGTGTGGCTAGTACCTCGCAAGATTCTTATAAAATAATTGTAAAATCATGATCAAATATCAAGACAATTGTGTGGGAGGTGCAAGAATGGACGTATCCAACGCGTATATATATTTTTGGTTTATAAAAACATTTTCAAATATCAAATTTTATATGAATTTGATTACCCGTTTGAATAAATATTTCACCACTGATCTGCTACGCAAACAGACAAGAACCATGTGTGCCAGGGTACTTACGAACAACGTCTTCGTGACAAAGTTCTTTCATCTCCCAGGGGAAGTAAAAGCTTTTTTTGTCCTTTGTAAAAAAGACGACCAGATATTCACTAACCCGGTTGCCAAAGCTAATCTATTGGCTGAAATGTTTGCAAGGAATTCATCCTTCATCCAGCCCATCCCTAAAAAATGTGAAGCTAATAACCCTGCTAACTACGAAGGTTATGAAGAGTATGGTAAACCACCATCTTGGGAGGTATTTCGAAACTAATGACTTACTTCATGATCGACAGTAGGAATCGATCTACGTGAGATCTGATGACACTGTTATCCGAAAAATGGAATCGATCCATCCACCACTTTGGTGAAAGTAAGGTTGTTGCTCTAGATATCTCCAAGGCCTTTGATAGAGTCTGGCACGGCGCACCCACAAGCTTTGGTCGCTTTTCGATTTATATCGAGCTTCCTCATAGATCGCACTATACGTGTTGTTGTAGATGGGTTCTTATCCGAAGAGCATAGGTTAACTGCAGGAGTACCACAGGGCTCTGTCCTTCCCCCTCCCCTTTTCTTATTTTCATCGACGACCTCTTGGATCGGACTTCGAATTCAATATACTCATTTGCAGATGACAGCAACCTCTGTCATTCATACTCATTCGATCATAGACCAAGTCGTCAAGAAATTGAGTCACTCAGCCAGGATTTACTGGTCCTTTCCGAATGGGGTCAAGTTAGTAGAGTATATTTTAATGCACGTAAGACCCAGTGCTCCTTGTTGTCTCACAAGCGATTCGCTGATCAAACTGTGTCGTCGATTTTAATAAACGGTGTAGATATTGAGCAATCAGATACTCTGGATGCTCTATTCATGAAAATACAATGCGATGTTCGTTGGACAAAACATGTATTTGAAGTGTCGAAAGAAGCATTGAAGTGTCTAGGCTTCTTAAACCGGTGTAAATAATACTTCACTCACCCTGATCTTCTCAATATCTACACTACTTACATCAGACCAAATATGGAATACAACTCCCATATATGGTCGGGTGCTCCATCACTGGATCTACTTGACCGCGTCCAGAGGAGGGCGATGGTGTTGATAGGTGACGGTAGGATATCCGATTCTATTGTTTCCCTTGAATACCGTCGTAATGTTGGTTGTGTGTCATTGTTCTATCGATACTTTCATGGTGTTTGCTCTTCGGATATTCGTGATCTTATACCGCCCGCGACTTTCCAGGAATTCTCACCCATCTGTTATCAATTGAACAACCGCCATTTCGCCACATTTTGTATGAAAATATTCCACTGTGCGTCGGGGAGGCAGTTATTTTTGCCGGGACTTTTTGTTAAATTTAGAAAATTTTGAAGAATTTTCTGGAAACGATAATTATCGGGAGGAGAGCTATTCGTTATAATTAATAGTTTTTTATCCAAAAGAAGCTACGTATGATCATCGAGAGTGACGATTTCAAAGGTTGGAAACCAGCAAATATTCGACTCCGGCTTTTTAGCTAGTCTACAATCAAAACACACCTAATAATGTAATATTTTCATTTCAGATGTGACACCACCGAGGCTTTCATACGATGTGTTACTTCAAGGTCGCCAGTTAAGTTAACACTGGAAGGTCTTCTTTGAGAAATGAGTCCATGAAGAAGATAGCATTTTATGTATTTACATATCAACATCGGTAGTTAAATACAGATTAGTTGTTAAAATGAATAAAAATAGTTGCGTGTGAAATATCCGTGAATTTTGTGTTTTCTTTGAATGGCCTGACATTGACATTATAAGTGTTCGATTTGGGACATATTACTTTTTTGTACTATAAGTATTTGGTGCAAAAATTGGGCAAATCGGATTAGATTTTGATATAGCCCTCATATATATATTTTGAAAAACGCATCAGAAAGTCCAGCCGAAAACAAAAATATGTCAATGGTGATAAGTCCCACATATGCCAGAAGGTATATGTATGTCGGCACTACGAAAAATAAACTGAAAACCAGACTATCATCACATAAATTCGAACACAGATCTCATGACAAATCCATGGAGCAAAAACTGCCCTTGCAGGCCACTGTACCTTGACGGCACAAAAACCAAACGTTAATGACGTCGAAATATTAGCGGAAGAGAGTAACTATGCAAGGAGATACACATTGGAAATGCTAAAAATAATTGACGTCTCTCCTGCGACAAGGCTTAATTTTAAGAGAGTCACAGACGGCTCACAGTGGTTCAGAATCAAAATCTATCGGCCAAAATTCAATAACTTTTGTTGTAGTAGACATTTTTTAGTTCCGTAAAAAAAACAAAATTAGACAAGGACCCAAGGATTATTTTGAGATGTCGACGTTAAAAATCGGGAAATTGGATATATTTTTGAAATCGGTTCAAAGTTGACTACTTTTCGTATTTTTCGATTTTAAAGCAAATTAAAATTTTTATTTTTTGGTTTTTATGTTTTTTTAATATATTTCCACGTATTTGTTCATAATTTAATTTTTTGTGTATTACAGGTTTTTACGTTTTTCTGATTTTAAAAATTGAAAGAACGTAATATCTTTTTTAACTTTGTCGAACTGTTTCTCACACATTTTAAGAGATTTTTCACTCAATTTTTTTATTACAAATTGTGGTTTCTTAGCTTTATTATGACGCGGATATAAATATATTTGTGCCAAATATAGTTTGGTTGTAATTAATATTAAAAAATATCCTTTTTGAACAAATGTTTGACTTTGGACCATCACAACTTTTTTCCTCGAAATGTCTTTAACGAAATGTATGCTCAAATATATAAGAACACGGTGGAAAAACATAAACGACAAATTAGACAGTAATTGACAAAAGCTTGCAGAGAATGGCAGGAGAATTTTCTATTGTGAAAAATTTATTAAATTGTAAATATTGTGATATTTTTGTGGTTGTTATTGCTTGTAAATTGTAATTGAATAATTTGGGCTTTTGTTGAATTTGGGCGAAGTTGGTCGAAATATTGGGAAATAAAACAAGTAAAAATGGCGTTAAGTTCGCCCTCGACGAACCTTACATGTCCTCCACCACGGATTGTATACCGCAGAGGCTGTCGATTTTCATAGAAGTATAGAAAAATTACAGGAAAATTTTAAATTTTTCAATATATCCAAACCAAACATTTGTATAGGGTCTATATCTAAATCTGAACCGACATTACCCACTTTCAGTATAGCTGTTTCTAGTTAGATTATAAGGTGTTAAGCCAAATTTAAAGAAAATCGAGTACAATATGTGGTTTCTAGAGCGGAAAATGTCAAATCGGGAGCGACATTTGTATGGGGGCTATATCTAAATCTGAACCGATCTTACGGAATTTCTGCATAGGTGTTTCTAGTTGGAGTATAAGATGTTGTGCCAAATTTAAAGAAAATCGAGTGCAATATGTGGCATTTAAAGCGGAAAAAGTCAAATCGGGAGCGACATTTATATGGGGGCTATATCTAAATCTGAACTGATCTTACCCAATTTCAGCATAGGTGTTTCTAGTTGGAGTATAAGATGTTGTGCCAAATTTAAAGAAAATCGAGTAGAATATGTGGTTTCTAGAGCTGAAAATGTCAAATCGGGAGTGAAATTCATATGGGGGCTATATCTAAATCTGAACCGATTTGACCCATTTTTACCATAGATGTTCCTAGTTTAAATATAAGATGTTTTACCAAATCAGAAGACAATCTGATACAATATGTGATTTCTAGAGCGGGAAACGTCAACTCGGGAGCGAAATTTGTATGGGAGCTATATATAAATCTGAACCGATCTGACCTATATTCACCATGGGTGTTTCTAGTGGAAATATAAGATGTTTTACCAAATCTGAATACAATCTGATACAATATGTGGTTTCTAGAGCGGAAAAAGTCAAATCGGGAGCGAAATTTGTATGGGGACTATATCTAAATCTGAACCGATTTAATCCAGTTTCAACACAGATGTTTCTAGTAGAATTATAAGGTAATGCAAGGTAATTTGAAGCAAATCAAGAGAAATATGTGGTTTCTAGAGCGGAGAAAGGCAAATCGGGAGGGAAATTTGTATGGGAGCTATATATAAATCTTAACCAATCTAACACATTTTTACCACAGGTGTTTCTACTTGAAATATAAGATGTTTTGCCAATTTTAAAGAAAATCTGTTGTAATATGTGGTATCTAGAGTGAAAAGAGTCAAATCGGGAGTGAACTTCGTATGGGGGCTATATCTAAATCTGAACCGATTTTCTTCAAATTAAATAGCGTTCGTCCTTGTCCTGAAAAACTTCATTGTGCAAAGTTTCATTTAGTTATGTCTACAATTGCGACCTGTATCGTGAGTACAAGAATAGATGGACGGACGGACATTGCTAAATCGACTCAAAAAGTGATTCTAAGTCGATCGGTATAATTAACAATGAGTCTATCTCCTTTCCTTTTGGGTGTTACAAACAAATGCACAAAGACATAATACTCTCGTGGAGTGTATAAAAATCGCCAGAAGAATTTTTGGCAATGGACCAAAATGATCCTAATTCTGACAGGAATGTTTGGATTCATTTACGAAAGATTTCAGTGAATCGATGGCATCAGAAGTCTCCTATCCCCAAGAACGAATTTTTCATTCTTTCAAGAAAAAACCCGAAAAAAAACCGTTCAGACCGGTTTTTTTATAAAAATGAAACCGGGTTTTTTGATTATCATAAAATATTATAATTTTCCTAATATGTTACTGCACTTATACGTAAAGTCGACATCCTCTAATCTGCCGGTAATGCTGTGGAATGCAATCGATGGTGAGAAAGTTTTGTCTCTTTACAATGACCAACTCCAGTGTATCAATATTTGTAAATGGCAGATGCCGTTGGAGAAAATTAAACATACCGTCAAACTTCCAGTAAACCATTGTTTGAAAACTAAAGCGAAATTTTTGCCGCCGATAAACCACTGTACATCATCCTACATTGGCTATTATTCCAAATAACATATTTCTCTGAGATTTGTGATACTTTCTATAAAAGGTTAAAGCTATCCAGCACCAACAACACACACTCTCTTCTGGGAGATTTCAATATTCTCAAATATGTCAAGATTTTAGTATTGAAGTGCTGAGTCTCAATGTTTTTGTTGCAAACACTTTCGTTTTGAATTCTAATGGCCGTGAATCACGGCCCGTGATTCACTGCTCCAATTTTCTCACGACAAGTGTGTCGTTAGTTATCTTCCGCTCATGACATTGCCAAGTTGTTGTGTTTCGATGCAAACCGATTCTATAGACCGGTTTGAAATTTAAGCCAGTAAATTATTTAGAAATTTGTTTACTCTCATGAATATGTTCACAGTCATGTCTTTTTTCATTTCGTCTCGTGTTAAGGTGTTCAATTTAAATAATACAACAACAACAATAATGATGACTTACTTGCCTTAAATGTAAACATATAGCACAGTGGGAGTCGACAGACTGTAGAAACAATTAATGATTGTTGATAAGATTTTCTAGAAATACTTATCTAAAGAAATATTATTAGTTTCACTAAACTAACAATTGTATAGAAAACTCTTATCATTTATCTATAAAACCGAGTATCTATCCAATTAAGTCATGTGATCTGGCAAAAATTCCCCTGACGAAGGCTCTCACAGGCCAGAAACCATGATAGAGGTAGTGTGCTGCCAAGTAATAAATGTCACCATGACATTTGTAAATAGATTTGTTTTCTATAAAATACAGATGCAAAATGGTCTTGATCCGGGACAATATCCCAGTCCAAATCAAATTGCCTTTAAATTTCATCAGATAATCAGCTGATATGCTCAAAATTCCTTCAGACATTTAAACGATTATTCTAAACATTCTCTAAAATTGCATACGAAAATTACGCGACATGTCTGAATATTTTCTGCAGAGAATGTTTGTTATTTAATCTCCACTTAGTTAGAAATGTGTTAACAAATGATTGACATGAAGCATATCGCCTTTAATGCTCATGTCAGTTCTCTAAAAGCCTAATGCGGCAATTTTGCCGATTAACGAAGCCAACAAGATGAACATCAGCTCCATCTTTCAAAGTGTTTATGTTTCAATTGTCTATGGATGAAATAAATCTGATAAGCAAGAGATTTTGCATTTGATTTTTGAGAAGTTCGAATTCAGAAGATACATTGCATTCTATTTCTGAAAATTGGCATTAATTTATTTTTATACCCTCCACCTCCAGGATGGGGGTATACTAACTTTGTCATTCCGTTTGTAACACTTTGAAATATCGACCTGAGACCCTATAAAGTATATATATTCTTGATCGTCATAAAATTCTAAGACGATCTAGCCATGTCCGTCCGTCCGTCTGTTGAAAGCACGCTAGCATCTAAACGAAAGGAGCTAGAACGTTCAAATTTTCCATAAATGCGTCTTATAGTCGTAGATCGGTTGGGATTGAAATGGGGCGAAATCGGCCCAAAGGGAAAAATTTTTCCCTCACAAGGACTAAAAATACCCCTAATAATCCCTAATATTTAAGCGTATTTAAGCATGTTTTTTGGATATGACTCTTCATATATGCTTGATATTTGGTATGCGCATTCTCCTTATAGCAAAAACGAGCACCATAAAGTGATTCTTATTTGTAGGGGGTGAAATGGGGCAAAAAAGGGATAAAAATGGTACTTATTAAACGACAATAGCTAGAAAGACGAAATTCGTTGTGTGCATTCCTCTAATTGAGTAGATAAATAATATAAAAGTATTTTTTCAAAATTCGTACTTTTAAGGGGTAAAATGGGAATAGAGGGATAAAAATGGTACCAACCAAACGGCTGTACCTAGAATAATGAAATTCGGTGTATACGTTCCTCTGATTGCATAGATAAGTAAAATACACGGATTTTTCAAAATTCGTACTTTTTGGGGTTAAAATGAAAAAAGGGAATAAAAATAGTACCAATCTAATGACCGCAGCTAGAGTCATGAAATTCGGAGTATACATTCCTCTGAGTGTGTAGACACGGAAAATAAACTATTTTTTCGAAATTCGTACTTTTTGGGGTTAAAATGAAAAAGGGGATAAAAATAGTACCAATCAAATGACCGCAGCTAGATTCATGAAATTCGGAGTATACATTCCTCCGACTGCGTAGACACGGAAAATAGACGAATTTTTCGAAATTAGTACTTTCAAGGGATACAATGGTACAGAGGGATAAAAATAGTACCAACTAAACGACTACAGCTAGAATGATGAAATTCTAATTGCGTAGAAACGTCAAGGGGGTAAAAATGGTACCAACCAAATGGGCGCAGCTGGAATCATGGAATTCGGTGCATACATTCCTCTGACTGCATAGACACGCAAAATAAAAGTTTTTTTTTCCAAATTCGTACTTCTTCTTTTACGGCAAAAATTGGTTGAATCATGAAGTTAGGTTATTTTGCACTATGTACGTCTGATAATGGATTTTTAAAATTTGTACTTTTGGAATTAAAATAGAATGGAAATACAACCAACTTGAGCACCCACTATCTACCAATATTTATGGCTTTGAAAATATTTTTGAAAATATAAATATAACAATATTTATTTTTTGAATTCACGTATAAGGTAATGCTACCAGTCATTACCTTATAAGCGTGGTTTGAAATAATTAAAATATTATATTTATTTATAAAATTAATTTTTCAATATTTGTATTCGTTTTGGTTTGGCTATATTAAAAAAAAAAATATTTTCCTGTAATATTACTGCACTTCTACGAAAACCGACAACCTCTGTGGAATGCAATCCATGGTGGAGGGTATATAAAGTTCGGCCCGGCCGAACTTAACGCCGTTTTTACTTGTTTTTTTCTAAATTCCCCACTGTACATCGTCAGCAGCTAAAATAAGTGTAACATTCAAATGAAAAGGGGCCAAAATCTCGTATAAATATATTTTATTTGTGTTATATTATATAGACCGGTTATTTGTGTTAAAATTTGGATATCGAGCTTACAAATAATTAATTATTACAGGTCAACATTTCGTATCGTTCGTTTTTGATGATTTTTTGTAATAAAATGTAATTCAAAAAAGAAAAGAATTTTGTTTACAATCTTATTTACTTACAATCGTATTTATCTGTTAAAGGATCTCTACAATCCAACAGGGAGTGTATTCCACAGTATAAACGACAGAAAGGTCGATAAAAAAAACAAAAGCATATACTGATATCGAAACCGAATCCTGGCAAAACTCTTGGTTAACCTCTGACTTACAGACCGATATGCCTATTGAATACAATAGGTAAATGCCTCGAAAGGATAGTATACAATAGACTACTAAACGCGGTAGAAGAGGTCAACGGGCTCTCTCGTAGACAGCAGGGCTTTCGAAAGGTCAGGTCCACTATTGATGCTATAAGTTTTGGGAAGAATAAGATAAGGGCTGCTATAGAAGGAAGGGGCGCGTTGAGAGATATTGCGCTTCCTAGACTCGGCCGACTGGAACCAAATAGTGGTATCGTTGCGGAGACTAAATATTCCAGAATATTTAGTGGAAATAATTTGGCATTATTTCTCCGAACGGACGCTCTGGTATGAAACCGAAAACGGCTCGAAAACGTATAGGGTTACTTCAGGCGTTCCCCAAGGGTCTGTTCTAGGTCCTTGTTGTGGAACATAAGGAACGATGCAACGTTCAGCCTAAATATACCGGAATAAAGATCGCGAAGATCGTAGGGTTCGCAGATGATATCACAATCATAGTCCAAGCACGAGAAAAACAAGAAGTCGAACTTTATGCAAACGAGACCATTAAACTATGGCTAGAGTCGATGAATCTGGAACTGGCAGATCATGAAACAGAGGCTGTTCGAATCAGCGGGAAAAGGGCGAGAGAAACCTCCAACGTACAGGTGGGTTCTCAAGTTGTGTCAAAAGAAGCAATTAAATATATTGGCGTGATGATTGATGACCGGTTTAGCTTCAAATGTCACATGGAATACTCATGCAACAAGGCAACTCAAGTTGCAAATGCTTTAGCAAGAATGATGTGAATTATAGAAGAGCCTCGTCAAAGCCGTAAGCAAATGATTTCATGAATAACAAACTCATTTATCCTCTATGGATCACGAGTATGGGCGAGAACGTCGAAGAAGAAACTTAAGTGCAAGGCTACAAAGAAAACGCTGTCTATATTCCGAAGAAGTTGTCTCAGAGTCTGCTGCGGATAACGTACAATATCCCTGGAAGCAGTATTATTTAGAAATAAACATTCTTGATCGTCATAAAATTCTAAGACGATCTAGTCATGTCCGTCCGTCTGATGAAAGGAAGCTAGAATCTAAACGAAAGGAGATAGGAAGTCCAAATTTTAAATAAATGTGTCTTATAGTCGTAGATCTGTTGGGATTGAAACTGGGTGAAATCGGCCCTAATATTTTAGAGTCTGCTTGTAAATTGGATGTGTATATTTCTCTAATTGAGTAGATATATAATATAAAAGTATTTTTCCAAATTCTTACTTTTAAGGAAATAAAGTAAAAAAGGCGTTAAGTTCGGCCGGGCCGAACTTTATATACCCTCCACCATGGATTGCATTCCACAGAGGTTGTCGGTTTTCGTAGAAGTGCAGTAATATTACAGGAAAATATAATTTTTTTAATATAGCCAAACCAAAACAAATATTGAAAAATTGATTTTATAAATAAGTATAATATTTTAATTATTTCAAACCACGCTTATAAGGTAATGCTACCAATACGTCAATTCAAAAAATAAATATTCTTATATTTATATTTTCAAAAATATTTTCAAAGCCATAAATATTGGTAGATAGTGGGTGCTACAGTTGATTTCCATTCTATTTGAATTCCAAAAGTACAAATTTTGAAAATCCATTATCAGACGTACATAGTGCAAAATAACCTAACTTCATGATTCAACCAATTTTTGCCGTAAAAGAAAAAGTACGAATTTGGAAAAAAACTTTTTAGTTTGCGTGTCTATGCAGTCAGAGGAATGTATACACCGAATTCCATGATTCCAGCTGCGCCCATTTGGTTGGTACCATTTTTACCCCCTTGACGTTTCTACGCAATTAGAATTTTATCATTCTAGCTGTAGTCGTTTAGTTGGTACTATTTCTATCCCTCTGTACCATTGTATCCCTCGAAAGTACTAATTTCGAAAAATTCGTCTATTTTCCGTATCTACGCAGTCAGAGGAATGTATACTCCGAATTTCATGACTCTAGCTTCGGTCAATTGATTGGTATTATTTTTATCCCTTTTTTTCATTTTAACCCCAAAAAGTTCGAATTTCGAAAAATCAGTTTATTTTCCGTGTCTACACAGTCAGAGTACTGTATACTCCGAATTTCATGACTCTAGCTGCGTCATTAGATTGGTACTATTTTTATCCCCTTTTTTCATTTTAACCCCAAAAAGTACGAATTTTGAAAAATCCGTGTATTTGACTTATCTATGCAATCAGAGGAATGTATACACCGAATTTCATTATTCTAGGTACAGCCGTTTGGTTGGTACCATTTTTATACCTCTATTCCTATTTTACCCCTTAAAAGTACGAATTTGAAAAAAAATACTTTTATATTATGTATCTACTCAATTAGAGGAATGTATACACCGAATTTCACTTAAAAGTACGAATTTGAAAAAAATACTTTTATATTATGTATCTACTCAATTAGAGGAATGTATACACCGAATTTCGTGTTTCTAGCTGTTGTCGTTTAATATGTACCATTTTTATCCCTTTTTTGTCCTATTTCACCCCCTACAAATAAGAATCACTTTATGGTGCACGTTTTTGCTATAAGGGGAATGCGCATACCAAATATCAAGCAAATATAAACAGACATATTCAAAAAACATGCTTAAATATCCTAAAATATTAGGGATTATGGGTATTTTTAGTCCTTTTGAGGGAAACATTTTTCCCTTTGGGCCGATTTCGCCCCATTTGAAACCCAACCGATCTTCGACTATTAGACGCATTTATGGAAAATTTGAACGTTCTAGCTCCTTGCGTTTAGATGCTAGCGTGCTTTCAACAGACGGACGGACGGACGGACATGGCTAGATCGTCTTAGAATTTTATGACGATCAAGAATATATATACTTTATAGGTTCTCAGGTCGATATTTCAAGGTGTTACAAACGGAATGACAAAGTTAGTGTACCCCCATCCTGGAGGCGGAGGGTATAAAAATGGGAATAGAGGGATAAAAATTGTACAAACCAAACGGTTGCACTTAGAATAATGAAATTCGGTGTATACATTGCTCTGATTGCGTAGA
The DNA here is from genome assembly GCA_947397865.1 of Polietes domitor. Classification (NCBI taxonomy): domain Eukaryota; kingdom Metazoa; phylum Arthropoda; class Insecta; order Diptera; family Muscidae; genus Polietes; species Polietes domitor. The sequence goes on along the minus strand of OX377620.1, from coordinate 165,610,401 downwards.
CACGTACAATAAGCGGATGTTTCGAAATTCGTACTTTTTGGGGTTAAAGTGAAAAAAGGGATAAAAATAGTACCAACCAAATGACCGCAGCTAGAGCCATGAAATTCGGAATATACATTCCTCTGACTGCGTAGACACGAAAAATAAAACGGTTCTTCCAAATTCGTGCTTTCAAGGGATACAATGGGTACAGAGGGATAAAACTAGTACCAACTAAAAGACTTACTAGAATGATGAAATTCGGAGTGTGCATCCCTCTAATTGCGTGGACACGTAAAATAAAGAGATTTTAGAAAGTCGTACTCTTAAGGGGGTAAATTAGGAAAATGGGGATAAAAATGGTACCAACCAAATGGCCTCAGCTAGAATCATAGAATTCAGTGTATACATTCCTCTGACTGCATAGACACGCAAAATAAAAAGATTTTTCCAAATTCGTTATTTTAACGTTTACGACAAAAATTAGTTGAATCATGAAGTTAGATTATTTTGCACTATGTACGTGAGATAATGGATTTTCAAAATTTGTACTTTTGGAATTAAAATAGAATGGAAATACTATATATAATATTTATGGTATTTACAATATATATTTATGGTATTTAAGCTTTTTTCTTTGAAAAAATATATAGATAAGAATATTTATTTTTGAATTGACTTGAAGTATTATTTCGATATATATTGTGTAAATGTATTGGTAGACTTGCCATTTTTTTGTTTTGGTTTGGCTATATTAAAAAATATATTTTCCTGTAATATTACTGCACCTCTGTGGAATGCAATCCATGGAGGAGGGTATATGAAGTTCGGCCCGGCCGAACTTAACGCCATTTTTACTTGTTTTTATAAAAGTTCGATATAGTAGTAGAATATTATATGAAAAAAATTATGTGCTTCGGTGGAAAAATATTTTTTAATCGACTCAAACATAAATCATTGCATATCTCAGATCGGATGAAGTGTGACTTAGACCACTATCAATCTAACTGGCACATTTATTATTTTTTTGATGGTAGTATACAGGAGGTGTTCACAAATTCGCTGTTACTTCTAGTATTAAATACACATTTCGTACCTTTTCTACCTCCGTCAATGCTCTCGAGTCTCTTATTTTTTACTACCAATTAGATTTCCGATATTATTAGACGTGATTGTGGATGATTCCTTTAGATATATACCAATAATAAATTGGCAGTAGCAGTCAATGCATCGATGTTAAACATCAAGCTCCAAACGAAGCTATTAGATGTCCTACTTGGTTTTTTCAACGTCAGAAATCAATATTTGGTATGAAGAGGTCAGTTCAGTTTATATTCGCAGCTAGTAAACAAATCATTACACTTACATTTTCTTGCGTGTTTTTATTGTAGAATATATCCACGAAATGCAAATGTTTTGTAATTTAAAAACTGGTTAACTGACATGAAAACACCGGTTTCCCCGGTTTGTCAAAAATGATATTGGGTACATAATATCATTTTTCACCATAGGTGTTTTTAGTTGGATTATATGATGTTGTACCGAATTTAACGAAAATCTAATACAATATGTCGTTTCTAAAGCGGAAAATGTCAAATCGTGTGCGAAATTTGTTTGGGGGAAATGTTTCCTCAGCGGTGGCTCCGCAGCGACTTTTCAACAATATACCCGGCCTCTTTATGCGATTCTCACAAACGATGCATATACACATACTTACATATATGCAACTCAATGAGATGCTTGCAAGATGGCATGTGTGCTTTATGCCTTGGCGCGATTTTTTGAACGCATATTCGGCAAGTGAGTTGTGCTTCTCATATGTTTATGAGAATCATTTACTTAAGAGGCCGGAGCAAACCTTTCACAGGGTGGAAATCATGATAGTGATTAGTCTGCAGCCAATTAATAAATGGTCACTATGCCATTTATAAATAAATTTGCATTCAATAAAATAAGGATGCAAAATAGACTTGAGCTAGGAGAATATAGATATTGATTATAGACCAACATAAAACAAACGAAAAAAACTAAAATTAATTTTAATAAACTTTAATACAACTAGAAATTGCTTAGTATAAATAATTAACAGAGCCGTCCTTAAATGCCACCAACAACATTTAACTTAACAGGGGAGTTCACTGTAATACAACGTATGTACGCCTCGGTTAAGTCACATCTGAAAAGAAAAAGAAACTTATTATTTTTATTGCGAGGATCTAATTTGTAGTTATATATAGGATAAAACAATGACTTTCTTATAATAATCCAATATTTTTACTGGCGAAAATCATCTCATATGAAAATCATTTCATATGAAAAGTGTTTAGAAAATTATTCTCGGAAGACACGAATGTACAGGGTTTTCCAACAAGAGGTGTTATTTTGAATCACCCGGTATTTCGGTAGCTGTCACTTTTATTCTTTGACATTTGACAAGTAGAAACTACGCCATTACTAACCAGTAAGGAAAGGCTAAAGTCGGGCGGGGCCGACTATATGATACACTCCACTTTCTATCAGAATACAATTCAATTCGGAAAAAAAGTGAAAACGGGAAGAATTTTTGTATGTTTCCTAATCATATATCCTGATTCAATTTGTCAAATCGAGAAGAATATTTGTATCAGGGCTATATCCAAACATGGAATGAAGTGACCCATTTCTCAATAGGTTCTTCTAGTTCTTAATTTCAAGTAATTCGCTGAAAATACGTTGTTTCTGGGGCGGCAAAATCAAGCCGAAATTTGTATAGGAGCTATATATAAATCTGAACCGATCTAACTCATTTTCATCCTGGGTGTTTCTCATGGAAATATAAGATATTTTGCCAATTTTGAAGAACATCTGTTAAAATATGTGGTTTCTACAACAGAAAAAGTCAAATCGGGAGTGAAATTCGTATGGGGGCTATATCTAAATCTGAACCGATCTGGCTCATTTTCACCGTGGGTGTTTATAGTTTAAATATAAGATGTTTTGCCAATTTTGAAGAACATCTGTCAAAATATGTGGTTTCTACAGCAGAAAAAGTCAAATCGGGAGTGAAATTCGTATGGGGGCTATATCTAAATCTGAACCGATCTAGCTCATTTTCACCGTGGGTATTTCTAGTTGAAATATAATATGTTTTGCCAATTTTGAAGAATATCTGTTAAAATATGTGGTTTCTACAGCAGAAAAAGTCAAATCGGGAGTGAAATTCGTATGGGGGCTATATCTAAATCTGAACCGATCTGACCTATTTTCACCATAGGTGTTTCTAGTTGAAATGTAAGATGTTTTGCCAAGTTTGAAGAAAATCTGTTTTAATATGTGGTATCTAGAGTGAAAAGAGTCAAATCGGGAGTGAAATTCGTATGGGGGCTATATATAAATCTGAACCGATTTTCTTCAAATTAAACAGCATTCGTCCTTATCCCGAAAAACTTTGTTGTGCAAAGTTTCATTTGGTTCGGGCTACAATTGCGACCTGTACTTTGATTACAAGAATAGATGGACAGACGGGCGGACGGACGGACATTGTTAAATCGATTCAAAAAGTGATTCTAAGTCGATCGGTATAATTAACAATGGGTCTATCTCGCTTCCTTTTGTGTGTTACAAACAAATTCACAAAGACATAATACTCTCGTGGAGTGTATAAAAATGGAACGATACACGCTTCAACAACGCATTGAAATTATTAAAATTCATAAATGAAAATGATACGGAATTCCATCGAAAAATCATCTTGACTGATGAGACTCATTTCCACCTCGGTGGCTACGTCAACAAGCAAAATTGTTGCATCTGGGGCTCGGAAAACCCAAGATTTATTGTTGAGCAGCCTCTCCATCCTCATCGTGTGACTGGTTGGTGCGGTTTATGGTCCGGCGAGGTCATTGGACCTTACTTTTTCGAAAATGAGGTTGGATCAAAAGTTACGGCGAATGGATTGCGCTATCGAGAGATTAATGATATTTTTATGGTCGGAGTTGGATGGTATTGATCTGGACAACGTTTACTTTCAACAAGACGGCGCTACGTGCCAACGAAACCATTGCTCTTTTACGGACCGTGTTATCTCTCGAAGAGGTGATCTCAATTGGCCACAGAGATCTTGTGATTTAACACCTTCCTTTGGGGCACGTGAAAGATGAGGTCTACGCCAATAGCCCAGCGTCGAATCAAGACCTCAAAGATAGAATTCGAGAGGCTATCGAGGAAATAGGGCAGCCACTTTGCGATTTAGTTATGGAAACTTACATGAAAAGGATATGGTCCTGTATGCGTGGTCGTGGTGGCCATTTGGCTGATGTTGTTTTTCATTATTAACGGCATACCTTCCTCTTTATTATGAAATACACATCCAATCATTTATCTCAAAAAATGGCATGGCATAACAAAATAATACCTCTTGTTGGAAAACCCTGTACAACAAATCAAACTTTTTTTCGATGCATATAAGGTTTTTTCAATGGATTCTGGCGGTTTACAAATTTATGTCTAAAAGTACGTAAAATGGGGTGATCAAGTTGCCACCCTTTCTGTATACTTTAAGGACATTTAATCGTATTTCATGCAAATCTATTTTATAATTTAATATGAATGAGCTTTGTATAAATAGTGAACTAAACATACTTCACTTACCTGTTATATCCATGTGGAATGGTTTTTATACAATTAGCGGCAATATGTTCAGTGATGCCATATTTCCATAGATCTATTCGTGATACTAAAAAGGCGGATAGTTTGGGCACAGCCGACCGAAATGTGCCATCGGGATTAAACTATTGCAGGGAAAACAACACTGGATTATTACCACAACACATTAAGGAAATAGAAATCGAGTATAAATAAAATCAATGATCTGACGATCAGGATTTCATGGCAATATATATCAAAATTTTCTATTTTTTAATGAAATACTTGAAATATTTACCGTTTGGCATTCATTGAAAATGCAGCCACGAAAACATGTTGCCTCCTCGCTAGCAGCATTTTTCAGATAGACGTAATCATGAATATCGCCTGAAAGCAATTTGGAAATATTCAGCCACATGAAAGCTAACCTCGGCCATTATTCAAATCTCATACCTTGTGATGCTCCATAGGCTTTGGCGCATCTCTGCACAGCTCCCCGCAGATATTTCCCGCTGCACCATTCAAGCTAAAAAAATCCACACGAAATTTACCTCAAATTCACTAAGTCTCTTTTACTGCAATAATTCGTTTCTTTGTCACCAACCTGTGCTTGAGCTTGATCACAAGCTGCTGCAATACAGATTAATAAAACTGCACTTAATTTCATTATGTCGTCCACTGACATGAACACTGCGAACACTTTTAATTCGTTTGGGGAGTCAGTCTGGCTATTTTATAAAGTATTCGAAATGAAACGTTCAAACGCTTTCCTGTACATTATTTAACTTTCCACACACATGCAATAATACACAAATATTTCATATATAAACCAGTCTTAAATTAAAATCGCATAAATTAGCAGGAAAATCAAGTATGAAGAGTTACTGCTGTCTGTATGATGCCCTACATTCCCGCTTCATTTCAAAGGATATCAGGTCGATATTTCAATGCGTTACTGACGGAATGACAAACTTAGTATACCCCCATCCAATAGTGGAGGGTATAATAATATATATTTGATATTAATTCTGTTCTGCCGTTTGAAACACCCTGAAATATTCATCGGAGACTCCATACAGTAAATAAATTCTAGGTCGTGGTAAAATTCTAAGATGAGCTAGCCATGTCCGTCTGTCTGTTGAAAGCACGCTAGTGCCCCAACGAAATGAGATATAACAAGTAAGGAAAGGCTATAGTCGGACGGAGCCGACTATATGATACACTCCCCCTATTATAAGTCCTGTAAATATATGTGTTTGACAATAAATTTTAAATCGGAAAGGACATCTGCATGGGGGTATATTGAAACATTGAACGATGTGACCCGCATTCACTATGTTTATAGATGATATATAATATGTAAAGTTTGGTCAAAATCGGTTTAATATTTGGGAGCAACATTTGTATATATATAAAAAAATATATCTAAATCTGAACCAATCTTACCCACGTTCACCATGGGTGTTCTTAGTTGATTTATAAGATCTTGTGCCAAATTTAAAGCAAATCAGGTACAATATGTGGTTTCTAAAGCGGAAAAAGTCCAATCGCAAGCAACATTTGTATGGGGGCTATATATAAATCTGAACCGATCTAACCGATTTTCACCATAGCTGTTTCCAGTTCATTTATAGGGTACTGTGCCAAATTTGAAGCAAATCGAGTGAAATATGTGGTTTCTAGAGCGGAAAAAGTCAACTCGGGAGCGACATTTGTATGGGAGCTATATCTAAATCTGAACCGATCTGACCGATTTTCACCGTCTCTATTTTCACTTAAATTATAGGGTACTGTGCCAAATTTGAAGCAAATCGAGTGAAATATGTGTTTCTAGAGTGGAAAAAGTTAACTCGGGAGCGACATTTGTATGGGAGCTATATCTAAATCTGAACCGATCTGACCGATTTTCGCCGTCGCTGTTTTCACTTCAGTTATAGGGTACTGTGCCAAATTTGATGCAAATCGAGTGAAATATGTGGTTTCTAGAGAGGAAAAGGTCAAATCGGGAGCGAAATTTGTATGGGAGCTATATCTAAATCTGAACCGATCTGACCGATTTTCACCGTCGCTGTTTTCACTTCAGTTATAGGGTACTGTGCCACATTTGAAGCAAATCGAGTGAAATATGTGGTTTCTAGAGCGGAAAATGTTAACTCGGGAGCGACATTTGTATGGGGGCTATATCTAAATCTGAACCGATCTGACCGATTTTCACCGTCTCTATTTTCACTTAAATTATAGGGTACTGTGCCAAATTTGAAGCAAATCGAGTGAAATATGTGTTTCTAGAGTGGAAAAAGTTAACTCGGGAGCGACATTTGTATGGGGGCTATATCTAAATCTGAACCGATCTGACCGATTTTCACCGTCGCTGTTTTCACTTCAGTTATAGGGTACTGTGCCAAATTTGAAGCAAATCGAGTTTAATATGTGGTTTCTAGAGAGGAAAAAGTCAAATCGGGAGCGACATTTGTATGGGGGCTATATCTAAATCTGAACCGATCTGACCGATTTTCATCGTCGCTATTTTAACTTCAATTATAGGGTACTGTGCCAAATTTGAAGCAAATCGAGTTTAATATGTGGTTTCTAGAGAGGAAAAAGTAAAATCGGGAGCGACATTTGTATGGGGGCTATATCTAAATCTGAACCGATATGCTTCAAATTAAATAGCGTTCGTCCTTGATCCACAAAACTTACTTGTGCCAATTTTTGTTAAGATCGGACTATAATTGCGATCTGTAATTTGATTACAACAATAGATCGACAGACGGACAGACAGACAGACGGACATTGCTAAATCGACTCAGAAAGTGATTATAAGCCGATCTGTATAATAAACGGTGGGTCTAACTCGTTTCCTTTTGGGTGTTACAAACAAATGCACAAAGCCATAATACTCTCGTGGAGTGTATAAAAAGAAAAATGAGATGGATAAAAATGGTACCAATAATACGATAACAGCTAGAAACGTGAAATTCGGTGTGTACATCCCTCTAATTGTGTAGACACGCAAAAGAATTTTTTTGTGAAAATAGTACATTTAAAGGATGAAATTAAAAAAAGTGGATAACAAGTAAAAAGACGTTAAGTTCGGCCGGGACGAATCTTATGTATATACCATCCACCTCGGAGTCCATTCCACAGTATTACCGGCAGATTAGAGGATATCGGCTTTAGGAAAATTTGTATGTCCACCACAATATTTGCTCATTATTATAGTTTTAATAGTCCTCTACTATGTAAATATAAAACTTCAAGAGTAATCAAAAAGTGAACATGAGTTAGCATCTTCAAAAATATGCCCTAATTATCAGGAGCTTTCAGTCGTTATTAGGTAGAAACAATTTCCCTCTGGGTCGATTTTTCAATTTGCAATTTTTTGATTTCAGCTACAGCACAAATGTCCGTACCATTTTGATAGAAAAAGTATTTTAGCTACAGCCATTTGCTTTTTTTAATTTTGACGCTAAAAATACGGATTTGGAAAATATCCTCTTACTTTCCGCGTCTGTGTAATCGGACGAATTTCATGATTCTAGCTACAACCGCTTGATTGGTGTCAAATTTAATCTTACCATCCATTATCATCCCCATTCTCCCCATTTTACGCCTAAAATTATAAATTTCGAAAAATTCCTTGATGTTTCGCGTTTATACAGTCAGATTAATGTATATACCGAATTTCATGATTTCAACTCCAGCGATTTGGTTGGTACAATTTTTATCCCTCTTTTTCAATTGTATCCCTTAAAAGTACGAATTTCGAAAAATTCTTCTATTTTACTTGTATACGCAATTAGAGGGATGTACACACCGAATCTCATGATTCTAGCTGTTGTCGTATCATTGGTATCATTTTTATCCATTTTCGTCCCAAAAGTACGAATTTCAAAAAATCCCTCTATTTTACGTATCTACGCAATTAGAGGGATGTTCATTCCAAATTTTATGTTTCTAGCTGTTGTCGTATCATTGGTACCATTTTTATCCCTTTTTGCCCTATTTCGTCCGCTATAACAGTTATTTACTTTTTGGTGCTTTTAGACTACAAGAGGCAAAATTTTTAAAAAATTGATTTAATATTCTAAATATTAGGGGGTATTTTCAGTCCTTGTTAGGGAAAAAATTTTCCCTCTGGGCCAATTTCGGCCACTTGCAATCCCAACCGATCTGCATCCATAAGACATATTTGGGAAAATTTGAAACTCCTAGCTCATTTCGTTGGGAAGCTAGCGTGCTTTCAACAGACAGACGGAATATATATATATAATTATAATTTACGGAGTCTAAGATGTTAATTTCAAGGTGTTGCAAACAGAATGACAAAGTGAATATCTTAGGTGGAGGGTATACAAATGGTACCAACCAAACAGCTACATTACTTTGACAGCCTAGACACGAAAAATAAATAATTATTTCGATAATCGCACCTTTAGGATCAAAATGGGATAAATTTGGTACAAAACAAGCGGCTGTAGGTAGAATATGGAAATTCAGTGGTCAAACTCGTCTGAATGCGTAGATACGCAACACAAGAGTATTTCTCTAAATTCGGGCTTTTAGAGTCAAAACTAGTAAAAACGGCTGTATACAAGTAATATCCAATATACAAGTATACAAGTAATATCCAACAAATTATTGAATGTTTATTGAACAAAAGTTTTATAAACGAATATTACATTATCTTAATATCTAACTATTATGATTAAAAATTGTGAGTTACAAAGTATATTTATATCAGCTTATTTAATAATTACTAAAAGGCGTTAAGTTCGGCCGGGCCGAACTTTATATATCCTCCACCATGGATTGCATTCCACAGAGACTGCCAATTTTCGTAGAAATGCAGTAATATTACAAGAAAATATATTTTTTTAATATAGCCAAACCAAAAAAATAATTTTGTAAATAAATATTATATTTTCTATGAGTAATACGTTCGAATTTCAGCTATTCTTTTTTTCGAAGGAAATCTTTGTTTTTGGTAATGCAAAATCGATCAATAATCAAACAACACAAAAACTAATAATTAAATATAATACTTTTATTATTTCAAACCCCGCTTATAAGGCCACCAATACATTTACATATCAAAATAATACTTCAAGTGAATTAAAAAAATAAATATTCTTATATTTATATTTTCAAAAAGCTTAACTACCATAAACATTGGTAGGTAGTGGATGCTACAGTTGGTTGTATTTCCATTCTATTTTAATTCCAAAAGTAAAAACTTTGAAAATCCTTTATCTCACGTACATAGTGCAAAATAACCTAACTTCGTGATTCAACCAAATTTTGCCGTAAAAGTAAAAAGTACGAATTTGGAAAAATCTTTTTTTTGAGTGTCTATGCAGTCAGAGGAATGTATACACCGAACTCCACGATTCATGCTGCGGCCATTTGGTTGGTACCATTTGTATCCCCTTTTTCCTATTTTATCCCCTTAAGAGTACAAATTTCTAAAATCTCTTTATTGTACGTGTGTACGCAATTAGAGGGATATACACACCGAATTTCACCATTCTAGCTGTAGTCGTTTAGTTGGTACTATTTTACCCACTGTATCCCTTTAAAGTGCGAATTTGAAAAAAAAAACTTTTATTTTTCGCGTCTACGCAGTCAGAGGAATGAATACTCTGAATTTCATCATTCTAGTTGTTTGGTTGGTACTATTTTTATCCCTCTGTACCTATTGTATCCCTTGAAAGTACGAATTTGGACAAAACCTTTTATTTTTCGTGTCTACGCTGTCAGTCGAATGTAAACTTAAAATTTCATGACTCTTAATTTTATGGTACTACCTTTATCCCCTTTTTCTATTTTAACCGCAAAAAGTATGAATTTAGAAAAATCCCTTTATTTTACCTGTCTACGCAATTGAGGATATTACATATCTACTCAATTATATGAATGTACACACCGAATTTCGTATTTCTAGCTGTTGTCGTTTAATATGTACCATTTGTATCCCTTTTTGTCCCATTTCACCCCCTACGAATAAAAATCACTTTATGGTGCACGTTTTTGTTATAGGGGGAATGTGCATACCCAATATCAAGTAAGTACAAGCTGACATATTGAAAAAATATGCTTAAATACTCTAAAATATTAGGTATTATTATGGGTATTTTTAGTCCTTGTGAGGGAAAATTTTTTCCCAACCGATCTACGACTATAAGGTGCATTTGGGGAAAATTTGGACGTCTTAGCTCCTTTCGTTTAGATGCTGGCGTATTTTCAACAGACAGACGGACATGGCTAGATCGTCTTGGAATTTTATGACGATCGAGAATATATGTACTTTATATGTTCTCAGGTCGATATTTCAAGGTGTTTCCAAACGGAATGACAAAATTAGTATACCCCCCTTCTGGACGTGGAGGGTATAAATATAATAAAACTGATTCTATATGAAATTAGTTGTGTACATTCCACTGTGGACGAGAAACATAAATAAGAAGTTTTTCTATCAAAATGGTTCAGAAATAGGTCTGTACCTGGACTCAGGAAATTGAAAGGAGGGAATCTGCCCTGTTTCTCCCTACCTACAATTTAGAGCACATTTTCGAAGATTGCTGTTTAGCTTACAGTATTATATTTATATATAGCAGAGAACTATTGTTATTATAATAATAAAGCATCACAATTTATTTAAAACAAAGTTCATCAAATATCGTAAAGTGCATAAAAAATAGCACAATTTTCCTAATATGGAAGTGCACTTCTAGGTAAAGGGAAAGGGTATATAAGATTCGGCGGACCGAACATAACGCCTTTTTATTTGTCTTCAATAAAAATGTTTTGGTTTGAAAAATGATCAATTTTGGAAATGATCTACCCTAAAAGTGCGAATATAATAAGATCCTTGTATTGTTCACGTCTACGCAGGCAGAGCGAATTATACAACGAATTTTATTAAACTAATTGGAGCCGTTTGGTAGGAACCAGCTGCCCCCTTTTTTTACCCCTTAAAATTGTGAATTTTAATAAGTCCATGTTCTAGCTGCTGCCGTTTTGTTTTGTATCCTAAAAGAACAAATTCTGAAAAAATCCCATTTTTTTGCGCATATACACACTAAAATGAATGTTCACATTGAATTTAATATTCCCTTCTGTTGTCGTTAGGTTGGTACCATTTTACCCCCTTTTTGTCACATTTCAAATATGGGTTACCTAAAAGTATGGGTTACCTGTTTTGCTTTTTCAGGAAGAAATCTTCACAAAAATACGTTTAAATGCTCAAAATAGAGAGGATTAGTTCCCTCTGGGCCGATTTCATCCTTTTGCTATCCCAACCGATATAACCATTTACCGTTTTAAATTTGAACTGTCGATTACTATGACTTTGAAAGGTAGAATAACATTCATTTTTATTTTCAGGTTTATGTTTGACATTTGCTCGAACAAAATTGTGACATATTAAAAACTTACTTCCAAAGGAGTGAGACTTCAACGCAAACTGTAGGAAAATGTTCGTGTTTTCAGATGAAGCTCATTTTTATCTATGTCAATAAGCAAACATAGCCACCGATAAAATCAGAAATAACAAAAAATAATCAGTACTTTTTATCGGCTATATAAAAAAATTTAAAATTTTAAATGGCCCACCCTATATAACTAGTTTTAACTTCATACCGCCTTTCTACAAACTGACGGCAGAACATGTCTATATCGTCTTAGAATTTTGAGACGATCAATGACATATTTAACTTATTGGATCTCAGGTAGATATTTCAATGTGTTACTTAGTTTGGATTTTCTTATCATAAAAACTAATAGTTGTAGATCAGTTTCGATTGCAATTGATCTGGAAATAAAGAACAAATTTTTCCATAACAAGGACAGGAAATACCCCCTAAAACCTCTAATATTTTGAGCATTTAGGAACATTTTTTGAATACAACTGCCTTGTATTTATTTTCTATTTGCGCACAAGTTCAATCTTTTTGAATGCATTTGAAGTATTATTTTGATTAATAGTCAAAGACTAACACGTCATAAAATCATTTTGTAGCCTCGCTTTATAAATGGGCGTGATCTTTAAATTAATTAATTAATTTCATTTCATAATTATGGTAATTAAACATCGGAATTTATTTAATACATATGGCAATAGGGAAAAATATAATAATTTCCCTAATATGTTTCAATACGTCTACGTGACGACAGCCTCTAATCTGCTGGTAAACCTGTGAAATGCACTCCACGGTGAAGGCTGTATAAGATTCGGCCCGGCCGAATTTAACGCGTCTCTACCTGTTATTTTTAAGAAAATATTTTTAAGTTTATTTAATTGAAACCTCCAAATCCATTTTTATCACAAAATAATTGTTACAATCATGCGTTTTAGTGGAAAACTTTGACCATTCTAATGTCTCATATCGTGTAACATATAGAGAATTTATGTCACATCACGTGACGCTTGTTATGTCAGTAGCTATAAAAGATACTATTCAATTCCGCGGCCGAAGTTTACGGACGAAATATCTGGTTAACCAAATAAACGGTTACAGTTTTGATTCAAATGTAACCAAAATTTTAAATAGCGAAATTCGTATATACACTCCTCTGACTATATCAATGCGGATATTTCGAAGTTTGCAAATTTGTTAAGGTCTTCAGCAAACGACACTGTAATTGTAAAGTCTCAGATATCGATTAACGACAAAAGTTAATTTATGTAACAATACTTTATTCACTCCATTGTAATAATTAAAAATTATTATAATAAGTATATACACATATAAATTGCTTAATAGAACTAATTAACAGATAACATAGTCATCTTTAAACGCCACCTACAACTGTTAACTTAACAGGGGAGTTCTCTGTAAGACATCGTAGGTAAGCCTCAGTCAATTCACATCTGAAATGAAAACAAAAACAATAACATTACGAGGGTCGTACGAATGTTTATTTATATATCGGATGCAATAAGAGCTTTCTTATGACAATCAGTCATTTCGGGGTTATGGGTGAATAACCAAGAGGGTTAGCAATCAGTCAAAATTAAAAAAAAGATTTTCATCCAATTTATATCAACACCATTTTCAAGTGTAATTCAAAAGACACAATTAGAAATTCAAAATTTTCATTTGATATTCAAAAAATATCAATTGAAATTCAAAAATTCCATTTGAAATTCAAAAAATATCATTTGAAATTCAAAACTCATCGTTTGAAATTCAAAAATCGTCATTTGAAATTCAAAACTCATCGTTTGAAATTCAAAAGACGTCATATGAAATTCAAAACTCGTCATTTGTAATTCAAAACTCGTCATTTGTAATTCAAAATATACCATTTGAAATTCAAAAGTTTTCATTTGAAATTCAAAAATGTAAACAAAATTATTTAAGAAAAATATACATTAGCTGGGGTAGCATTTAATTTTTCTGCAAATTTGGATATTCTACAGTTTTGAAGACAGATTCAATAAAATGATAAGCAACTAATAATTATAATGATGTAAAATGTCAGTAATTTCATATATAGTTTATATCCTTCACCAGCTCAGAGAGCATCTGCATATAATTTATAAGGACTTGGATTTTACTCAAGGTCGGATTATTTGTGTGGGAAGTACAACAAATCATAACTATTTTACAGGTATAAAGTGATTGTAAAACCATTTCCAATATTAAATTGTTACTGATCAGTTTTATTTTAACCAAAGCTTATGCAAATTTGTGTGAGAGGTCTTGCAATATCGCTTATATTGCAGGTGTATATAACGTCTATGAAAACATTATCAATGACCAAATTTCAGAGTATTCCGATCGTCCGTATAGAAATACAAATGACGATTTTTGAATTTCAATTGACATTTTTATACCCTCCACCTCCAGGATGGGGGTATATTCACTTTGTCATTCCGTTTGTAACACCTTGAAATATTCATCGGAGACCCCATAAAGTATATATATTCTGGGTCGTGGTAAAATTCTAAGACGATATAGCCATGTCCGTCTGTCCGTCTGTGCGTCTGTCTGCCTGTCTGTTGAAAGCACGATAGCGGCCGAACGAAATGAGCTAGGAGGTTCAAGTTTTTCCTAAATGTGTCTTATGGTTGTAGGTCGGTTGGGGTTGAAAGTGGACGAAATCGGCCCAGAGAGAAAAATTTTTCCCTCACAAGGACTGAAAATACCCCTAATATTTAGAGTATTTCAGCATGTTTTTAGAACAGATTAGCTTGTATTTACTTGATATTTGCAATGCGCATTCCCTTTATAGCATAAAAGGGCACCATAGAGTGCTTTTTATTTGTAGGGGGCGAAATGGGACAAAAGGGGATAAAAATGGTACCTAGCAAACGACAACAGATAGAAACACGAAATTTGGCGTGTACATTCCTCTAATAGAGTAGATACATAATATAAAAGTATTTTTTCTAAATTCGTACTTTAAAGGGGTTAAATGGGGATAGAGGGATAAAAATAGTACCAACCTAACGGCTGCACCTAGAATAATGAAATTTGATATATTCATTCCTCTGATTGCGTAGACACGTAAAATAAAAGAACTTTCCAAAATTCGTACTTTTTGGAGTTCAAATGGAAAAAAGGGGATAAAAATAGTACCTACCAAATGACAGCAGCTAGAATCATGAAATTCGGAGTAGACATTCCTCTGACTGCGTAGACACGAAAAATAAAACGTTTTTTCCAAATTCGTACTTTCAAGGGATACAATGGCTACAGGGGATAAAAATAGTACCAACTAAACGAATACAGCTAGAATGATCAAATTCAGTGTGTGCATCCCTCTAATTGTGTAAATACGTAAAATAAAAAGATTTTAGATAGTCGGACTCTTGAGGGGGCAAAATTGGAAAAAGGGGATAAAAATGGTACCAACAAAATGGCCGCTGATAGAATCATGGAATTCGGTGTATACATTCCTCTGACTGCATAGCCACGTAAAATATTTTTTTCCAAATTCGTACTTTATTTTGTTGCTTTTACGTCAATAAATGGTAGAATCATGAAGTTGTCTTGTACTGCGTACGTGAGAGATAAGGTATTTTCAAAATTTACACTTTTGAAATTAAAATAGGATGGAAATACAACCAACCAAACGACTGTAGCTGAAACTACATTCTCTATCCCCCAATATTTACGGTATTTATGATTGCTCCCTTATATTTACTTTATGATATTTACTTTATTATATCCATTATATATATAGTATACAAATATTGGTAGCCGTGGCTTATTAATTAAATTTCTTATATAGTAATGTTCATAAAAATATATGTAAAGTCGACATCCTTTAATCTGCTGGTAATACTGTGGAAAGCACTGTGGTGGAGGGTATATAAGATTCGGCCCGGCCGAACTTAACGCCTTCTTACTTGTTTGAGTTTCAAATGGAATTTTTGAATTTCAAGTGATATTTTTTAATTGCAAATGGAATTTTTGAATTTCAACTGGTGTTTTTTGAATTTCAAGTGATGTCTTTTGAATTTCAATTAAAAAAGGTGTAGTATTTTTAATGTATTGCCTCGTCGCACAGTGGTTCAGAATCAAAATCAATCGGCCAAAATTCAATAAATTTTGTTTTAGTAAAGGTTTAGTGTCCCAGTTTGGTCTATAATTTAACCATGAATCGTCTTACAAACGAACAACGCTTGCAAATTATTGAATTTTATTATCAAAATGCGTGCTCTTTAAGAAAGTTCATCGCGCGCTTCCATTTTATGGTTAGTTTAATCGACCCACTGAAGCGGCTATTCGGGATATTAAACCACCAACACGCTTACGTAGAGTGCGAACTGAAGAAAATATCGCAGCTGTATCAGCCATTGTTAATGATGACCATCAATTATCGATTCGTCGCCGTTCGCAGCAATTGGGCCTCTGTTACTCAAAAACGTGGAAATGCCAAAATTGGACTAAGTGGATGGACCATTGGAGGCGCAGTCAAGGTCAACATTTGCATGAAATAATCTTCAAACATTAAATTATATAGACCGTACTATCGATTCAAATAAAGATTTCATGCATTTTTCTGAATTTTATGTGTTTTTTTGAAAAACTTTCCTATAGCCTTTAAAAAATCACCCTTTATATACGCTTTTCGGCGTTTTAAAAGTTTACTTCTACAAGTATGTAAAGTGCGGCGATCAAGTTGCCACCCCTTTGGTATATTCTTATGATATAGGGAACCATGTTTGCGTTACATTTTAGTTATCGGGTGTGTTCTGGATATTTATAAAAAAATACAAACGAAAATCTTAAAACAAATGAGCGTTGGCACGGCAGAAGTATTGCTGGGTAACTATACCTGCATAAACACATACTTACATATGCAACTCAATGAGATGCTTGTAAGATGGCATGTGTGCTTTATTACTTGGTGCGATTTTTTAAACGCAAATTCGGCAAGTGAGTTGTGCTTCTCGTTCGTTTGTGAGAATCACTTCCTTAAAGAGGCCGGGTTTGATGTTGAAAAGTCGCTGCGAAGCCACCTGAAATCATGATAGTGGTAGTCTGCAGCCAAGTAATAAATGTCACCATGTCATTTATAAATAAATTTGCTTTATATTAAATATAGATACAAAATGGTCTTGGCCAGGAGAATATCCCAGTTAAAATTTATGAAAACATTACGAGGAAATTTGCTTTAGGCATCTAATCTAATTTTAATTTTCTCACTTTTTATTCATTTTTTGTAATAATTTTTTCTCATTTAAATGAACTTCGTCAAAATTCTGAACTAAACATATTTCACTTACCTGTTATATCCATGCGGAATGGTTTTTATACAATTAGTGGCAATAGGCTCCGTAATATCATATTTCCATGAATCTATTCGTGATACTAAAAAGGCGGATAGTTTGGGCAGAGCGGACCGAAATGTGCCATCGGGATTAAACTATTGGGGTAAATACAAGATAGAAATTGTTCATAAATAAAAACTATGATCCTATGATATCTTTATTTATTTCTTTATTTATACTTTCATGATAACATATATAATCCTTGAATGGAATACTTACCGTTTGGCATTCATTGAAAATGCAGCCACGAAAACATGTTGCCTTCTCACTAGCAGCATTGTTCAGATAGACATAATCATGAATATCGCCTGAAAGCAATTTTGAAATAATCAGCTACTTGAAAGCAATCCTCGGTCATTATTCGATTTTCATACCTTGTGATGCTCCGTAGGCTTTGGCGCATCTCTGCACGGCTCCCCTCAAATATGAACCGCTGCACCATTCAAGCTAAAAAAAAAATCCACACGAAATTTACCTCAAATTCAATACTTGATCTGTAGTTCAATAATTCGTTTCTGTGTCACCAACCTGTGCTTGAACTTGATCACAAGCTGCTGCAATACAGATCAATAAAACTGCGCTTAATTTCATTATGTCGTCCACTGACATGAACACTGCGAACACTTTTAATTCGTACGGGGTGGCAGTGTGGCTCTTTTATAAAGGATTCGACCTGAAACGTTCAAACGCTTTCCTGCCCATTATTTAACATGTACAATAATACACAAGTATATCATATATAAACCAGTTCTAAATTACAATCGCATAAATTAGCCGGAAAAACAAGTAAGAAGAGCTACTCTGCCGACCGATATAATACCCTTCATTCCCGCTCCATTTCAAAAGGTTTATATAACAAACCCGATTTTTTTATACATATACTAGTATTTTGTACCCGGCGTTGCACGGGTTCATTCTTCCCTATTCCCCTACTTTGTATGCTTTAGAAGATAAAATGAGTATTTTTTGATAGTTTTCAAATATTGGTTGTGTGAGAGGTATCACCCCACCCCATTGTCCTATAATGACCTAGTATTTATATGCAGGAACCATCCAGGCCATACATTCACCCTGAACTTTTGAAGGTTGTTCAAAAATCGAACCCAAAATTTTAAATTTTTGTAAAATTTCTTTATTCGCCTGTTCTTGTTATAATTAAAAATAATTACAATAATTATTTACAAATGTGTAGTATTAATTAGCAGATCTCATCATTATCCGGCAATGCCACCAAGCACAGTTAACCTGGCTTTAGAGTTCACTTTAAGACAGCGTAAATAAGCCTCGGTTAATTCACATCTGAAATGAAGTAAATTAATAGTATTCTTCTGGCTGTAAAAAAAACTTGAAAAGGTATATATTAAAAATCCATACATTTCGGAAAGGGGTTTTCTCTTAGATTAATGCGAAGGAAAAAACTATTCAATAATTCGCAAGTAAGGAAAGGCTAATGTCGGAGGGGCCGACTATATGCTACCCTCTACTGAAGTAACTCCCAACGTTTTGTGGAATAATTTCCAACAAGATTTCTTATAAACGGAGTCTAATCAAATTACTTTGAAAGATAGAATAACATTTATTTTTATTTTTAACTTTATGTTTGACATTTGCAAAATTAACCCTATACACTCGAAAAAAATTGGAAAATATTAAAAACATAAGTCCAAAGTTCGAATTTTCGAGAAGAGATCGGCCAGTTCATTTTGTGCGTCAGTTTGTGAAAATGAAAATGGATTATTATTGGACAAACCAACCCGTGTACGAAATCGAAAACATTGCTGCTGAGCCTGACAATGTCCAAGAACATCCATCAACATCAACTCGTCATCGTTCTCAGGAACTGAACATTTTTCGCACTTCATTGAGAAGAATTTTGCATAAAGACCACCTCATGACAATCGGATGCTTTTTCGCAGGACAGAAGATTGTTTAGGAATTTTACCGTAAAAATCGTGTTTTCAGATGAAGCTCATTTTCATCTCGGTGGCTATGTCAATAAGCCAAATTGTCGCATATGGGGTTCAGAAAACCCACACGTGACTATTAAGAGGCCAATGCATCCACAACGAGTCACTGTTTGGTGTGGATTTTGGGCTGGCGGCAACATCGGACCATGTTTCTTCGTAAATGAACAAGGAGCTGTCGTTACCGTGCCATGCTCAACGAACTTTTGTTTCCAAAAATTCAACCTTTCCAATAAAACAGACGATTCTAATTTAAATTTTTAAATATGGGCATGTAGCTTAAATTGTTCTTTTACAATTTTTTAATATTTCATTTAATTAATTTATTTATTGTCCATTTATTTTTGTCCAAATTTGTTTTTTGAATTAATAGACTCTTGGAAGCACTTTAAATACAAATTTGTATTCTTGTCATAGAATAAGTCATTGGTCGTATTATTGGACGTTTATATTGTTTTCTTTTTATGTTTTTTTAATGTGGCAGCTAAAAACTCATATTTCTTGGAAACATTTTGTATCAGGTGTTTTAAAATAAAAAATTAAATAAATTAAAATAGAAGTAATCAAAAGCTTTCGAATGATGCCTAAATAATGAATATCGGGCGAAAAATGACGTCACTGGCAACCCCGCTTTGAGTACTAAATCCAGGTATTTCATGGGAGCAATTTAAATATACTTTAAATTCCTTTTTAGTCATATTTATCGAATTGGGTAAATAATAAAGTAATTGATCCAATTTTACAGCAGATATTCCGAGTTAAGTAAATATAACATGATCTGGAAAAATTAATCAACATCGAATGATAAATACAGACAGCGGTAATAGGATGAATCGGACGGACATTTGAAGGGGCCCTATAACAACACTTGAGGCCTGTGCCAAAACAAGCGCCTATATATTTCTCATCCACGGTAGGTATTCCTAGTTGAAATATATAATGATCTGCAAAATTTGATGAAGATCCGATAAAAGATGTAGTTTCTAGAGCTGTAATAGAGCAGAATGAGGTTATACCAAAGTATGGATATGGACATCTCCCAAACAAGTAAGGAAAGGCTAAAGACAGACGAAGCCACTATATGATACACCCCACTTTCTATCTCATTACAATTCAATTCGGTAAAAAGTGAAATTGGGAAGGATTTTTGAATCATGTAAAAGTATGTGTTTGACAAAAACATGTTAAATCGGAAAGGACATTTGTATGGGGGTATATTGATACCTGGAATGATGAGACCCGCTTTCACCATGTATGTTTATTGGTGAAATATAATATGCAAAGTTTGGCCAAAATCGGTTAAATATTCGGGGGAGACATTTGTATTGGGGCTATATCCAAATCTGAACCGATCTTACCCACTTTCACCATAGGTGTTTCTAGTGCGATTATAAAATGTTGTGTCAATTTTAAAGAAAATCGGGTACAATATGTGGATTTTAGAGCTAAAAAAAAGTCAAATCGGGAGCGACATTTGTATGGGGGCTATATCTAAATCTGAACCGATCTTACCCAATTGCTGCATAGGTGTTTCTGGTTGGATTATAAGATGTTCTGCAAAATTTAAAGAAAATCGGGTACAATATGTCGTTTCTAGAGCGGAAAATGTCAAATCGGGAGCGACATTTGTATGGGGGCTATATCTAAATCTGAACCGATCTTACCCAATTTTTGCATACGTGTTTCTGGTTGGATTATAAGACGTTCTGCAAAATTTAAAGAAAATCGGGTACAATATGTCGTTTCTAGAGCGGAAAATGTCAAATCGGGAACGACATTTGTATGTAGGCTATATCTAAATCTGAACCGATTTCCTCCAAATTCAATACCGCTGGTCCTTGGCCAGAAAAAATAACTTCTGCCAAGTTTCATGACAATCGGACAACAATTGCGACTTGTAGAGTGCGAACAAGCTTAGATGGACAGCAGACGGACAGACGGACGGACAGACAGACATCGTTAAATCGACTCAGCTGGTGATTCTAAGCCGATCGGTATACTTAAAGGTGGGTCTAGCTCGATTATTTCTTGTTGTTACAAACATTTGGCGCGAAACTAACTTATAATACCCTAGACCACGAAGTGGTGTAGGGTATAAAAAGTACACCGGAAAGACATGATATTTATAATTATTTTCAGGAGCGATTAGCTCTCAGACTGTTTGATCTACGAAAGGAATATTTTGCAAATCATCATTAAACAATCCAAACTTTATTTTCGTGTGGTGACAGGAAATTGTTTTTCCACTTGTATGGACCACGGCCCACCCTAATATACATACATTACTTATTCATTACTTACCTGTCATGTCCACGGGGAATTTTGTGTATACACTTAGTGGTAATGCGCTTTGTAGGTGTATATTTCCATGAATCTATGCGTGATACTAAAAAGGCGGATAGATTGGGCAACGCGGAACTAAATGTGTCATCGGGATTATACTGTGGATAAAGCAAAACTCACATTTATTAACACAACTCATTGAGAAAATGGAACGATGATATAAATCGTAGAGCAGCCCGTTTTTCTTGGCCACATGTGAATGAAATACTTGGAAAACTCACGGTTTGGCATTCGGAGAAAATGCAGCCACGGAAACATTTAGCCTTGCGACTAGCAGCATTATTGAGATAGACGTAGTCGTGTACATCGTCTGCAAGTAATTTCGAATTTCTTATAATTATTTACTCCGCCCACTTGTCCATATTCCCACATACCCAACGATGCTCCGTAGGCCTTGGCGCATCTCTTCACTGCTCCCCTCAAATAGGCACCGCTGCACCATTCAAGCTAGAAATTGCCAAAGAAACTTAATTTCAAATTCAATGATTTTGTTCTTCGCTACTAACCTGAGCATGAACTGCTGCAATACAGATCAGTATAACCAAGATTACTTTCATTATGTCGGCCGCAACTATGAACGCTGCGAACACCTTTAAATCATTCTTTGTGTCAGTGCGGCTCTTTTATAAAGGAAGCGGATTGAAACGTTCTAACACTTCTCTAGGCATTAGTTAACGTTGAGCACACACCTTAAATGACATATAACACTGATATATATATATTTGATATCTAAACCAGTATCAGATTGATTAGAAAACCATTAAAAAACGGACATTGTCGACTATGGAAGTACCCTGCGATACTATAGAGTCCATTTCAGGGGTTTGATGTTTTAACAATATCAGCCACATTTGCAAAGAAGATTTTATCAATTATAATAGTTGGAAACTTAGCCAAGAAAAAAATCAATAGATAAATGTAAAACTTATGGCTCTTTTTTGCAGCAGTACACATGCCACGATTTTTTAAATATCCCCTTACTTCTTCAATAAGGGCCATTACTTCTAGATTTATCCGTCCCAGCTTTTATAAAATAAAACAAAATATTTTATTATCTAAATTCAAAACCGGGGTTGTGCTCTGTTTAACCAAAATTTAAAATCATGATTTGTATACCCTCCACTAGGGTATTATGTTTTTGTGCATTTGTTTGTAACGCCCAAAAGAAAGTCGATTTAGCAATGTTCGTCTGTCTTTCCAACGCTATTTAATTTGAAGAAAATTGGTTCAGATTTAGATATAGCCCCATACAACTGTTGCTTCCGATTTGACTTTTTCCGCTCTAGACACCACATATTGTACCCGATTTTCTTCAAATTTGGCTTAACACCTTACAATCCAACTACAAACACCTATGCTGAAAGTGGGTAATATCGGTTCCGATTTAGATATAGCCCCATACAAATGTTGCTCCCGATTTGTTTTATCTAATCTGAAAGCCACATATTGCACCCGATTTTATTGAAATTCTACACAACATCTTATAGTCGAACTAGAAACACCTATGGTGAAAGTGGGTAAGATCGGCTCAGAGTTAGATATAGCCGCCATTCAAATGTCACTGACTTTTGACTTTTTCCGCTCTAGAAACCACATATTTTAAACAAATTGCATCAAGTTTGGCATAACGCCTTACATTTCAACCAGAAACAGCTATGACAAGAATCGGTCTGTTCAGTTCAGACGTATATGTGACAGCGCATAGAGAAAGGGACCTAAGGGTAAAAAAAAATAATTTTCACTTTTTTTTTTGATGTGGACAACATCTGAGCATCGAATGAGATCGATCCCATGCCCCAAAAGTGTTCCCTCCCAGCGATATGCGCGTTTTATGAAGTGATGGTACACCAAAGATACACGTATTTAAATCTTTAAAATGGCTCTAAATCTTTAAACCGGTTTTTACCCTTAGGCCCCTTTCTATTTTGCGCGTCACACATATAGCTCTCATAGAAATTTCGCCCTCGATTTGGCTTTATCCGCAATAAATACAACATATATAGTACCCATAAAAAAATCGTTTCCTATATTAGATTTTTCCCTGAATTCAATTGTAATGGGTTGAAAGTGAAGGGTATCACAAAGTCGGCCCCGTCCGACTTTCGCCTTTCCTTACTTGTTTTAAAATATTTTCTGTCTACTTCTACATTTATCCATAGATCTTTTACATATGGGCATCTCCCAAAAAATGAAATCAGACCACACTAATAGCTTTTAACATTATTATACCATCCATCTAAGGATGGGGGTATATTCACTTTGTCATTCCGTTTGTAACACCTTGAAATATTCATCAGAGACCCCATGAAGTATATATATTTTGGGTCGTGGTAAAATTCTAAGACGATCTAGCCGTGTACGTCTGTCTGACTGCTGAAAGCACGATAGCGGCCGAACGAAATCAGCCATGAGGTTCAAATTTTCCCTAAATGTGTCTTTTGGTTGCAGATCGGTTGGGATTGAAAGTGGGCGAAATAGGCCCAGAAGGACAACATTTCCCTCACAAGGACTGCAAATACCTCTAATATTTCGATTATTTAAGTATGATGAAATGAAATTCGGTGTATACATTCCTCTGATAGCGTAGACACGTAAATAAAGAGAATTCTCGAAATTCGAACTTAGGGAGTAAAAAGAAAAAAGGGGATACAAATTGTACCAACCAAATGACAGCAGCTAAAGTCATGAAATTCGGAATATCGATTCGTCTGACTGCGTAGACACGAAAAATAAAAGATTTTTTCCAAATTTGTGCTTTCAAGGGATACAGTGGGTACAGAGGGATAAAAATAGTACCAACTAAACGACTTCCTAGAATGATGAAATTCGGTGTGTACATCCCTCTAATTGCGAAGACATGTAAAATAAAGAGATTTTCGAAAGTCGTACCTTTAAGTGGGTAAATTGGGAAAAAGGGGATAAAAATGGTACCAACCAAATAGCCGGAGCTAAAATTATAGAATTCGGTTTATATATTCCTCTGACTGCATACACTCGCAAAATGAACGATTTTTTTCAAATTCGTACTTTTTTAATTCTACTGCAAACATGGCTGGTACCATGAAGTTGGGTTATCGTACATTGTGTACGTGAGAGACAATGGATTATCAAAATATGTACTTTTGGAATTAAACTAGGGTGGAAGTACAGCCAACCAAATGGTTGTAGCTAAAAATGCAGCCACTATCTCCCAATATTGATGGCATTTAAGCTTTTGTGAAGATTGCTGCCTTAAAATTTCTTTTCGAATAGATTTGAAGTATTATTTCGATATCTATAGTATAAACATTTGCCTTGCAAAACCATAAATATATTTATTTATATATATTTTTATACCCTCCACCTCCAGGATGGGGGTATACTAACTTTGTCATTCCGTTTGTAACACCTTGAAATATCGACCTGAGACCCTATAAAGTATATATATTCTTGATCGTCATAAAATTCTAAGACGATCTAGCCATGTCCGTCCGTCCTTCCGTCCGTCCGTCTGTTGAAAGCACGCTAGCATCTAAACGAAAGGAGCTAGAACGTTCACATTTTGCATAAATATGTGTTATAGTCGTAGATCGGTTGGGATTGAAATGGGGCGAAATCGGCCCAAAAGGGAAAAATTTTTCCCTCACAAGGACTAAAAATACCGATAATAATCCCTAATATTTTAGCGTATTTAAGCATGTTTTTTGAATATGTCTGTTTATATTTGCTTGATATTTGGTATGCGCATTCCCCTTATAGCAAACACGTGCACCATAAAGTGATTATTATTTGCAGGAGGTGAAATGGGGCAAAAACAGGATAAAAATGGTACATATTAAACGACAACAACTAGAAACACGAAATTCGGTGTGTACATTCCTCTAATTGAGTAGATACATAATATAAAAGTATTTTTTCCAAATTCGTACTTTTAAGGGGTAAAATGGGAATAGAGGGATAAAAATGGTACCAACCAAACGGCTGTACCTAGAATAATGAAAATCGGTGTATACATTCCTCTAATTGTATAGACAAGTAAAATACACGGATTTTTCAAAATTCGTACTTTTTGGGGTTAAAATGAAAAAAGGGGATAAAGTTAGTTATTTAGTTATTTAGTTATTTAGTTATTTAGTTATTTAGTTATTTAGTTATTTAGTTATTTAGTTATTTAGTTATTTAGTTATTTAGTTATTTAGTTATTTAGTTATTTAGTTATTTAGTTATTTAGTTATTTAGTTATTTAGTTATTTAGTTATTTAGTTATTTAGTTATTTAGTTATTTAGTTATTTAGTTATTTAGTTATTTAGTTATTTAGTTATTTAGTTATTTAGTTATTTAGTTATTTAGTTATTTAGTTATTTAGTTATTTAGTTATTTAGTTATTTAGTTATTTAGTTATTTAGTTATTTAGTTATTTAGTTATTTAGTTATTTAGTTATTTAGTTATTTAGTTATTTAGTTATTTAGTTATTTAGTTATTTAGTTATTTAGTTATTTAGTTATTTAGTTATTTAGTTATTTAGTTATTTAGTTATTTAGTTATTTAGTTATTTAGTTATTTAGTTATTTAGTTATTTAGTTATTTAGTTATTTAGTTATTTAGTTATTTAGTTATTTAGTTATTTAGTTATTTAGTTATTTAGTTATTTAGTTATTTAGTTATTTAGTTATTTAGTTATTTAGTTATTTAGTTATTTAGTTATTTAGTTATTTAGTTATTTAGTTATTTAGTTATTTAGTTATTTAGTTATTTAGTTATTTAGTTATTTAGTTATTTAGTTATTTAGTTATTTAGTTATTTAGTTATTTAGTTATTTAGTTATTTAGTTATTTAGTTATTTAGTTATTTAGTTATTTAGTTATTTAGTTATTTAGTTATTTAGTTATTTAGTTATTTAGTTATTTAGTTATTTAGTTATTTAGTTATTTAGTTATTTAGTTATTTAGTTATTTAGTTATTTAGTTATTTAGTTATTTAGTTATTTAGTTATTTAGTTATTTAGTTATTTAGTTATTTAGTTATTTAGTTATTTAGTTATTTAGTTATTTAGTTATTTAGTTATTTAGTTATTTAGTTATTTAGTTATTTAGTTATTTAGTTATTTAGTTATTTAGTTATTTAGTTATTTAGTTATTTAGTTATTTAGTTATTTAGTTATTTAGTTATTTAGTTATTTAGTTATTTAGTTATTTAGTTATTTAGTTATTTAGTTATTTAGTTATTTAGTTATTTAGTTATTTAGTTATTTAGTTATTTAGTTATTTAGTTATTTAGTTATTTAGTTATTTAGTTATTTAGTTATTTAGTTATTTAGTTATTTAGTTATTTAGTTATTTAGTTATTTAGTTATTTAGTTATTTAGTTATTTAGTTATTTAGTTATTTAGTTATTTAGTTATTTAGTTATTTAGTTATTTAGTTATTTAGTTATTTAGTTATTTAGTTATTTAGTTATTTAGTTATTTAGTTATTTAGTTATTTAGTTATTTAGTTATTTAGTTATTTAGTTATTTAGTTATTTAGTTATTTAGTTATTTAGTTATTTAGTTATTTAGTTATTTAGTTATTTAGTTATTTAGTTATTTAGTTATTTAGTTATTTAGTTATTTAGTTATTTAGTTATTTAGTTATTTAGTTATTTAGTTATTTAGTTATTTAGTTATTTAGTTATTTAGTTATTTAGTTATTTAGTTATTTAGTTATTTAGTTATTTAGTTATTTAGTTATTTAGTTATTTAGTTATTTAGTTATTTAGTTATTTAGTTATTTAGTTATTTAGTTATTTAGTTATTTAGTTATTTAGTTATTTAGTTATTTAGTTATTTAGTTATTTAGTTATTTAGTTATTTAGTTATTTAGTTATTTAGTTATTTAGTTATTTAGTTATTTAGTTATTTAGTTATTTAGTTATTTAGTTATTTAGTTATTTAGTTATTTAGTTATTTAGTTATTTAGTTATTTAGTTATTTAGTTATTTAGTTATTTAGTTATTTAGTTATTTAGTTATTTAGTTATTTAGTTATTTAGTTATTTAGTTATTTAGTTATTTAGTTATTTAGTTATTTAGTTATTTAGTTATTTAGTTATTTAGTTATTTAGTTATTTAGTTATTTAGTTATTTAGTTATTTAGTTATTTAGTTATTTAGTTATTTAGTTATTTAGTTATTTAGTTATTTAGTTATTTAGTTATTTAGTTATTTAGTTATTTAGTTATTTAGTTATTTAGTTATTTAGTTATTTAGTTATTTAGTTATTTAGTTATTTAGTTATTTAGTTATTTAGTTATTTAGTTATTTAGTTATTTAGTTATTTAGTTATTTAGTTATTTAGTTATTTAGTTATTTAGTTATTTAGTTATTTAGTTATTTAGTTATTTAGTTATTTAGTTATTTAGTTATTTAGTTATTTAGTTATTTAGTTATTTAGTTATTTAGTTATTTAGTTATTTAGTTATTTAGTTATTTAGTTATTTAGTTATTTAGTTATTTAGTTATTTAGTTATTTAGTTATTTAGTTATTTAGTTATTTAGTTATTTAGTTATTTAGTTATTTAGTTATTTAGTTATTTAGTTATTTAGTTATTTAGTTATTTAGTTATTTAGTTATTTAGTTATTTAGTTATTTAGTTATTTAGTTATTTAGTTATTTAGTTATTTAGTTATTTAGTTATTTAGTTATTTAGTTATTTAGTTATTTAGTTATTTAGTTATTTAGTTATTTAGTTATTTAGTTATTTAGTTATTTAGTTATTTAGTTATTTAGTTATTTAGTTATTTAGTTATTTAGTTATTTAGTTATTTAGTTATTTAGTTATTTAGTTATTTAGTTATTTAGTTATTTAGTTATTTAGTTATTTAGTTATTTAGTTATTTAGTTATTTAGTTATTTAGTTATTTAGTTATTTAGTTATTTAGTTATTTAGTTATTTAGTTATTTAGTTATTTAGTTATTTAGTTATTTAGTTATTTAGTTATTTAGTTATTTAGTTATTTAGTTATTTAGTTATTTAGTTATTTAGTTATTTAGTTATTTAGTTATTTAGTTATTTAGTTATTTAGTTATTTAGTTATTTAGTTATTTAGTTATTTAGTTATTTAGTTATTTAGTTATTTAGTTATTTAGTTATTTAGTTATTTAGTTATTTAGTTATTTAGTTATTTAGTTATTTAGTTATTTAGTTATTTAGTTATTTAGTTATTTAGTTATTTAGTTATTTAGTTATTTAGTTATTTAGTTATTTAGTTATTTAGTTATTTAGTTATTTAGTTATTTAGTTATTTAGTTATTTAGTTATTTAGTTATTTAGTTATTTAGTTATTTAGTTATTTAGTTATTTAGTTATTTAGTTATTTAGTTATTTAGTTATTTAGTTATTTAGTTATTTAGTTATTTAGTTATTTAGTTATTTAGTTATTTAGTTATTTAGTTATTTAGTTATTTAGTTATTTAGTTATTTAGTTATTTAGTTATTTAGTTATTTAGTTATTTAGTTATTTAGTTATTTAGTTATTTAGTTATTTAGTTATTTAGTTATTTAGTTATTTAGTTATTTAGTTATTTAGTTATTTAGTTATTTAGTTATTTAGTTATTTAGTTATTTAGTTATTTAGTTATTTAGTTATTTAGTTATTTAGTTATTTAGTTATTTAGTTATTTAGTTATTTAGTTATTTAGTTATTTAGTTATTTAGTTATTTAGTTATTTAGTTATTTAGTTATTTAGTTATTTAGTTATTTAGTTATTTAGTTATTTAGTTATTTAGTTATTTAGTTATTTAGTTATTTAGTTATTTAGTTATTTAGTTATTTAGTTATTTAGTTATTTAGTTATTTAGTTATTTAGTTATTTAGTTATTTAGTTATTTAGTTATTTAGTTATTTAGTTATTTAGTTATTTAGTTATTTAGTTATTTAGTTATTTAGTTATTTAGTTATTTAGTTATTTAGTTATTTAGTTATTTAGTTATTTAGTTATTTAGTTATTTAGTTATTTAGTTATTTAGTTATTTAGTTATTTAGTTATTTAGTTATTTAGTTATTTAGTTATTTAGTTATTTAGTTATTTAGTTATTTAGTTATTTAGTTATTTAGTTATTTAGTTATTTAGTTATTTAGTTATTTAGTTATTTAGTTATTTAGTTATTTAGTTATTTAGTTATTTAGTTATTTAGTTATTTAGTTATTTAGTTATTTAGTTATTTAGTTATTTAGTTATTTAGTTATTTAGTTATTTAGTTATTTAGTTATTTAGTTATTTAGTTATTTAGTTATTTAGTTATTTAGTTATTTAGTTATTTAGTTATTTAGTTATTTAGTTATTTAGTTATTTAGTTATTTAGTTATTTAGTTATTTAGTTATTTAGTTATTTAGTTATTTAGTTATTTAGTTATTTAGTTATTTAGTTATTTAGTTATTTAGTTATTTAGTTATTTAGTTATTTAGTTATTTAGTTATTTAGTTATTTAGTTATTTAGTTATTTAGTTATTTAGTTATTTAGTTATTTAGTTATTTAGTTATTTAGTTATTTAGTTATTTAGTTATTTAGTTATTTAGTTATTTAGTTATTTAGTTATTTAGTTATTTAGTTATTTAGTTATTTAGTTATTTAGTTATTTAGTTATTTAGTTATTTAGTTATTTAGTTATTTAGTTATTTAGTTATTTAGTTATTTAGTTATTTAGTTATTTAGTTATTTAGTTATTTAGTTATTTAGTTATTTAGTTATTTAGTTATTTAGTTATTTAGTTATTTAGTTATTTAGTTATTTAGTTATTTAGTTATTTAGTTATTTAGTTATTTAGTTATTTAGTTATTTAGTTATTTAGTTATTTAGTTATTTAGTTATTTAGTTATTTAGTTATTTAGTTATTTAGTTATTTAGTTATTTAGTTATTTAGTTATTTAGTTATTTAGTTATTTAGTTATTTAGTTATTTAGTTATTTAGTTATTTAGTTATTTAGTTATTTAGTTATTTAGTTATTTAGTTATTTAGTTATTTAGTTATTTAGTTATTTAGTTATTTAGTTATTTAGTTATTTAGTTATTTAGTTATTTAGTTATTTAGTTATTTAGTTATTTAGTTATTTAGTTATTTAGTTATTTAGTTATTTAGTTATTTAGTTATTTAGTTATTTAGTTATTTAGTTATTTAGTTATTTAGTTATTTAGTTATTTAGTTATTTAGTTATTTAGTTATTTAGTTATTTAGTTATTTAGTTATTTAGTTATTTAGTTATTTAGTTATTTAGTTATTTAGTTATTTAGTTATTTAGTTATTTAGTTATTTAGTTATTTAGTTATTTAGTTATTTAGTTATTTAGTTATTTAGTTATTTAGTTATTTAGTTATTTAGTTATTTAGTTATTTAGTTATTTAGTTATTTAGTTATTTAGTTATTTAGTTATTTAGTTATTTAGTTATTTAGTTATTTAGTTATTTAGTTATTTAGTTATTTAGTTATTTAGTTATTTAGTTATTTGGTTATTTAGTTATTTAGTTATTATACCCTCCACCTCCAGGATGGGGGTATACTAACTTTGTCATTCCGTTTGTAACACCTTGAAATATCGACCTGACACCCTATAAAGTATATATATTCTTGATCGTCATAAAATTCTAAGACGATCTAGCCATGTCCGTCCGTCCGTCCGTCTGTTGAAAGCACGCTAGCATCTAAACGAAAGGAGCTAGAACGTTCAAATTTTCCACAAATGCGTATTATAGTCGTAGATCGGTTGGGATTGAAATGGGGCGAAATCGGCCCAAAGGGAAAAATTTTTCCCTCACAAGGACTAAAAATACCCATAATAATCCCTAATATTTTAGCGTATTTAAGCATGTTTTTTGAATATGTCTGTTTATATTTGCTTGATATTTGGTATGCGCATTCCCCTTATAGCAAAAACGTGCACCATAAAGTGATTCTTATTTGTAGGGGGTGAAATGGGACAAAAAAGGGATAAAAATGGTACATATTAAACGACAACAACTAGAAACACGAAATTCGGTGTGTACATTCCTCTAATTGAGTAGATACATAATATAAAAGTATTTTTTCCAAATTCGTACTTTTAAGGGGTAAAATGGGAATAGAGGGATAAAAATGGTACCAACCAAACGGCTGTACCTAGAATAATGCAATTCGGTGTATACATTCCTCTGATTGCATAGACAAGTAAAATACACGGATTTTTCAAAATTCGTTCTGTTTGGGGTTAAATGAAAAAAGAGGATAAAAATAGTACCAATCAAATGACCGCAGCTAGAGTCATGAAATTCGGAGTATACATTCCTCTGACTGCGTAGACACGGAAAATAGACGAATTTTTCGAAATTCGTAGTTTTTGGGGTTAAAATGGAAAAAGGGATACAAATAGTACCAACCAAATGACCGCAGCTAGAGTCATGCAATTCGGAGTATACATTACTCTGACTGCGTAGATACGGAAAACAAACGGATTTTTCGAAATTCGTACTTTCAAGGGATACAAGGGTACAGAGGGATAAAAATAGTACCAACTAAACGACTACAGCTAGAATGATGAAATTCTAATTGCGTAGAAACGTCAAGGGTGTAAAAATGGTACCAACCAAATGGGCGCAGCTGGAATCATGGAATTCGGTGTATACATTCCTCTGACTGCATAGACACTCAAAATAAAAAGTTTTTTCCAAATTCGTAATTTTTCTTTTACAGCAAAAATTGGTTGAATCATGAAGTTAGGTTATTTTGCGCTATGGGTTTTCAAAATTTGTACTTTTGGAATTAAAATAGAAAGGAAATACAACCAACTGTAGCACCCACTATCTACCAATATTTATGGTATTTAAGCGTTTTGAAAATATAAATATAAGAATATTTACTTTTTGATTTGAAATAAATAATGGTTTGGAATAATTAAAATATTATATTTATTTATAAAATTATTTTTTCAATATTTGTATTTGTTTTGGGTTGGCTATATTAAAAAATTTATATTTTCCTGTAATATTACTGCACTTCTGCGAAAACCGACAACCTCTGTGGAATGCAATCCATGGTGGAGGGTATATAAAGTTCGGCCCGGCCGAACTTAACTCCGTTTTTACTTGTTTAATATTTATACACTCCACGAGAGTATAATGTCTTTGTGCATTTGTTTGTAACGCCCAAAACGAAGAGACATAGATAGACCCATTGTTAATTAGCAATGTCCGTCTGTCTGTCCATCTATTCTTGTAATAACGATACAGGTCGCAATTGTAACCAGAACCAAATGAAATTTTGCACAACGAAGTTTTTCGGGATAAGGACGAACGCTATTTAATTTAAAGAATATATTCGTCCCCATACGAATTTCACACCCCATTTGACTCTTTTCACTCTAGATACCACATATGTATCTTAACAGATTTTCTTCAAAATTGGCAAAACATCTTATATTTCAACTAGAAACACATGTGTTAAAAATGTGTTAGATCGGTTCAGATTTATATATAGCTCCCAATTTGACTTTTTCCGCTCTAGAAAACACATATGTTAAAAGATCTTCTTCAAATTTGGCAAAATATCTTACATTTCCATGGTGAATATGGGTCAGATCGGTTCAGTTTTATATATAGCTCCAACACAAATTTCACTCCCGATTTGACTTTTTTCGCTCTTGAAACCACATTTTTTAACAGATCTTCTTCAAATCTTGCAAAATATCTTATATTTCAACCAGAAGTACCCATGGTGAAAATGGGTCAGATTTATATATAGCTCCCATACAAATTTCGCTCCCAATTTGACTTTTTCCGCTCTAGAAAATACAGAATTTCACGATTTTAGCTGCAGTACCTTAGTTGGTACCACATTTAGCCCTATTTGGCCCGCTCCCCCCTTAAAAGTACAAATTTCGAAAAATTCATTTATATTGCGAGTCTACGTTGTCAGAGGTATGTACATACCGAATTTCACGACTATCTACCCAATACATGTTTATCCATTTTTCCATTTCCATTTATGTTCCAAATTCTACGTTATCGGAGGAATTTCATATCGTGTCATTTGTAAATGAATTAGCATTCTATTAAATATAGATGCAAAGTGGGCTTGAGCCAGGACAATATCATTTGTAAATGAATTTGCATTCTATTAAATATAGATGCAAAATGGTCTTGAGCCAGGACAATATCCCAGTTCAAATCAAATATTGATTACAGACCAAAAAAATACAAACGAAAAAACTAAAAGTTAATTAATAATTAATAATTTTAATATAAAGTTTCTAGACGAACAACATGTAAATATTTATATATTATCATTTTTTTTGAAATAAAATATTTTTGTTTTCTTTCGTTTTTGGTAAAGAATTATTACTTTTGCGAAAAAAAAATAAAAATTTTGGGTGTTCAATTTTGAGAAGAATGAAAGTGGTATAAGTCAGTGTGTCCTCGATTGTCGATTTTTTTTTTTATAAAAATTCGACATAGTAGTAGAATATTCTAAGAAAAACTTTTGTGCTTCGGTGGAAATATATTTTTAATTGACTCAAACATAAACCATTGCATATCTCAGAACGGATAAAGTGTGACTTAGACCACTATAATTCTAACTGGCACATATATGGAAGTCGGCTTACCAAACTGAAACTTTTTTCTAGCAGTTTCGACATCCTCCCATTGATTAATAATGAATCTTACAGCGTTCAAAGTTAAAAATATTTTCCACAAAAAATAAAGTTTTCACGCTAAAACGCCTTCTGAATAAGGGGTTTTCCCCAAGTACATAATGAAAATAATTCTAAGGGCAGACTCGTGAAATGGTCAATTCAACTAACATTTATTCACACAAATGTTACATTAGCTTGACAACAAGTTGAAGTATATCGACAGTTAGGCAGGGCAAACGGCTCTAAACCGAACGAGTTTTTGCTCTATCAAAGATATTCACCGTCACACAGAGTGATCCACTGGATAAGCTAACGGATATTGCAGTGTGGCCATAAATTTTGTTGAAATTGGGTTTTCGTACATTGAATTTATTGGCTTAGGGTAAACGTTAATCGTTTCCAATACACAAATTTATCATGCAAATGCTCAGCATGTATACGACGATAGATTGATAAACAAAAATTTATTCCGGTTCACATTTAAACATTTTATTTTTTTTTCGTTTTTGATCTCTTTTTATGACAAATAGTGCATGGTGTCTGCTTAGTGTGCATTATTTTGTCTTCATTTGGGGAAAAAAATCAACGAAGAAAATAAAATTGAAGAGAAATGAGAAAAATTTCCCATTCATGGCCATGGTCAGAGAAAGTATTGAAGCGATGTTTTGAATGAGAAGAAACAATTCCTAAAAACTCGTAGTTATTGATCTGGAATCTAAATCAGTGGAATGTACACACTTAATTTCATGATTATAGCTACAGCCGTTTGCTTGGTACCAATTTTATTCTTTTTTCGAGTATATATTTGGAGAAATACTCTTATTACGCAGTCAGACGAGAGTAAACACCGAATTTCATGATTGTAGCTACGGCCCTTTGTTTGGTACCTATTTCATCCCGTCTACTCAGTCAGAGCAATAGACACACCGAATTTCACTATTCTAACATCAGCCGTTTGGTTGGTACTATTTTTATCCCCTTTCTCGTAATTTTACAAATTTCGAAAAAATCCTTCATGTTTCGCGTCTACACAGTCAGATGAATGTATACACCGAATTTCATGATTTCAACTTCAGCGGTTTATGTGGTACCATTTTTATCCCTCTTTTCCAATTGTATTCCCAAAAGGTGCGGATTTTGAAAAATCAATCTATTCTACGTGTCCGAAATACATGTTTCTAGCTCTTATCGTATCATTGGTACCATTTTTATCCCTTTTCGTCCCATTTGGCCCGCTAAAATGTTTTTTTTTTTTAATTTTTTGGTACTTTCAAAAAATGCTTTAATAATCTAAATATTTTTTCCCTCTGTGCTGATTTCGTCTACTTTCAATTCCAAGCAATAGGACGCTTTTACGGAAATTTTGAACCACTTAGCTCATTTCGCTAGGCAGGTAGCATGCTTTCAACAGACAGACGGACAGTCAAGCCTAAACCGTCTTGGAATTTTACCAAGAATATTTATACACTCTACGAGAGTATTATGTTTTTGTGCAATTGTTTGTAACACCCAAAAGGAAGGGAGATAGACCCATTGTTAATTATACCGATCGGCTTAGAATCACTTTCTGAGTCGATTTAGCAATGTCCGCCTGTCCGTCTGTCTGTCTGTCCGTTTGTGTGTCCGTCTGTCTGTCCATCTATTGTTGTAATCGAGATACAGGTCGCAATTGTAGCAAGAACCGAACGAAACTTTGAACAACGAAGTTTTTCGGGATAAGGACGAACGCTATTTAATTTGATCGGTTCAGATTTAGATATAGCCCCCACACGAATTTGACCCTTTTCACTATAGGTACCACATATTTCAGCAGATTTTCTTCAAAATTGGCAAAACACCTTATAGTTCAACTAGAAACACCTGTGGTAAAAATGTGTTAGATCGGTTCAGATTTATATATAGCTCCCATAAAAATTTCGTTCCCAATTTGAATTATTCCGCTCTAGAATCCACATATTTTAACAGATTTTCTTCAAAATTCGCAAGACACCTTATATTTCAACTGTAAACACCTGTTGTAAAAATCTGTTAGATCGGTTCAGATTTATATATAGCCCCCATACGAATTTGGCTCTCAATTTGAATTTTTCCGCTCTAGAATCCACATATTTCAACAGACTTTCTTCAAAATTGGCAAAACATCTTACAGTTAGATCGGTTCAGATTTATATATAGCTCCCATAGAAATTTCGCTCCCAATTTGAATTTTTCCGCTCCAGAATCCACATATTTTAACAGATTTTCATTAAAATTGGCAAAACATCTTATATTTAAACTAGGAACACCAATGGTGAAAATGGGTCACATCGGTTCAGATTTACATATAGCTCTCATACAAATTTCGTTCCCCCAGAAACCGAGTATTTTCAGAGAATTTCTTAAAATTGAGCATAACACGTTATACTTCAACTGGAAGAACTTATTGTGAAAGTTAGTCACTTCATTTCATGTTTGGATATAGCCCCGATACAAATATTATTCTCGATTTGACAAGTTGGACCAGGTCATATTAGCCAGTGATTAGGAAACATAAAAATTTCTCCCGTTTTCACTTTTTTACTGAATTGAATTGTATTCCGATAGAAAGTGGACTGTATCATATAGTCGGCCCCGCCCGACTATAGCCTTTTCTTACTTGTTTTAAATTTGTATTTGTTTTGGTTTGGCTATATTAAAAAATATATATATTTTCCTGTAATATTACTGCACTTCTACGAAAATCGACAGCCTCTGTGGAATGCAAGCCATGGTGGAGGGTATATAAAGTTCGGCCCGGCCGATCATAACGCCGTTTTTAGTTGTTTTTTTATATATATAATATTTATGAAATGAAACTGCAAAAAACAGTTGCTTTAACAGCAGGAAAGTGCCTGTTGATAGGCTGTAAATCTTCAGCAGATTTTTTTTCTAAGTGTAGTATAGATGCAAAATGGTCTGGAGAATATACGAGTTCAGAATCTTAATGATCTTAATAATGATATAAATCAAACGCCAAAGACAGTATCAATTAATATTGATATAAAAATGATATTGGCATAAGCAGCAATAAAAAACTGATAAGAACTTATAGCCTTTGAATTAATTATCACTTTCATAACATTAAATGACATATATTATAAATAAACAAGAATCGGGTCTTTTAAGACAACGACAGTTTTTGAAGGCAACAAAACACATGGACAATTATTAATAAAATGTAATTAAATAACCATACTATGCAACTATAAAGAAAAAATTCTTTCTGCATTGTGAACAAATATAAAGATAATTTTCGCAAAGATCGGAAAATCGAAAGGAATAAGGAATGGGCAGTGGTTTTGCGTAATGCTTCACTTTTACTATAAATGTACGTAACTGCAATATACCGTGATATGGAAAATACGCCTAAAGTCGTATCGGAGGTTTACTACCTATGTGAGGGTAATATGGAAACATGGATTAATATGGTCCACTTCAACAGTAGGTGTTCCTATGTGATATCCACTTTCCATGTTCAGGAAAAATTGAACAAAATCCGATTAAATATGAGGCGGCAATAATGAAAATATGGTCCAATACGGCGCAATTTTACGGTAGATATTTCGAGATTAACCCATTGCCTAGTTGTAATATAGCATGATTAAATATATTGAAATATATTTGATTTAGATCCCATGTAAAATATAGGTTCTAGAACGGTAATAGTGCAAAATGAAGGCCCATTTGTATGAGGGTTATACCAAAATATGGACCCATATATTTCATTTTCATAGTATTTATTCTTAGTTGACATCTAAAGGGTGATTTTTTAAGAGCTTGATAACTTTTTTTAAAAAAAAAACGCATAAAATTTGCAAAATCTCATCGGTTCTTTATTTGAAACGTTAGATTGGTCCATGACATTTACTTTTTGAAGATAATTTCATTTAAATGTTGACCGCGGCTGCGTCTTAGGTGGTCCATCCGCTTAGTCCAATTTTGGCATTTCCACGTTTTTGAGTAACAGAGACCCAATTGGTGCGAACGGCGACGAATCGAAAATTGGTGGTCATCATTAACACTGGCCGATACAGCTGCGATATTTTCTTCAGTTCGCACTCTACGAAAGCGTGTTGGTGGTTTAATGACCAACAATGTAAATTTGGTGCGAAATTTAGTCACAATAGTCCGAATAGCCGCTTCATTGGGTCGATTAAACTGACCATAAAATGGAAGCGCGCAATGAACTTTCTTAACAGAGCACGCATTTTGATAATAAAATTCAATAATTTGCAAGCGTTGTTCGTTTGTAATTCATGATGAAATGTCAAAGCATACTGAGCATCTTTCTCTTTGACACCATGTCTGAAATCCCACGTGATCTGTCAAATACTAATGCATGAAAATCCTAACCTCAAAAAAATCACTCTTTATAAAGAGTTGCGTTACTGACTGACTAACTGACTGACTTATGATTGACCAAACGGCTGAAGCCAGGGTCATGCAATTTTCAGGGTAGTTCCCAAATATGACGTAGACGTCGACTAAGAAAGGGTTTTACGAAATTCGTACTTTTGGGGGGTAAAATGGTCCAAAATGGGATAAACATACAACCTTCGTCCTGACTAAACGGCAGTAGCTATAAACATGAAATTCGGTGAGTTCCTTGCAATGACCATGCAGACGAGCTACAAATAGGGATTTTTAGAAATGTGCACTTGTAATGGGCGAGCGGGACGAAAAGGGATAAAAATGGTACCAACTAAAGTATTACAGCTAGAATCGTGAAATTTGGTATGTAAATTCCTCTGACCATATAGAAACGAAGTAAAATTGGATTTTTTCGAAATTTGTATTTTTAGGGGGTGTCCCGCTCGCCCCCAGAAGCGCAGTAAAATTGGATTTTTCGAAATTTGTACTTTTAGGGGGTGCGCGGGAAAAAGGGATAAAAGTTGTACCAATTTAAGTATTGCAGCAATAGTCGTGAAATTTGGTATGTAAATTCCTCTGACAACGTAGAAGTGCAAATCTAAATAAATTTTTCGAAATTTGTACTTATTATGGGTGTGCGAGACAAAAAGGGATACAAATTGTACCAACTAAATTATTGTGGTTAGAAACGTGAAATTCAGGGTGTACATTTCTCCGACCATGTAGGCGCGCAACATAAATGGATTTTTCGAAATTTGTACATTTAAGGGATAAAAATGATATCAACTAAATTATTGTAGTTAGAATCGAGAAATTCAGCGTGACCATGACTCTGAAGCGCAGTATAATTGGATTGTTCGAAATTTGTACTTTTTAGGGTGTAGGCGGGACAAAAAGTGTCCCAATTTAAGATTTGCAGCTATAGTCGGGAAATTTGGAGTGTAAATTGTGTATAAAGCGCAATCTAAATGGATTTTTTGAAATTTTCTTATAGGGGGTGAGCAACAAGGATAAAAGTAGTACCAACTACAGTATTGGAGCTATAGTTTTGAAATGTGGTGTGTAAGTTCCACTGACAACGAGAAGCGCAAATCTAAACGAATTTTTCTAATTTTGTACGTATAAACAATGAGCGGGATAAAAATAGTACTAAATAAAATATTTCAGCTATAGTCGTGAAATTTTGTGTTTAAATTTCTTTGACAACGTAGATTATGGATTTCTCGAAATTAGTACTTTTAAGTTGCGAGCGGGACAAAAAGGGATAATAATGGTACCAACTTTAGTATTACAGCTAGAATCGTGAAATTCAGAGTGTAAATTCCTCTGACCATATAGAAACGCAGTAGTTTGATTTTTCGAAATTTGTACTTTTAAGGGGTGCGCGGGACGATAAGGGATAAAAATGCTGTACAATCATTTAATTACGTAAGCGCGGAACATAAATGGATATTTCAAAATTTGTACTTAAAAGGGGGATACGGGACAACAAGGAATAAATGTGTTACCAAATAAAGTACATATTTTTAGGGGAAGCAAAAACACATTTTACCTATAGTGATTTTTCAAAATGTGTACTTTTTGGGAAAGAAGTGCAAAAAGTTATAAACTTTCTGGCTGAATCTGGAAACATGAGATCGAGGATATAAATGTTTGTAATTTTTTGTTCAAAACTTGGTAGAAAACTATACATACGAAGTAGTTCAGCTAAAATAGTGCATATCGACAAGCACATTCCTTTGACTGTGTGTGAGTGCTGGCTAATAGGAGGTTTCCAAATTACTATTTTAGATTTATCTATATCCACCAAAAGAAAATTAAATAAATTCTATCCAAAAACAAAGACGGATAAAATTAACAAATAAGTGGATTTTTCGCGTGCGAAGCAGCGGGTACTGCTAGTAAATATAATCTGCAAAATTTGAAAAACTTCAAATATAAAATGTGGGTAATAATAACAAGTAAAAAGACGTTAAGTTCGGCCGGGCCGAATCTTATATACCCTCCACCATGGAGTGCATTCCACAGTATTACCGACAGATTAGAGGCTATCGATTTTAGGAAAATTGTGATATTTTTATGCACATCGCAATATTTGTTCATTATTATAATATTAATAATCCTCTACTATATAAATATAAAACTTCAAGAGTAATCAAAAAGTGAACATGAGGCAGCAATCTTCATAAGTATGCCCTAATTATCAGGTGCTTTCAGACGTTATTAGAGTAGAAACAATTTCCCTCTGGATCGATTTTTCAATTTGCAATTTCTGGATTCCAGCTACAGCACAAATGTCCGTAACATTTTGATAGAAAAAGTACTAAATATTATGAGTGTACGACCTTTAGTAAAGTATCATATGAAAAAAATTTATAATAATTCAAGCTCAAGGTCAAACTCAAGAAAAAGTGCCAATATTGAAGATCCAATATGTAGAATGTACACGATTTTATTTTCACGATTTTAGCTAA
The DNA here is from genome assembly GCA_947397865.1 of Polietes domitor. Lineage (NCBI taxonomy): Eukaryota > Metazoa > Arthropoda > Insecta > Diptera > Muscidae > Polietes > Polietes domitor. The sequence goes on along the minus strand of OX377620.1, from coordinate 165,569,221 downwards.
AGCCGTTTGTTTTTTTAATTTTAACCCTAAAAGTACGGATTTGGAAAATGTCGACTTAATTTCCGCGTCTGCGCAGTCGGACGAATTTCATGATTCCAGCAATAGCCGCTTGATTGGTGGCAAATTTAATCCTACCATCCATTCTCCCCATTTTACGCCAAAAATTACAAATTTCAAAAAATCCTTTATGTTTCGCGTTTATACAGTCAGATGAATGTATAGGGTCCGCCAAATAACGTTTTTTTTTTTGAAAAATTTCTCAAATTTATTTTTTTATTTGAAAGTACAATCCTTCCGGTTAATAATGGAAAATAATTTCATTCAAATGGCTGCTGAGGGCACAAATAATAGTCCAACGGTTGAATAGTTGAAAAATAATCTAACGGACCCTATATATACCGAATTTCATGATTTCAACTTCAGCGGTTTGGTTGGTACAATTTGTATCCCTCTTTTTCAATTGTATCCCTTAAAAGTACGAATTTCGAACAATCCTTTTACTTTACGTGTCTACACAATTAGAGGGATGTACAGACCGAATTTCATGACAGAATTTCAGACAGACGGACATGGCTATATCGTCTTAGAATTTTACCACGACCCAGAATATATATAATTTATGGGGTCTCCGATGAATATTTTAAGGAGTTATAAACGGAATGACAAAGTGAATATACCCACATCCTGGAGGTGGAGGGTATAAAAAATTCATTAATTGTCAAATATTAGGGGACATTTTCAGTCCTTGTTAGGGAAAAAGATTTCTGGCCGATTTCGCCCACTTTACAAACGGAATGACAAAGTGAATATACCCCCATCCATAGGTGGAGAGTATAAAAATGGGGGCTCATTTGTAGGGGCGCTACGTTAAAAAGTGGGTCCTTAATGATCACTTTCAAAGTAGGTAGTCTTAGTTGAAATATAATATGATTTGCAAAATATTACAAAGATCTAATGTAAGATGTGGGCTGTAGAGCGATAAGAGTGTAAATAAATATGCCATTTGTATGGGGGTTATATCAAAACACGGACCCATACCTTAAAAAAAGTTAAAAGTTTACTCAAAATACAAAAAAAATATGTTTTAAAATTGCCACCATCAGCAATATCAATGTGCTATGAAATTTGAAATTTTGAAAAAATAATTTTCCGTTAACAAAAATGTTGGACTTAGCCATAATAGTTATCCAGTATAAGTAAAGAGTGATTTTTTTGAGGTTAGGATTTTCATGCATTAGTATTTGACAGATCACGTGGGATTTCAGACATGGTGTCAAAGAGAAAGATGCTCAGTATGCTTTGACATTTCATCATGAATAGACTTACTAACGAGCAACGCTTGCAAATCATTGAATTTTATTACCAAAATCAGTGTTCGGTTCGAAATTTTTTATCGACAAATTTTGTTCAGCGATGAGGCTCATTTCTGGTTGAATGGCTACGTAAATAAACAAAATTGCCGCATTTGGAGTGAAGAGCAACCAGAAGCCGTTCAAGAACTGCCCATGCATCCCGAAAAATGCACTGTTTGGTGTGGTTTGTACGCTGGTGGAATCATTGGACCGTATTTTTTCAAAGATGCTGTTGGACGCAACGTTACGGTGAATGGCGATCGCTATCGTTCGATGCTAACAAACTTTTTGTTGCCAAAAATGGAAGAACTGAACTTGGTTGACATGTGGTTTCAACAAGATGGCGCTACATGCCACACAGCTCGCGATTCTATGGCCATTTTGAGGGAAAACTTCGGAGAACAATTCATCTCAAGAAATGGACCGGTAAGTTGGCCACCAAGATCATGCGATTTGACGCCTTTAGACTATTTTTTGTGGGGCTACGTCAAGTCTAAAGTCTACAGAAATAAGCCAGCAACTATTCCAGCTTTGGAAGACAACATTTCCGAAGAAATTCGGGCTATTCCGGCCGAAATGCTCGAAAAAGTTGCCCAAAATTGGACTTTCCGAATGGACCACCTAAGACGCAGCCGCGGTCAACATTTAAATGAAATTATCTTCAAAAAGTAAATGTCATGGACCAATCTAACGTTTCAAATAAAGAACCGATGAGATTTTGCAAATTTTATGCGTTTTTTTTTAAAAAAAAAGTTATCAAGCTCTTAAAAAATCACCCTTTAGTTGGCGACAATGTGAAAAATAGTATTTTTATTTTGAGTAAACAAATATTTTTTATTAACGTTATTGTTATCGCAGCTTGTTACACTGGCTTTAAGAAAAACAGACCTACTAAATACGACTATTTTGATTTTCTACGTTGAATACCGAATCGGGGCCGAATAGCAATTTTTGGTCGAAGCGTAAGGCGATACAGATACAGACAAAGTGACTGTATTATTTTGATAAGAAAAGTAAAAATTTTTTAAAAATATTCCCATTCGCCCCATTCACCCCATTCTACGCCCAAATGTAGAAATTTCGAAAAAAAAATCTTTTTTTTTTGAGTCTTCATAGTCAGAATGTATACACCGAATTTCATGATTTCAACTTCAGCGGTTTGGTAGGTCCCATTTTTATCCCTCTTTTTCAATTATATCCCTTAAAAGTACGAATTTCGAAAAATCCCTCTATTTTACGTGTCTATGCAATTAGAGGGATGTACACACCGAATTTCATGATTCTAGCTGTTATCGTACCAAATATTATGTAGAGATAAAGTTGTTAATGTAAGAGCTAAACCTATCGGGCTGTCTCAGCGTCAGTAGAAACTTGTAAGCAAACTCATTTATTGTAGTTCTTAAATTTTTTATACTCTCCACCTCCAGAATGGGGGGTAGTATACCCCCGTTTGTAACACCTTGAAATATCAACCTGAGACTCAATAAAGTACACTGTTTTAAACAGCTGACGCACGTTTCGTGTTTTGTTTCACTGTCAAACATCTTCAGTTTGGTCTATAATTTAACTATATTTCTAAATTCCGCACCAAATTTACATTGTTGGACATTAAATCACCAACACGCTTACGTAGAGTGCGAACTGAAGAAAATATCGCAGCTGTATCGGCCAGTGTTAATGATGACCATCAATTATCGATTCGACGCCGTTCGCAGCAATTGGGCCTCTGGTACTCAAAAACGTGGAAATGCCAAAATTGGACTAAGCGGATGGACCATTTGAGGCGCAGTCAAGGTCAACATTTGCATGGAATAATCTTCAAACATTAAATTATATGGACCGTACTATCGATTCAAATAAAGATTTCATGCATTTTTCTGAATTTTATGTGTTTTTTTCTGAAAAACTTTCCTATAGCTTTTAAAAAATCACCCTTTATATTCTTGATCATCATAAAATTCTAAGACGATCAATTCGGCCCAAAGGGAAAAATTGTTCCCTCACAAGGACTAAAAATATCCATAATATTTCCTAATATCTTAGAGTATTTAAGCACACCATAAAGTGATTTTTATTCGTGGGGGGTGAAAAGGGGCAAAAAGGAATAAAAATGGTACATATCAAACGACAACAGCTAGAAACACGAAATTGGTTATGTACAATCCTATAATTGAGTATACATAATATAAAAGTATTTTTTCCAAATTCGTACTTTTAAGGGATAAAAATGGTACAAACCAAACGGCTGCACCTGAAATTCAGTGTATACATTCCTCTGATTGCGTAGAAACGTAGAATAAACGAATTTTTCTAAATTCGTACTTTTTGAGATTAAAATGGAAAAAGGGATAAAAAAGTACCAACCAAATGACCGTAGCGAGAGTCATGACGTCACTGCGTGGACACGAAAAAAAGTTTTTTTGAAAATTCGTACTATCAAGGGATACAAATGGTACCAACAAATGGTAAACGACTTACTAGAATGATGAAATTCGGTGTGTGCATCCTTCTTATTGCGTAGACACGTAAAATAAAGAGATTTTAGAAAGACGTACTCTTAAGGGGTAAACTAGGAAAAAGGGGATAAAAATGGTACCAACCAAATTGCCACAGCTAGAGTCATGGAATTCGGTGTATACATTTCTCTGAGTGCATAGAGACGCAAAATAAAAAGATTTGTCCAAATTCGTACTTTATACTTTTACGGCAAAAATTTGTTGAATCATGAAGTTAGATTATTTTGCACTATGTACGTGAGATAATGGATTTTCAAAATTTGTACGTTTCGGATTAAAATAGAATGAAAATACACGCAACTGTAGCATCCACGAAACAACATTATTTCATGAAATTAGGTTATCTTGCACTGTGAGAGAAATGTATTTTCAAAATGTGTACTTTTGGAATTAAAATATGAAATTAAAATGCATCAACTGTAGCACCAATTATCTACCAATATTATTGGTATTTAAGCTTTTTTGAATATTTTTACCTTATGTTAATTTTTTTAATCGACTTGAAGTATTATTTCGATATAAGCTTGGTTTGCAATAATAAACATTTGATATTTAGTTATAAAATTATTTTTTTTCCAATATTTTTAATTTGTTTTGGTTTGGCTATATTAAAAAAATTTACATTTCCTGTAGTGTTAATAACAACCATGGTGTAGGGTATATATATATATATATATATATATATATATATATATATATATATATATGTAGGGTAACACCGTTTTTACTTGTTTTAGTTTAATTAATTAGAAGAATACTTATAACTAATTTAATATGTCTCTTTGTGGAATCTATGGTGGCCACACACCCTTATTTATTTACACACAAAATACCAATGCTAAAGTTCAAATATTTCCAATTTAATAGAAATCTTTCCGTATTGCACACATCTCATGAAAGTGATAATTGAACAGGAGAGTTTAATGTTAGACATCGCATATACCACTCGGCGGCGTCACATCTGGAAGAAAAAGAGGAATTGGTCTTTTGTTTCTATTGTCTATCTATAGGGACTTATAGGTCATTGCAGTTGATAATAATATGCAACAAAAAATAAAAAAATGTTTTCTTCTTTAAAAAATAGGAAATATTAAAAAATTGTGCAAAATATTTTTTTTCCGATTTGGTGGGTCCCATTTTTATCCCTCTTTTTCAATTATATCCCTTAAAAGTACGAATTTCGAAAAATCCCTCTATTTCAATGCAATTAGCTGTTATCGTATTATTGGTATCAATTCTATCCATCTTTTTGAGCCATTTCGCCCGCGAAAACTTTTAATTTGACCGCAACAAATTTCAAATGTATGAAAATCAGAAATTTGATTAATAATCCAAGGCTACCAATATGTTTATACTATGTATATATATAATGGACATAATACTTCAATTCATAAAGTAAATATAAGGCAGCAATCATAAATACCCTAAATATTGGGGGACAGCTACAGTCATTTGGTTGGTTATATTTCCATCCTATTTTAATTTCAAAAGTATAAATTTTGAAAATACCTTATCTCTCACGTACGCAGTATAAGACAACTTCATGATTATACCATTTTTTGTCGTAAAAGCAACAGAATAAAGTACGAATTTTGAAAAAAGAAATTAATTTACGTTGCTATGCAGTCAGAGGAATGTATACACCGAATTCCATGATTCTATCTGCGGCCATTTTGTTGGTACCATTTTTATCCCTCTGCTCCCATTGAATCCCTTGAAATTACAAATTTGGAAAAACCTTTTTATTTTTCGTGTCTACTCAGTCAGAGGAATGTATACAGCGAATTTCATGGTTCTAGGTGCATCCGTTTGGTTTGTACTATTTTTATACCTCTATCCCCATTTAATCCCTTAAAAGTACGAATTTGGAAAAATACTTTTATATTATGTATGTACTCTTTTAGAGGAATGTACATGCCAAATTTTTATCAGTTGTCGTTTGATAGGTACCATTTTTATCCCGTTTTTGTCCCATTTCACCCCCTATAAATAAAAATCACTCTATGGTGCCCTTTTATGCTATAAAGGGAATGTGCATTGCAAAGTAATTACAAGCTAATATGTTCAAAAAACAAAAAAACTCTAAATATTAGGGGTATTTTCAGTGCTTGTGAGGGAAAAAATTTTTCCTCTGGGCCGATTTCGCCCACTGTCAATCCCAACCGATCTGCAACCATAAGATACATTTAGGAAAAATTTGAACCTCATAGCTCATTTCGTTCGGAAGCTACCGTGCTTTCAACAGACAGGCGGACATGGCTATATCGAATTAGAAAAATTAGAATTTTACCACGACACAGAATATATATACTTTATGGGGTATCCGATGAATATTTTAAGGTATTAGAAACGGAATGACAAAGTGAATATACCCCCCTCCTTTGGCGGCGGGTATAATAATCGATATTGTTTCAATGTTTTGGTGACTGCTTCTAAACCACTGTTTCAAAATGAAGGTGATATAAGTTTTATAGCCTTTACTCCTTCCTACCTTCTGTTTAAGGTATAGCTGCACTGAAAGAATTTTCCTTCACAATATTTATGAAGCAATTTCATAAAAGGTTTTTCATAAATGTAGTGATTTTTTTTTTAATATGTATGAAAAATTCATAAATAGCATGAAATGTTTCATACAATTTTTTCATAGACATTTTTATTTCATAAAACAAAATTGTTAAATTAGTGAAACTTAGTTTCATAAGATCAAAGAAAGATTTCATAGTATTAAAGAAACAATTCTTAAAGATTATGAAATGTCTTCATAAATATAATGAAGGATTTCATAGTTTTTTTTTTTTTTATTATTATTATTAAGTCTATAGATACAAATATCCTTACAGACTAAAAACATATACATATATACACTTAGATACTACAAATTAAGTATTTAAATACAAGATAATTTTTCTTTTAATAGAGTTTTTGTTTTCTGATAATTCAATAATGTGATAGAATTTATTAAATTGAACAAACAGGCGGCGCAAAGGATCATTATCGGCATAGTTTGAATGGAAATAATTATAGTGGATCAACTGAAAATATCTAGTTGGTCTTGTCGGAATATTTATCATCATTCTACTCAGAATAAGCTCGGAATGGATGTAATATTCAACATAGTACGTCGACTCTTCAAAGAAGGTAACTTGATAAGGCCAAGCCTAAGTTCATATGAAGGCAGTGTACGGAAGTTCCATCCTCTCCCACGCAGACAAAATAAAAGGAATTGTTTCTGGACAGATTCCACAAGATTACTATGAATAGTATAGGATGGGTCCCATATTACTGAACCATATTCAAGAATGCACCTAACCAAAGAGGTATATAAGTGTTTAGTGACAGAAGGATCGGAAAACTCCTTACTCCAACGTTTCATAAAACCAAGAGCACCATAAGCTTTGTTTACTACCATAGAAATGTGAGACCTGAAGTTCAAACGTTGATCCAATAGAATTCCAAGATCCAAAAAGGAAACTACAGACTCGAGTTTATGATCACCAAAAAAATAATTAGTTTCTAAATTTCTAGCTCTAGAAAATGACATATGTTTGCATTTCAACATATTTAGTTCCATTAAATTAATTTTACACCACTCATGAAAACTATTAAGATCAGACTGTAGAAAACATTGTTCAGTGGGATCTTTAAAGGATCGAAATATTTTTACATCATCAGCATACAATAGAATATTAGAATGACGAACTACAGAGGGAAGATCATTAATAAATATTATAAATAGAATCGGACCAAGATGACTTCCTTGAGGTACACCGGAAGATACAACTATATTTCGGGAGAGAGCTTTTCCAAATTTTACTCTTTGAATTCGGCCATCTAAATAACATTTTAACCACGATAATAATGTTTTACTAAAGCCCATCGTATCTATTTTCATTAGCAGAAGGTTGTGATTTACTTTATCAAAAGCCTTGCAAAAGTCTGTATAAATGGAATCAGTATGCATTCGGTTTCTAAAACCATCATTTATAACTGTAGTGAGTTCCAAAACATTCGTTATAGTTGATCGACATTTACGGAATCCATGTTGGCAGGGCGACAACAATGAGGAAACTTGGTGCGATAACATATCAGTCATAATTTTTTCTAATAGCTTCGGAATGGCACTTAATTTTGCAATGCCTCTGTAATTTGATACTTCAATTTTTTATTAAATGTTTCATAACTTACAACTACATTTTTAGTGCGTCGACTTTATTCGTTGAATGCTAGTAAATCTCATTTGTACTCTGTTAACTCTGACATAATTATGAACCCTGATTTAGGTGAAAGACATATTCATGCAAAGACTCTAGCAATGGTGGTGTGTTTGATTTTTTGTTTATATTGGTACATAAATTCTATGACACTTTTCATTGATTTGTGCTTTATGAAACATGTTTCATACATTTTATGAAATGTTTCTTTGGCGACTTTTCAATAACAATTTTCACTGAGGTTAAGACAAAATCATAAAATAATTCTTTCAGTGTGCGCATTATCGAACTTATACTATCAAAATGACAGGACAACTAAAGATAAAACAACGAAAATTGGAATTTTAGTAATAAAAAATAAAATTTGTTAATATCTTATTCGAGTTTAGAACGCCTAAATACAACAGAAAATGTTATACACAGTCCTTCGACAATTTTTTTGTTGCATAGTGTAATTGAACAATCTTACTATAGGTAACTAACTCATTTGCGAGGTCTTTTGCCATTTCGTACTAGCTTTTCATGCAAACATTTCATTCCCTTTCATAAATAATTACAGTAGAATCTCGATTTGCGCAACCGATAGGAAATCAAGGCCGTTGCATTACCTGAAATTGTTGCTCTTACCAAAACCCAAATTATTTAGATTTAAATAAGTAATATCGTCCTTGTTTATGTCACAATAAACATGTAAAATATAAATTAGTTCGATTAACATTATAACATGAAATCCCTAATATAATCACAAAAACTCCCAAATGTTTTCTATGTAAACAATCTGGTACGACAGCATCAAATCTTCGTAAAAAGAAATCATCTTAAAACATTGTTTTCGCTTCAAAGTTATGAACTATTCTCAGGTACGTCTTCCGTGAATGATAGGCTAAGTTCTTTCACTTTCATTGTCAACAGCCATACTGGTAAGACGCAGTCAAAAAAAAAAACAAATAAATCCAACTAAATCATATCAATCCTAAATCCAACATTTTGTTTGTCCATTTTTCTTTTGTTAGTGCATTGGGCGGTCGTTATTCCCCTCAACCTCTCTGGAGTTCCATTGTCAGAGATTTATAGTCCAAGATCTTTGACTGTGCGAATCGGTTTATGAGGCATTTAATTTCTTACCCAGATCTACTACACTCCTGCTTTGCAACAACAGTGCTAATAGAGGCCCACTAAATACTTATGCCAAGACCTTTGATAATATACTTATATTTGTTATAAGAAGTATTTAAAGCTTCACTTTCCCCAATAATATCTTGAAAGCTTTCGTTGATCCATTCGTCGATTTCTCCTGTGGAAAATTTACTCAGTAAATTTTACATCGATGTGCTAACTGTTTAATTAATTTTTTTTTAATATAAAATTGGTAGTTTTATTGCATTTTAGTCGAGAGGTTGGAGAATGGCTATACATTTGGCCACATTGCTATATAATTCATTTTAGTTTGGGTGGCGAGTCGCGTTGTCAATAAGCAGTAACGCCTTTTTAGGGAAGACCTTTAGACTAGGGAAAATGTGAATCATAAACGAAATTTAATGCATGCTTTAGCCTATAACATATTGTTCGTCGGAAATTGACAGATCCCAGCTCTTTGTTTTAAAAACGAATTAAATAATTTTGTTTCTAATTCTGAAATTCAGCCGTTTTCAGAGATATTCGTTTTCCAGCTCGGAACTCTATATCCAACTCAGAACTCTATATCACTTATCGTGGCCATGTTTTAATAAAAGTTGCACTTATAAAGACCTTAATTTGGTTGCGCTAATCGGGGAGTTACAATAATCGGGGGTTGCGCAAATCGAGCTTGTACTGTACTTTATAGCTCCTCCTTGATTCCGCTACATTTTTTCCGAAGCACTCCCCTTTAGACCCACACTGACCACCCTAGCGCTGAATTTATGTTCATCAAAACTTCAGCTATGTCTGTCTGTGAAATTTCGCCAAAATCGATTAATTATTTTGTCCAGTAGTCATTTTAAAAAGTTTTCAGTACCAGTATTAAATATCGAGTTTTTTTTTTAAAATGGTATTATCTTTGTTAGGTTTAGCCTGTGTGTTTTTACTCGAAAATTTCACTTTACTTCTGTCATAATTAATATCCTTATCCATCACTCACGTGTTTTTCCTCCTTGGCATTGTTTGCAGACAGTTGTTGGCTGCTTCTTCAATAACTCTCGCTTTGTTCGGATCTCCACCACACAGCAGAATTGCTACCATAGTCGACGTTTGGGATTTAAGCCGACCATCGGCAGTGAACTGTTTCCAAGAAGTAAACAAATGCATTTGTCAAAAATAAAGGAAAATATTTATTTTTGGATATGAAATTGTTTCAAGGGAATATCGAAAAAAAAGATTACATTAATTGCAAAAATGCCGATCAGTTAATAGAAACCCAACCCTATCCGTTCTTCTTGATGAAGAATACGCTGCCTTTAATAATGATGGAAAATCACCAGTAAGGTATCTCGTGAAAAAATCACACAACAATTAAAAGGGGGGAAATAAAGTGTAAACGGCTGAACCGATGTTGTTGAAATTCTCAGTACAGATAGATGCAGGTCTGTATAGGCTATAGAATTTTTAAAAATTCCGTGGGCGGAGGGGGCGTTGCAATAGTGTTTTTGAGAGCTAGAAGGCTGAAAATTGGTACATATATATTACTGACCACGAGAATGATAAATATGATGCGGAAAATTGGATTTTCATTTTGTGGCTGAAGGCTGAAAATTGGTACATGACCACGAGAATGATAAATATCATGCCGAAATTTGGATTTTCGTTTTGTGGGCGGTGTGGGCGTGGCGATAGTGTTCTTTGAGAGCTAGAAGGCTGAAAATTGGTACATATATATTACTGACAACGAGAAAGACCAATTTGATGCCGAAATTTGGATTTTTGTTTTGTGGGCGGTGTGGGCGTGGCAATAGTGTTTTTGAGAGCTAGAAGGCTGAAAATTGGTACATGTATATTACTGCCCACGAGAATGATAAATATGATACCGAAATTTGGATTTTCGTTTAGTGGACGTGGCAATAGTGTTTTTTAAGCTAGAAGGCTGAAAATTGGAACGTATATATTATTGACACGATAATATCAATATGAAACCTGATTTTAATTTTACCATTTGTTTTTTTTTTTGCATGGCGAAGCGGGCGGGGTTCAGCTAGTAATATAATAATAATTGTGTTTTATGAATATTGGTTATATTCTAATGATGCATATAATCTGATAATGTAATATTTATTTATTCTACATTCATCTAAGTAAAATTTTTTCTTCCAAACGTCTAGAAAACAATTTAGCTACTATTTTGTTCAGATTTTTTGTAGAAATAAAATAATATACATATATTGGGGAAGCTATATTAAGACGATACTTTAAAATATTGAACGATGATAATAAAAAGGGAGTTAATCTTATATAGCCTCCAACATGAAATGAATTCCATAGTATTATTTGAACCTATTGATTTTACGTAGAAGTTCCTTCTTTTTATTTTGAGCCTTTTCGCTATATGTGGAGTGTATACTCTATTTCATTCCATTTGCAGTCGTTTGGTATTTACCATTTTTTTCATTTTTTTGAATATTTTCATAAAATTCCCTTTTTCGTTGACATTTGTTAATATGTGTGCTCTAATTTTGCAAATATAGGTCCTATTACACCCGCTTTTATGTTCAATTAAAGGCAGATAAGATGGATACAAATGTTGTGAATAGTGTCTTAGGCAAAGTCTCCAAAAAATTAGGAAAAACTATTTTTTTGAAAAAAAGACATTTTTTGCTTGCACGAAAAAACCAATAAAGTTGAAAAACTTTGCAAAAAATAATTTGTATATATATATATATATATATATTCAATTTTACATATTCAATTTTACTTATAGTACATTAAATTTTACAATTCGTTTGTAAGACCTTGAGATATTCTGTATTCTGGTAAAATTCTAAGACGATTTATTTAGCCATGTCCGTATGTTTGTTAAAAGCTCGCTAGCATACGATCCGAATGAGCTAGGCGGTTCAAATTTTCCTTATATGTTACTAATAGTTGCAGATCGTGTGGGAGTGAGGAAATAATTTTCCCTAACAAGGACGAAAATACTCCCTAATATTTAGAGTAATTAGGATTTTTTTTAAATCTCCGCCTCATATTCAAATTTTGTACGTACAAATAGCGTGGACGCGAACAAAAAAAGTTTTTTTGCACACTAAGGGGTTAAATGTAACAAAAGGGAATAATAATATTACCAATCCAACCTCAACAGCTAGAAACACGAAATTCGGTGTGTACATACCTCTAATTGAGTAGATATAAGTATAGTTATATTATTCAAAATTCATACTTTTAAAGGTTAAAATGGGAATAGAGGGATGAAAATGGTACCAACCAAACGGCTGCATCTAGAATAATGAAATTCTGTGTATACATTCCTCTCATTGTGTATACACGTAAAATAAATGTATTTTTTGAAATTCGTACTTTTTGGGGTTAAAATGGAAAAAGGGGATAAAAATAGTACCAACCAAATGACCGCAGCTAGAGCCATGAAATTCGAAGTATACATTCCTCTGACTACATAGACACGTAAAATAAAAGGTTTTTTTTCCAAATTCGTACTTTCAAGCGATACAGAGGGATAAAAATAGTACCAACTAAACGACTACAGCTAGAATGACGAAATTCGGTGTGGACATCCCTCTAATTGCATAGACACGTAAAATAAAGCGATTTTAGATAGTCGTACTTTTAAGGTGGTAAACTGGGAAAAGGGGATAAAAATGGTACCACATGGCCTCAGCTAGAATCATGGAATTCGGTGTATACATTGCTCTGACTGCACAGACTCGCAAGATGAAAAGATTTTTGACGAATTCTGCCTTATATTTGCTCACTGTGCAATACAATCCATGGTGGAGGGTATATAAAGTTATATAAGGCCCGGTCGAACTTAACTCCGTTTTTACTTGTTTTTATTTTCAGGTTTAGACATATACGCTCGAACGAAATTGGGAAATATTAAGAACTTACTTCCAAAGTAGTGAGTCTTTAACGCAAACTGTAAGAAATTTACGGGGAAAATTTTCGTGTTTTCAGATGAACCTCATTTTCATCTCGGTGGCTATGTCAATAAGCAAAATTGCCGCTTATTGGGTTCAGAGAACCCACTCGTGACTATTGAGAAGCCAATCCAGCCACAACGAGTCCCTGTTTGGTGTGAATTTTGAGCTGGCGGCATCATTGGACCATGCACTGAAAAATTGGGTTGATCGGATCCAGTTATGGTATTCATGTGAATGATATTGTGTTCCATTATTTAGTGACAAAGTTCAACCTTTCCAATAAAACCAGAAATTTGAAAAAATAATCAGTACTTATTTTTAGCCGATTTTAATTTAAAATTTTTAATGGCTCACCTTATAGCTCGCGCACAAATGTCCCTCCCGATTTGACTTTTTCCCCAGACTTTAACATATTAGATTTCACCTATAAACATATATAGTGAAAGCTTTTTGCCAAACCCACACACGTTTATAGAATACTTTTAAATAATTTGCAGAACACGTTATTACTTTTACATTTTGTGAGTAGGTCACAATGGCCCGTGATTAGGGCCTATACAAAAATCCTTCTCGATATCACCTTTTTTCCGAATTGTATTGCATTGGAGTAGAAAGTTGAGGGTATCATATTGTCGGCCCCGCCCGTGATTAGGGCCTATACAAAAATCCTTCTCGATTTCACTTTTTTACCGAATTGAATTCATTGGAGTAGAAAGTTGAGGGTATCATATTGTCGGCCCCGTCCGACTTTAGAATTTTCTTACTTTTTACTTGTGTGTACTAATTTACTTGTGTGTATTGTACATTTCAATGTATTGTACATTACTTAAATTAAGTGTGATATTCCAAAATGATCGGCCCTTTTCCACAAGATCTGTTTTGACTTTACCCTTAGAAACATTTTCGTATTATCACTCCTCGGTGACTGACTTACGACTTGGCATCCATGGAATACGCAGGCACGGAAGCATTTTATCCAATCGGATGAAGCCCACTTCATGTACATGAAATCATCTAGATCGTCTGAAAATAATACAGAAAAAATAGTCACATTAGGAAGAAGTTGAAATCATCTTTTTGTTCACTGTTTGTAGGCGAATTAGGTTAAGGGATGAAAATTTAAACAAAAATAAAAAACTGAAAAATTGTGATATTTTCTAAACATTTAATTTTATTGTAATACACCTTTAATTTCACTCCCACAAACCTTGAGTTACTCCATATGCCACCGCGCAATTGCTTATAATTGTCTTCAAGTTCTCTCCTCGGCACCATTCGTACTATATAATTCAAAATTGGATAGATTTAACTTAATTTTCGTTATATTTTTCACTAACTTGAGCTTCACTTGCAACGACCGCACCGATAATCAGTAATATTGCAATTAATTTCATAATATCGAACACCAATTGATGCAATAAACCTAAAAATCGGACACTTTTATACCAAATTTTATTTATTTAGAATGGGATACATTTTAATCTAATCTAATCTAACAAACTGGAATTCTGTACTGCGCATTTGGCATAAATTCAATATTAAACAAATAAAAACTGAGTTACGTTCGGCCGGACCGAACTTTATATACCCTCCGCCATGGATTGCATTCCACAGATGCTGTCGATTTTCGTAGAAGTGCAGTAATATTACAGGAAAATATAAGTTTTTTAACATAGCCAAACCAAAACAAATACAAATATTGAAAAAATATTTTTATAGTTTTATATTTATTTATAAGGCGAGGCTTCCAATACGTTTACATATCGAAATAATACTTCAAGTCAATTCAAAAAATAAATATTCATAAATTGATATTTTCAAAAGCATAAATATTGGTAGATAGTGGGTGTATCAGTTGGTTGTATTTCAATTCTATTTTAATTCCAAAAGTACAAATTTTGAAAATCCATTATCTCACGTACATTGTGCAAAATATCCTAACTTCATGATTCAACCAATTTTTGTCGTAAAAGTAAAAAGTACGAATTTGGAAAAAAATATTTTGGGTGTCTATGCAGTCAGAGGCATGTATACACCGAATTCCATGATTCTAGCTGAGACCATTTGATTGGTACCATTTTCATCCCCTTTTCTTATTTTACCCCCTTAAGAGTACGACTTTCCAAAATCTCTTTATTTTACGTGTCTACGCAATAAGAGGGATGTATACACCGAATTTTATCATCCTAGCTGTAGTCGTTTAGTTGGTACTATTTTTATCCCTCTGTACAGATTGTATCCCTTGAAAGTACGAATTTGTAAAAATCCGTTTATTTTTAGTGTCTACGCAGTCAAGGGAATGTATTCTCCGAATTCCATGAATCTAGCTGCGGCCATTTGATTGGTACCATTTTTATCCCCTTTTTCCATTTTAACCCCAAAAAGTACGAATTTCGAAAAATCCGTTTATTTTACGTGTCTACGCAATCAGCGGAATGTATACACCGAATTTCATTATTCTAGTTGCAGCCGTTTGGTTTGGTACCATTTTTATCCCTCTACCCCTCTTTACCCCTTAAAAGTACAAATTTGGAAAATATACTTTTATATTATGTCTCTACTCAGTTAGAAGAATGTACATATCGAATTTCGTGTTTCTAGCTGTTGTCGTTTGATAGGTATCAAGTATGTACAAGCAGATATATTGAAAAATGTGCTTAAATAATCTAAATATTAGGGGTTATTATGGATATTTTCAGTCCTTGTGAGGGAAAATTGTTTCCCTTTGGGCCGATTCCGCCCAGTTTCAATCCCAACCGATCTACGGCAATAAGACGCATTTAGATGCTAGCGTGCTTTCAACTAGATCGTCTTAGAATTTTATGACCATCAAGAATATATATACTTTATACGGTCTCAGGTCGATATTTCATGGTGTTACAAACGGAATGACAAAGTAAGTATACCCCCATCCTGTAGGTGGAGGGTATATAAAAACGATTTAATGTTAGATAATAAATTAATATTAGTTTTTATTAATCTAAATTGAAAAGGAACCATCCCCCAGAATTTACTGACGGAATTTACTGTTGTTATTAACATACTTTATTTGCTATTTTACAGCAAACAAGTACTTTTACCAGCAAGTAATATAACCGTAATTGTTTGAGTGATCTTATTTTGCACTGTATTTAATTTAATTTCTCTCTGTAACTATAGATGTTAAAATAGTTCACATTTAATAGAACTCTTTCCACTTTGCACATATCCTTCAAGCAGTGCCTACAAACGACAATTGAACAGGAGAATTTAATGTTAGACATCGTAGATACCATTCGGCAGTTTCACATCTGGAATTAAAGAAGATTGCTTATTTTGCTGAGTTGTGTTCAAGAAATACAATATTTTGAATATAAACTAGACAAATAAAACACATTTGTCATAAAACAAATTGTATTTTATTTAATTCAGTTGACACTTACGTGTTTCTCCGTCGTGGCAATGTATACAGACAGTTGTTGGCTGTGTGTTCAATTACCCTCGCTCTGTATGGATCTCTACCCCATAGCACAACGGTCGTTATACCGGAGGTTATTGATTTAAGCCGACCATCGCTAGTAAACTATTTTTAATGAAGAAGAAAAACAAAGTATATCAGTCACAAAATTACAAATAAAATATGTTTTATTCGGAATCAGGAAAATGTTTCAAGAGAGTGACCCAAAACACACGGATTAATTGCAAACAAGTAAAAAAGCGATAAGTTTGGCCCCCACCACGGAGTGCATTCCACAGTATTACCGGCAGATAAGAGGCTGTCAACTTTACATAGAAGTGCACTACCGTATTAGGAAAATTGAGGTGCTTCATTATTATAATAAAGAGTGATTTTTTTGAGGTTAGGATTTTCATGCATTAGTATTTGACAGATCACGTGGGATTTCAGACATGGTGTCAAAGAGAAAGATGCTCAGTATGCTTTGACATTTCATCACGAATCGTCTTACAAACGAACAACGCTTGCAAATTATTGAATTTTATTATCAAAATGCGTGCTCTGTTAAGAAAGTTCATTGCGCGCTTCCATTTTATGGTCAGTTTAATCGACCCACTGAAGCGGCTATTCGGGCTATTGTGACTAAATTTCGCACCAAATTTACATTGTTGGACATTAAACCACCAACACGCTTACGTAGAGTGCGAACTGAAGAAAATATCGCAGCTGTATCGGCCAGTGTTAATTATGACCACCAATTTTCGATTCGTCGCCGTTCGCACCAATTGGGTCTCTGTTACTCAAAAACGTGGAAATGCCAAAATTGGACTAAGCGGATGGACCACCTAAGACGCAGCCGCGGTCAACATTTAAATGAAATTATCTTCAAAAAGTAAATGTCATGGACCAATCTAACGTTTCAAATAAAGAACCGATGCAAATTTTATGCGTTTTTTTTTTTAAAGAGTTATCAAGCTCTTAAAAAATCACCCTTTATTAGCAGTCCTATATATAAATAAACAATTTCAAGTGGAATCAAAAAGTGAACATTAGAATTCAATCTGCAAAAATGTGCCCTAAATATTATTAGGTAGAAACAATTTCTCTCAAGCCTGATTTTCCCCATTTGCAATTTCTGAATTGCAGCTACAGCCTAAATGTCTGTACCAGTTTGCTGGGAAACGTTCTAATATTGGTGATCCAATATGTTGCAGAGTGAGATACACATATACATCTAATTTCATGATTTAGCTGCAGCTGATTGGATGGTACCATTTTATATACCCTCCACCATGGGTTTCATTCCACAGCGGATATCGATTTTCGTAGAAGTGCAGTATTATTACAGGAAAATATATTTGTTTTATTATAGTCAAACCAAAACAAATAAAAATATTGAAATGAAAAAATAATTTATATAATTAGTTGCGTTATTGACCAGCCCCCAGACCAAACGGCTGAAGCCAGGGTCATGAAGTAGTTCCCAAATATGACGTAGATGTCGAAGAAAGGGTTTTATGAAATTCGTACTTTTAGGGCCAATGGCCCAAAAAGGGATAAACATCGAACCTTCGTCCTGACTAAACGGCAGGAGCTATAAGCACGAAATTCGGTGAGTTCCTTGCAATGACCATGCAGACGAGCTACAAATAGGGATTTTTCGAAATCTGTACTTTTAAGGGGCGAGCGGTACCAACTAAAATATTACAACTAGAATCGTGAAATTTGGTATGTAAATTCCTCTGACCATATAGAAACGAAGTAGAATTTGATTTTTTCGAAATTTTTACTTTTACGAGAAGAGCGGGACAAAAAGGGATACAAATTGTACCAACTAAATTATTGTAGTTAGAATCTTGAAATTCGGCGTGTATATTTCTCCGACCATGGAGGCGCGCAACATAAAGGGATGAGAGGGGCAAAAAGGGATAATTTGGAGTGAAAACTGTGAAATTTTCGAAATTTTCTTATAGGGGGTGAGCAACAAGGGATAAAAGTAGTACCAACTAAAGTATTGGAGCTATAGTCGTGAAATGTGGTGTGTAAGTTCCACTTTTCTAATTTTGTACTTATAAACAATGAGCGGGATAAAAATAGTACCAACTAAAATATTTCAGCTATAGTCGTGAAATTTTGTGTTTAAATTTCTCTGACAACGTAGACTTGCAACATAAATGGATTTCTCCAAATTTGTACTTTTAAGTTGCGAGCGGGATAAAAATGCTGTGCAATCATTTAATTACGTAAGAGCGGAACATAAATGGATATTTCAAAATTTGTACTTAAAAGGGGGATACGGGACAACAAGAAATAAATGTGTTACCAAATAAAGTACATACTTTTAGGGGAAGCAAAAACACATTTTACCTATAGTGATTTTTCAAAATGTGTACTTTTTGGGAAAGAAGTGCAAAAAGTTATAAACTGGCTGGCTGAATCTAGAAACATGAGATCGAGGATATAAATGGTTGTAATATTTTGTTCAAAATTTGGTAGAAAATTATAAAAATTATACATACGAAGTAGTTCAGCTAAAATAGTGCATATCGACAAGCACATTCCTTTGACTGTGTGTGAGTGTTAGCTAATTTCCAAATTACTATTTTAGATTTATCTATATCCACCAAAAGAAAATTAAATAAATACTATCCAAAAACATAGAGGGATAAAATTAACAAATTGCTGGATTTTTCGCGTGCGAAGCAGCGGGTACAGCTAGTAAATAAATATAATATTTGTTAGTGGTATGTATGGTTGACCTTTTGATGTGTTGCGTTTTGTCTTTTGTTCGGCTTGAGGTCAGTTTTTTCAAATAATAAAATAAAAATTACTATTTTATTATTTTCTTGTTTTTTATGTCCCAATATTTCGACCAAATCCGTTGGTCATCTTCAGGGGTCTAGTAAAAAAACACAAATTATTCAATTACAATTTACAAGCATTAACAATCAAAAAATATCACAATATTTATATTTACATTTTTACAAAAAAAGTTTTTCACAATAGGAAATTCTCCTGCCACTCCCTGCAAGCTTTTCTCAACTTCTGTCTAATTTGTCGTCTATGTTTTCCACCGTGTTCCTATATATTTGAGCACAACCGTCTGTGTCTCTCTTATAATTAAGCCTTCTTCCAGGAGAGACGTCAGTTATATTCAGCATTTCCAATGTGTATCTCCTTGTATAATTATTCTCGTCCGCTAATATTTCGACGTCATTAAAGTTTGGTTTGTGTCCCGTCAAGGTACAGTGGGCTGCAAAGCAGTTTTTTGCTCAATGGGTTTGTCAAGAGATTTGTGTTCGGTTTTATGTGATGAAAGTCTGGCTTTCAATTTATTTTTCGTAGTGCCGACATATGTCGGACTTGTCACCATTGCATTTTATCTTGGTTTCTCCTCTTTCTTGGTTTTCGATTTTGTCCTACTAAATAGTTGGTTGACGGTTGACCTATATGTTTTATATGCCAACTCAAATATCATTACTTGTCGTAAATATTAGAATGTTTTAGCCTTTCGGATAGTCCTGGAATGTACGTTGTGGATTTATAAATTTTCTTGGTCTTTCGTCATTTCTGTTAAGGTTTTCTTCCGTCGTTCGCTTGATTAGATTATTTATTAATTTTTCGGGAAAGTCGTTCATACGCAGTATATTTCTAATTTTGGACTTGTTTGTTTCGTGAAATTCCTTATCACTGGTTTGTACGACCCTGTTTATAAAATTCGTCGCGTTATTTATGATTGTTCGTCTTGGGTGCTTAGAAAAAAAATTAATTAGACGTCCGGAAGCCGTTTGCTTTTGGTACCAGCCAACTTTCAGCAGATTCCCTTGTCTAATTATCACCGAATCCAAATATGGTAGTTTATTGTCCAATTCCTTTTCCATCGTAAATTGTATTTGTCGGTTGAAAGAGTTTAATGCGTTAAGTATGGCTTCTACTTCACTACGCTTTACAATTGCGAATAAGTCGTCTGCATATTTGGTCAGTACTCTTGGTTTTTCGTGGCGTCAGCAGTTCTTCCATAATGATGTCAGTAATTACAGGTGAGGCTGGTGACCCCATTTTCGATTCATATACCTTGTCTTCGTACTTGAAATAGCGTGTCTCTTTAATGCAGAAGGTCAATAATTCTATGAAGAGGTATTCTTGTATGTTGTTCAATTTGATTACATTTATTTTCTATTGTCAATATGGCTAAATTTATGGGAATACTTGGGAACAAAGAAACCACGTCAAATGAAATCAATATTTCGTCATTGTTTATCGTCATGTTGCTTATCCTGGCTTTGAAGTCTCTCGCGTCTTTGACATTGTACTGTGATCTGGTATAATAATATTTTATTTATTTCAAACCAAGGCAAGTTTACCAATACCTTTACACTATATATATCAAAATAATACTTCAAGTCAATTCAAAAAATAAATATTCTTAATAACCATAAATATTTGTAGATAGTGGATGCTACAGTTGGGTGTATTTCCATTCTATTTTAATTCCAAAAGTACAAATTTTTAAAATCCCTTATCTCACTTACATAGTGCAAAATTATCTAACTTCATGATTCAACCAATTTTTGTCGTAAAAGTAAAAAGTACGAATTTGGAAAAAATCGTTTTATTTTGCGTGTCTATGTAGTCAGAGGAATGTATACACCGAATTCTATGATTCTAGCTGTGGCCCCCTTAACAGTACGACTTTCTAAAATCTCTTTTTTTTTACGTGTCTACACAGTAAGAGGGATGTACACACCGAATTTCATCATTCTAGTTGTAGTCGTTTAGTTGGTACTATTTTTATTCCTCTGTACCCATTACATCCCTTAAAACTACGAATTTGGAAAAAACCTTTTATTTTTCGTGTATGCACAGTCAGGGGAATGTATACTCCGAATTTCATGACTCTAGCTGCGGTCATTTGGCTGTTACTATTTGTATCCCTTTTATATCCCCATTTTAACTACACAATCAGAGGAATTTTACACCGAATTTCATTAGTCTAGGTGCAAGGTTTGGTTGGTACCATTTTTGTCCCTCTATTCCCATTTTATTCCTTAAAGGTACGAATTTGGAAAAATACTGAATAAAATATGTATCTACTCAATTTGAGGAATGTACACATCAAATTTCGTGTTTCTAGCTGTTGCAGTTTGAAAGGTACCATTTTTTATCCCTTTTTGTCCCATTTCACCCCCTACGAATAAAAATCACTTTATGGTGCACGTTTTTTTACAGAGGGAATGCGCATACCCTACAACAAGTAAGTACAAGCAGACATATTGAAAAAGTATGCTTAAATACTCTAAAATATTATGGGCATTTTTAGTCCTTGTGAGGGAAAAAATTTTCCCTTTGGGCCAATTTCGCCCAGTTTTAATCCCAACCGATCTATGACTATTAGACGCATTTATGGAAAATTTGGTCGTCCTAGCTCCTTTCGTTTAGATGCTAGCGTGCTTTCAACAGACAGACGGACGGACATGGCTGGATCGTCTTAGAATTTTATGACGATCAAGAATATATATACTTTATAGGATCTCAGGTCGATATTTCAAGGTGTTACAAACGGAAGGACCACGTTAGTAAACCCCCATCCTGGTGGTGGTGGAGGGGGTATAAAAATGCTTAAATAGTCTAAATATTAGGGGATATTTTTCAATCCTTCTCCGCTCTTGATGAAGTGTTTTATTCATAGTTTTCAAATTATAACGTTAGTGGTAGCGTTATTTAATGTAACGCCCATCCTAAGCTTTGCACTCAGAAAAAGGTGAACCTACATGGATCAACTAAAATTGTTTAATTAAAATTGAATTGTTTAAAATTGATTGAAATCAACTAAAATTGATTAAAATTTATGTTCATATGAAGCTGAAGAAAAATGTTCTCTTGTTTTAAAGAAAACGTTAAATTGGAGTATTGGAGTTGTTGAACTAAAATGTAGTGAATTTTTCTGAATTTTCAATTATCTTAATTATCTGACCATCGTATCGTAATTTCTATTTTGACTTTCCTTTGAAAACATTTTCGAATTATTATTAAACGACTACTTACGACACGGCAACCATGAAATGCGCAGGCACGGAAGCATTTCACTCTTGCGGATGAGGCCCATTTCATGGTCATGAAATCATCAATATCGGCTGAAATAGAAATAAAGAAAACAATTGTCACATTGGCCAAACATCAGAGTATATAGGATGACATTCTCAGCCATGCATACCTTGTGTTGCTCCATAGTCAAAGGCACATCTGCCTATGATAGTCCTCAAGTTGTCTCCTCTGCACCATTCGTACTAAATAATTTAAAATTGATACATTTTTTAATTATTTTAAATCGCAAATTTTATTTTTGCTATTTTTTTTTGCACAAACTTGAGCTTCACACAGAACGGCGGCACCGATGATCAGTAATATTGTAATTAATTTCATAATGTCGTTCACCGATATGATCCAATCCGATAATACTGCGAACTCAATTGACACGATAAACCAAATAATATGGCTCTTATATACAACATTTTGAGAGCTGAACCTTATTTATTTAGAATGGCAATAATTTTCTAATAATACAATATCTATAAACTGGTATTATTTACAGGCGTATTTGGCTTCAATAAATTTTAAACAACAATTTACAGGTAGACAATAAATATATGTATATTTTTTAAAAATACCTATAAAACGTTTGTAAATTTTAGGCAAAATTTTTTGATTGTGCCGCCAGAAACAATGCAAATAAATCCTTTCTGTTTCTTCGGATCTTATAAATGGAGTAATGTGTATAATGAAATAAATTAAATGAGAGATGTCAATATGGAATTTACGCGCTAATCAAATATTTCTTCTAGGTCCATTAACCCTTAAATGCACAGGGTTTTCTGTTTTTAATAAAAAAATGACGAAAGAATATTTGGAAATAATTGAACATATCTACTTTATTAACAACAAAAAATAACAACTATAAATGTTAAGATATTCCAAATTTTATAGAACCTTTGCACGTACATTATGTCAACGACAATTGAACAGGAGAATTTAGTGTTATACATCGTAGATACCATTCGGCGGTGTCACATCTGGAAGAAAAAAAGGATTTATTATGCTCATATTGTATTCAAGGAAAAGCTAATATGTATAAAGAAGTTTCTGTAGCGAGACTTATTAGTCATTCCACTAATCTACTATTTGTCAGATTATTATTTCAACAAAAGAAACCAATTTCATGCATAAAACTCTAGCTTATCTTGTAAATAATATATGTTCCCGTCACAAGTCGCGTATATTATCGTATATTATTTGATCTATGCTAATATGTTCTTGCTGCCATTTCTTCTCGATGTTATATATTTTTCCTTAATACATCATCCTTTTAAACTTATTTTTTGCAGCACAGCAGGCCGACTTGAAGGCCTAAGTCTACGCCCCTAGGTATGAATAACGTCCAATCACCCGGGTTGCACTGACTCCTTTTATTCAACCTAACCTATGCACAACTAATGTAAAATCATTGTCACGCCCTATTAGTGGGTTTGGTGGTTTATAACAATCTTTTTTACTTCATTTAGTCATCATCACTTACGTGTTTCTCATCGTCGGCAGTGTATGCAAACAATTGTTGGATGTGTGTTCAATAACCTTCGCTTTGTATGGATCTCCACCGCATAGCACAGTTGCCGTTATATCGGCTATAATAGATTTTAGCCGACCATCATCAGTAAACTGTTTCAAAGAAACAAACGAAGGTCTTTAGTGAAAAAATCAAAATAAGTGAATTTGAAAATGTATTCAAATGTTCAAAAAAGATCAGTGAATGTAACAAAAAATTATGCCCTAGACTTAAAAAAGTATGTAAACAATTAAAAACGGGCCGGACCTTATATACCCTCCTCCATGGATTGCATTGCAAAGAGGATATCGATTTTCCTAGAAGTTTTGTAACATACAGGGTAATTTTAATTTTTTCAATATAGCAAACCAAAACAAATACAAATATTAAAAAACAAATAAAAACTGCGTTAAGTTCGGCCGTGCCGAACTTTATATACCCTCCACCATGGATTGCATTCCACAGTTGATGTCGATTTTCGTCGAAGTGCAGTAATATTATACATTTTTTAATATAGCCATACCAAAACAAATACAAATATCGAAAAAATTATTTTATGAATAAATATAATATTTTTATTATTTCAAACCACGCTTATAAGACAAGGCTACCAATACGTTTACATATCGAAATAATACTTCAAGTCAATTCAAAAAAACTATTATTTTATTTATATTTTCAAAAAGCTTAAATACCATAAATATTGGCAGATAGTGGGTGCTACAGTTGGGTGTATTTCCATTCTATTTTAATTCAAAAAGTACAAATTTTCAAAATCCATTATCTGACGTACATTTTTCCTATTTTACCCCCTTAACAGTACGACTTTCTAAAATCTCTTTATTTTACATGTACACACCGAATTTCATCATTCTAGCTGCAGTCGTTTAGTTGGTAATATTTTTAAACCTCTGTACCCATTGTATCCCTTGAAAGTACGAATTTGAAAAAAAGACTTTTATTTTTCGTGTCTACGTAATTAGAGGGATGTACACAAAGAATTTCATCATTCTAGCTGTAGCCGTTTAGTTAATACTATTTTTATCCCTCTGTTCCCATTTTATCCCTTGAAAGTACGAATTTGGAAAAACCTTTTTAGTTTTCGTGTCTACGCAGCCAGAGAAATGTTTACACCGAATTTCATTATTGTAGGTGCAGCCGTTTGGTTAGTACCATTTTTTATCCCTCTATTCTCATTTTACCCCTTAAAAGTACGAATTTGGAAAAAATACTTTTATGTTATGTATCTACTTAATTAGAGGAATGTACACGCCAAATTTCGTGTTTCTATCTGTTGTCGTTTGATAGGTACCATTTTTATCCCTTTTTGACCCATTTCGCCCCCTACAAATAAAAATCACTCTATGGTGCCCTTTTATGCTATAAAGGGAATGCGAATTGCAAATATCAAGTAAATACAAGCTATTATGTTCAAAAAACATGCTGAAATACTCTAAATATTAGGGGTATTTTCAGTCCTTGTGAGGGAAAATTTTTTCCCTCTTGGCCGATTTCGCCCACTTTCAATCACAAACGATCTACAACTACACCATTTTCAAGTGTAATACAAAAGACACCATTTGAAATTCAAAAGTCGTCATATGAAATTCAAAACTCGTCATTTGTAATTCAAAATACACCATTTGAAATTCAAAAGTTTTCATTTGAAATTCAAAAATTATTCCATTTGAAATTCAAAAGATTCCATTTGAAATTCAAAAATGTAAACTAACTTATTTAAGAAAAATATACATTAGGTGGGGTAGCATTTATTTTTGCTGCAAATTTGGATATTCTGCAGTTTTAGAAACAGATTTAAAAAAATGATAAACAACTAATAATTATAATGATGTAAAATGTCGGTAATTTCATATACAGTTTATAACCTTCACCAGTTCAGGGAGCATCTGCATATAATTTATAATGACTTGCATTTTACTTAGGGTTGGATTATTTGTGTGGGAGGTATAACAAATCATAACTATTTGACAGGTATAAAGTGATTGTAAAACCATTTCCAATATTAAATTGTTACTGATCAGTTTTATTTTAACCAAAGCTTATGGAAATTTGTGTGAGGGTCTTGCAATATCGCTTATATTGCAGGTGTATATAACGTCTATGAAAACATTATCAATGACCAAATTTCAGAGTATTCCGATCGTCCGTATAAAGTAAAGTTATAAAATCTTTAAATTTAACTAGGTTAAAGTGATTTGCGTGAGAGATACGTAAATCTGTTTTCTTAACAGCAGAATATTAAAGTTTAAAGAAATAAATAAATGCTACCCAACCTAATGTATATTTTGCTTAAATATAATTATTGTTGAATTTGAAATGGAATAATTTGAATTGCAAATGGAATAATTATTGAATTACAAATGCAATAATTTTTGAATTTCAAATGAAAACTTTGGAATTTCAAATGGATTTCAATTACTTTTGACGAGTTTTGAATTGCAAATGACGAGTTTTGAATTACAAATGACGTCTTTTGAATTTCAAATGATTTCTTTTGAATTTCAAATGACGTCTTTTGAATTCCAAATGATGTCTTTTGAATTTCAAATGAAGTCTTGTGAATTACACATGACGACTTTTGAATTTCAAATGTTGTCTTTTGAATTACAAATGACGAGTTTTGACTTTCAAGTGATATTTTTTGAATTGCAAATGGAATTTTTGAATTTCAACTGGTGTCTTTTGAATTTCAAGTGGAGATTATAAAAAGCTTTATCATATACCAAATTATAGCTGATTCCAAATATCCGTGTGGTAGTTACATTGGTTTTAATTTAACATTAGAATATGGCTTTTTTGTGTGGGAGGTACCAGAAACGGCGTCCAACTTCGAACTTTAACTAAGTTTGGGAAAAATATTTGCAAAGTATGAATTGATTTCTTAACTCCTTTCGAGAGTTTCGTATACACCAGCCAGCCAGACGGACGGACATGGCTCAAACTTAAAACATGGCTCTTGTTGTTTGTATGTATTGTTGGTTTGTTATGTTGTATGTGTTGTCATTTATTTTGGTTAAAGACCAAAGGTTGTGCTGAAGTCCTCAGCAGAACCCAAAATTAGCAAAAAGGCAAAGTGAGACCTTTATTGTTACACACGAGGTACAGTGAAGACGGGACATACCGTACAACAACAACCTTTGCATTGTGGCGAGCGATGCGAGCACATGCATAACATTGAATTGGCAAAGTGAGATTTTCAGTGTGTCGACTTAGTTCGGTGGAATATTTTGTTTATCAGCGCTTCTCATTTGTCGTATGTGACCGCTGGTACTAATATGAACCCTGATTTAAGTCAAAGACATACATTCGTTGCGAAAGTTCTGACGAGATGGGGTAGCGCCCATCGAAACTGCGCAGTCAACTTTTAGCTGTAACAATAAAGGTCTCACTTTGCCTTTTTGCTCATTTTGGGTTCTGCTGAGGACTTCAGCACAACCTTTGGTCTTTAACCAAAATAAATGACAAAACATGGCTCTTACTTAAAAAGTCATGAAACGGATTTGGTCCAAACCAATTTTTTTTTGTCCCAAATGATATATGTACTCCCCACTCTGTAGAGCGAGGCTATAAATATTTACCATAAAAGCCTCTGAATACACCAAAACTGAAAACTCAACTTAAATGCCAAAAATTTGTCAAAAATAAAATTTCGAACCTTTTCAGAATTGGTGTTATTTTCGAAAAAGATTAGTTTTGTTCCACAGTGTTGTGGAATTTTTAAAGCGCTTCCTATGCGCTATTCCGCTGATTTCGTTCAGTGTATTTTACATTCTAAATGAGTTTCTTGAAAAGCTTGCAACATCTATGAAATTACCTCTTTTTTAAGATCTATTTAAACATTTTCGAATTATTATTATTATTAAACGACTACTTACAACTTTGCAGCTATGAAATGCACAGGAACGTAAGCATTTTACCCTCTCCGATGAAGCCCATTTCAAGCCTGTGACTTCGTCAACATCGGCTGAAAAGAATAAAGAATGAAATTGGCTTATTGGAAATTATATTAACAGGATGTATTGGTAGAAGAATGTCATAATTATTTATTTGCATATTTCTCCCACTGTGCTTGCTTCAGCCATGCATACCTTGAGTTGCTCCTTGTGCTGCGGCACAATTGCGTATGATCGTCAGCAAGTTTTCTCCTCTGCACCATTCGTACTGAATAATTGAAAATTGTTTAGATTTAGAAATTTATTTTTCTTGTATTTTTCACAAACTTGAGCTTCGCTAAGAACAGCGGCCGCAAATATCAATAACATTGTAATTGATTTCATAATGTCGACCAGGAATCTGATGGCATCCGATAATACTGCGATTTCAATTGATACAATAAACCTAAAAACATGGCTCTTATATACCAAATACACATTACTGTAGACTTATGTATTTATTTAATATAATATAATTTTTTATTATTTTTAAATTAAAAAATCTACAAACTGGTATTATTTACGGCGTCCTTGGAATTGAATAAATTTAATTATTAATTTAATGGTAAATATTTATTTGGCCGCAATTAAAAATAAAGATATCCCCAGTGAAGATTCGATACTCGTAAACTGGACAATCATATATATCGTAGATCCTACATAACCGACCTGAGTCCCTAATACATTCTTTATGGCATAAAGTCGAAAAATAACAAGTAAGGAAAGGTTAAAGTCGGGTGGGGACTATATGATACACTCCACTTTCTACCCCAATACAATTCAATTCGATAAAAAGTTAAATAGGGTAGGTTTTCTGTATGTGTCCTAATAATACACCGATGTGTCAATGATTAGCCGGGAACGAAATTTGTATGGGAGTTATATATAAATCTGAACCGATTTCACCAGAGCTGTTTTTAGTTGAAATATAAGTTGTTTTGCCAAATTAAAAGTAAATCTGTTCTGTTTCTGGAGCGAAAAGAGTCAAATCAGAGGAGACATTTGTATGGGAGCTATACATAAATCTGAACCGATCTGGCCCATATTCACCAGAGCTGTTTCTAGTTGAAATATAAGTTGTTTTGCCAAATTTGAAGAAGATCTGTTAAAATATGTGGTTTCTAGAGAGGAAAGAGTCAAATCGGGAGAATCTGAACCGTTCTGACCGACCCACTTTGTCAACAGATGTTTCTAGTTCAAATATAAGGCGTTGTGTCAAATTTGAAGAAAATCGGTGAAAATACATGGTTTCTAGGGCGAAAAAAAATCAAGCCGGGAGCGAAATTGGTATGGGAGCTATATACATATCTGAACCGATCTAACACATTTTCATCACAGGTGCTTCTACACCGTTTTCAAGTGTAATTCAAAAGACACCATTTGAAATTCAAAAAATCCATTTGAAATTCAAAAATTATCAATTGAAATAAAAAACTCGTCATTTCTAATTCAAAAGACAACATTTGAAATTAAAAAGTCGTCATTTGTAATTCGAAAGACATCATATGAAATTCAAAAGACATCATTTGAAATTCAAAACTCGTCATTTGAAATTCAAAACTCGTCATTTGAAATTCAAAACTCGTCATTTGTAATTCAAAATACACCATTTGAAATTCAAAAATATCAATTGAAATACAAAAGTCGTCATTTGTAATTCAAAAGACAACATTTGAAATTCAAAAGTCGTCATTTGTAATTCAAAAGACAACATTTGAAATTCAAAAGTCGTCATTTGTAATTCAAAAGGCATCATTTGAAATTCAAAATGCATCATTTGAAATTCAAAAGACATCATTTGAAATTCAAAAAATATCAAATGAAATTCAACAATTCCATTTGAAATTCAAACCTCGTCATTTGTAATTCTAAAGACACCATTTGAAATTCAAAACTCGTCATTTGAAATTCAAAACTCGTCATTTGAAATTCAAAACATTTGTAATTCAAAATACACTATTTGAAATTCAAAAGTTTTCATTTGAAATTCAAAAATTATTCCATTTGAAATTCAAAAATGTAAACAAAAATTTTTAAGAAAAATATACATTAGGTGGGGTAGCATTTTTTTCTGCAAATTTGAATATTCTGCAGTTTTGAAAACAGATTTAATAAAATGATAAACAACTAATAATTATAACGATATAAAATGCCGGTAATTTCATATATAGTTTATAACCTTCAACAGCTCAGAGAGCATCTGCATATAATTTATAAGGACTTGGATTTTACTCAAGATCGGATTATTTGTGTGGGAGGTACAACAAATCATAACTATTTGACAGGTATAAAATGATTGTAAAACCATTTCCAATATTAAATTGTTACTGATCAGTTTTATTTTAACCAAAGCTTATGCCAATTTGTGTGAGAGGTCTTGCAATATCGCTCATACCGTCTATGAAAACATTACCAAATATCAAATTTCAGAGTATTACGATCGTATATAGAAGTTACAAAATCTTTAAATTTAAATTGGTTAGAGTGATTTGCGTGGGAAGTACGTGGCAAAATCCTCTGTATTTCGTACGCTCAAAGTAATTATAGAAATTGTATCAAATATCAAAATATAATTTATTCCGAATATCCGTGTGGAAGACACATTTATGTGAAAGGCACCAGAAGGGGCGTGTCAATGTTGCCCATCTACGTACGTAAATTAAGTTTGAATAAGTTCATTAACTCCCTTCGAATAGTATCATGTACATAAGCCAGACAGATAGACAGACGGACATGGCTCAAACAGCTTAGAAAGTTGTGAAATGGATTTGGTTCATACGTATTAAGGGCCTAAGTCACTCCTCACTATTTGTAGTAAGGATATAAAAATATTACCCATTGAGAAATTTTATTTCGATTTTAGAATACACGCCCAGAAAAAGTGGTGTTATTGAGATGAGTTTAAATTAAAAGATTCATAATTTTCTTTAATTAGTTTATTTAATAAATAATTGTTTTCTAAACAGCAGAATATTAAAATTTACAGAATAAATAACCAATAACCCAACCTAACGTATATTTTGCTTAAATAATATTGTTTTCCCTTTTTGAATTGCAAATGGAATAATTTTTGAATTACAAATGGAATAATTTTTGAATTTCAAATGAAACCTTTTGAATTTCAAATGGTGTCTTTTGAATTACTTATGACGAGTTTTGAATTACAAATGACGAACTTTGAATTTCAAATAATGTCTTTTGAATTTCAAATGATGTCTTTTGAATTTAAAATGATGTCTTTTAAATTTCAAATGACGACTTTTGAATTTCAAATGTTGGGTTTTGAATTACAAATGACGAGTTCAACGGAATTTTTGAATTTCAAATGATATTTTTTAAATTTCAAATGGAATGTTTAATTTTATGAATAGTTGACCTTTTATTTTCTATTTTTCCGGATAGTCTGGCTTGAGGTCATGAACAAATAAAAAAAACTGATGTTTAGTTTTTTTAAATTGTTTTATTTATTTATTCTTTTCCGATATTTCGACCGTCATCGACTATCATCCTCAGGGATATTCACTTAAAAATACAAACAAAATTAATTATACAAAAAGACAAAACAAAAATTATCACAATAATTACATGTTAGCAAAACCAATGAACTCTTTCGTTTCGAAGTAATTTCTCAACTAAAGCTATTGTTTTCGTCCATATTTGTCAACAATGTTTCGATATATTTGTGCACAGTGGTCAGTGTCAGTCTTGTAGTTCATTCTCTGGTCAGTAGGGACATTTATAATATGTAACATTTCAAGCGTATATCTTCTACGATAATTATTTTCTTGCGGCAAAATGTCTACGTCGTTGAAGTTTGGCTTATGCCCCGTCAAGGTACAATGGGCTGCTAGTGCTGTCTTTTGTTCTAGTGGTTTGTCAATCGCTTTATGATCAGATTTGTGTGCAGAAAGTCGAGTTTTTAATTTCATCTTTGTAGTACCAACGTATACCTTCTGGCATACGTTGGACTTGTCCCCATTACATTTTATCTTATAGACTACGTTTGATTTTTCTTATTTGTTTATTTTTGATTTTGTCCTGCTAAAAAGGTAATTAATTGTGTTATTGCTCTTTAATGCTAATTGTATGTTGTCCTTATTATAAATGTTGGAGTTTTTAAATCTTTCCGAAAAGCCAGGAACATATGTCATCGGTTTGTATATTTTTGAAATTGGTTCATTCAGTTCTCCAGATGAACTCCTCAATTAATGACCTTTTTAGCAGGACAAAATCAAAAATAAACAAAGAAGAATGAATATCACTGAGGATGATCGTCGATGACGATCGAAATATCGGAAAAGAATAAATAAATAAAACAATTTAAAAAAATTCAAATGGAATTTTTGAATTTCAAATGGTATCTTTGAATTACCCTTGAAAATGGTGTAGAAACATCTGTTGTCAAAGTGGGCCAGAACGGTTCAGATTTATATATAGCTTAAATAGCGTTCGTCCTTATACCGAAAAACTTCGTTGTGCAATGTTTCATTTAGTTCTGGCCACAATTGCGACCTGTACTTTGATTACAAAAACAGATGGACAGACAGACGGACATTGCTAAATCAATTCAAAAAGTCATTCTAAGTCGATCAGTATAATTAACAATGGGCATATCTCGCTTCCTTGTGGGTGTTACAAACAAATGCACAAACATATAATACTCTCGTGGAGTGTATAAAAATAACAACAATAAATGACAAGATATTTCAAATTTAATATATTTTTTCTATATTTTCGCATATTCTTCAAACAATGCCAGCACCTGACAATTGTACTGGACAATTTAATGTTAAACATCGTAGATACCATTCAGTAGTGTCACATCTGGAAGACGAAAAAAATGATTTGATTATTTTCGTGTTGTATTCAAGAGCATTTTAATATAACCAAGCGTGGTATGAATGAATATTAAAAAAAATTGAAATGGTGGCCAAAAAATTTGATTGCAAATAAAGTATTTTTGTCATAAGGTAATTTGAAAATTTTTTGTATGAGATACAAATAAAATATTTATTAAAATTATTGTAAAACAAATACCATGACTTTCATCATTATATTAAACAAGTAAATGATAAACTAAATGAAATAAAAATGTGTGTGTGTGTTTGTTTTTTCCTTCAAAAGTTGAAAATTTCTGTTCAGTTCATTCATCTACACTTACGTGTTTCCCAACTTGGGCATATCATACAAACAGTTGTTGGCTGTGTGTTCAATAACCCTCGCTCTGTATGGATCTCCACGCCATAGTACAGCTGCCGTTAGAGTGGATGTGAAGGGTTTAAACCCACCATCGTCAGTAAACTGTTTTGAGGAATAAAAAATAAGAAAATTATTAGAATTTGAAAAAATAAAAAAAACGAAAACGCATTTCCCATAAAAATTCAAAATAAGGGATTTATTATAATTTGAAAATGTCCAAAAATAACAGATTATAAATTATAGCGCCAGAGCTGGCGTTTTTAGCGCGCTTACATTTTGTGCGCTTCCTAAGCTCTATGTAGAAAACAATATCGAGGATTTCTTTCAGTGTATTTTACATTCTAAGCTCGATACCCAATAAAAGTGAAATATTCTGCATTTATCTGTTCTTTTTCATTCCTCTTAGAAAATTTTCGAATTATTATGAAACAATTACTTACAGCATTGCATTTATGAAATGGGCAGGCACGAAAGCATTTTTCCCTTTCCGATGTAGCCCATTTCACGGTGATGACATCATAAATATCGGCTGAAAATAATAAAGAACAAATTAACACATTAGAAAATCATCAGGCGCTCTAAAAGAGACATCAGCTCTAAGAAGATAGTTGATGTTTGGAGCAAAATTTGTTTGTGAGAGGGCAATACAATTTAATTTAATTTTAATACAATACAATTTAAATTTATATTATCCTCCTTTTGTTCATTACGTTGGTAGTTTTGTAGTATATAAAAATTAATTGTATGTATAAAAATTAATCAGAAACCAAGTAATTAAGTGTAGTTCCATTTTTTTTTTAATTTTTTATCAATAAAATATTTTTTTGTTTTTCATTTTTTAAAAATTTTCTTTTAGTCTAAATTGCGCTCAAAAGTCGGGGAAAAAATTATAATTCATTAAGTTTTTCTCCAACAAATATAAGACATCCACTGTTCAACCCCTATTAATCTTATATCGTTAATATACAGAATATAAGCCGTTAAACATTTCATCTATGCCTGTGTTCTATTGGCACATACCCCACTGTGCCGAGTTTTGCCATACATACCCTGAGTAGCTCTATGTGTAACGGCGCAATTGTGTATGATCGCCTTCAAGTTTTCTTTGCACCATTCGTACTAAATAATTGAAAATTGCGGTTAGATTTAGAATTTAATTTCTATTGCATTTTTCACAAACTTGAGCTTCACAAACAATGGCGACACTGATGATCAAAAATATTGTAATTAACTTCATAATGTCGATCACCGATCTGATCCAAACCGATACTACTGAAACAATTGATACAATAAACCTAAAAATGTGGCTCTTATATACCAAAGCTACAGTGCTGTACATTAATTATTTTTTCCCTTTTTATTTAGACATATATATTTTTATCTACAAACTGGTATTATGTGATGCGTATTTGGAATATATTAATTTTATTAATATAAGAAAATAAATGCCTATTAAACGGTAGCAAATTTCAGGCCATAATCTGCACATTTGCCACTCCCTGGTGACATATAAATGATAAAAATTGCAACTTTTTTTGGACTAAGCTAACAGAAATAATGTAAACAAGTAAAAAAGGAGTTAAGTTCGGCCGGCCCGAACTTTATATACCCTCCACCATGGATTGCATTCCATAGATTTTCGCAAAAGTACAGTAAAATAATAGGAAAATGTTCAATTTTTTAATATAACCAAACGAAAACAAATAAAAATGTAAAAAACAAAATAAAATAAATACAAAATTTAAAGTAACCACTATGTTTATACTATATAAGAATTTATGCACCGAATTTCATTATTTAGATGCAGACGTATGACATATTGAAAAAACATGCTTAAACACTCTAAAATATTGGGGGTTATCATGGGTATTTTCCAGAGTTGCCAGATTAATTTGTACCTCTATCGCCAAAGCAATTGTCAAAAATCGCCAAAAGCCGCCAAATTTAAACAACGTCAGTTTTTGTTAAATATCGTCCAATTCCATTTTATATAGTTGTTGTAAAAAATTTATGAAATTCAGATATTATTATATATTTGTATTGAATGTTTTCAACATTCCATGATAAGTAATTAAAACATATTCTATTGGTATATATTACTCCTAATAAAAGTTCGAACTGGTTGAAAACTGGAAAAAACAACAAAAGAATTAAAAACAAGTAAGGAAAGGCTAAAGTCGGGCGGGGCCGACTGTATAATACACTCCACTTTCTATCCGAATACAATTCAATTCGGTACTTTTTATTTCCCGGGAAACGGGAATTATTTTTTCAATTTCCCGGGACAGCACGGGAATCGTCAACATACTGTTTACCACGAGTTAAGCTTATTTTTTCCAATGAAACCTTCACATTTTATTAAAGTAAAATAAATATATATCTCACAACGAACCTGTTACAGAATTCATATAATAAAACGCAATGTGAAATCAATTCAAACTTCTTTTCAAGTTTCAAAATGAATTAAAGATCAGATATTTCTCATTTTATTGGAAAATGTGGACGCGACGGAGAACGATCGTTCACATTAAAAGTTAGTAAAGCATTGAATGAAATGATTGTTATTTGTCCTGTCGCTTCGAAAACTTTAAATTCTTCATTTTTGGCGTTCGTATACACGCCCAAAATCTATTTTTCCCGGATTCTAATTTTTTCATATGGAGCTTGACAGGAAAAATTCGAAAAAGTAGATTTTGAGTCTACATCCGAACGCAGCTTAAAAATATTTTGTCATCCAACTGCAATATTTGACATACCTTTTAATCAGGTATGTATCTAAATTTTTATACAGCTTTTTTAATTTTTATTGTGGAAATGATGGGGAAAATATGCGAAGAAATATGTAAAATATTCTACTGAATTCCCGCGGGATTCCCGTACGAATTTCCCGGGATACGGGAAATGGAAAATGTGCGAATTCCCGGGAATTTTCCCGCGGGAAATCCCGGGATGCAAACCCTAATAGGGGTATAATGAAACCTGGAACGAAATAGGTGAAATATAATATGTATAGTAGGGTTAGTCATTTTTTCATTTTTTTTTTCGAATATCAAAAATCTGTGGAAATGGCATGTAGGGCAGGCAAAAATAATAAGAATTGCGTTTTTACTTTTTCGAAATTGTAAAAAAACCTTCCGCACAAAATGCAATTACTTTAGCTAAAAACAAACTTTTTTAGTTTACTTTTTTTTTTAATTTTTAAATTTGAGAATTTTTTTCTGCAATAGTTGTTCTTGGAAATAATTTAGTTTAGTTTAGTTGGTTTTAGTGCATCGATTTCAAATATGCAATTTGATCAAAAATCTGTCATTTAGTTTTTAAGCTACATCGATTTTAAAATTTGCAACTCGGTTTCATTTCCCAGTTTTAAAAATTTTAAACGAATTGCTCTAATAAAAGTTTGACGATACAGAAGAAATGTCATAATACATAATTTATATCGTTTTTAGTTTTAAATTATTTTTTCATAGTTTGTGTTCACATCGCCATGTCGTTTAAAATATTATCAAATTTTAAAAATCACAAAAAAATTCAAATAAAAAAGTTGGTTTTGAGCTAAAGTAATTGCATTTTGTGCGGAACGTTTTTTCACAATTTCGAAAAAGTAAAAACGCAATTCTGCTTGTTTTTGCCTGCCCTATATGTCAACCCCCCCAGAGAAGTTTTGAACATATACTTTTTTAAAGCCTTCTAGACTTTCTGAAGCAATAAAATATACAATTTTTAAGTTCTTTTTAAAATAACTCGTCTGAAATGGAAATTTGGCAGTAAAAACACGAAAGTTACATAAAAATCGTGGAGACTTTCTTGAATTTCGGACAAAGGTTAAATACAAAAAACTAAACGAATTGTGCCAATTTCAAGATTGTGTAATGCTAATTTCGCCACTTCTTGACATTTGAGCAATCTTATTAACTTTTAATTCTGTACTACATTAAATGTTTGGAGATTTAATAAAAATTTTTCAGTAGATAAGAATCACTATGATATCATAATGAAATCTAAAAACATTCTTAATAAAAGCAAATAATTTGTTTGATGCTAACCCGTAGCATAACTATGAGTGCCAAACTTTGGACAAATTTGTAGAATATCTAATTGGAATGAAATCATTGAAAAACAATTTACCTCTAAATTAATAATTATGTAAAAATCTATTGGCGAGATGAAATTCTTCGTTTCTGCGAAAAAGTATTGGAGCAACCTAAGAATTTTTTATGTAGACATTTTTATACACTCCACGAGAGTATTATGTCTTTGTGCATTTGTTTGTAACACCCAGAAGGAAAGGAGATAGACCCATTGTTAATTATACCGATCGTCTTAGAATCACTTTCTGAGTCGATTTAGCAATGTCCGTCCGTCCGTCCGTCTGTCCATCTATTCTTGTAATCACGATACAGGTCGCAATTGTAGACAGAACCAAATGAAACTTTGCACAACGATGTTTTTCGGGATAAGGACGAACGCTATTTAATTTGAAGAAAATCGGTTCAGATTTAGATATAGCCCCCATACGAAGTTCACTCCCGATTTGACTCTTTTCACTCTAGATACCACATATTACAACAGATTTTCTTTAAAATTGGCAAAACATCTTATATTGTAACTAGAAACACCTGTGGTAAAAATGTGTTAGATCGGTTCAGATTTATATATAGCTCCCATACAAATTTCTCTCCCGATTTGACTTTTTCCGCTCTAGAAACCACATAATGTATCAGATTGTCTTCAGATTTGGTAAAACATCTTATATTTCCACTAGAAACACCCATGGTGAATATCGGTCAGATCGGTTCAGATTTATATATAGCTCCCATACAAATTTCGCTCCCGATTTGACTTTTTCCGTTCTAGAAACCACATATTGTATCAGATTGTCTTCAGATTTGGTAAAACATCTTATATTCCCACTAGAAACTCCCATGGTGAATATCGGACAGATCGGTTCAGATTTATATATAGCTCCCATATAAATTTCGCTCCCGATTTGACTTTTTCCGCTCTAGAAACCACATAATGTATCAGATTGTCTTCAGATTTGGTAAAACATCTTATATTTCCACTAGAAACACCCATGGTGAATATCGGTCAGATCGGTTCAGATTTATATATAGCTCCCATACAAATTTCGCTCCCGATTTGACTTTTTCCGCTCTAGAAACCACATATTGTTACAGATTGTCTTCAGATTTGGCAAATTTAAAACTAAGAACATCTATGGTGAAAATGGGTCAAATCGGTTCAGATTTAGATATAGCCTCCATACAAATGTCGTTCCCGATTTGACATTTTCCTCTGTAGAAACCACATATTGTACTTGATTTTCTTTAAATTTGGCACAACATCTTATAATCTTACTAGAAACACCTATGCAGAAATTGAGTAAGATCGGTTCAGATTTAGATATAGCCCCTATATAAATGTCACTCCCGATTTGACTTTTGCCGCTTTAAAAGCCACATATTGTGCTCGATTGTCTTTAAAATTCGCACAACATCTTATAATCTAACTAAACAAAACTATGGTGAAAGTGGGTAAGATCGGTTCAGATTTAAATATAGTCCAAATTCAAATGTTGCTCCCAAAAGTTTAACCGATTTTGGCCAAACTATACATTTTATATTTCACCTATTTCGTTCCAGGTTTCAATATATCCTTATATTTCTTATATTTCCACTAGAAACACCCATGGTAATATCGGTCAGATCGGTTCAGATTTATATATAGCTCCCATACAAATTTCGCTCCCGATTTGACTTTTTCCGCTCTAGAAACCACATATTGTATCAGATTGTCTTCAGATTTGGCAAAACATCTTATATTTAAACTAAGAACATCTATGGTGAAAATAGGTCAAATCGGTTCAGATTTAGATATAGCCCCCATACAAATGTCGTTCCCGATTTGAAATTTTCCTCTGTACAAACCACATATTGAACTCGATTTTCTTTAA
This sequence comes from Polietes domitor, assembly GCA_947397865.1. Lineage (NCBI taxonomy): Eukaryota > Metazoa > Arthropoda > Insecta > Diptera > Muscidae > Polietes > Polietes domitor. The sequence goes on along the minus strand of OX377620.1, from coordinate 165,529,932 downwards.
ATTTGGCACAACATCTTATAATCTTACTAGAAACACCTATGCAGAAATTGGGTAAGATCGGTTCAGATTTAGATAAAGCCCCTATATAAATGTCACTCCCGATTTGACTTTTGCCGCTTTAAAAGCCACATATTGTGCTCGATTGTCTTTAAATTTCGCACAAGATCTTATAATCTAACTAAACAAAAATATGGTGAAAGTGGGTAAGATCGGTTCAGATTTAAATATAGTCCAAATTCAAACGTTGCTCCCATAAGTTTAACCGATTTTGGCCAAACTATACATTTTATATTTCACCTATTTCGTTCCAGGTTTCAATATATCCTCATACAAATGTCCTTTCCAATATAAAATTTTTTGTCAAACACATACATTTACAGGATACAAAAAACCTTCCCATTTTCACTTTTTCGCCGAATTGAATTGTATTCGGATTGAAAGTGGAGTGTATCATAGAGTCGGCCCCGCCCGACTTTAGCCTTTCCTTACTGGTTTACTTATACAAAAGAAAGTACAATACTTTAATTTGTAAATAAAATACATTTTTTTCTCTCTGAGTATAGAAATCGAGTGGGACATTTGTATAAGGGCTATATCAAAACATTGACCCACATATTCCACTTCCACAACAGATGTTCACAGGTCAAATATAATATGGTGTGGCTATTCGTATATTCCGTTTGCAATGTGTGGTTTGCAACATTTACCATGCGACATTTTTATGACCTGTTTTCATCACAAATGATGCAGTAAAGGTTTCTGTTACTTCTAAATGTTTTGGGAGTTTGTAATGATAATAAAAAACCATTCCGACAAACGAAGAAAACTGTTTGATATATCGAGGGATTATATTCATAAGTGGCTATGAAGAAAAACACAACTTTTCAGGAGAGCGAAAAGACTGATTCTCTCCTTAATTTTGAGAGTAATTATGAATCATTCTTCTACAGTTTAATCTAAAGAGGATTACTATTTGCTACGGTTTTATGATTCATAGCCACTTTTGCATGTTTACAATTGAGCACCATGAATATTGAAAATAGCAATTAACTCTCAAATATATAAATAAAACTTATTGTAAACACGATAACATTATTTTATGAAATGTACACAGCGAATTTAAAGATTCCAGCTTCATCCGTCAGATTGGTACCATTTTTATCCCTTTTTCCATTTTTTTTTACAAAAAGTGGATATTGCGGTAGGACATGGTAAACAAATAATAAAAATTGGATATTTTTGGAAAATTTTCATTTTCGCGGCAAATATGGCTAAAATGATTTTCACACATGACATTTTTGATTTATGATTTTCTCGGGATCTAGCCAACGGATCCGACTGAATTTTTGTTAGTGTATTAAGATCCAATGTCGCTTGTAACATTTAAGAAGTCAGTCGCGAAAATCGCTGCAATTGTTGAAGAATCCAAAATTCGCGGTTGCAATTGCTTATAGCCACTATTTTTATAGTTTTTTCCCACAAAAGAAACTCAAAAACGATGTTCACGTGTCTAAAATTTCGTTTCTACGTAATCCATTTTTTCTCTGCGTGTATGTCTCTATTTCAAAATCTACTTTAAAGTTGCGAAACAATAAGAAATGAGTTTTTACCAGAGATACAAGCCGACAAGCCGCCGCCGCCGCATGTTTCAGCAAGAACCGCGCCGCCGCCGATTTCATCAGCTCAAATCGACTCAACCACGCCGCCGATTTCATCAGCTCAAATCGACTCAACCACGCCGCCGGTTTCATCGACTCATATCATATCACGCCGCCGTGATTTGACGGAGTTTTAACTCAGTCAAATCTTACTACCAAAATAGACAACCCACTTAAAATTACAAAAGAAAATATAAATGTCAACTTAGACAACCTGCAACTGCTGTGAAATATATTGATCTATCTTTCATTTATATAAGTCAATTCCAGTACGTGTGGCCATGTGTTCCTATAAATAACAATATCTATAGTGCTTCTTTAGTGTGTCAAAGTAGGTAGAGTAATATCATTCTTTGGAAGGATTATGATATTCAAGAACGTCTTTTCAAATATGCCTCACATGAAAAGCTGTAATTGCAAAAATATTTATTAAATTTATCCATATTATACATTTTGGGAATGGATTCCTTCTCCCAAAAAATAATTGTATGAGTTAACAATTAGGGTATCCAACCGATTAAATTTTATTCGATTAATCGAATAATTTTTGTCAAATATTTGTTCGAATAATAAAAAATCATGATTTTCGAATAACGAATAATTCGAATAAATTGTCCCAAATAATCGATTAATCGATATTATAAGTTTTGCCTTAAAAAACTAATGAAATCGTCGTATGCTTTGTATGATAAATTGATTTTGAATAGCCAGTTTGCTCTATTTGGGTACACCAAATATAAAACCACATTTTTTTCGATTTTTGATTAGTATGCTCCACAGATATTAAAATAACGATTTATCCGACTTCATTTTTTTTAATCGTTTATTTGTACAAAATATATAAGCTTAAACTATAAATAAACAACCAGTATATAATATAAATGTTTTTTATACACTGTCTCATAAGCGGGCTCTCTAGTATACTTATTATGATATATATCTTTTTTAGAGTTTAGTATTCAATTTTGCTATACAATAAATACGTATATAACTATAATTCATGTAACAAAAAATGGTAAAAAAACATTACTTTTGTATTGAAAGGATGTGATCAAAGCTACAGTCAAGGGATAAAAAAAGTGTGGAAATCTTGTTATTCAGTAAGCCACCAATATTTTTTATTATTTATGTTTGTAAGTATGTTTACATCTCCGGAATAAATGCTTGTATCAAATCTTGTATTGTCTATGTTAAGTTCATTACAATGTATAGCTTTAATAGTGGCTCTCCTATAAATATGGTAAATTATAGGAACGCCAAGTTCGTTCTGAATAAATCCTTTGCTATCTAGGTACAAAAAGGCCTCAGGTGGAACATACCCCCTTTGTAGGGAGTTAGATATATATTCAGAACTGGCATAATATGGATCCAAAATTAAATTATTTTCCGTACATTGTATGCTTCTCACTATATGGTTCCTAATAAGATGGATAATGAAATTATCAATTCTACCTACTTTAGATATATTGTACAGTTTCCTATTTGATATGTATTTCGTATAGTTACTACTAGGTGATCTATAAAGGGCTGTGCATGCTCTCAGACATTTCCTTTCGAAAATACGTATTTTTTCCATATAGGATGGTGAAATATTAAACCAAATTTGGCAACCATATGTTAAGATTGGTCGTATTAAAGATTGATATAAAATGAGTTTGACCTTCGTATTGATATGTTGAGAAAAAAATAATGATTTGTATATAAAAAATGCGTTTTTCGCCTTTATTAATTGAGAGTTGATATGGTGATTGAAGTATAAAAATTTATCTAGGTAAATTCCTAGATATTTAACTATTTGTTTGTTTGGAATAGCCTCATTTCTATTCGATTTTATACCGAACTCTTTCCAGTGTGTTTTTATATCGAAGTTGCATTTTCCAACTGGAGGACGAAATAGTATCGTTTCGCATTTACTAATATTGATTTTCATTTGCCAGTCATACGCATACTTTTCTATAACGTTGAAGTAATGCTGGAGTTTTTGGTTGATTTTTTTTTACTTTATCATCCGCATGATAAATAATAATATCATCAGCAAAGCCAATGATATTTTCAATTTTATTCAATAGATCATGTATAAACAAATTGAATAAAGTGGGTGAGTTCACCGTACCTTGTTGTAAACCATTTTCAATAGTAAACCTCATTGTACTTAATTGATTCATGTTGCTGATTAGGAATGTCTTGTTATTTAGCATATTATATATTAATATAATTAGGTAAATTGGAAATTTATAAGAAATAAGTTTATATATTAAGCCAGGTATCCAAATACTATCAAATGCTTTTTCGAAATCTACTAGGCAAGCACCTGTATATAAAGATTTATTTAGGTTCCAGTTGATATTTGATACAAAAAATGTACTGCATTTATAGTCGAATGTTTATGTTTGAATCCAAACTGCCTATTGTTGACTAAATCCATTCTCCTACAGAATTTTAATATATTGTTATTGACACAAGCTTCGAAGACTTTGCTAATATTTGGGAGTAAGCTAATAGCACGAAAGTTCCTTGGGTTGGTGATGTCCTTATCTTTCTTGGGCAAAATAATCACCTTAGCAACTTTCCATGCATGGGGAAAGTAGGAATTATTGAGCATGTTGTTGAAAAGAGTACAGTATTCCAGTACAATTGATTCTGGAATTTGTTTTAGAATTATATTGGGGATGTTGTCCACACCCGAAGATAGCTTACTTCTTAAGTTATTGAAAACGTATAAAATAACATCTTTAGTAATGAAAATGTCATTAGCATTGTTGTCGTTTATCTCATTAGCCCTTTTAGATGCATTAAAAATTGTAATATTTGATTGGTTATTTTCATACTCAGTTTTTGTTTCTAAAAATCTGGAGAAACACCTATCAATGTCAATATGTAAGCTATTTTCAATATCTATTTCTTTGAAAGAATGAACAGATTCTAGATAAGATCCAATAACGTTTAGAATTTGATCTTTATCTTTAACCACAAAGTCATTACTATTGCTATCTCTTTCTAATTCAGTAGGATCAATTCCTACGTTTCTAAGCAAAATTTCTTTTCCTACTGGAATTTTTATTATCTTAATATCTATGGGTTGTGTTGATTTAAATTGTTTTTTTACTTCCCCAAACATATTGCTGGGGTTTTTGTGGTCAATGTTTGAGAGCCTTTCTTGTAAGTGTTTGTTTACCGCCAGAACAAAGTTGTCACTGATAAGTTTTTTGATTAACTTTAATTTAATTTTAAGGAAATTTATCTCTGTAGAGGTTAAAAAGATTTGTAGTCTATTGTATTTCTTGATAATACTCAGTATTTTGTTTTTTTCGGTTTGTAATTTTTTTATAATCGGGTTAATAAATTTGGCAGTAGAATCATAGTGTTTAAATTTCGGGACCGATTTTTCAATTGAATTGTTTATATAGCCATTCAGTTTTATTAAATAGAAATCTATCTCTGAATTTGTAAGATTCCTATTGTTTGGAATGCTTTCATCATTGTTATGTTCATTTACCATATTATTTTTAAATTTTTTCCAATTGGTTTTCTTAAAGTTGAATTTTTCAACGGGTAATTCTTTGAAAAATATTAGTGGGTGGTCATTTTCTATGCTTTGTACACAAATTTGTATTGCATTATGATCGCTATCATAATCAAGTGTTTTCAGACAATTTATTGTATAATTTTCTCTACGTATGTATAGGCGAGAATCAGCAAGGCACACATCCAAATACGAACCACAACGAGGATAAGAAGGTGTGACAGATGCATATAGTTTGCATCTGTAATTTATTTCATAGTCTGGGAGTAGCTCTTTCAGTCTATTTCCCTTTGTATTGTCTGAAGTATTGCCCCAATCTGAATGTTTGCAGTTCAGATCCCCTGATATTATGTAGAAGTGATTAGAGTTTTGTAAGTTCAGAGATTGAAAAAGTTGATTAAGTTCAGTTTTAAACCTACTATGATTATTACCCGAGGGGTAATATGCTGATATTACAAACAAATTTTTATTCGCTAGTAGAGGAATATCTACTATGCAAATTTCTAAACATTTGAAGGAGTTTGTAATATTGTTATTATAACTTCTATATTTGATACCATTTTTTATTAATATGACTGTTCCACCTCCCCTAGTAGCATTGATCCTATCCTTACGTACCAATGAATAGCCTTCAAAGATGACTTTATGTTTAATATTTAGTTTTGTTTCATTAAGCAGTGCTATATCTGGATTATATTTTTTAAGAAAGATAGACAAGTCATATCTTCTGCTTAATTATATTAAAGAATTAACATTAATTTCAATTATATTAAGAACTTTTTCAATTGTTTCAACCATGATCTAATTTTCTAACATTGAAAAAATGCTATCTATTCTAGCTGTTTGTATTTGAAGTTGTTTATGTAGGTTTATAATCTGGTTAGATAAATTAAGCATAGAGTTATTGAGTTCTTTCAAGGCATTATGTATTGGGTTGGTGTTATCTCCGGTTGGCGAAGTGTTGTTTTGCACAATATTTGCAAAGCTGAAGTTGGGGTTTACATACATAGACGATTTACTTATTCTATTTTGTTCTAATATTTGTTTTTTGTCGCGGAGCTTCTGTTGAAGCTCTTTATATTTTTCACAGCCTCTATATGAAGCTGGATGTCCATATTTGCTGCACAATACGCAAAAAAGTTTCTGCCTTTCATTTTCGTCTACTTTATTTTGGACACATTTTCCAATATCATGACTTTCATTGCATTTTACACATCTAGGAGGTAAATAGCAATTTGCTACGCTATGGAAGAAGCTTTGGCATCTCCTGCATTGGGGAATTTCAGCTTTTCTCAATGGTTCCCAACGAACACAACGATGTAGAAATCCTTTAATTTTCTTTAGTTCATTTATTTTGCTCTCACCACTTATCTGAACTAAGAAGATTGGCAGACAATAGTCCCCATTTACAGATCTCTTTGTTGTAAATTGATTCACTTTAACAAATTGCAAATCTTCATTTTGAAATTTACACAATTCCTCATAAATAACTATGGGGTCAGTATCTGCACTGAGACCTTTTAGTAAGTAAGTTTTTGTTTTTAGGTTTTTTGGCGTGAAGGTAAAGAATTTTGTTTTAGTTTTCTCTAGATATGCCTTTACTCTTGAATAATCTGTCATTGAAGACAAAAGTAATGATATTTTTTTATTTGCAAACTCCTTAATTTTGAAATCATTTACTTTAATTCCATTTTTAATGAAATTTATTAGTTCATTTGGTTCCACGTCAAAAATATTGATTGGTGGAATATTTTTATTTTTGTTTTGGTTATTGTTAGTTGAGTTGTTTTTGTTTATGTTATTCTCTCCATATGTAGAGTTGTTGACAGTAGAGTTTTTTGATGTTGTTGGTTTATCGTGTTCTTGCACATGTTTTTCATATTTCTCTAAACATTCTTTGTTGCAGTCTTTGTCATTATCAAGAACTGCATAATAATTGTTTTTTAGATGCTTAGCCATTGTTCCACTTTGTATGTTGCTTTTTCTTTTTCTATCATTGTCTGTTTTAGTACTAGTTTCTTTCGATGAGTGGTTAACATTGTTTTTGTCACAATATATTTTCGAGTTCTGAGCATCAAGCTCACTCATTTTTAAACGTTGTTTTTGTAAGAGTCTATTTCTCTTTCGGTTTTGTAAATACGCACAATATTACAACAACACTAATATATGTTAGGCAGTAAATTGAATATTTCAAAATAAAGAAAGAAGTGCTAATCTCCGCTATGCGCCCGTCTCTCATGACAGTCATAGATCAACTCCTTATCCGACTTCATTTATAGTAAGAAGAATAGTAATTTCAGAGAATAGTAAATTCATAGAAAATTTGAGGTTAACACCGTGATAATAAAGTCAGTTCTGTTATAAATCATATGATCCATATTCGAAAAAAGTCAATGGATAACTTCTGATATTATGCTCATTTAAGGGAAGGTTCTTTATTTTGATAAGATATTAAGATTTTTGTCAACTTCTAATGAATTTGGAATTCGATGTTACAATTCTTAAATAAAGTCAGATACATAATAAACGTTCAATATATAGTTGAACTACCCGTAAACTGCCGTGTCTTGTCTATATAACTCTAATTAATTATATTTTATTTAAGTGGACAATTGTTCGATTAATCGGTTAATAGAATAACTCTCGACTTCATTATTCGATTAATTTGAAATTTTTTGTTTTCAAATAAACGAACAATCGAATAACATAAAAGTCAGAATAATTGGATACCCTAATAACAATATTAAATTATTGGAACATTGGTTAATATTAACGAATATTGAACTACTTGCCAAAAAATAAAAGAAAATTGTTCCTTCCAAATAGGGGTATTCGAATGACAGAACGAACCGGCAAATCAGACGAAATCCTATTCTAACTTCTATTCAAAAAAGTTTTGTTAAATGTATATGTAAGTGGTCATACTGTTCTATACATATGCTTAAAGCTAAAAACAGCAAACATTTTTACCATCTCAGCAGATCAGTAAATCTTTATTATTTTTTGTAAAACTAAATGGAACCCCCCCCCCCAGGGGAAAATCCTGCGCGCGGCCCTGTCTAGAGCGGAAAATGTCAAATCGGGAGCTACTTTTTGGTTTCTAGAGCGGTTTTCCCGATTTTCTTCAAATTTGTCTTAACACCTTAAAATCTAACTAGAAACAGCTATGCTGAAAGTGGGTAATGTCGGTTCACATTTAGATATAGCTCCCATACAAATTTTGCTCCCGATTTGCCTTTTACCGCTCTACAAAACACATATTGTACCTGATATTCTTTAAATTTGGCACAACATCTTATAATACAACTAGAAACACCTATGCTTAAAGTGGGTAAGATCAGTTCAGATATAGATATAGCCCCCATACAAATGTCGCTCCCGATTTGACTTTTGCTTTTTATCTTTTTGCTTTTGACCTTTTTTATAATCCAACTAGAAACACCTATGCTGAAAGTGGGTAAGATCGGTTCAGATTTAGATATAGCCCAATGCAAATGTTGCTCCCAAATGTTTAACCGATTTTGGCCAAACTATACATATTATATTTCACATATTTCGTTCCAGGTTTCAATATACCCCCATACAAATGTCCTTTCCGATTTAAAATTTTTTGTCAAACACATACATTTACAGGATACGAAAATCGTTCCCGTTTTCACTTTATTACCGAATTGAATTGTATTCGGATAGAAAGTGGAGTGTATCATATAGTCGGCCCCGGCCGACTTTAGCCTTTCCTTACATGTTGTAGTTCGATTTTAGTTTTTGTTGGATCGTTGAAGAGGTATTGATCACCAATTGCAATTTTTAGAACTTCCTAACACATTAATGGCCGATCTTACTGTTGGTTCTCAGTGAGTTAAATGTGATGTAAAAACTGAAATATTTAAACACATTCTTGTCTTAGAAAAAGCTTAATTTTGAAAAAAAAACTGAAATTTTGGTCTTTCAAGGGATAAATTAGGAGGAAAACATCACATAAGATGTTACAATCAAACCGTGAGACATGATTTCCCTCCCAAGAACGAGATTATATAGAAGTGAAACTATAGGTCACTAATAGGAAAACTCATACTCAGTTTTTTATTTCGGTCTTTTTTACAGGACTTTTAGTTTCCAAAGGATGCAAATGTTGCAATAATTAAGTTTCGTATTTTTGCGTGCCATACAATGGCGATAAGATATCAAATGAAAGAGAAGAACATCTGCTAAATATACTTTAAATTTCATACGTCTATCTATGTTAATTTAGCATTAACAACCATTATAATTTTTCCTCTTTATAAAGTTTATGTAGATTATTCATGTTTTAATTTTTAAGGGGGAAAATTTGAAATGGTTGAATTTCTTTCAAAAAATTAGCTTTATATATGACTAGAATGAGTTTACGATGCAAATAACCCCACATTTAATTTTTTACTTCGCTTTAAACCCACGGAGGATTAACAGTAAGAAAAAAATTGCGGCCCTTAATGGGTTAGAAAATTCTAAAAATTGCAATTGGTTATCATTCATCATTTTAGTCGGGAACATCAACAACATTTCTTCCTTCCTCACAAAAGCAGCCACTCTAATGTATATACGATCGGCCATTGTTCGACTAGTCGAACAGTCTCACCTGGCGAAATAATTTTGATGTTTTATTTAAAGCAATATTTCAATATATAAATAACCAGATCCTTTATAAGTTGTAGACATATATTTTATTATTTTTATACCCACCACCTCCAGGATGAGGGTATACTAAATTTGTCATTCCGTTTGTAACACCTTGAACTATCGACCTGAGACCCTATAAAGTATATATATTCTTGATCGTCATAAAATTCTAAGACGATCTAGCCATGTCCGTCCGTCTGTTGAAAGCACGCTAGCATCTAAACGAAAGGAGCTGGAACGTCCAAATTTTCTACAAATGTGTCTTATAGTCGTTGATCAGTTGGGATTGTTATTGGATGAAATCGGCCCAAAGGGAAAAATGTTTCCCTCACAAGGACTAAAATACCCATAATAACCCCTAATATTTTAGAGAATTTAAGCATATTTTTCAATATGTCTATTTGTACTTACTTGATATTGGGTATGCGCATTCCTCCTATAACAAAAACGTGGACCATACAGTGATTATTCGTAGGGGGTGAAATGGGGCAAAACGGGATAAAAATGGTACATATCAAACGACAAGAGATAGAAACACGAAATTCGGTTTGTACATTCCTCTAATTGATTAGATACATAATAGAAAAGTACTTTTTCCAAATTCGGAAAAGGGGATAAAAATGGTACCAACCAAACGGCTGCACCTACAATAATGAAATTCGGTGTATACATTCCTCTGATTGCGTAGACATGTAAAATAAACGGATTTTACGTACGTACTTTTTGGGGTTAAAATGGAAAAAGGGGATAAAAATAGTACCAACCAAATGACCGCAGCTAGAGTTGTAAAATTCTGAGTATACACTCCTCTGACTGCGCAAAAACGAAAATTAAAAGGTTCTTTCCAAATTCGTACTTTCAAGGGATACAATGGGTACAGAGGGAAAAAAATGGTACCAACTAATCAACTACAGTTATAATGATGGAAATTATTGTGTACATCCCTCTAATTGCGTAGACACGCATAATAAAGAGATTTTATAAAGTCGTACTCTTAACGGGGTAAACTAAGAAAAAGGGGATAAAAGTGGTACCAACCAAATGGCCGCAGCTAGAATCATGGAATTTGGTGTATAAATTCCCCTGACTGCATAGACACGCAAAATAAAAAGAGTTTTTCCAAATTCGTACTTTTTACTTTTACGATAAAAATTGATTGAATCACGAAGTTAGATTATTTTGCACTATGTACATGAGATAATGGATTTTCAAAATGTGTACTTTTGTAATTAAAATAGAAAGGAAATACAGCCAATTGTAACACCCACTACCACCAATATTTTTGGTATTTAAGATTTTTTGAAAATATAAATATTATTTTCCGAATAAACGTATCGGTATCCTTGCCTTATAAGCGTGTTTTGAAATAATAAAAATATTATATTTATTTATAAAATTATTTTTCAATATTTCGATTCGCAGCGACTATTTCAACCAGATACCCGAACTCTTTAACCCTTAAATGAGTATTGTATCGAAAATGAAACAACGATGTTTTCGCGTTAGAAACCTGGTTATTTTTTGATTATCAACAATCCATAAAATAAATTAACTTCATGAGTGGACCATTATATAATACTTTAGTCATTGCTCGCTGAAGGTACACCATTATTTATTAGTACACAAACTAAATAATTATATATGTTAATTTATTTCAAAATGAATAGGATTTTCATTTTGTAAATATTCTTCAAACTATACCAGCTCCTGACAATTGCACTGGACAATTTAATGTTAGACATCGTATAAACCACTCGGCGGTGTCACATCTGGAAGTAAAAAAGGATTGTTTAATTTCGTGTTGTATTCAAGAAAACTTTAATATAAACAAGATTCCTTGGTGACAAATACATAAACCCCGGAGAAGATGAAACACTGAACACAAACAAAATGACAAGACATTCGAACAAAACAAAACAAATTAGCGTCCATTGTGAGAAGTACATATTAAACTAAGACACAACCCATACAATTCAGCAAATAATTTCCAGTCCTAGTTTCCCTAGAGACGTCTGAGACGAAGACGTAATAAACCACAATTCATTCCATTCCATTTCATAAATAACAAATTTGTTTTTTTATAGAGTTCGATTCAGTTCATTCATCACCACTTACGTGTTTCCCAACTTTGGCAATGCATATAGACAGTTGTTGGCTGTGTTTTCAATAACCCTCGCTCTGTATGGATCTCCACCCCACAACACAGCTGCCGTTAGAGTGGATGTGATGCGTTTAAGGCCACCTTCGTCAGTAAACTGTTTTGAAAAATGAAAAAGTATTCTATAATAAAAAATTAAAAAATAAATAAAATGCATTTGCCAGAAAAAATAAGAGGTTTATAAGAATTTGAAAATGAGAGGGATCGTCAAAAAAGAATAGATTATAGACGCATAATCTTAAGCGTTCTTGTATTCATAATCTTCAAATTATAGCGCTTTCAATTTGCGAGAATTTCTTTCAGTGTTTGCAATATCTGTCTTTCTTCGTATGTTCTATTCACTACTACTACTTACAGCATTAAATCCATGAAATCCGCAGGCTCGGAAGCATTTTTCCCTTTCCGATGAAGCCCATTTCATGGTGATGACATCATCAATATCGGCTGAAAATAAAAAAGAAAAACTTTTCATTATTGACTTCTGACGATATAAGAAGACATCCGCCCTAAGATGAAAGTTGATATTGGTAGCAAACTTTTTTTGGTAACTACAATGTAAATTATATAAGACAATCCTCCTTTTGCTTATATGTTTAAGAAAATCCATTATATACTGTTCCATATAAGAGCCTCAATTTAGTCGTGTAAAAATTAATCAGAAATACCGGCTTAAATCTAGTTTAAGTGCGATTCTCAGAATTGTTTCAAATTTTCACTATAGATAGAACTTTTTGATCTGTACACAACAAAAAAAAAAATTTGTTGGCGCTAAGGTCCACTTTCCGAGATTGGGGCCTTGAAAGTTCGGATATATAATTTGAGCTATAGTCATCATTCCTGATCCGATCGGGTCGATATATATATCGTTGGAAAGCTTATTGAATTTACTATAAGATAGCGGAGCAAAAAATTTAAAATCATTAACCCATCGGGAGCCAGCGTTAAAAAAGTGAATTTTGAACCCGCTTTTTTGGTAAAATGGACATTATCTAGAAATAGGTCCTATATTGAGGTACGCCATCGTATATATAGATTTATAATCAAGACTTCCAGCTTTCTTTTAAGGTAGTTTGCAGCTCCTTAACCCTCTTGGAACCGAAGATATTCAACTTCAAAGTTGTCCTATGATTTAGTTCGATTTATTAATCAATTACGAGCCATATTCTGGCTTTTGTTTTACAAACTTCCGAGTGTTTTTTTAATTTTTACGAAATATAAATTTTGAATATAAATTTTGTCTGCGTAGCCGGTTTTGGACATACCCCAGAGGAGAAAATCTTTAACCCCGGCCGAAGGCCGGCTACGCAGGAAAACTTTAGTCTGCGTAGCCGGTTTTGGACATACCCCAGAGGAGAAAATCTTAAACCCCGGCCGAAGGCCGGCTACACAAGAAAACTTTAGTCTGCGTAGCCGGTTTTGGACATACCCCAGAGGAGAAAATCTTTAACCCCGGCCGCAGGCCGGCTTCTCAAAAAACTTCATGTTTCTGTCTGCGTGTTTACATATAAACTACTTTTAGGATGTACAATACATCCTCATGTGTAAACACGCCTACAGAAAACAAAATGTTTACAATTATTGCAGACTTTCCCCAAAAACATTATTTTGAAGTTGAATATCTCCGGTTCCAGGTGGGTTACGATTCCGTAACCCACATTGAAAGAAAGCTTAAAGTGTAGGCTATAAACTGATATTAATCATCTCTTACCTCAATATCGATCACATTTCCAGATAATGTCGATTTTACCAAAAAAAGCGGGTTCAAAATTCACTTTTTTAACGCTGGCTCCCGATGGGTTAATGATTTTAAATTTTTTGCTCCGCTATCTTATAGTAAATTCAATAAGCTTTCCAACGATATATATATCGACCCGATCGGATCAGGAATGATGACTATAGCTCAAATTATATATCCGAACTTTCAAGGCCCCAATCTCGGAAAGTGGACCTTAGCGCCAAAAATTTTTTTCTTTTTTTTTGGTAATTTTTAACGCTCTACAAGGCTGTATTTTTTTTGTTTTTTTGGACCATCGCCATTAAACTAGATTTGTTCCGAAAATTGGAAAAGTAGGCGGAAATTATAGCTTTCAAAAATACTTAGAAAAATTGAGGGGGAACTTGAAAATTTTTGTGAAAGGCACGTCGTAAAATTGTGAGAAGAATTTTGATTCCGGATACAACAAAAGGGAAATTTGATTCCGGATAATTACCCCTGAAACGGAGAATAATACTGGCCACATATATATTTCTTGAAGATGGTCGAATAATTTTGCGTATGTAGCGCGAGTCACCATTCAAATCACCAGATTGCGGTTTGTGTCTGCGGTGAATCTCGAGCGTAATACCGCTGGAAACTTTATAACAACATCCTAAATCGTGGTCCCAGCCTGAACCCTCATATTTAATCTCAAATTGAAATATCTATTTATTTAATTTAATTTTATTTCTTCTTTACCTTATTACCGAGTTTATTTAATAATTTGACCCAAACTTTACCCACTAATAAAATATCAACCACGCAATTCAAATACGGAGCGATCGCTCCATTGGATGAATATTACAAGTAAGTCATAAGTTTTATGTATACATTTATCCCATCACAATATAACACAGACACATTTTTTGATTTCTCGGGGTATCATAAAAATAATAATAATTCTTAAATAGAGTTAATCATTCGCGTATTGTAACTAACAATTTAAATAGTAATTCATAAATAATTCTCTTGATGGTCGATTTAAATATTTTAATAAACTGCTAATTTAAATCATGATTCACTAAATCTTATTTAATGGACGAAACATAAGGACCTGCAGGATAAAAATGATACCCTAGATCATCTCTTTTAGTTCTTTACCGTCCTTCTTTCTCTATAAACTTGATTATGTAACTGGCTGTCCCCGAACCACCCTCCAATGAGCATAGCCAGGTAAAATTGTTAGGACGGCGTGTTCGTTACACCAGCAAAAAGAGAGCACCCAAAGAATTGAAAAAGATGTTCATCTTGTGATTCGGAAGTAGTGAAAATTGGGATCTTCACCAATGAATTTAACATGGAGTTGTCATAAGTGGGATGTCCTTTATTTTGAAAGACTTAAAAGTTATTATGTTGCAAACGAAGCACTATTGCTCTACTCTACATTTCTGTTTTAAAATATCCGCCGATACCAGCGATAGAACTGAGGACCTTCTGAGTGCTACTATGGCACTCTAGCCTTCTCAGTTATCCTCTGTTTTGAGTGCTGAATAACTAAAGCAAACCATTTTGTTCGTTAGAACTGACAATAGGAAACTTAACAAAATCTTTGTTTAGAATGAATTAATATATAAATAATATATATATATATATATATATATATATATATATATATATATATATATATATAAATAATATTAAATTAAATTAGCATTAAATACTATGTAGTACGAATAGAAAATTAAATATTTGATGTACATTAAAAAATCAATAAATTTGTATTTTTTAAGCAAAAATTTTGAAATTGTTAAAATTATACAAAATTAAACATTGCTTATTGATAAAAGTAATAAAAAACAAACAAAAAAAGTTTTTTCCGGAGCCACGATTCGAACCTGAGATTTTCTGGGTGCAAAGCGGACACCTTTGTGACCCAATACTAAACATTCGTTCCCATTCAGTTGTGAAAATGCTATTCATAAAATGTTACGAAATATTAACACATTATAAACTTTTTTCGAAGTTGTTGAAAAGAACTACCTCCGGGTAGTTCTACCTACCGGAAAAAATTGGCGTACGGTGTTACATATGATTCATTCCATGTCTAGCGGTACGATTTTTGACCTCGATAGTAACATTACAGGAAAATGTTACAATTTTCAAAGCAAATAAAAGTATTGCAAAAAAATCTGTAAAAACAAGTAGGGAAAGGCTAAGGTCGTTAACTTATTCTAAGTTCAATTTTTTCCTTGTATCAAGTAATATTTTCCTCAGTTTAAGTAAAAATTTATTTGTTTTTAAGAAAAAATCAGCAAATTTGTCTTCAGGTTAAGTAAATATTTACTTAATTTGAGTAAAGATTTCAGCAAAATTTTATTTAGATCTAGTAATAAATGTAACATTGTGTGGAAAATTTTACCTAGATCCGATATAAAATGTGCATTTTAGAGCAGTAATATTGTAAATCGGAGGTACATTGTGTGGGGCCTATATGAAACCATGGACCCATGTGGTCCACTTTCTCGTTAGATGTTTATAGTTCAAATATAAAATGATCCTGAACATTTTGTCATGATCTCATGTAAAATGTGTATTCTAGAGCAGTAACAGTGTAACTTATATGTATATTTGTACGGATGCTATATCTAAATCTGAACCGATTTCCTCCAAATTCAAATTTCATGCCAATCGGACAACAATTGCGACCTGTAGAGTGCGAAAAAGCTTAGATGATAGAAGATAGATAGATCGTTAAATCGATTCAGCTGGTGATTCTAAGCCGATCCGTATACTTAAAGGTGGATCTAGCTAAATTATTTCTTGGTATTACAAACATTTGGCGGAAAACTAACTTGTAATACCCTAGTCCACGAAGTGGTGTAAGGTATAAAAAACAAGTAAGAAAAGACGGACGTCTATATGATACACTTCACTTTCTACGCCATTGCAATTCAATTAGGTGAGGTTTTTTGGAAAGTGTTATATATCATGGACCCATGATACCCTTCCTCACAATGTATGTTTCCGGGTGAAATATAACATGTTCTGATCAAAATCTGACTAAAATATGTTTTTTCTACAGCAGAAAAAGTAATATCGGTGACATTTGTACGAAATCTATATATAGCAGCTATATGAACCGATCTGGCCCACTTTAACCACTTATGTTTATACACTCCACGAGAGTATTATGGCTTTGTGCATTTGTTTGTAACACCCAAAAGGAAGCGAGATAGACCCATTGTTAAGTATACCGATCGACTTAGAATTACTTTCTGAGTTGATTTAGCAATGTCCGTCTGTCCATCTATTGTTGTAATCAAATTACAGGTCGCAATTATAGACCGATCTTAACAAAAATTGGCACAAGTAAGTTTTGTGGATCAAGGACGAAGGGACGATTTGACATTTTCCGCTCTAGAAACGACATATTGTACCCAATTTTCTTTAAATTTGACACAACATCTTACAATCCAACTAGAAACACCTATGCAGAAATTCGGTAAGATCGGTTCAGATTTAGATATAGCCCCCATACAAATGCCGCTCTCGATTTGACATTTCCAGCTCTAGAAACCCCATATTATACTCGATTTTCTTTAAATTTGGCACAACATCTTATAATCCAAGATAAGATCGGTTCAGATTTAGATATATCCCCCATGCAAATGTCGCTCCCGATTTGACATTTTCCGCTCTAGAAACGACATATAGTACTCAATTTTCTTTAAATTTTGCACAACATCTTATAATCAAACTAGAAACATCTATGCTGAAATTCGGTAAGATCGGTTCAGATTTAGATATAGCCCCCCCTACAAATGTCGCTCTCGATTTGACATTTCCAGCTCTAGAAACCCCATATTATACTCGATTTTCTTTAAATTTGGCACAACATCTTATAATCCAACTAGAAACACATATGCAGAAAGTGGGTAAGATCGGTTCAGATTTAGATATAACCCCCATACAAATGTCGCTCCCGATAATCCAAGTAAAAAACCTATGGCGAAAGTGGCTAAGATCGCATTTAGATAAAGAGCAAATACAAATTTTGCTCTCAAATGTTTAACCGATTTTGGCCAAACTATACATATTATATTTCACCTATTTCGTTCCAGATTTCAATATACCCCATACAAATGTCCTTTCCTTTAACATTTTTTGTCAAACGCATACATTTACAGGATATGAAAATTCTTCCCGATTTCACTTTTTCACCGAATTGAATTGTAATCGGATAGAAAGTGGAGTGTATCATAGAGTCGGTCCGCCCGACTTTAGCCTTTCCTTACTTGTTCAGTTGGAATATGAGTTGTTGTGCCAAATTTGAAGGAAATCGATTAAAAGATATGGCTTCTAGAGCGGAAAAAGTCAAATCGGGAGAAACATTTGTATGGGAGCTAAATACAAATCTGAACCGATTTGATTCATTTTCACCAGAAATGTTTCTAGCCAAGTTTGAAGAAAATCTGTCAAATCGGGAGCGATGGTGGTGGCTATATCTAAATCTTAACCTATTTGCATCAAATTAAATAGCATCAGTCCTTGTCCCACAAAACTGCGTTGTGCCAATTTTCGTAAAGATCGGATAATAACTGCGACCTGTACTTTACTACAAGAATAGATGGATGGACAGACAGACAGACGGACATTGCTAAAGGGTGATTTTTTAAGAGCTTGATAACTTTTTTTTTAAAAAAAACGCATAAAATTTGCAAAATCTCATCGGTTCTTTATTTGAAACGTTAGATTGGTCCATGACATTTACTTTTTGAAGATAATTTCATTTAAATGTTGACCGCGGCTGCGTCTTAGGTGGTCCATCCGCTTAGTCCAATTTTGGCATTTCCACGTTTTTGAGTAACAGAGACCCAATTGGTGCGAACGGCGACGAATCGAAAATTGGTGGTCATCATTAACACTGGCCGATACAGCTGCGATATTTTCTTCAGTTCGTACTCTACGTAAGCGTCTTGGTGGTTTAATGTCCAACAATGTAAATTTGGTGCGAAATTTAGTCACAATAGCCCGAATAGCCGCTTCAGTGGGTCGATTAAACTGACCATAAAATGGAAGCGCGCAATGAACTTTCTTAACAGAGCACGCATTTTGATAATAAAATTCAATAATTTGCAAGCGTTGTTCGTTTGTAAGACGATTCATGATGAAATGTCAAAGCATACTGAGCATCTTTCTCTTTGACACCATGTCTGAAATCCCACGTGATCTGTCAAATACTAATGCATGAAAATCCTAACCTCAAAAAAATCACTCTTTAAATCGACTCAGAAAGTGATTCTAAGCCGATCTGTATAATAAAGGATGCACGAAGACATAATACCCTAGTGAAGGGTATAAAAATAAGTTAACATATAAAAAATATTTGTAATTATTTTAAACCACGCTTATACGGCAAGTCATTTCAAAAAGTTTATAAAGGGTGTCCCAAGAAGAACGCAATTTTTAAATCTGGCAACATTCGAAGTGTCATTGTTTGACATTTGAACAATTGTTATTGTTTGTTAGTAGAAGGTACGAGCTTAGTAAAAATGGAGCGCTACACGAATGAACAACGCATTCTCATTGTGAAATTGTTTTACCAAAATGGTGAAAGTTTTGCGGCTACAGTTCGCAAATTGCGATCAATTTGGGGTCACAATAATGCTCCAAAAGAGTCAACTGTAAAGAGATTAATAGATAAATTTGCCGAAACTGGGTCTGTTAGTGATGTAAAGACAACAACGCGCCATCGACCAGGTCAATCGACCGAAAATGTCGCAGCTGTACGTGATGATGTCGCTCAAACTCCATCCACCTCAATTCGACACCGAGCTCAGCAAATTGGTGTTTCCAAATCCACTTTGCAGCGAATTTTGACGAAAGATTTGCATCTTCATGCATACAAAGTTCAATTGACTCAGGAACTGAAGCCAACTGACCATGGACAGCGAAGGGAGTTCGTTAATTGGGTATTGGAGAGACAACATGAAAATGCTGATTTTGCCGATAAAATCATCTTCAGTGACGAGGCCCATTTTCATCTTGATGGCTTCGTCAATAGGCAGAATTGTCGCATTTGGGGTGCGGAAAATCCTCGAGTGATTCACGAGAAGCAAATGCATCCTCAACGTGTCACTGTGTGGTGTGGTTTTTGGGCTGGAGGAATCATTGGACCTTTTTTATGAAAATGAGGCAGGTCAAGCGCAAACAGTCAATGGTGTTCGGTATCGTGAAATGATAACCAGTTTTTTCTTGCCTAGAATTGAAGAAATGAATGTGGAGGGCATGTGGTTCCAACAAGATCAGTCATTTCCCGGTCGTGTTATTTCGCGTTTTGGAGATCAGAATTGGCCGCCTAGATCGTGCGATTTAACACCATTAGATTTTTTTCTTTGGGGTTTTTTGAAGTCGATGGTTTACGCGAATAAGCCGACGACGACTCAAGCCTTAAAAGACGAAATTGGACGCTGCATTAATGAAATACCGCAGCATTCATGCAAAACGGTCATTGAAAATTTCATTAAAAGATCGCGTGCATGCCAGCAAAGCCGCGGCGGCCATCTGCACGATATATTGTTCCATACATAACCTCATTCTGTCTACTTTACGATATAATAAAGTTTCACGATTTTTTCTTAAATATCTGTGTTTTATTTAAAATTAAAAAATTGCGCTCTTCTTGTGACACCCTTTACAAGGCAGCAATCTTCTGAAAAGCTTAAATACCCTAAATATTGGGGAATAGTGGGTGCATTTTAAGCTAGAGCCTATTAATGCCAAAAGTAAAAATTTTGAAAATCTATTATCTCTTACGTACACAAGGCAAGATAACCTAACCTAACTGATTTTCGCGATTTGCTCGTTACCAGTTTTATCACTTTTCCTATTTTTGACATAAAAGTAAAAAAATAAATTTCGAATGGAGTGTGAGGAATGTGTACACCGAATCCCATGATTCGAGCTGTGGCCATTTAGATGGTATCATTTTTATCCACTTTATCCTATTTTACCCCTCAAGAGTACGACGTTCTAAAATCTCCTTATTTTACGTGTCTACGCAATTAGAGGGATGTACACACTGTATCCCTTGAAAAACCAGTTTGGGACAACATTTTATTTCTAGTGTCTACAAAGTCAGAGGAATACGTACTCCGAATTTCATTATTTTAGGTGCAGCCATTTGGTTGGTACAATTTTTACCCCCTTTTTCCATTTTATCCTCCTAAGAGTACGAATTTCGAAAAAATCCATTTATTTTAAGTGTCTACACAGTCAGAGGAATATGTACTCCGAATTTCATTACACCACTTCGTGGTCTAGGGTATTATAAGTTAGTTTCGCGCCAAATGTTTGTAACACCAAGAAATAATCGAGCTAGACCCACCTTTAAGTATACCGATCGGCTTAGAATCACCAGCTGAGTCGATTTAACGATGTCTGTCTGTCCGTCCGTCCGTCTGCTGTCCATCTAAGCTTGTTCGCACTCTACAGGTCGCAATTGTTGTCCGATTGTCATGAAACTTGGCACAAGTTATTTTTTCTGGCCAAGGACCATCGGTATTTGGAGGAAATCGGTTCAGATTTAGATATAGCCCCCATACAAATGTCGCTCCCGATTTGACATTTTCCGCTCTAGAAACGACATATTGTACCCGATTTTCTTTAAATTTTGCAGAACATCTTATAATAGAACTAGAAACACGTATGCAAAAATTGGGTAAGATGGGTTCAGATTTAGATATAGCCCCCATACAAATGTCGCTCCCGATTTGACATTTTCTCGAACTAGAAACACATATGGTGAAACCAGAGCTGTTAAGTAATGATTAGTAATCGTAATCATTAGTAATTAGATTACTTTTTTTTAAAGTAGAAGTAATGATTACAATACGATTACAATCAGTTTTATACGATTAGTTATTGATTACGATTACAAGTAATCAAAAAATAATCAGGATTACTTGCGATTACTGAAAAATAATCAAAAGTAATCAAAAATGAGTTCGACTACTTTAAAAGATTACTTTTGATTACTTTTGACTATTTTAGATTACTTTTGATTTTTTGTGATTACTTTTGATTCTCGCGAAATCGGTATGAGAGTCATAGTAGTCTGTTTGTCAAAACTTTTGACTTTTCAATATATGTCAGTTTTGATTTTTTCTGTTCTCGTTCTTTTGCCAGCTAAAACCGAAAGGTAACGGTAATCACAAGTAATCCTGATTATTTTTTGATTATTTGTAATCGTAATCAATTAGTAATCAGAAATTGTTGAATAGTGGATTATATAATCATTACGATTCTTTTTAAAAAGTAATGTAATTGATTACTAATCGTAATCGAAATTTAACAGCTCTGGCTGAAACTGGGTAAGATCGTTTCAAATTTAGATATAGCCCCCATACAAATGTCACTCCCTTCGCTCTAGAAACCACATCTTGCACCCGATTTTCTTTAAATTTGGCACAACATCTTATAATCTAACTAGAAACACCTATGCTGAAAGTGGGTATGATCGGTACAGATTTAGATATAGACCCAAACAAATGTCACTCCCTCCGCTCTAGAAACCACATCTTGCACCCGATTTTCTTTAAATTTGACCAAACGTTATATATTATATTTCACCAATAAACATACATGGTGAAAGCGGGTCACATCGTTCCAGGTTTCAATATACCCCCATACAAATGTCCTTTCCGATTTAACATTTTTTGTCAAACACATACATTTACAGGATGCAAAAATCCTTCCCGATTTCACTTTTTTACCAAATTGAATTGTAATGAGATAGAAAGTCCGTCCGTCTTTAGCATTTCCTTACTTGTTTTGGAGATGCCCATATGTCCATACTTTGGTATAACCCAAATGGGGTCCCATTCTGATCTATTACAGCTCTAGAAACTACATCTTACATCGGATCTTCATCAAACTTTGCAGATCATGGTATTTTTCAACCAGGAATACCTACCGTGAATGAGAAATATATAGGCCCATGTTTTGGACCAGGCCCAAAATGTAGTTATAGGCCCCCTTTTGAAATGTCGGTCCGATTCATCCTATTACTACTGTATAATTTGTATTTGTCTGTCGGATAATTGGATCAATTACCATATTATTAACCATATTCGTTAAATATGACTAAAGATTAATTTATAGTATAATTTATACTGTATAATTTATATGAACTACATAAAATTGCTCCCATGAAATAAATGGGTTTAGTAATTAAAGCGAGGTACATACGCAGGGGGTGGTGTAGGGTATTATATAGTCGGCCCCGCCCGACTTTAGCCTTTCCTTACTTGTTTTATATTATGTATCTACTCAAATACAGCAATGTACATCGAATTTTATGTTTCTAGATATTGTCGTTTGATATGTACCATTTTTATCCCTTTTTGCACTCCTACGAATAAGAATCACTTCATGGTGCACGGCTTGCTATAAGGGGAATGTGCATACCCAATATCAAGTAGATATAACCAGACATATTAAAAAACATTCTTAAATAGTCTAAATATTAGGGTTTATTATTGGTATTTTCAGTCCTTGTGAGGGAAATTTTTTTCCCTTTGAACCGATTTCGCCCAGTCACTATCCCAACCGATCTACGACTATAAGACGTATTTATGGAAATTTTGGACGTCCTAACTCCTTTCGTTTAGATGCTAGCGTGATTGCAACAGATGGACGGAAATGGTTAGATCGTCTTTGAATTTTATGACGATCACAAATATATATACTTCAGGTAGATATTTCCGGGTGTTACAAATGGAATGACAAAGTTAGTATACCCCCAACCTGGTGGTGAAGGGTATAAGAAATAAATAATACTTACATTGAGTTGCTCCATGTGCGATGGCGCACTTTCGAACGATTGTCTTCAATTTATCTATTCCGGACCATTCGTACTAAATAATTCGAAATTGCGGTTAGATTTAAAATTTAAAATTGCATTTTTGTTATATTTTTCCACAAACTTGAGCTTCACAAACAATGGCGACAACGATGATCAGGAATATTGTAATTAATTTCATAATGTCGATCACCGATCTGTTCCAATCCGAAATTACTGCGATTTCAATTGATACAATAAACACAATAATATGACTCTTATAAAGAGTGATTTTTTTGAGGTTAGGATTTTCATGCATTAGTATTTGACAGATCACGTGGGATTTCAGTATGCTTTGACATTTCATCATGAGTCGTCTTACAAACGAACAACGCTTGCAAATTATTGAATTTTATTATCAAAATGCGTGCTCTGTTAAGAAAGTTCATTGCGCGCTTCCATTTTATGGTCAGTTTAATCGACCCACTGAAGCGGCTATTCGGGCTATTGTGACTAAATTTCGCACCAAATTTACATTGTTGGACATTAAACCACCAACACGCTTACGTAGAGTGCGAACTGAAGAAAATATCGCAGCTGTATCGGCCAGTGTTAATGATGACCACCAATTTTCGATTCGTCGCCGTTCGCACCAATTGGGTCTCTGTTACTCAAAAACGTGGAAATGCCAAAATTGGACTAAGCGGATGGACCACCTAAGACGCAGCCGCGGTCAACATTTAAATGAAATTATCTTCAAAAAGTAAATGTCATGGACCAATCTAACGTTTCAAATAAAGAACCGATGAGATTTTGCAAATTTTATGCGTTTTTTTTTAAAAAAAAGTTATCAAGCTCTTAAAAAATCACCCTTTATACGAAAGCTACAGTGCTGTACCTTATTTACTTTTACATATTTATTTAGACTGTCATACATTGTTAACCTAGTATCTCCAAACTTGTATTATGTATTGCGTATTTGTGACTAAATTAATTTGAAACCAGAATTTATTAATTGCAAATGCAACGTCACACATTCCAGGCATGTCAGCCAGCCTATGTGCAACTCTCATTGGTGACATACATATAAAACGCAAAAATAGCAATCAAATAATGCCAATTGATGATGATAGATGTTTGTTTGTCTTTTCCGGCCATGTAAATTTGCTGTGTATAAAATAAATTGAATAGGAGTTGTACTTGATTAGGCTTACTAGCTCTATATTATTACTCACTTAGCTATTGAGTATTGTGCTGACATATTTTTAATTTCATTGAAGACAATACTTCCACCATATCAAGTTTATTAGGAGTACATTCCACAGTATGACAGGTAGAAATGTAAAGTTATGAGATTTTTATGCCAATTGCGTTAGTTGTTAAATTTCATTACTGTAATTTTGAATTAAAACAAATAAATCAACTTTAAGGAGCACGCCTACTTATAGGTCCTTGACTGTATATATCGAAATAATACTTCAAGTGTATTTAAAAAATTTAAATACCCTAAATATTAGAGATTGTTGCTGGTATTTTCATTCGTTGTTAGAGAAGAATATTTTCTCTCTGGATCGATTTCGCCCATTTGTAATCACAATCTTCGACAGAGTCAGAGAAGCGTACACAACAAACATCGTACCTCCAGCTACAGCCAATGGGTTGGTTCCATTTCTGTCCTATTTTTATCGTAAAAGTACGAATTTAGAAAATCCATCATCTTTCGCGTTCACACCTAATTTCACGATTCTAGCTGAAGCCGTCTATTTGATTACAGTTAATATCTTTAACCCGATTTTATCAAAAAAATAAGAATTTGAAGAAAGCTTTTCTAGCACGTCAACGATGCTGGAGAAATGTATAAATCCAATTTCACGATTCTAGCTGCCGACGCACAGAGGGTTGAAATCGACAAGAATGGTGATTTCGGTTCAGGTAATGTTTATATTTTTTAATATTTATACCGTAAACAGTAAAAGAAAACACAATTTGAGTACAATTTAGTGAAAACAAAAATTTTCCTGGAAAATAAATTAATACTTCATCCATCCATCCATTCATTCTTGTTATCGAAGAAAAAGTCGCAATTATTATCCTATCCCAAAAGAACTTGGTTCAATTGATATTTGCGCACCAATGACGGACGCTATTAAATTTGAAGTAAATCGGTTCAGTTTTAGTTATAGCTCCCGATTTGACTTTTTTCGATCTACATAGATACCACATATTTTAACCGATATTAATCTAATTTGGCAGAACACGTTATATTTCAACTGGAAATATTAATGGTGAAAGTGGGTCACATCGGTTCAGAATTAGGTATAGCTCCCATAAAAATGTCGCTCCTGATTTGTCTCTCCCGCTCTAGAAACAATTTTTGTGCCCATATCCCGTATCCCTTGAAAGTACGAATTTGGAAAAAACCTTTTATTTTTCTTGTCTACGCAATCAGAGGAATGTATACACCGAATTTCATTATTCTAGATGCAGCCGTTTGATTGGTACCTTCTGTATCCCTCTATTATCATTTTACCCCTTAAAAGTACGAATTTGGAAAAAATAATTTCATATTATGTATCTACTCAATTAGAGGAATGTACACACCGGATTTCGTGTTTCTAGCTTTTGCCGTTTGATATATACCATTTTTATCCCTTTTTGTCCCATTTCACCCCCTACGAATAAAAATCACTTTATGGTGTACGTTTTTGTTATAGGGGGAATGCGCGTACCCAATATCAAGTAAGTACAAGCAGACATGAAGAAAAATATGCTTAAATACTCTCAAATATTAGGGGTTATTGCGGGTATTTTTAGTCCTTGTAAGGGAAAAATGTTTCCCTTTGGGCCGATTTCGCCCAGTTTCAATCCCAACCGATTTACGACTATAAGACGCATTTATGGAAAATTTGGACGTCCTAGCTCCTTTCGTTTAGATACTAGCGTGATTTCAACAGACGGACGGACATGGCTAGATCGTCTTAGAATTTTATGACGATCAAGAATATATATACTTTATAGGGTCTCAGGTCGATAGTTCAAGGTGTTACAAACGGAATGACAAAGATAGTATACCCCCATCCTGGAGGTGGAGGATACAAAAATAGATTTCCCCCAACCTTGATTCGAACCCGAGACCTTTTGGGTGCAAAACCGACACCTGTGACCCCATACTAAACGTTCATTCCTATTCACTTGTGAAAATGCAAGTCGTAAAATGTTGCTATATTTTAACATCTTATCGACTTTTTTGGAAGTTGTTTAAAAGAACGTCCTCAAAGCGGGAAAAATGCACATTTGAATTTTGAGATGCGATTTGAGATGTGCCTCTTACAGAAGTACTTCCAATTTTTTTGCTTAACACGCACGTATGTTGAGATTGCTGAACATACCACATAGAAGCAAATCTGGCTGCGCAGAAAATCTGTCCTAGTAATCAGAATTGTGTATATGGTGGACCGATGTCTGCTATTACAGCAAATGTATTTGCTGTTATTATTAACATATTTTAGAAACACTTGTTATACCCTCCACTTCCAGGATGGCGGTATATTCACTTTGTCATTCCGTTTGTAACACCTTAAAATATTCATCTAAGACGATATAGCCATGTCCGTCTGTCTGTTGAAAGCACGATAGCGGCCGAACGAAATGAGCTAGGAGGTTCAAATTTTCCCTAAATGTGTCTTATTGTTGCAGAAAGTGGGCGAAATCGGCCCAGATGGAAAAAGTTTTCCCTCACAAGGACTGAAAATACCCCTAATATTTAGAGTATTTCAGCATGTTTTTTTGAACATATTAGTTTGTATTCTCTTGATATTTGCAATTCGCATTCCCTTTATAGCATAAATGGGCACCATAGAGTGATTTTTATTTGTAGGGGGCGAAAAGGGACAAAAGGGGATAAAAATGGTACCTATCAAACTTTACGAAATTCGTACTTTTAGGGTGTAAAATGGAAATAGGGGATAAAAATTGTACCAAACAAATGGATGCAGCTAGAACCAAGAAATTCGCTGTATACATTCCTCTGACTGAGTAGACACGAAGGTTTTTCCAAATTCGTACTTTCAAGAGATTCGAAAAGAGCAGAGGGATAAAGGCTACAGCTAGAATGATCGTACTTTTAAGGAGTAAAATGCGAAAAAGGGGATACAAATGCTACCAACAAAATGGCCGCAGATAGTATCATGGATTTCGGAGTATACATTCCTTTGAGTGCATAGCCACGTACAACAAACATTTTTTTCCAAATTCGTACTTTATTTTTTTACTTTTTGTTACGACAAAAATGGTAGTATCATGAAGTGGTCTAATAGGCTGTTTGCACTACGGTCGCTTCCACGTCCGCGTCAACGATTTATCGAAAATTTTTAATGGTGTTTCCATTGTGTTTTGCGTCCACGTTTGCGTTTGAACAGCTGTTTGCGTTTATTTGTTTTTTTTTTGCGATGCGAAAAGTTTAATATTTTTTTGTTGTGACATTATCATGGAGTTAAATGATATTATTTTGCTAACCGCAGTGGAAAATGAGGATCAAATGGTATTGCAGCGCTGCTACTGCACATTTCTGTTTTTTACATTTTGGCTGTGGCTGTTTATGTTTATGCTGATAAACAGCTGTTTTAATAGGGATGTGAAATTTGCGGTGTTGCCATTAATAGGTATGGGTGGGTTTCGATTGCAAAAATAATCGAATTTATAGTAAACGTGACTTATCGGAAAACGCGTCCAATATGAATTATAAATAATAGGTTATGTTGAAAAGTTCGACGCAACATTTGGACAACAGAACATCCCATTTAGTGGTTTCTTTTAGAATTATTTGCTATTTTAGCAGACAATCGTGGATCACAACTATTCGAGAATCTGGCTGCATCGGTCTGTTGTGAATTTTTTACAAGGTCCTCGCTTGCATCCACTTCGCAAGTGCTTCTCTTCTTAGATGGTATAAAATAAAAGAGGCTGTTCCAGTTGTGAGGCAATTTGGATCATAAAGAGGCGATTGAAAATATCGCTTCAAAAAATAAAAAAATGTGTTTTCTTTGCTACCTCGTTTAGTTTTGAGACTGTCCTCGTAGAAATGTATGCATTTATGTATGTTTCTTATAAAATTTTGAAAATGGGGTTCAATTACTCATTAAACTTACGTGTTTCTTAATCTCTTCGGCAGTGTATGCCCACAGTTGTTGGCTGCCTGTTGAATAACCCTTGCTCTATATGGATTTCCACCCCATAGCACAGTTGTCGTTATTGTGGATATAATGGGTTTAAGTCGACCATCGTCAGTAAACTAATCCGGGAAGATAAACGAAAAAAATAATAAATAAGATATTTGTTATAAGTTGACACATTCTCAAGGAATATCCAGAAAGACCACACTTATTCTTATGTGTTCTTGATGATATATTTTATTCATAACTTTTAAATTATAAAGCTAGAGCTGAATTTTTAAAAGAACACTCATTTTAGTTCCGTAGATTTCTTTCGGTGTATTTATTTTCCATTATAAATGTGGCCTTTTTCATAAGTCCTATTTTCACTGTTTTAAGGGGAAACTTTTTCGAATTATTATAAAACGACTACTTACGACTTGACATCCGTGATATTGGATCTTCAATATTCTAAATTTTCCTATCAAAATGGTACAGACATTTAAGCTGTAGTTGGGATCGAGAAATTGCAAATGGGAAAAATCGGACTTGAGCGAAATAGTCGAAACTAATGATGTTTAGGGCACAATTTTGAAGGTTGCAGTCCAATGTTCGCTTTTCGTTTTATATTTATATATAGTAGAGGACTATTACCATTAAAATAATGAACCATCGCAATTTTCCTAATGTGATAGTGTCCTTCTATGTAAAGTTGGCAGCCTCTAATCTGCAGGTAATACTGTGGAATGCACTCCGTTGTGGAGGGTATATAAGATTCGGCCCGGGCGAACTTAACGCCTTTTTCCTTTTTTAAATTATTTTGGAAAATATGATAAAAAAAACTAAATTGACCAGAAAAATCAAAGTTTTGGTTTGATTAATCGATTTAGAAAATCGAAACAAAATTGTTTGGTCGAAAAGTCAAAAATCGATTTTCAATCCTGGGTACTATTCCCTATTATAAAAAAAAAAACAAAACTTCCATAAAAGGTCCCATTTTTATAAAACTTTATTTCGCAGGTGCATTTTATATTTTTCATGGGAAAATATAATTTAGATGCGTTTAATGCCATACTTTAGTCATTTGCTCAAAGGACTTCACTGATAGGTCCTCTCCATTGCTCCAATTGCTCATTTTTTAATACAAACAAGTAAAGAAGATTAAAGTCGGGCGTGGCCGACTATATGATACCCTATACCTAGTCAATATACCCTGTGGTGTAGGGTATAAAAAGGTCGTTGCATTTGAACCGGGTAAGACAATTTGAACACAAACTTTGAATGTGAGCTATACATAAATCTGAACCGATCTGAACCATTTTTGGCATAGGTTTTCTGAAATATAAGACAATTTCCCAAATTTGTTGGAAATCTGTTAAATATTTGGTTTCTAGAGCGGAAAGAATTAATTCGGGGGAGTCATTCATATGGGAGCTATATAAAATTCTGAACCGATTTGACCCACTTTTGCCATGGTTGTTTCTATTTGATTAGCTGATGTGCCGAATTAGAAGAAAATCTATTCAAATATGATATTTCTAGAGCGGAAATAATCAATTCAGTGGCGGAATTTGTATTGCAGCTATATATATATATATATATACAGTGGTGGACACGAATTTAGCACAGTCACCACATGTAACTTTATAAAGTAAATATTTCAACTTCAACTTTATGTTTTTTGAACGGAATTTTTTCTAAAATATTACGTACGATAAGATGACCATTTAACGTTGTTTTTGTTCGGTTCTTATGTTGCGTTTTAGTTTTATGCAATCTAAAGTACAAATAATACGAAAAGTGATTGGACAGTAATTTAGCACAAATTTAAAAACTTTAATCAAACCGGAAAAAAACTGAACTAACCAATACATTTTATTATAAACTTAATATTTGGTTGCATAATCACTATTGTACATCTTCTATCACTATATGTACATCTTCTGGACATACTCTCCACTAGATACATAAAACGCTCCATTGGAATAGCATATCAGGAATTTTGAGTTTCATTCAATAAAGTGGGCAAATTTTTTTATTTTATTGCAATAATATGTTGTTAAAGTCCATTCCATAGATTGTCAATAGTATTGAGATCCGGTGACTGTGCTGCACCATTTTTAAAAATCTATTCTGTTCAGCCCCAAACAGCTGTTCACTGGCGTTAAGTGTGTTTTGGTCAGTTGTCGTGCATAAAACGGCACTTAATTTGCATATTATTATCTGAATATGTATTCATAGTATCAACAAGTAGATTTTTGTAAATATACTGATCTATTAGTGCATCGATTTTGTGTATCGGACCAACGCCGTGTCCAGAAAACTCAGATTTTCGCCAATAAGCTTTATCATTCACATTTGTACTTTCGGTTGTGCTGCATGTTTAGAGGGCACAATTCGTACTGCTTCCTATTATATCCGCACCGACAAATGTTCGATTCGCCAATCCAGGCGATATTTTCCCAAAAATCTTGGATTTTTCTAAATGATCCTAAGCAGATTCAATTTGACACTGTAAGCCATATTTTGATACGTCTGGCTTATGTTGAACAATGCATCCAAGTAAATTTTTTTCATTGGTTCTTATTCTTATGGTTCTTTAGGAAATGCTAATGTCAATCTTTGCTGAAATAACTCTCTGCATCACATTTGAGCTCTTTAAAGGATCTGCTACGCAGGTTCTATAAATTAAAAAATCCGATTTACTGGTTGTTTTTCTCGGCGTAGGACATTTTTGGAGCTCCCATAAGTGCCAATATGGCTTAGTATATTGCACACAATCTGTCTGGATCAATTTATAATGTATGCAATATCCCCAGCGGTACTTCCACTGTCATTCAATTGCATAATAACCTGACGCTGCGCCTCAATGCACTATTTTCCTTTAGCAATGTCTAATTATAAATTTCGTTAAATAATAACTTCCATTTGAGTAAAAATTACCCATACATACCAATTAATTAATTTAATTTAACATGTGAAGTGCGCTAAACTCGTGACCACCACTGTATGTGAACCGATCTGGCCCATTTTTACCAGAGCTGTTTCTAGTTGAAATATATGGCGTTTTGCCAAATTTGAAGAAAATCTGTTGAAATATGTGGTTTCTAGAGCGGAAAGAGTCAAATCATAGGAGACATTTGTATGGGAACTATATATAAATCTGAACCGATCTGGCCCATTTTTACCAGAGCTGTTTCTAGTTGAAATATATGGCGTTTTGCCAAATTTGAAGAAAATCTATTGAAATATGTGGTTTCTAGAGCGGAAAATGTAAAATCGGGAGCAAAATTTGTATGGGAGCTATATCTAAATCTGAACCGATCTGGCCTATTTTTACCAGCGCTATTTCTAGTTAAAATATATGGCGTTTTGCTAAATTTAAAGAAAATCTGTTGAAAAATGTGGATTCTAGATTAGGAAAAATTAAAATCGGGAGCAAAATTTGTATGGGAGCTATATCTAAATCTGAACCGATCTGGCCTATTTTTACCAGCGCTATTTCTAGTTAAAATATATGGCGTTTTGCTAAATTTAAAGGAAATCTGTTGAAATATGTGGATTCTAGATTAGGAAAAATTAAAATCGAGAGCAAAATTTGTATGGGAGCTATATCTAAATCTGAACCGATCTGGCCTATTTTTACCAGCGCTATTTCTAGTTAAAATATATGGCGTTTTGCTAAATTTAAAGAAAATCTGTTGAAATATGTGGATTCTAGATTAGGACAAATTAAAATCGAGAGCAAAATTTGTATGGGAGCTATATCTAAATCTGAACCGATCTGGCCTATTTTTACCAGCGCTATTTCTAGTTAAAATATATGGCGTTTTGCTAAATTTAAAGAAAATCTGTTGAAATATGTGGATTCTAGATTAGGACAAATTAAAATCGGGAGCAAAATTTGTATGGGAGCTATATCTAAATCTGAACCGATCTCGCCTATTTTTACCAGCGCTATTTCTAGTTAAAATATATGGCGTTTTGCTAAATTTAAAGAAAATCTGTTGAAATATGTGGATTCTAGATTAGGAAAAATTAAAATCGGGAGCAAAATTTGAATGGGAACAAAATTTGTATGGGTGCTATATCTAAATCTGAACCGATTGGCTTCAGTTTAAATAGCGTTTGTCCTTATCCCATAAAACTTCGTTGTGCAAAGTTTCATTTAGTTCTAATAACAATTGCGACCTGGACTTTGATTACAAGAATAGATGGACAGACGGACGGACATCGCTAAATCGACTCAAAAAGTGATTCTAAGTCGATTGGTATAATAAACGATGGCTCTGTCTTGTTTCCTTTTGGGTTTTATAAACAAATGCACAAAGACATTATACCCTGTGGTGTAGGGTATAAAAACCAAAACACTGATTAGAAAATGTTTGGTATATTTTGTTTAACCTTCTGCTCATTATCACATCCCTGCGGTAAATAAAGGGATGGCGACCATTTTAGTAAAAAATCCCAAATCGTCACTCTGGTAATTTGAGAGTTTTGTTGCAAAATTTGTCATTGATTTTTGAGACATATTTTCTATACCCAAAATTTTGTTAAGTAATCTCAATTCTTAAAGATTGATATAGCAATACTCAAAGTGAATTTATTTTTCTCAAAAATAAATTTTTATGTATTTTTTAGTTTTTATCAATATTGTCATTATGTGATTATTATTATTTTCTTTTTTTGGATACCCCCACTCTCCATACAGTGGGCATACAGGCATACATACCTTTAGTTGCTCCATATGCAACGGCGCAATTGTGTATGACCTTCAGTATGTTTTCACCATTGCTGCATTCGTACTAAATAATTCAAGATTGGTTAGATTTCAAAGTTTAAATTTTATTTTAGTTATATTTTTCACAAACTTGAGCTTCACCAGCAACGGCAGTGCCGATGATCACAACTATTGCAATTAACTTCATAATATCGATCACCAATGTGACCCAATCCGATAATACTGCGATTGCGAGCCAATAAACCAATCTGGTGATCTTATATACCAAATTTAAAGTGCTGTGCTGTTATTTATTTTTTATGTATTTGTTAAGAATGACATATATTTTTAAATTTTTTCCCATAAAAAATTTCGAAAAACTGGTATTATTTATTACGTATATGACATCAATTAATTAAATAATTTTAATTAACAATTTGAAGGTTGATAATACATCAGTTTAAAAATAGCTGTCGTAAATTTCATTTTAATCCTCTAACTTATGCTTGTATCAAATATATATAAATTTGTACAGACAAACAATAATATTTGCAGTACTTTCTCAGTGTACATGCAGGGAAGAGATATTATTGCTGGTTTTCTTTAAGACTGGATAACTAAGCAGCGATAACAAAAATCTAAATAAAATGTTAAAATTTCACTCAAAAAAAAAATATTTTTATACACTCCACGAGAGTATTATGTCTTTGTGCATTTGTTTGTAACACCCAAAAGGAATAGAGATAGACCCATTTTTAATTATACCGATCGACTTAGAATCACTTTTTGAATCGATTTAGCAATGTCCGTCCGTCTGTCTGTCTGTCTGTCTGTCTGTCTGTCTGTCTGTCTGTCTGTCTGTCTGTCTGTCTGTCTGTCTGTCTGTCTGTCTGTCTGTCTGTCCATCTATTCTTGTACAGGTCGCAATTGTAGACAGAACCAAATGAAACTTTGCACTTTACTTTGAAGAAAATCGGTTCAGATTTACATATAGCCCCCATACGAATTTCACTCCCGATTTGACACTTTTCACTCTAGATACCACATATTATAACAGATTTTCTTCAAAATTGGAAAAACGTCTTATATTCCAACTAGGAACACCTGTGGTAAAAATGGGTCAGATCGGTTCAGATTTATATATAGCTCCCATACAAATTTCGCTCCTGATTTGACTCTTTCCGCTCTAGAAACCACATATTGTATCAGATTGTCTTCAGATTTGGCAAAACATCTTATATTTCAACTAGAAACACCTGTGGTAAAAATGGGGCAGATCGGTTCAGATTTATATATAGCTCCCATACAAATTTCGCTCCCGATTTGACTTTTTCCGCTCTAGAAACTACATATTGTATCAGATTGTCTTCAGATTTGCCAAAACATCTTATATTTCAACTAGAAACACCTGTGGTAAAAATGGGTCAGATCGGTTCAGATTTATATATAGCTCCCATACAAATTTCGCTCCCGATTTGACTTTTCCGCTCTAGAAACCACATATTGTATCAGATTGTCTTCAGATTTGGCAAAACATCTTATATTCCAACTAGGAACACCTGTGGTAAAAATGGGTCAGATCGGTTCAGATTTATATATAGCTCCCATACAAATTTCGCTCCTGATTTGACTCTTTCCGCTCTAGAAACCACATATTGTATCAGATTGGCTTCAGATTTGGCAAAACATCTTATATTTCAACTAGAAACACCTGTGGTAAAAATGGGTCAGATCGGTTCAGATTTATATATAGCTCCCATACAAATTTCGCTCCCGATTTGACTTTTTCCGCTCTAGAAACCACATATTGTATCAGATTGTCTTCAGATTTGGCAAAACATCTTATATTTCAACTAGAAACACCTGTGGTAAAAATGGGGCAGATCGGTTCAGATTTATATATAGCTCCCATACAAATTTCGCTCCCGATTTGATTTTTTCCGCTCTAGAAACTACATATTGTATCAGATTGTCTTCAGATTTGCCAAAACATCTTATATTTCAACTAGAAACACCTGTGGTAAAAATGGGTCAGATCGGTTCAGATTTATATATAGCTCCCATACAAATTTCGCTCCCGATTTGAATTTTTCCGCTCTAGAAACCACATATTGTATCAGATTGTCTTCAGATTTGGCAAAACATCTTATATTTCAACTAGAAACACCTGTGGTAAAAATGGGGCAAATCGGTTCAGATTTATATATAGCTCCCATACAAATTTCGCTCCCGATTTGACTTTTTCCGCTCTAGAAACTACATATTGTATCAGATTGTCTTCAGATTTGGCAAAACATCTTATATTTCAACTAGAAACACCTGTGGTAAAAATGGGTCAGATCGGTTCAGATTTATATATAGCTCCCATACAAATTTCGCTCCCGATTTGACTTTTTCCGCTCTAGAAACCACATATTGTATCAGATTGTCTTCAGATTTGCCAAAACATCTTATATTTCAACTAGAAACACCTGTGGTAAAAATGGGGCAGATCGGTTCAGATTTATATATAGCTCCCATACAAATTTCGCTCCCGATTTGACTTTTTCCGCTCTAGAAACCACATATAATATCAGATTGTCTTCAAATTTGGCAAACCATCTTATATTCAACTAGAAACACCTTTGGTAAAAATGGGGCAGATCGGTTCAGATTTATATATAGATCCCATACAAATTTCGCTCCCGATTTGACACTTTTCACTCTAGATACCACATTCTATAAAACATTTTCTTCAAAATTGGAAAAATATCTTATATTTCAACTAGAAACACCTGTGTTAAAATGTGTTAGATCGGTTCAGATTTATATATACCTCCCATACAAATTTCGCTCCCGATTTAACTTTTTCCGCCCCAGAAACCACGAATTTTCACCGATCTTCTTCGAAGTGAGCATAACACCTTATATTTGAACTGGAAGAACTTATTGTGAAAGTTAGTCACATTTTTCCATGTTTGGTTATAGCCCCGATACAATATTCTTATCGATTTGACAAATCGAACCAGGTCGTATTAGCCTATGATTAGGAAACATACAAAAATTCTTCCCGTTTTCACTTTTTTACCGAGTTGGACTGTATTCGGTTGGAAAGTGGAGTGTATCATATAGTCGGCCCCGCCCGACTTTAGCCTTTCCTTACTTGTTTAAAGTTGTCGCCAAAAGCAATATCAATGTGTGTGTGAAAACAAATTTTGAAAAAATAATTTTGTGTTACAAATTTTTGGCTTAGCCTCGATATCCATCAAGTCAAATAAAGTCGACACAGAATATTTTTTTGCAAATTTCTTTTGATACATATATAGGGTGTTTTTTATTGAGGTATAGAACTTCGAATTGAAATAAAACACAAGAAAATCGTTTTAATGTCCATTAATTTGACTTTATTGGAAGGATAATTTTATGCCATTAATGTTTAAATATGATTTCGGGCATGTGGCCGCAGCGGCTGGCTCGAATATAGCCAATTCTACAGGTCCAATTTTCAACCACTTTTTCGAGCATATGGGGCCGTATGTTGGCAATAACGCCACGAATGTTGGCTTCCAAGTCCCATAACGTTTCTAGTTTGTTGGCGTAGACGAGCGACTTCACATATCCCCAAAGAAAATAATCCAATGGTGTCAAATCACACGATCTTGGTGGCCAATTGACAGGTCCATTCCGCGAAGTTATGCGCTCATCGAATGTTCCCTTCAATAATTCGATTGTGACGTGCGCTGTGTGGCATGTAGCGCCATCTTGTTGGAACCACAACTCATCCACATTCATGCCATCCAATTCGGGAACAAAATAGTCGGTTATCATGGCTCTATACCGGTCTCCATTAACGGTAACTGACTCTCCAGCATTATTTCGGAAGAAGTATGGCCCAATGACTCCACCAGCCCATAGAGCACACCAAACAGTCAGCTTTTGTGGATGTAATGGCGTCTCAAGGGTCTCATGTGGATTCTCTTCACTCCAAATGCGGCAATTTTGCTTGTTGACGTAGCCATTCAACCAAAAATGAGCCTCATCACTGAACAAAATTTTGTGATGAAAATCAGCATCGAGATGAATCTCATTTTCGGCCCATACACCAAAATCACGACGCATTGCATGGTCTCGCGGCTTTAATTCTTGCACAAGCTGGATCTTGTAAGGTCGCAAGCCAAGTTGATGGACAAAGCTCCTATTGCTGTGCACGGTGGCGAATCGATTCATTCGGGTCCTCTTCAACACTTTGCTCTACAGCGGCAATTGTTTCTTCGGTGCGCACTGTTCGACGTCTCTGCGGATGCGTATTATCACATAGAGTAAACGTAGTGCGAAAACGATCCATGGTTAACCGAATTAATTGCTCTGATGGACGATTATGTCGACCATAAAATGGACGGAGCTTGCGGTGAACTTCGCGAACTGAACCATTACTTTCGAAATAAATTTGCACGATTTGCAAGCGTTGTTCTTTTGTCAACCTGTTCATGATGAAATGGCAAACCAAACTAAATATTAATCACTTGACAGCTGACAAAATGGCCGCCAGTTAAAAAAGTGATGCCAACTTAAAGTTCTATACCCCAATAAAAAACACCCTTTATTTATACTAGCAGATACCCGCTACTTCGTATGCGGTGTAAGGATATTTATTTCAGGGTAAATCGCTTGTAAATGCTCACAGAATTTGAAAACATGCTTTATGTTTCCCAACTACGTATTCCCACCAAATTCTCGATTCCAGATCCTACGTAGCTGGAGGAATTTATACACCAAATTGATTTTTGTCCCCCTTGTACAAATTAAACAAAAAATAATTTATATTGTGCCATCAATTTATACGCAGTCAAGTGATTAATTTAAATTGAAACAATTTTCTTAAAAATCCGAGATAATTATACCCTCACTAGACGGAGTAGATATATATGCATTTGGGATAGAAAAAAGTGTAATTCAGAGTGATATAAATCTCTTTCACGTCTGTCTGGCTTGCTGGTGTACACGATAACTCTCGAAGGGAGTTAAGTAATTTATTCAAACTATGAACAAAGTATTATTTTTCTCAGATTTAGTTTAAATTCGGAGATGGATGAATTTATATACCCGTTACCCCACACATATAGTCCATATTCCTAGTAAAATATTCGAAACCAGTTGTATTTTGATATTTGATAAAGTTTTATAATCAAACGAATATACACACCGAATTTCATGATTGTAGCGTCAACCGTGTTCTTGGTACCTTTGTTATCCCCGTTTTCCCGTTTACTCTTTAAAAGTACGAATTTCGAAAAATTCCTTCAATTTGCATTTTCAGGGATGCAGACACCGAATTTCATGATTCCAGCTCCGTTTGTTTGATTGGTACCATTTTGCAACCCTTTCTACCCAGTTTCACTCACAAAAAGTACGCAATTTTGAAAAATCGTTTTCTTAGTCGCATTCGTGCTGTAATGTAATGCCTGTTCCTAATTTCATGATTCTAGGACCAGTTGTTTGTTCTGGGCTGTGGTACAATTTTTATACCATTTAATCCGAATTTTATGGTTTCAGCTCCATCCATTTAATTGGTACTATTTTTTATCCCTTTTTACCCGCTTTCACTCCCAAAAAGTACGAATTTTGAAAAAAAGTACAAATTTCGAAAAATGCTTTCTTATTAGTGATCTGCGCTGTAAAACGAATATACACACCGAATTTCATTATTGCAGCGTCATCCGTGTTGTTGGTACCTTTTTTATCCCCTTTTCCCTTTAAAAGTAGAAATTTAGAAAAATTCCTTCATTTTGCGATTCTAAACATTTGAGGGATGTACACACCGAATTTTATGGTTTCAGCTCCATCCATTTAATTGGTACTATTTTTTATCCCTTTTTACCCGATTTCACTCCCAAAAAGTGAAAAAATCTTGGGCGAGTTGAAGCTATACAGGATTTTTTACCAAATTTCAAGATTCTAGTCCCAGCCGTTTGGTCATTGCGGTGGTACAATTTGTATCCCTCTTTAACCCATTTTATCCCTTAAAAGTACGAATTTCGAAAAATCCCGTCTTATCACACCTCTACACGGTAAGAGAAATGTACACACCAAATTTCATGATTTTAGCTTTAGCCGTTTGGTCTGGGGAGTGATTTTATATATATAGATTGTAGTTGGCGACAATGTGAAAAAAATATTTTTTTATTTTGAGCAAAAAATTAAATTTTTATTAACGTTTTTGTTATCGAAGAGCATCATATTATGATGGGGCTGGGGTAAGCATAATGATCATTATGATTATATTTCAACCATAATATGATGCCTTCAATTTCCTATTAATTCGAATAGGAATTTGACTATGACGTACTGTTTGTCTGCTATTGCAGCAAATGTATTTGTTGTTGTTCTTTACAAGCACTTGTTTTCTTCGTTAAAAGATATATTTGCTGTACATTTCCTAATAATTTGACATCTCTGCTTGTTTATTAATACGCAAACTATATAATAACTGTAAATGTTAATATAATCCAAATTTAGGAGATTCCTTGGCACGCCCGTCAACCAAGTGCCAATTGAACAGGAGAATTTAATGTTAGACATCGTATATACCACTCGGCTGTTTCACAACTGAAAGTAAAAAGATTGGTTTTGGAGGCTATTATTAGGCCTTTGTGCATATGTTTGAGGGCTGGAGAGTTGGAGTCTGAGAAATTTTCTAGAGAAAAAATACTCGAATCCGATTCAATGTCCCTTTACGCTATACGAAATGAAAATTGATTCCCTGACTGAAAAAATTATTTTGAGTGAAGAAATGATCTACAAACCTTAGAATATGCGACCGGTGAGAATTTGAAGACACATTTTTATACCCTCCACCACCTTTAAATATCGACCTGAGACCCTATAAAACGTATATATTCTTGAACGTCATAAAATTCTAAATTTTGTGTGTCTATGCAGACAGAGGAATGTATACACTGAATTCCATGGTTCCAGCTGCGCCCCTTTGATTGGTACCATTTTTACCCCCTTGACGTTTCAACGCAATTAGAATTTCATCATTCTAGCTGTAGTCGTTTAGTTGGTACTATTTTTATCCCTCTGTACCATTGTATCCCTTGAAAGTACGAATTTCGAAAAATCCGTTTATTTTCCGTGTCTACGCAGTCAGAGAAATGTATACTCCGAATTTCATTACTCTAGCTGCGGTCATTTGGTTGGTACTTTTTGTATCCCATTTTTTCACTATTTCAAACTATAAGGTACATTTATGCGCACTGTTTTAAATAAATTGTGATGCCTCATTATTATAATATTACTAATCCTCTGCTATATATACAAATACGTCAAGTGTAATTAAAAAATTAACATGAGGCAGCAATCTTCAAAAATGTGCCCAAAATATTAGGTGTATATTCAGTCGTCATGAGAGAATCGTCTTAGAATTTTACCAGGATACAAAATATATATAGTTTATGGGGCCCCGTTGAATATTTCGAGGTCTTACAAACGGAATGACAAAGTGAACATACCCCCCATCCTATGACGGAGAATATAAACATTTATTTTGTTCATGAATTTCTATGTAATTCAAAATTTTAAATAAAAATGAAAAATACACATTTTTTATATAATTTCCACATTCGATAACTAAGGAAATGATCGATTACTAAGGCAGTTATTGGTAATTTGAAATAACTTGGCGGCTCTTATCAGAAAGAGCACATTGAAGATATTCAGTGTTACAGAAAAAAGTGTATCAAACTCAAAAAAAAATTGTTTCCCAATTTGGTTTTCAGTGATAGGCCATTTAGTTCTGAGACCGCCCTCGTAGAAATGTGTGGTTTTTCAATAAAAGTTGAAAATTTCGATTCAGTTAGCAATCATCACTCACGTGTTTCTTCTCCATGGCATCGTATACAGACAGCTGTTGGATGTTTGTTCAATAACTTTGGCTTTGTATGGATTTCCACAGCTTAGTAGAATTGCCGATATATTGGATGTATGGGGTTTAAGTCGACCATCGGCAGTAACCTATGTTGGACAAATAAACCAATTAAAATTGCAAAAAAAATAAAAAAAATATTCGAATTTTAAAATGATTCAAGGGAATGTCCGAAAACAAATACAGTAATTAAATATAACTTTCGGATATAACTTTATACCTATACTTGATTAAATGTTTCACAGATAATCTTCAAGTTACATCTCTAGAGATTGCGTTTTAAAGCGCTTCCTAGGCGCTGTGCAACATACAATTTAATATCGATTACACAGTATTTTCTTTCAGTGTATTTTAAATTTGGTGTGATATTTTCGA
This sequence comes from Polietes domitor, assembly GCA_947397865.1. NCBI lineage: Eukaryota > Metazoa > Arthropoda > Insecta > Diptera > Muscidae > Polietes > Polietes domitor. Next base: position 165,488,249 of record OX377620.1, on the reverse strand, counting down.
AATGCGTTCATTTCATTTAGTCTATTTTGTTTTTCCCCTTGAAACATTTTCAATTTACTAAAGACTACTTACGACTTGGCACACATGAAATGTGCAGGCACGGAAGCATTTTACCCTTGCCGATGAAGCCCACTTCAATTGGATTAAATCATCAACATCAGCTGAAAATAATAAAGAAAAAATAATGGTGACATTAGAAAATCAACAGGCTATTCAAGAAGACATCACAGATTAAAGTTTAAATTGTCAACTTCACTTTCAGACATATCGTACATACCTTGAGTTACTCCATATGCAACGGCGCAATTGAGCATGATCGTCTTGAAGTTTTCTCCTCTGCACCATTCGTACTGAATAATTGAAAATTTGATAAATATATAATTTTATTTTTATTTTATTTCTTTTTCACAAACTTCAGCTTCACATCTAACGACCAGACCGATGATCAGCAATATTCTAATTAATTTCATAATCTCGACCACCAATCTGATTCAATCCCATAATACTGGGATTTCAATGGACACGATCTGGTTCTTATATACCATATTTACAGTGTGTACCTAATTAATTTTATTTATTTATTTAGAATGTCGTACATTTTTAAAGAATATCTACAAACTGGTACTGCAACAATTGCGTATTTGACATCATTTAATTAAAAATAATCAAATCAAATGGTGGAGAATATATACTTATTAAAGAGGACTATGCAATGACTTAACTATGATTTTGCTTGTCACCGCACTAATTAAGAACTAAGATCTTAACGGAGAAAACAATGTATATTTGAAGAAAATCTGTGTATCTTATTGTAAAAACGATTAAATCATTAATAATCTATAAAACTAATTATTATCGTTTGTGAGTTTAACATTTCCCCAACTGACAATTGCATAGGAGCATTTAATGTTAGACATAGTAAAAACCACTCGGCGATTTCACATCTGCAAGAAAAAAGGATTGATTATTTTTTGAATTATGTGAAAAGCCACAGGAATAAAGCAAATATTTCGCTTCAGAAGAAATTGACGTTCAGCGTAAAAATTAAATTTCAAAACAAGTAATAAGGGCCGGGCGGAATCTTATATACTCTTCACTTTTATGTACTCTCCACACACTACTACGTCTAATAAATACTGAAAATTTGTTCAAATAGTGAATGTATATGAAGAAATCTTGAAAAAATTATGTAAGCCAATTTCAAAAGTACATTATCATGCGCTTCCACTGCTGCAGGTCAAAACAATTAAGAAGGCGTTAAGTTCGGCCGGGCCGAATCGTATATACCCTCCTCACGGAGTGCATTCCACAGTATTACCAACAGATTAAAATATGTCGACTTTACATAGAAGTACAGTACCATATTACGAAAATTGTGATATTTTTATGCACATTACTATATTTGTTTACTATTTCAAACTATAATGTATACTATTGTTTAAAATCGACTACTACATATATAAATACAATGCTGTAATTGTGAAAGTGAACATGCCTAAGTATTAGGTGATTGTCAGTCGCCATTAGGTAGATACAGACAAAGTATTATTATTTTGATAAGTAAAGTACAAATTTTAAAGATATCCCCATTCTCCGCCCAAATGTACAAATTTCGAACAAAACCTTTTTGTTTCGAGTTTTCATAGTCAGAATGTATACACCGAATTTCATGATATCAACTTCAGCGGTTTGGTAGGTCCCATTTATATCCCTCTTTATACACTCCACGAGAGTATTATGTCTTTGTGCATTTGTTTGTAACACCCAAAAGGAAGGGAGATAGACCCATTGTTAATTATACCGATCGACTTAGAATCACTTTCCGAGTCGATTTAGCAATGTCCGTCTGTCTGTCCGTCTGTACATCTATAGTTGTAATCACGATACAGGTCGCAATTGTAGCCAGAACCAAACGAAACTTTGCACAACGAAGTTTTTCGGGACAAGGACGAACGCTATTTAATTTGAAGAAAATCGGTTAGATGTAGCCCCCATACGAATTACACTCCCGATTTGACCCTTTTCACTCTAGGTACCACATATTTCAACAGATTTTCTTCAAAATCGGCAAAACATCTTATATTTCAATTGGAAACACCTGTTGTAAGAATCGGTTCAGATTTATATATAGCTTCCATACAAATTTCGCTCCCAATTTGAATTTTTCCGCTCTAAAATCCACACATTTTAAAAGATTTTGTTCAAAATTCGCAAAACACCTTATATTTCAACTGGAAACACCTGTGGTAAAAATGTGTTAGATCGGTTCAGATTTATATATAGCTCCCATACAAATTTCTCACCCAATTTGAATTTTTCCGTTCTGGAATCCAAATATTTCAACAGATTGTCTTCAAAAATCGCAAAACACCTTATATTTCAACTGGAAATACCTGTGGTAAAAGTGTGTTAGATCGGTTCAGATTTATATATAGCTCCCATACAAATTTCGCTCCCAATTTGAATTTTTCCGCTCTAGAATCCACATATTATAACAGATTTTCTTCAAAATGCACAAAACATCTTATATTTCAACTGGAAACACCTGTTGTAAAAATGTGTTAGATCGGTTCAGATTTATATATAGCTCCCATATTTGAATTTTTCCGCTCCAGAATCCACATATTTGAACAGATTTTCTTCAAAATTGGCAAAACATTTTATATTTAAACTAGGAACGCCTATGGTTCAGATTTACATATAGTTCTCATACAAATTTCGTTCCCCCAGAAACCGCGTATTTTCAGAGAATTTCTTAAAATTGATCATAACACGTTATACTTAAACTAGAAGAACTTATTGTGAAAGTTATTCACTTCATTCCATGTTTGGATATAGCCCCGATACAAATATTATTCTCGATTTGACAAGTTGGTCCAGGTCATATAAGCCTGTGATTAGGAAACATACAAAAATTTTTCCCGTTTTTACTTTTTTACTGAATTAAATTGTATTCCGATAGAAAGTGGAGTGTATCATATAGCCCCGCCCGACTTTAGCCTTTCCTTACTTGTTTTATTATCTATTTATATATTTTATTGCCATTATTATCAATTAATATAAAATTAAGATCAAGGGGTATATACACAACAATAATTGAATTTGATGAACAATTAAAATAAACACATGGTAACACTGCAATCTTTGGCTTGGACAAAAATTAAGAAAATTCTCAGACTTCAAGAGCAAATTCAAAAGCTATTTGTCATTACTCTTATACTAAAGTGACATATAATTTGAAATTTCTGTTAGATTACCTTTCGAACAAATTGGACAAATTTTAAATCGGTTGACATGTACCCGCGATTAAAATTGCTCATTTTGGACAAAAAGAAAAATTAAACAAGTAAGGAAAGGCTAAAGTCGGGCGGGGCAAGCTGCCGCCGCCGACCCATTTTGAGTAGCGCCGCCGTCGCCGATAATTCTGGTGTCTTTTGAATTACAATTGAAAATGGTGTAGCTCGTGAGATTCACGCCTCTAGATTATTTTGATTTGCCAATTTAAAACAAATTACAAAATGCATATATAATACTTTTTTTAACATGGCTAAAAAAACTACTCAACAAAAAGTATCTGGGATACTTTGTGAAATCGCGGACCTTTACGCCCCTTAACGAATCAAAGTGTGCGACTCACAAAACGTTTTATTTGCGCAGTGGTTCGATCGATGGTGATTCGATTCACAAAAGTTATTCTAAGTCGATCGGTATAATTAACAATGGATCTATCTCCCTACCTTTTGGGTGTTACAAACAAATGCACAAAGACATAATACTCTCGTGGAGTGTATACAAAATGCCAAAAAATCTAATTTAAGAAAATCTAAACTTTGTACCCACAAAATTTGGATATTCTGTTTTATACATTCATAAAATTCAGTTTCTCTACTAAATTTTGTCTTTACTAAAATACCAATTTCCCTCGAAGAAAAATTATATACCATCCACCATGGGTTGCATTCCACGGCATTGCACGGTTGATCTACGACTATAAGCCGCATTTATGGGAAATGTGGACCTCCTAGATTTCTTTTGTTTAAATTCTAGCGTGCTTTCAACAGGTCGATATTTCAAGGTGTTACAAACGGAATACAATTACAATAATTAGTATCGTTTTCGAGTTTAACTTTTCTCAATTTTTTATTAACACACAAAATAACAACTATACAATGTTCCTAAATTATTAGTATCCAACTGACAATTGGATAGGAGAATTTAATGTTAGACATCGCAGATACCACTCGGCGACTTCACATCTGCAAGTAAAAAGGATTGGTTATTTGCTGTATTAAATATGCTCAATAAAACATTAATATAAACATGCGTCTATTGATAAATTTCAATATTGTTATTAAATTCTAATGATACGGGTATCTTTGTCAAATAAAAGAGCAGAATATCTGTTAAAAATACTTAAAATTTCATGCTTCTATCTGTATGCTAATATTACGTATTATTGGGGGCATAATTCCGTACTTGTTAGGGAAAATATTTTTCCTCCTGTTCGATTGGGCTTACTAGCTTATTATTTGTATGGAATTTACTCCCTTAGTAACCGAGTATGGTGGTGCCAGATTTTTATCTCTGATTTATTTAAATAAAACCAATGGATAATAATGTTGCCACCTTGTCAGTCACTTAATTTAAATCTAGTAAGCCGATACAGGCCTATTGTGTCTTCTTCGATAGGTCGCTTAATCCTACTTACATATTTCTCCTCCATGGCATTGTCTGCAGACAGTTCCTGCCTGTTTGTTCGATAATTGCCGCTTTGCTTTCTTCGCCACCGTAAAACAGAAGAGCCGATATACTGGGTGTATGGGATTTAAGCCGACCATTGGCGTCAAACTGTTTTGGAGGAAACCAATTACTTTTGTCAAATCATTAAATATAAAAGATTTATTAGAATTGAAATATGTTTATGTTTAAGGGTATATATCTCAAAAGGAAAAGATTTATTACAAAAATGAACACGAAATGTTTTATTCGAAATCTTCAAATTATTTCCCAAGAGTTGGCGTTTTTAAAAAGCTCATTCTTTTTTCGAGCTTCCTAAGCGCAATATTTGGAAATGAACAATATTTGAAACATTCTCGATTTACTCAATTATATCCCATATCTCCATATACTACTTACAACTTGGCATTCCTGAAATGCGCAGGCACGGAAGCATTTCACCCTTGCTGACGAAGTCCATTTCAATGTGTTTAATTCGTCAATATCGGCTGAAAATAATAAAGAAAAAAATTGACACATTAGAAAAGTGAAAGTCACAATTATTACCACCAACTTTATAAAAACTAGTAAAAAGGCAGCTAATATAAATAAAATAATTTTATAAATAAATATATTTTTTTAATATTTTAAACCATGCTTATCAGTCAAGGCTACCAATATGTTTATACTATATATATCGAAATAATACTTCAAGTCAATACAAAAAGAGATAATGGATTTTCAAAATTTGTACCTTTGGAATTAAAATAGGATGGAAAACATATCCTATTTTAATTCCAAAGGTACAAATTTTGAAAATCCATTATCTCTCAAGTACAAAGTGCAAGATAAACTAACTTCATGATTCTACCCATTTTTGCCGTAAAAGTAAACAAGTAAGGAAAGACTAAAGTCGGACGGGGCCGACTATATGATACCCTCCACTTTCTACCCCACCGCCAATCAATTCGGTAAAAAAAGTGAAATCGAGCAGGATTTTTGTATGGGTCCTAATCATGGACCATTGTGACCCACTAAATATCTAAATCTTAACCGATCTTACCCGTTTTCATCACAGGAGTTTTTAGTTGGATTATAAGGTGTTGTGCCCAATTTGAAGAAAACCCGGAAAAATATGTGGTTTCTAGAGCGGAAAAATTCAAATCATGACGGCTATATCTACATATGTGAACCGATCTTACTTGCTTTCACCATAAGTATTTCTAGTTGGATTATAAGGCGTTGTGCCAAATTTAAAGAAAATCCGGTAAAATATGTGGTTTCTAGAGCGGAAACGGTCAAATCTGGAGCGACATTTGTATGTATATCTAAACCTAAACCGATTTGCTTCAAAGTTAACAGCGCCCGTCCTTGATCCACTAAACTTATTTGTGCCAATTTTTGTTAAGATCGCACTAAAATTTCGACCTTTAATTTGATTACAACAATAGATGGACAGACGGACATTGCTAAATCGACTCAGAAAGTGATTCTAAGCCGATCTGTATAATAAACAATGGGTCCAACTAGTTTCCTTTTGGGTGTTACAAACAAATGTACAAAGGCATAATACCCTAGTGGAGGGTATAAAAAAGTACGAAAAAGGAAAAATCATTTTATTTTGTGAGTCATGCAGTCAGATGAATGTATGCACCGAATTCCATGATTCTAGCTGCGGCCAGTTGGTTGGTACCATTTTTATCCCCTTTTTCCATTTTATCCCATTAAAAGTACCACATTCGAAAATCTTTTTACTTAACATGTCTACGCAATTAGAGCCAAATTTCATCATTCTATCTGTAGCCGTTTAGTTGGTACCGTTTTTATCCCTCTGTATCAATTGAAAGTACGAATTTTATTTTTAGTGTCTACAACATAGTCAGAGGAATGTATACTCCGAAATTCATGACTCTAGCTGCGGCCATTCGTTTGGTACAATTTTGTATCCCTTTTTTCCATTTTACTCTCCCTAAAGGTATGAATTTTAGATAAAACCCTTTATTTTAAGTGTCTACGCAATTAGAGTAATGTATACACTAAATTTCATTGTTCTAGGTGCAACAGTTTTGTTGGTACCATTTTAATCCCTCTACTCCCATTTTACCGCTTAAAAGTACGAATTTGGAAAAAATACTTTTATATTATGTATCTACTCACTTAGAGGAGTGTACACTAGGGCGTACCTCAAAAAAAAAAAAGTTCGCCGTACACCTTCGAATATGAAGTATTATTGAAAGGTAGTTTCAAAAAATTTTTTTTTATTTTTTATGCCGAACGTAGGGGTTGCGCTTTTACATTTTTCTATATAACTTCTGCATTTATAAACGGATTTTAAAGTGTGATACATCGATGTTTTTATCTCGACGAGGCCGATTTTTGTCTTTGAAGTCATTGAGCTCAAGCACCCCCTTCTGCTACTTACCCATCATATCTCAGTTGCTACTACACTAATGTACCACTCTAATATCAGAAAATTAAAGCTAGCATAAAATCATGAAACTCTTCTGACTTCAAAGACAAAAAAATCGGCCTCGTCGAGACAAAAACATCGATGTATCACACCGAATTTCGTGTTTCTAGCTGTTGTCGGTTGATAGGTACCATTTTTATCCCTTTTTCCCCCATTTCACATTTTTGTTATAGAGCGTATACCCAATAACAAGTAAGTACTACCAGGCATATTGAAAAACATGCCTAAATACTCTAAAATATTAGGGGTTATTATGGGTATTTTCAGTGCCTGTGAGGGAAAAAATGTTTCCTTTCGGACCGAATTTTCCCAGTTGCAATCCCTACCGTTCTACGACTATAAGACGTATTTATGGAACATTTGGATCTCTTAGCTCTTATCTTAGCGTGCTTTCTACAGACGGACGGACATGGTAGATTGTCTTAGCACTTTATGACGATCAATAATATATACTTTATGGGGTCTCAGGTCGATATTTCAAGGTTTTACAAGCGGAATGACAAAGTTAGTATACCTCCATCCTCTGGTGGAGGGTATACAAATACGAAGCCATGTATAAAATAATTGGTACACTTTTATCCCTTTCAGCTCCTTTTCAAAAAAAAATGAATATAAAGTGAAAACTAAAAATTTTTTAAATACTTGGGGGTATTTTTAGTCCTTGTTAGGGAAAAATCCCAACCGATATTTTCTCTTTTGTTGACTATTGTAATTTTTCCCGATGCATTAAAAACCATAACTATAACTAACCCTATTAAAACTGGATGGTCCCGTCAACGAACTTAACCTCGTCAACACTAGGTGAAAATTCATAAATAGTGATGAAGCCGTGTAGACATGTCATAATTATATACCAGTTATCTCAGTTAAATCAGTTTCAGGCATACATACTCTCAGTTACTCCATATGCAACAGCGCAATTCTTTATGATCGTCCTCAAGTTTTCTCCTCGGCACAACTCGTACTGAAAAATTCAAAATTGAATAGGTTTAATTTTTGAATTTTATTTTTGCTATATATTTTTGTACAAACTTCAGCTTCACAAACAACCATGGCCCCCATGATCAATACTACTGCAATTAATTTCATAATTTCGATCTCCAATGTGATCCAATCCGCTAATAGTGTGATTTCAATTTAGTCAATAAATGTAAAATTGTGGCTCTTATATACCATATTGAGAATGTACCGTATTACTTTTATTTATTTATTTAGAATAAATTGAATGGTTAAACATTTTTTTACAAACTGGTATTGCATTAATTGAGTATTTATCATCAAAAATAAATAAATTAAGATCAAAAGATAATATGTAAATTTTAAATTACTTCTAAAACAGTCGTAAATTTCAGGGATGTCATATCACTTGTAACATCTAGCACTTGAAATGACTTAAATATGATTTTAATTGTCATTGCACTAAATAACAATGGGTGCGTTCGATTAGCTCAATATCTGTATGGAACTTAAACACTCATCAAGAAATTTCTTTGTTATAGCCTATTCAGACTGCATGCGAAATCAGTAGATTTGAGATCGATTTTCAAATGTCAAATGCCAAATTTGTATGAGATCTGACCTGATCTGAATCATGAAATTCGCTGTATGCATTTATCTGACTGCGTAGATGCGAAACATAAAGGATTTTTTCGAAATTTGTACTTTTAGGCGGAAAAGGGATAAAAATGGTACTAATCAAAGGGTTGCAGTTAGAATAGTGAAACTCGGTGTGTACATTGCTGTAACTGCGTAGACACGAAAAATAATGATATCTATAGATATTCGTATCTTAAGGATGAAAACGGGATAAAATTGGTATCAAGCAAACGGATGTACCAAGAATCATGAAATTAAATGCATTCATTCCAATATGTGAAAAATCGGCGCTGAGGAAAAATGTTTCTCCCTAATGACGACTGACAATACACCTAATATTTAGAGTACATTTTTAAAGATTGCTCCCTCATGTTCACTTTTTGAGTACAATTGCAGTAATATATCTATAGCAGTAGACTAATAATATTATAACAATGAAGCAATTAAATTTATTTCAAACAGTGCACATAAGTATGCCTTTTAGTTTGATATAGTAAACAAATAAAAACAAATAAACATATCAAAATTTTCAATATATGTTACTTCACTTCTTTGTAAAGTCGACATTCTCTAATCTAATTATTTTTTTTATTTTTTAATTTTTTTTTTTTTTTTTTTCAAAAAATTAAAAAACAGTAATTTTTATAGGCCCACTTTCAACCAAGCCTCAAAATTTACAGATTAAATAGATGTTTAAATATTTTTTCGAGAAAATCAAAGAGTGTAAACAATTAAAAAAATAAAGTAAACAATTAAAAAAGTAAAGTATTTAGTAGTAGTAAAATAACAAATTGTATACAAAAACATTATGATTTTTTTTTTTCAATATTTTTTCTGAAAAGTACTTCAAAAACAAACAAATTAAAAAAAAAAGAATATCCAATTCGGATCATTATTGACGAAGTTATGAGCAAAAGACTGAAAAAAGAACTACTATTTAACGATTTTTAAAAAAGCTATGTATATCTTTTTAACGAGTAATCAGAAAAAACTCAGAGTATGCCAGGGGGTGTTTTTTAGTGGGTACTAAAAAATGTAAAAATGGAGGAAATCAAAAATATTTTTTTAACTGTCCGATTTGTCGTGGAATGCCCCATACATATCTCCGTCCCAATACCTTTAAAATAATAACCTTTATACGAATAAAAAAATCAGGAATTATATTCATCAGATCATTCTTTGAATGTTTCGAAACAATTCTATAAGAAACGTAAATGTAAATATATATAATTTGTAGGTCTGGACCAAAAATTGTCTACTGACTTATTGTTATTATGTCCTTCTTTGTACAATTGAACGCACTTTACTCTAATAAACAACTTGTACAATCTTGTGAGTTCTGCAAGTGGACTGTAATTATTTCGATCACAGTAAATAAAATAGAAAAGAAAAACAGGCTGTCAGTTTCAGTATGATTTATTGCAGTCGTTTGACTTCTTACCGCTTCAGTCGTGTTGATCCAAGCGACCGACTTGTTCAGGTAGAAGGAAAACGCAGATCAATTTGTGAAATTCGGCAAAACAACAATTGGAAACTTCATGGAAAACCTTCGTCAAATTGAGTAGAAGCTCTTTCATCGAGTGCAATTTGACGTAGGGTTGTCATGAAGGATTATAAAATTATAAGAATGGAAACTATTCGTGAGGTAATTCAGTGTATCATAGTAATTCTAATTTCATTCAATTTTAAAGCTAGGCGAACTTATAGAAGTTCGTTGTTGTTGAACACGGTTCAACACAACTAGTTTCTATCTCTGCATTTGTTATATTAATCAGCGATATCATTTTTGCTAATTGAAGGTCACAACAGTTTTTGAAATTAAATCTTTATTTTTTTATTTTTATTATTTCATATTAACAATTTTAAATTCTATAAATTGTTTGCCTCAGCGCCTCTAGGGCATTATTGAGGCTAGTCGGCAACACATTATTCAGTAAATATCAAATTAAACATATTTAAATATAATAATACAATCTATTTTTCATATAAGAAGCATTTCGATATTCTGCAGCAGAAATTCTTTTAATTTGTTTTTAAAAAGTGATATCGATCGTAAATCTTTTAAGAATTGTGGTAAAATGTTAAATTCAACGCTACCTATATGTTCAATTCGCTGTCTGGTTGTTTCTAGGCGACATCGGGTTACTCTTAATTGAGAATTGTTCCTTGTATTAAAGTTGTGCTGAATTCTATTGAGGTTGATAGTGTGATGTCCGACATTGTGCAATACATTGTAAACGTATGCCAGCAACTTCATTTTGTATAAACTATACACAGGTAAAACATGTTTTGCGACATCCCTATATAGTAATAACGTTGGATACAAACGTGGGAGATTATAAATCGTTTTCAATGATTTATTCTGCAGTATTTGTAGAGATTTCAGATCTGAGTTCTTCTTATATTCATATATAAGGGCCATATAATTAAGATGACTTTGAATTAATGCCTGAAAAATTAAGTTTTTGCATGTAAATTTCATCTTATACAGAATTCCAATGACTGGAGTTATTTTTGTTCGCAGTTGATCAATATGAAGTTTCCAACTTAAGTTATTTTGCAGATGTATTCCTAAGTACTTCATTCTAGTCACTTCCGAAATTTCTTTCCCATCAACGAAAATATTACACCTGTCTTCAGCACGAGTTGATCCTGGTCTAAATCTTATGAATTTTAAGGCTGCATCTCTTTCAATTAATATTTTTAGCATTGTTGTTTGTTTGTAGGGATAGAAAATGCATAGGTCGTCCGCATACATATATAATTTTCCTTGTAGTCCGAGGTTGTTTATGTCATTTAGATATATTTGAAGCAAGAGCGGTCCCAGAACACTGCCTTGGGGAACACCGCACAACACAGCTTCCATAGTGCTCATACTGGAATTTATCTGGACATAATGTTTCCGGTTTCTCAAATAGTCTTCAAATAGCTGCAGCTCTTTTCCCTTTACACCATAGTAAGATAGCTTTTGGCACAATATTATGTGATCCACCAAATCAAAAGCTTTTGAGAAATCGTAAAAAAACACCACCAACTCCAGAGAATCCTCGATCAAGACCGTCACAAATACAATTCACAACATTTACTGCAGCTTCTTCAGTTCCACATCCCTTTCTGAATCCGTATTGATTTTCAAATAGTAAATTCTCATTTTCGAAATACGTTGACAGTTGTGAATGTATAACTTTTTCAAAAACTTTATCAACGATTGAAAGTAACGAAATGGGTCTAAACTTCTCCAAAGTATTTGCATGAATTTCTTTAGGAATTGGCACAATTTTATGCGTCTTTAAAATTTCTGGAAAAGTAGAAGTGAATATTGTTGCATTAAAAATGTTGGCCAAATGCGGAGTCAACTCTTCTACACATTCAACAATTGTTGTTGAGGAAATTCCATCACTGCCAGTGCTTGTAGATTTATCCATACATGTTATTATGTTACGAATTTCAGTATTTGTAACACTTGAAAATATAAAACGATTCGAATGATTTCGTAGAGTTCTTAATAAATTGCAATTATCCGACGGATATACTTCAATTTGGTCCTTCAACTCCTGCACCGATCTTGAAAAATATTCGTTAAACTTTTCAGCTTTTATAGTATCACTATCAATAAATTCACCGAGTTCATCTTTAAGTTTAATTTCAGATTTGGATGCTCTTCCCAGCGATTCATTTAAACATTTCCAACATTTCTTAGGTTGTTGTTTAAATTTACATAAGTTTTCTTCGTAATATCTGTTCATAGATTCTTTAGTAGCTATTTTTATTACTCTACTTAATCTTTTTAGTACAGTCTCTAAATCATAGTTAGTATTCTTTTTTCTTAACTTCAGCAACTTCTTTTTATGCTCAATAAGGTATTGTAAATTACCTTTTATCCATGGGGCTATTTCGTACTTCAGCGAATAAGTGATGATAATTAACACATGTTTGGAATCAATTTTTTTTAATTGTTTAGAAAATAATGCTGAAAGAAAATTGTTTTCTTTAATTCTTCCAAAAATTTCAAATAATATTTATTGAATTTTTTTTAAGTAAATTTTCTTTGGCCGGAATTGCATTTGCAGATATAAAAACTTTTACAGCTGCACCACAAAAAATATTTTGGCGCGGAAGCTGGTTATCAAAATTTATATTATGGATTTCAAGGCCATCTATAGAAGATTTTTTTAAAATATTTCTAGCAATTTGCCTATATAGTACAGTAAATCTGTTATCTATTACACGTACTTTAACATCAGCGCCTTGCATTTCAGTATTAATTCCGTTAATAATTAGTAAAATGTAGGAAAGGTTTCTATTCCAATTCCAATTTCATGTTATTATCCATCAATTCACTTAACCCAAATGGTGCTAGCGTGACCATATGGTCACACACAAAAGACGTTCACCAATTTTTTTTTAAGTGGACCACTGATAACATGAAAGTTTTATATCGAAATTCGAAAAAAAAAACAAGTATGGAAAGGCTAAAGTCGGGCGGGGCCGACTATATAATACCCTACACCACTCCCTGCGTATGTACCACGCTTTGATTACTAAACCCACGTATTTTATCGGAGCAATTTTATGTAGTTCATATAAATTATACAGTTACTATAAATTCATATTTAACGAATATGATTAATAATATGGTAATTGGTCCAATTATCAGACAGACAAATACAAATTATACAGTAGTAATAGGATGAATCTCACCGACATTTGAAACGGGGGCTTAAACAACCGATCATACCCACTTTCAGCATAGGTGTTTCTAATTCCATTATAAACTGTTGTGTCAATTTTAAAGAAAAATCGGGTACAGTATGTGGTTTCTAACGCGGAAAAAGTGAAATAGGGAGCGACATTTGTATGGGAACTATATATAAATCTGAACCGATGTGATCCACTTTCGCCATAGATGTTTGTAGCTCAAATATGAGCTGGTTTGCCAAATTTTAAGCAAATCTGTTCAAATATGCTATTTCTAGAGCGGAAATAATCAATTCAGTGGCGAAATTTGTATTGAAGCTTTATATATATCTGAACCGATGTGGCTCATTTTTACCAGAGTTGTTTCTAGTTGAAATATAAGTAGTTATGCCAAATTTGAAGAAAATCTGCTGAAATATGTGGTTTCTAAAGAGTGATTTTTTTGAGGTTAGGATTTTCATGCATTAGTATTTGACAGATCACGTGGGATTTCAGACATGGTGTCAAAGAGAAAGATGCTCAGTATGCTTTGACATTTCATCATGAATAGACTTACTAACGAGCAACGCTTGCAAATCATTGAATTTTATTACCAAAATCAGTGTTCGGTTCGAAATGTGTTTCGCGCTTTACGTCCGATTTATGGTCTACATAATCGACCAAGTGAGCAAACAATTAATGCGATTGTGACCAAGTTTCGCACTCAGTTTACTTTATTGGACATTAAACCAACCACACGAATGCGTACAGTGCGTACAGAAGAGAATATTGCGTCTGTTTCTGAGAGTGTTGCTGAAGACCGTGAAATGTCGATTCGTCGCCGTTCGCAGCAATTGGGTTTGTGTTATTCGACCACATGGAAGATTTTACGCAAAGATCTTGGTGTAAAACCGTATAAAATACAGCTCGTGCAAGAACTGAAGCCAAACGATCTGCCACAACGTCGAATTTTCAGTGAATGGGCCCTAGAAAAGTTGGCAGAAAATCCGCTTTTTTATCGACAAATTTTGTTCAGCGATGAGGCTCATTTCTGGTTGAATGGCTACGTAAATAAACAAAATTGCCGCATTTGGAGTGAAGAGCAACCAGAAGCCGTTCAAGAACTGCCCATGAATCCCGAAAAATGCACTGTTTGGTGTGGTTTGTACGCTGGTGGAATCATTGGACCGTATTTTTTCAAAGATGCTGTTGGACGCAACGTTACGGTGAATGGCGATCGCTATCGTTCGATGCTAACAAACTTTTTGTTGCCAAAAATGGAAGAACTGAACTTGGTTGACATGTGGTTTCAACAAGATGGCGCTACATGCCACACAGCTCGCGATTCTATGGCCATTTTGAGGGAAAACTTCGGAGAACAATTCATCTCAAGAAATGGACCGGTAAGTTGGCCACCAAGATCATGCGATTTGACGCCTTTAGAATATTTTTTGTGGGGCTACGTCAAGTCTAAAGTCTACAGAAATAAGCCAGCAACTATTCCAGCTTTGGAAGACAACATTTCCGAAGAAATTCGGGCTATTCCGGCCGAAATGCTCGAAAAAGTTGCCCAAAATTGGACTTTCCGAATGGACCACCTAAGACGCAGCCGCGGTCAACATTTAAATGAAATTATCTTCAAAAAGTAAATGTCATGGACCAATCTAACGTTTCAAATAAAGAACCGATGAGATTTTGAAAAAAGTTATCAAGCTCTTAAAAAATCACCCTTTAGATCGAAAAGAGTCAAAACATAGGCGACATTTGTATGGGAGCTATATATAAATCTGAACCGATCTGACCTTTTTTTCCCACAGCTATTTCTAGTTAAAATAAATGACGTTTTGCTAAATTTGAAGAAAATCTGTAGAAATATGTGGTTTCTAGAGCGGAAAAAGTAAAATCGGAAGCAAAATTTGTATGGGAGCTATATCTAAATCTGAACCGATTTGCTTCAAATTAAATAGCGTTCGTCCTTATCCCACAAAACTTCGTTTTGCAAAGTTTCATTTAGTTCTAACAACAATTGCGACCTGGACTTTGATTACAAGAATAGACGGACGGACGGACATCGCTAAATCGACTCAAAAAGTGATTCTAACTCGATTGGTATACTTAACAATGGGTCTATCTCGCTTCCTTTTGGGTGTTACAAACAAATGCACAAAGACATTATACCCTATGGTGTAGGGAATTTAGATATGCTCGTACCACTTTTTTGGCGTCGACGTAGACAGCCAACGATGAATGCCACGATTCTAGCTGCAGCCGTTTTATTGTTGCCAAATTAATTTTTCGCGTCAACGCAGCCAGAGAACCGAATTTCATTCTTATAGCTGCAGCCGCACAGGCGCAGGTGAGTTTGATGTCCCAAGGACGAACTCTATTTAATTTGAAGTAAGTCGATTCAGATTTTGATATAGCCCCCATCCAAATTTCGCTCTCGATTTGGCTTTTTCCGATTTGGAAACCACATATTTTAGTCAATTTGCTTCAAACTCGGCACATTACCCTACAATTCAACTGGAAACATCTGTTGAGAAAATATCGGTTCAGATTTATTTATAGTTCCAATACAAATTTCGCTCTCGATTTGACTTTTTCAGCTCTAGAAGCCACATATTTTAATCGATTTACTTCAAATTTACCATAGCAACTTATATTATATATTCATCTGGAAACTTCTATTGTAAAATTGGTTCAGATAGGTTCAGATTTATATACAGCTCCCATGGTGTTGGGTCGGCCGCGTTTCGACTTGAACCTATTTATCTTTGTGTGATGAGTTTAAACGCGGGAAACGACTTTCGGTGCGATTTTTGGAAAGTGGGAGTGGAATTATGCGATTTAGCTCACCGAAAATCGTTTTACACAATCGCGTAATGTAAAGACTGCATAAGAAAAAATGGATCCATAGAGTCGATTTCACTTTAGGTGTCCCTAGTTGAAATAAAACAATACATGGACAGTATGAAAATATTTAAGATGTGGCTTCCAGAGCGGTTATTGTGCTATACAAAAATATGGACACACAAGTTCGTTTTCACGGTAGGTGATAATGTAATCCGAAACATAATATGATTTTGTAACTACTGGCGATAACACCTGCAGTTATCTTCAATCTACAGACCAAATTAATTTTTTTTAAACAAATCTTTATTTAAATTTTTGTGATTATGTATTGCATACACTGAAAGGTCAATATGTCTGGCCAGGCGAATTATTTCTCCTTCCCGAATTCAGTCAAAAATTGTGCGAAGGTTCAAGTCACATGCTGCACATTGTTCTTTGATACATCTGGTCCAGATTTCAGCAGTATTGCACCTACAACAATTCAATATATGTATTAAATAATATCTATATACAAATGAAAACATATTCGAACAGCTTCAATTGTTTGGATATGATTACCTTAGATTGGTATAAGGATGTTCAAAAAATTTAAATATTCATATTGAAGTTTTTCATCTGTTAGATTTGAAATTTAGCTTGCTTACACATTGTCCTGGTATTCTATCAGAGCTAGACATTTAGTGGCGGCTTCTTCAATGGGCTTCACTTTACTTTCAACGCCACCACTAAAAACATACGAGAGTCTTATCGCTGTATCATCGTTAAATTTTCCATCATCGTTAAGCTGAAAGATCCACCAAAAATTAATTCGGTTATTATTATATACTTATTATTAGTACCTAATAATAAATAATAATATCGGGGAAAATATATTTTGTTTTATTAGTTTTTGTGTTGTTTTATTACACAGTGCAACACGAAAAAATATTAGCTTATACAGACACCACTACGTGATAAAAGACCAAAAAAAGACCTGCATATCCCAGTTGTGCCCAAAGCCATGCACTTTTTATGGGCCCCAAAGATTTGGTGCATCGGTGTCATTTTTGATAATTTGTGATAATTTTCTCAGGATCGTATCTTGCAAACCGTTTGGAATTTTACTCTCTGAGGCAAATTTGTAGCTCTTGTCACAAAGAACAACAATTGTGAACATAAACTAAATAATAATAATAAAAAAACTTCATTTTCAAGGTCAAAAAATCGATTTTAACCTTTGGCACAATTCGTTTAGTTTGTTAGTATTTTTCATAACCTTTGTCCGAAATTCAAGAAAGTGTCCACGATTTTTATGTAATATTCTTGTTTTCATGATTTTACTGCAAAATTACCATTTCAGACGAGTTATTTTAAAAAGAACAGACATTACTCGACCGAACGAATGCGACCAAGAAAATATTTTTTCAAAATTCGCTGAAATTCGGTTTGTACATCCCCCATACATAGAAACACAAAATTAAGAATAATGGGGAATTTTAATTTTACCTAGGATAGGGATGACAAAGGGCGTGGCATGTAGACACTGTTTTCTTCGTTAGTTTTGAGACTGTTCGTAAACGGCGACATGAAAAATCGCCCAAAAACTGAAAAAATAGTCCAAAACGGAAAATGAAATTTCGCCCAGAAATAAATGAAAAATCACCCAAATCAAAAATGAAAAATCGCTCAAAAAAGGGTAATTTTTATTTCCGTTATAGTTAACGGGGAACAAAACCGAATGGAACACTTGAGGAATGCTTTTATTGCTAACATATATGTTAATACGATTCCACATTACGAAAAAAAACACACCTAATGTTTCAAAATAAAACTTACATATTTGGTTTCGCTGATGACACAGGCACGAAAACACCTGGCATTATCATCATCGGTTGAATTAAGGGACAGCCACTCGTCCGTTAGAGCTGAGGGAAGATAGAAATGCGTAAAGTATTTAGAAATAGAAAATAAATGTTCTATTCAAAAAACAATTAATTTAATAAAACAAATTGACTATGTCTTCAAATTTCGAATTTGAATCCAGATTTTTAATTTAACAAACCATTATCGCCGCCATGTTCATCTTGACATTTATTGAAAATGGACCTCAAGAACTCGCCGCGATATATATCATCCTAAGAAGCAAAAAAAAGCAAATAAAATGCAAATTTTAACATTTTGCTGAACTAACGATAACGATTTGAACTCACAAAACCACAGCAGAATGCCACGAATGTTACCAAAAATGCGACTGACTTCATTTTGTCTTATATCGCTTAACATAGACTAGCAACTGGATAATATAATATATAATGCTGGATAATGAAATCTTGCTGGACTATAAAAATAATTTAATTAAATAAAATTTTATTTGCTCCTAATGATGTTGGCAAACCAGTTACCGCGGCATTTCGAAACAAAAACTCTGCCTATATGTACAATAAATCGGGTCGGTTTGTATGAACCTTGGTTTGTTTAATGAATACTAAGGTTTCTTTTTTCCTGGAACTTTGGAATTCCCGGGAAATATTTTACATTACCCGGGAATTGCCGGTGAATGAAAAAAAATGAAAGAAGTATTATATTATATTAGAATTCTGATTCTAATTATGATATCCACACCCACATAACGAAAGGGGATATAAAAATATTTATACATCGGGATAGTTCCCAGCTATAGCTATCTAAATCTATATATGTGAGTAGTCTGACTGACTTATCATTGATCAGCCCCCAGACCAAACGGCTGATGCCAGGGTCATGACATTTTCAGGGTAGTTCCCAAATATGGCATAGACGTCGACTAAGGCATAGACGACGGGACAAAAAGGGATAAAAATGGTACCAACTAAAGTATTGTAGCTAGAATCGTGAAATTTGGTATGTAAATTCCCCTGACCGTGTAGAAGCGCTTTAAAATTGGATTTTTTCAAAATTTGTACTTTTAAGGGTTGCGAGGGACAAAAAGGGATGAAAATGGTATCTTTCGAAATTTGTACTTATAAGAGGTGAGCGGTACAAAAAGGGATAAAAATGGTACCAACTAAAGTAACGCAGCTAAAAACATGAAATTTGAGATGTAAGTTCTTCTGACCATGTCGAAACGCAGTAAAATTGGATTTTTCGAAATTTGTACTTATAAGAGGTGTGCGGGACAACAAGGGATAAAAATAGTACCAAATAGTAAATTCCTCTGACAATGTATAAGCGCATTAAAATTACATTTTTCAAAATTTTTACTTTAATTATTACAAAAAGGAATAAATAATGGTACTAATTTAAGTATTTCAGCTATAGTCATGAAATTTGTGTGTCAATTCCTCTGACAAGGTAGAAGCGCAAATCCTAATGGATTTTTTCGAAATTTATACCTATAAGATGTGAGCGGGACAAAAAGGGATAAAAATAGTACCAACTAAAATATTGCTGCTATAGTCGTGAAATTTGGTGCGTAAATTCCTCTGACAATGTAGACTTGCAACATAAATGGATTTTTCGAAATTTTTATTTTTAAGGGGAGAGCGGGACCAAAAGGGATAAAAATGGTGCCAATTTTAGGATTACAGCTAGAATCATGAAAATTAGTATGTAAATTCCTCTGACCATGTAGAAGCGCCATCAAAATGATTTTTTTTCGAATAAAAGGCTCTGCGGATTTATTTTTTTATTAAAAACTGGGTAGAAAATGATAATATATATAAAGGGTGATTTTTTAAGAGCTTGATAACTTTTTTTTTTTAAAAAAACGCATAAAATTTGCAAAATCTCATCGGTTCTTTATTTGAAACGTTAGATTGGTCCATGACATTTACTTTTTGAAGATAATTTCATTTAAATGTTGACCGCGGCTGCGTCTTAGGTGGTCCATTCGGAAAGTCCAATTTTGGGCAACTTTTTCGAGCATTTCGGCCGGAATAGCCCGAATTTCTTCGGAAATGTTGTCTTCCAAAGCTGGAATAGTTGCTGGCTTATTTCTGTAGACTTTAGACTTGACGTAGCCCCACAAAAAATAGTCTAAAGGCGTCAAATCGCATGATCTTGGTGGCCAACTTACCGGTCCATTTCTTGAGATGAATTGTTCTCCGAAGTTTTCCCTCAAAATGGCCATAGAATCGCGAGCTGTGTGGCATGTAGCGCCATCTTGTTGAAACCACATGTCAACCAAGTTCAGTTCTTCCATTTTTGGCAACAAAAAGTTTGTTAGCATCGAACGATAGCGATCGCCATTCACCGTAACGTTGCGTCCAACAGCATCTTTGAAAAAATACGGTCCAATGATTCCACCAGCGTACAAACCACACCAAACAGTGCATTTTTCGGGATGCATGGGCAGTTCTTGAACGGCTTCTGGTTGCTCTTCACTCCAAATGCGGCAATTTTGTTTATTTACGTAGCCATTCAACCAGAAATGAGCCTCATCGCTGAACAAAATTTGTCGATAAAAAAGCGGATTTTCACATTTCGAACCGAACACTGATTTTGGTAATAAAATTCAATGATTTGCAAGCGTTGCTCGTTAGTAAGTCTATTCATGATGAAATGTCAAAGCATACTGAGCATCTTTC
The DNA here is from genome assembly GCA_947397865.1 of Polietes domitor. Lineage (NCBI taxonomy): Eukaryota > Metazoa > Arthropoda > Insecta > Diptera > Muscidae > Polietes > Polietes domitor. The sequence goes on along the minus strand of OX377620.1, from coordinate 165,467,393 downwards.
TCTTTGACACCATGTCTGAAATCCCACGTGATCTGTCAAATACTAATGCATGAAAATCCTAACCTCAAAAAAATCACTCTTTATATATATATATATACGAAGGGCGTTCAGACAAAAAAGTGCACATTCCTTTGACTGTATATAAGTGCTATGTTTCTAATTTACTATTGTAGAAAAGAAAATCAAATAAATACTATCCTAAAACGGATAAAACGAATAACAAATACCTGGCTTTTTCGCATGCGAAGCAGCGGGTACTGCTAGTATTGAATAAAATCCGTTCAGATATGAGTACATCGACTTAGAATGTTATGGACCATGAAATATATTTACATAAATGTATAAAGGTCTAAAAATGTCGAATCCCCTATATTTATTATACCCTCCACCTCCAGGATGGGGGTATATTCACTTTGTCATTCCGTTTGTAACACCTTAAAATATTCATCGGAGACCCCATAAAGTATATATATACTGGGTCGTGGTAAAATTCTAAGATGATATAGCCATGTCCGTCTGTCTGTCTGTTGAAAGCACGATAGCGGCCGAACGAAATGAGCTATGAGGTTCAAATTTTTCCTAAATGTGTCTTATGGTTGCAGATCGGTTGGGATTGAAAATGGGCGAAATCGGCCCAGAGGGAAAATTTTTTCCCTCACAAGGACTAAAAATACCCCAAATATTTAGAGTATTTCAGCATGTTTTTTGAACATAATAGCTTGTATTTACTTGATATTTGCAATTCGCATTCCCTTTATAACATAAAAGGGCACCATAGAGTGATTTTTATTTCTAGGGGGCGAAATGGGACGAAAAGGGATTAAAAAGGTACCTATCAAACGACAACAGATAGAAACACGAAATTTGGCGTGTACATGCCTCTAATAGAGTAGATACATAATATACAAGTATTTTTTCTAAATTTGTACTATTAAGGGGTTAAATGGGATAGAGGGATAAAAATAGTACCAACCAAACGGCTGCACCTAGAATAATGATATTATTGCGTACACACATAAAATAAAGGAAATTTTCGAAATTCGTACTTTTAGGTTGTAAAATGGAAGAAGGGGATAAAAATTTTACCAAACTAATGGATGCAGCTAGAACCATGAAATTCGCGGTATACATTCCTCTGACTGTGTGACACGAAAAAAAAACGTTTTTCCAAATTCGTACTTTCAAGGGATTCAATGGGAGCAGAGGGATAAAAATGGTACCAACTAAAAGGCTACAGCTAGAATGATGAAATTTTCGAAAGTCGTACTTTTAAGGAGGAAAATGCCAAAAAGGGGATAAAAATGGCCGCAGATAGTATCATGTAATTGGGTATATACATTCCTCTGAGTGCATAGCCACGTAAAATATTTTTTTTCCAAATTCGTACTTTATTTTGTTGCTTTTACGACAAAAAATGGTATAATCATGAAGTTGTCTTATACTGCGTACGTGAGAGATAAGGTATTTTAAAAATGTTTACTTTTGAATTTAAAATAGATGGAAATACAACCAACCAAAGGAGATATCTTTAAAATGTGTACTTTTCTTATCAAAATAATACAGTCACTTTGTCTGCATCTGAAAATGCTTCTCTCTAATGGCGACTGGCAATCGCCTAATATTTAGGCATGTTCACTTTCACAATTACAGCATTGTATTTACATATAGTAGTAGATTTTAAACAGTGCGCATAAGTATACATTATAGTTTGAAATAGTAATCAAATATAGTAATTTGCAGAAACATATCACAATTTTCGTAATATGGTTCTGTACTTCTATGTCGACATCCTTTAATCTGCTGGTAATACTGTGGAATGTACTCCGTGGTGGAGTGTATATAAGATTCGGCCAGGCCGAACTTAACGACTTCTTACTTGTTTTACTTTGTTGTTGCCGATTTTGTGCTGCTATCACCTTAAATAACATACAATTCAAATAACTATTTAACAATGACAAGGAATATGATCTGTTTCGAGAATCAAAAATTAAAATTCGAATAAATTTAAAAATTATAAACCGCTCAAATAATTCAAATATCGTAAACCCAAAATCCACCTTTTCCGGGTTTTGGAATTTTTTATATGGAGACTAACAATTGAAATCTCCTCAAAAAGACGTTGGTTGCATTCTTATGATGTTCTGTTTTTAGCAGTCTCGTAGTGTCGATATGACGCCGATAGATTTTTTGATGCTATTCCAGCAAACAATTAACAATACAGACCCTTAAGGCGAATGTCCAACAAACCGTCACCAACATCTTAGAAAATTGGGTTAAAAGAATGCAAAGCCAGCCAAGACAGCCGCATTAAAATATCGACCTGAGACCCTATAAAGTATATATATATTTATAAAATTCTAGGACGATCTAGCCGTCTGTTGAAAGCACGCTAGCATCTAAACGAAAGAAGGTAGGACGCCAAAATTTTCCATAAATGCGTCTTATAGTCGTAGATAGGTTGGGATTGCAACTGGGCGAAATCGGTCCAAAGGGGGAAACATTTTCCCACACAAGGACTAAAAATATAATATATAACATAGTAACTCCTAATATTTTAGAATATTTAAGCATATTTTTCAATATGTCTGCATGTACTTACTTGATATTGGGTATGTGTATTCCCCCTATAACAAAAAGTACACCATAAAGTGATTTTTATTCGTAGGGGGTGAAATGGGACAAAAAGGGATAAAAATGGTATACAATAAACGACAAAAGCTAGAAACACGAAATACGGTGTGTACATTCCTCTAATTGAGTAAATACATAATATAAAAGTATTTTTATAAATTCGTACTTTTAAGGGGTAAAATGGGAATAGAGGGATACAAATGTTGCCAAACGGCTGCACATAGAATAATGAAATTCGGTGTATACATTCCTCTGACTGTGTAGACACGTATAATAAACGGATTTTTCGAATTTCGTACTTTTTGGGGTTAAAATTTAGAAAGCCGCACTCTTAAGGAGATAAAATAGGAAAAAGGAAATAAAAATGGTACCAACCAAATGGCCGCAGCTAGAATCATGGAATTCGGTGTACACATTCCTCTGACTGCAAAATAAAAAGAAAAAAATTGGAAAAAAATCGTATTATTTTTCTTTTACGGCAAAAATTGGTTGAATCATAAAGCTTGGTTATATCGCAATGTGGACGTAAGAGATAATGGATTTCCAAATTAGTACTTTTGGAATTAAAATAGGATGGAAATACAACCAATTGTAGCACCTATTATCTACCAATATTTATGGTATTTAACCTTTTTTGAAGATTGCTGTCTAATATTTACTTTTTGAATTGACTTGAGGTATTATTTCGATATGTAAACGTATTGGTAGCCTTGCCTTATAAGCGTGGTATAAAATAGTAACAAGTAAGGAAGCTTAAAGTCGGGCGTGGCCGACTACATGATACTCTACACCTAGTCATTGTACCCTGTGGTGTAGGATATTAAAAGGTCGTTGCATTTGAACAGGGTGATATACGATACAGCTATAAGACGAGAATATACTATAAATTTCAAACTTCTATCTGTATTTATAAGAAAATTGAACACAAACTTTGAATGGGAGCTATATACAAATCTGAACCGATCCATTTTTAGCATAGGTTTTCTAGTTGAAATATTAGACGTTTTCCCAAATTTGATGAAAATCAGTTATAAAGGGTCCGCTAAATAACTTTTTTTTTGAAAATGCTATAAAAAAAACTACTGAATATTTTCTCAAATTTCTTTTTTGAAAGTACAATCCTTCCGGTTAATAATGGAAAATAATTTCATTCAAATGGCTGCCTCGGCTGGCCATGCAGTAGCCTACACGATCGGTCCAATTTTTAAGCACATTATCGATTGTGTGCAGCTGTATTTCACCAATGGCTTCACGAATATTGTCCTTTAAAGCGTCAATTGTCTCTGACTTGTCGGCGTAACACTTATCTTTGAGGGCACCCCACAAATAATAGTCCAACGGTTAAATAGTTGAAAAAAAAAAACGTTAGATATGGTTTCTACAGCGGAAAGAATCAAATCGGGGGAGTCATTTATATGGGAGCTACATATATATCTGAACCGATGTGACCCACTTTCGCCATAGATGTTTCTATTTGAAATATCAACTGATGCCCCGAATTATAAGAATATCGTTTCAAATATGCTATTTCTAAGGCGGAAATAATCAAGTCGGTGGAGAAATTTATATGGGAGCTATATATATATATCTGAACCGATCTAGCCCATTTCAACAGAGCTATTTCTAGTCGAAATATAGGTTGTTTGCAAAAGTGAAGAAAATATGTGGTTTCTAGAGCGGAAAGAGTCAAATCGGAGGAGACATTTGTATGGGAGATATATATATAAATCTGAACCGATACCAAGAGCTGTTTCTAGTTAAAATATATGGTGTTTCGTCAAATTGGAAGAAAATCTGCTGCAATCTGTGGTTTCTAAAGCGGAAAGAGTAAAAAAAATTGTATGGAAGCTAAAGGGTGATTTTTTAGCTATTAGGACTGATTTTCTTTAAGCCGGGATAACAAGCTGCGATAAGAAAAACTTTAATAAAAATTTATTTTTTCGTTCAAAATAAAAATTTATTTTTTCGTTCAAAATAAAAAAATATTTTTTTCACATTGTCTCCAACTACAATATAAATAAATGTATCAAAAGAAATTTTCAAAAAAATATTTGTGTTGACTTTATTGGACTAAGCCTCGATATCCATCATTTTGACTTGCACTGGATAATTATCCAGGCTAAGTCAAACATTTTTAACACAAAATTATTTCTTCAAAATTTGTTTTCACACACACATTGACATTGCTTTTGGCGGCAATTTTAAAAAAGAATTCTTTATTTTGAGTGAAATTTTAACATTTTATTTAGATTTTTGTTATCGCAGCTTAGTTATCCAGTCTTAAAGAAAACCAGTAAGGAAAGGCTAAAGTCGGGCGGGGCCGACTCTATGATACACTCCACTTTCAATCCGAATACAATTCAATTCGGTGAAAAAGTGAAAACGGGAAGGTTTTTTGTATCCTGTAAATGTATGTGTTTGACAAAAAATTTTATATCGGAAAGGACATTTGTATGAGGATATATTGAAACCTGGAACGAAATAGGTGAAATATAAAATGTATAGTTTGGCCAAAATCGGTTAAACTTATGGGAGCAACATTTGAATTTGGGCTATATTTAAATCTGAACCGATCTTACCCACTTTCACCATAGTTTTGTTTAGATGTTGTGCGAAATTTAAAGAAACTCGAGCACAATATGTGGCTTTTAAAGCGGCAAAAGTCAAATCGGGAGCGACATTTGTATGGGGGCTATATCTAAATCTGAACCGATCTTACCTAATTTCTGCATAGTGTTTCTAGTTGGATTATAAGATGTTGTCCCAAATTTAAAGAAAATCGGGTACAATATATGGTTTTTAGAGCGCAAAATTCAAATCGGGAGCGACATTTGTATGGGGCCTATATCTAAATCTGAACCGATCTAGCCCGCTTTAGCCACAGGTGTTTCTAGTTAGATTATAAGATGTTGTGCGAAATTTAAAGAAAATCTATTAGAATATGTGGCATTTAAAGCGGAAAAAGTCAAATCGGGAGCGACATTTATATGGGGGCTATATCTAAATCTGAACCGATCTTACCCAATTTCTGCATAGGTGTTTCTAGTAAGATTATAATATGTTGTGCCAAATTTAAAGAAAATCGAGTACAATATGTGGTTTCTACAGAGGAAAATGTCAAATCGGGAACGACATTTGTATGGGGGCTATATCTAAATCTGAACCGATATGACCTATTTTCGCCATAGATGTTCGTAGTTTAAATATAAGATGTTTTGCCAAATCTGAAGACAATCTGACACAATATGTGGTTTCTAGAGCGGAAAAAGTCAAATCGGGAGCGAAATTTGTGTGGGAGCTATATATAAATCTGAACCGATCTGTCCGATATTCACCATGGGAGTTTCTAGTAGAAATATAAGATGTTTTACCAAATCTGAAGACAATCTGATACAATATGTGGTTTCTAGAGCGGAAAGAGTCAAATCGGGAGCGAAATTTGTATGGGAGCTATATATAAATCTGAGCCGATCTGACCGATATTCACCATGGGTGTTTCTAGTGGAAATATAAGATGTTTTACCAAATCTGAAGACAATCTGATACATTATGTGGTCTCTAGAGCGGAAAAAGTCAAATCGGGAGAGAAATTTGTATGGGAGCTATATATAAATCTGAACCGATCTAACACATTTTTACCACAGGTATTTCTAGTTACAATATAAGATGTTTTGCCATTTTTAAAGAAAATCTGTTGTAATATGTGGTATCTAGAGTGAAAAGAGTCAAATCGGGAGTGAAATTCGTATGGGGGCTATATCTAAATCTGAACCGATTTTCTTCAAATTAAATAGCGTTCGTCCTTATCCCGAAAAACATCGTTGTGCAAAGTTTCATTTGGTTCTGTCTACAATTGCGACCTGTATCGTGATTACAAGAATAGATGGACGGACGGACGGACGGACGGACGGACGGACGGACGGACGGACGGACGGACAGACAGACGGACATTGCTAAATCGACTCAGAAAGTGATTCTAAGACGATCGGTATAATTAACAATGGGTCTATCTCGTTTCCTTTTGGGTGTTACAAACAAATGCACAAAGACATAATACTCTCGTGGAGTGTATAAACAGTCATATTATCTTTTTGGCAACACTGGTTTAAACAGCTGACGCACGTTTCGTGTTTTGTTTCACTGTCAAACATTTTCAATTTGGTCTATAATTTAACCATGACCAGTCTTACAAACGAACAACGCTTGCAAATTATTGAATTTTATTATCAAAATGCGTGCTCTGTTAAGAAAGTTCATCGCGCGCTTCTTCCATTTTATGGTCAGTTTAATCGACCCACTGAAGCGGTTGTGACTAAAATTTGCACCAAATTTACATTGTTGGACATTAAACCACCAACACGCTTACGTAGAGTGCGAACTGAAGAAAATGTCGCAGCTGTATCGGCCAGTGTTAATGATGACCATCAATTATCGATTCGTCGCCGTTCGCAGCAATTGGGCCGCTGTTACTCAAAAACGTTGAAATGCCAAAATTGGACTAAGCGGATGGACCATTTGAGGCGCAGTCAAGGTCAACATTTGCATGAAATAATCTTCAAACATTAAATTATATGGACCGTACTATCGATTCAAATAAAGGTTTCATGCATTTTTCTGAATTTTATGTGTTTTTTTTTTGAAAAACTTTTTTATAGCTTTTAAAAAATCATCCATTATATCTAAATCTGAACCGATTTTCTTCAAATTAAATAGCGTTTGTCCTTATCCCATAAAATTTCGTTGTGCAAAGTTTCATTTAGATCTAACAACAATTGCTATCTGTACATTGAATACAAGAATAGTTGGACAGACGGACGGACAGGCATTGCTAAATCGACCCAAAAAGTGATTCTAAGTCGACAGGTATAATAAACGATCTCGTTTCCTTTTGGCCTTACAAACAAATGTAATGTTTGGCTATATTAAACAACAAGTAAGGAAAGGCTAAACAACAAGTAAGGAAATTTTTGTATGTTTCCTAATCATAGGCTAATATGACCTGGTCCATTTTGTCAAATCGAAAAGAATATTTGTATCGGGGTTATATCCAAACGTGGAATAAAGTGACTAACTTTCACAATAAGTTCTTCCAGTTCATATATAACGTGTTATGCACTTTGAAGAAATTCAAAAAAAATTGGGCGGAAAAAGTCTATCAGGTAGCGAAATTTTTATAGCTCCTATATATGTAAATCTGAACCGATCTGTCCCATTTTCACCATGGGTGTTTCTAGTTAAAATATAAGATATTTTGAAAGATTTGAAGAATATCTATTGAAATATGTGGTTTATAGAGTAGAAAAAGTGAAATCGGGTGTGAAATTTGTGTGGGAGCTAAATATAAATCTGCACCGATCTAACACATTTTTACCACAGGAGTTTTTAGTTCAAATATAAGATGTTTTGGCAATTTTGAAGAAAATCTGTTGTAATATGTTATATCTAGAGTGAAAGGAGGAGTATATTTAAATCTGAACCGATTTTCTTCAAATTGAATAGCGTTCGTCCTTGTGCCGAAAAACTCCCTTGTGCAAGTTTCATTTGGTTCTGCCTACAATTGCGACCTGTATCACAATACATTACAAGAATAGAAGGACAGACAGACGGACATTGCTAAATCGGTTCAAAAATTGATTCTAAGTCGATCGGTATAATTAACAATGGGTTTATCTACCTTCCTTTTTGGTGTTACAAACAAATGCACAAAGACATAATACTCTCGTGGAATCCATGATGGAGGGTATATAAAGTTCGGCCCGGCCGAATCTAAGCCTATTTTTCATTGTTAGTACCTACTTTGGTCAGACTTGTTGCCTACCATTGTGTTTGACTTAGAAACATCTATTGTATAGGGTGTTTTTTTATTGAGGTATAGAACTTCGAATTGAAATAAAACACAAGAATCGTTTTAATGTCCATCAATTTGGCTTTATTGGAAGGATAATTTTATGCCATTAATGTTTAAATATGATTTCGGGCATGTGGCCGCCGCGGCTGGCTCGAATATAGCCAATTCTACAGGTCCAATTTTCAACCACTCCAATTGCTGTGCACGGTGGCGAATCGATTCATTCGGGTCCTCTTCAACACTTTGCTCTACAGCGGCAATTGTTTCTTCGGTGCGCACTGTTCGACGTCTCTGCGGATGCGTATTATCACATAGAGTAAACGTAGTGCGAAAACGATCCATGGTTAACCGAATAAATTGCTCTGATGGACGATTATGTCGACCATAAAATGGACGGAGCTTGCGGTGAACTTCGCGAACTGAACCATTACTTTCGAAATAAATTTGCACGATTTGAAGCGTTGTTCTTTTGTCAACCTGTTCATGGTGAAATGGCAAACCAAACTAAATATTAATCACTTGATAGCTGACAAAATGGCCGCCAGTTAAAAAAGTGATGCCAACTTAAAGTTCTATACCCCAATAAAAAACACCCTTTAGATGTGGATCACATTGGTCGCTGCTTTGATATAGACCCCTAGAATTTTCGCCGCCACATTTGACTTCTTGACTTTTTTGGTTCAAATTTGCATTGTGTTGTGTTATTATACCCTCCACCTCCAGGATGGGGGTATACTAACTTTGTCATTCCGTTTGTAACACCTTGAAATATCGACCTGCGACCCTATAAAGTATATATATTCTTGATCGTCATAAAATTCTAAGACGATCTAGCCATGTCCGTCCGTCCGTCCGTCTGTTGAAAGCACGCTAGCATCTAAACGAAAGGAGCTAGAATGTTCAAATTTTCCATAAATGCGTCTTATAGTCGTAGATCGGTTGGGATTGAAATGGGGCGAAATCGGCCCAAAGGGAAAAAATTTTCCCTCACAAGGACTAAAAATACCCATAATATTTCAGCGTATTTAAGCATGTTTTTTGAATATTTCTGTTTATATTTGCTTGATATTTGGTATGCGCATTCCCCTTATAGCAAAAACGTCCACCATAAAGTGATTCTTATTTGTAGGGGGTGAAATGGGGCACAAAAGGGACAAAAATGGCACATATTAAACGACAACAGCTAGAAACACGAAATTCGGTGTGTACATTTCTCTAATTGAGTAGGTACATAATATAAAAGTATTTTTTCCACATTCATACTTTTAAGGGGTAAATGGGAATAGAGGGATAAAAATGGTACCAACCAAACGGCTGTACCTAGAATAATGAAATTCGGTGTATACATTCCTCTGATTGCATAGATAAGTAAAATACACGGATTTTTCAAAATTCGTACCTTTTGGGGTTAAAATTAAAAAAAGGGATAAAAATAGTACCAATCTAATGACCGCAGCTAGAGTCATGAAATTCGGAGTATACATCCCTCTGAGTGTGAAGACACGGAAAATAAACTGATTTTTCGAAAATATAGATAAAAATAGTACCAATCAAATGACCACAGCTAGAGTCATGAAATTCGGAGTATACATTCCTCTGACTGCGAAGACACGGAAAATAGACGAATTTTTCGAAATTAGTATATTCAAGGGATACAATGGTACAGAGGGATAAAAATAGTACCAACTAAACGACTACAACTAGAATGATAAAATTCTAATTGCGTAGTAACGTCAAGGGGGTAAAAATGGTACCAACCAAATGGAATAATGGAATTCGGTGTATACATTCCTCTGACTGCATAGACACGCAAAATAAAAAGTTTTTTTTTCCAAATTCGTACTTTTTCTTTTACGTCAAAAATTGGTTGAATCATGAAGTTAGGTTATTTTGCACTATGTACATCTGATAATGGATTTTCAAAATTTGTACTTTTGAAATTCAAATAGAATGGAAATACAATCAAATGTAGCACCCACTATCTACCAATATTTATGGCTTTGAAAATATTTTTCAAAAATATAAATAGAAAAATAAATATTTTTTGAATTGACGTATTGGTAGCCTTGCCTTATAAGCGTGGTTTGAAATAATTAAAATATTATATTTATTTATAAAATTAATTTTTCAATATTTGTATTTGTTTTGGTTTGGCTATATTAAAAAAATTATATTTTCCTGTAATATTACTGCACTTCTACGAAAACAGACAACCTCTGTGGAATTCAATCCATGGTGGAGGGTATAAAAAGTTCGACCCGGCCGAACTTAACTCCGTTTTTACTTGTATTTTCACTGACGTTGTTAATATTAATATTCTAGATTAGAAATAAAACCTTGTAATGGCGATTGCGAGTGGAGGATATCATATAGTCGGCTCCGCACGACTTTAGCCTTTCCTTAATTGTTTTAGCTTCATGTTTCTTTACACAGGCATAGCAAGGTGTTTTAGTGTGGTTTTCTAAACCACAAATGAGACAATTTTAACAATTAACGAATCCGTAAATATAATAATGAGCATCATTGTTAAATATAAGTTAATTAGAAAAGACTTTTAAATTCCCGACCGGCCCCAGAATTAAAAATTCAACTTCGCTATATGAAAAATAAAACAACATTTAATTACAAAAACATATTTTATTTAAATTATGTCTTTTTTTATATGATCACTGAATTATAAATTGCAAACAAATGCTCCATCAATTAGTTGGTTTGTAAAGTTTCAAGGCGCAGGATTCGCACATACTAACAATACACTTGACGAAGTTTTCGCCGTTGTTGCACCTGGAAAAAATAAGACGAGTTGTTAAATAATTCAATGAAAAATATGTCGGCAATATTTAAAGTTCGCAATTGACAATGTTTAATATGTACTATCTTCTAAATGACACAATGTAATACCTCAATGCGAAATTCCTCATTATATTAATAAATGCAAAATAATTTTTTTAATTTATAAGTAAAAAATTTAGGTCCGGAACACAAAATTCTGCTCTTGTGAAAAATAGCGTCAAAGCAACTGCGCCATGATCGACAAATCGCTAATAATGGATTTTATATACTTTGGGTTAGGCTCACAGATACAAAATTTTGCTTGTTTATAATGGCTTTTAAAAAACCCGCAAATAATTCCATGAAATTTTACAACATCCAAATTTAAAATTTTGAATGCCTGTAATTTTGACCTCGTTTGGTACTTACATATTCTCTTCGTATTCTTGTACTTCAAGACATTTCATAGCGGCTTCCTCAATATCCTTCGTTTTGGTTTCATCGCCACCATTTAAAACTTGGGAAAGTCTTGCGGCAGTATCCCCCTTAAATTTGCCAGCATCATCTAACTGAAACGTGGATAGAATTATAGATTAGAAAATATCTCTCTGAGATTTGGATATATGAGAAAAGTTGTTCAAAATTTTAAATATTTGATTTGAACTGGCATATTCAATATCTAAATATCAATATACCTAATTGCACTTTCGAACACAAAACTTACATAATTACATTTGGTAAAGATACAGGCGCGGAAACATTTGCCATTTTCATCACGGGATTCCTTGAGACCCACAAAGTCTTGATAATGAACTGAAAGTTAAATCCATCATATTAGATCAGTAGGGAAGTTTGATAAAAAATTTCCGAAAGTTTTCGTCATACCTTTATCACCACCATGTTCTTCCAGGCATTTTCCAACAATTGGTTTCAGAGAATCGCCCACACATTCGTCTTCCTATAAAGATAAAAAAAAAAACAGAAAAAATAGTTCATCAACTTGAAAAATGCCCGTGATTTTTGCTCGAGAACTCCAACTAACAGAACCGTAACAAACTGCGACGACGATTGTTAACAAAATTGCGATGGTCTTCATGTTGACACTCTCTCTCTCGATTAACAAGGATTAGTAACTATAGTGCAGGGCCAGCGCTCTTCTATATATATATAAAAATAGAACGCTTTCTAGACCAAGTACCAAAATATCATAGTCGTGAATCCATAACTCGATCAACGATCACACTAATGATGTTGATATACCAGTTGCGGACATATTAAATAACCTTTATTAGTTCATAAATAAGAGATTTCTGTATTGTCTTGTATAGCCAGCCATTCGGAAGCACAAAATAAATCCCATGGGAACAAGGGGAAGGTTACCTCAAGCAATGAATGGACTGTGCGATACCGCTGTGGAACAAATTATTTTAAGGTAATCTTTCCTGTAGGGATTTTATGTATCTAATTATGAGTAGAAAGCCATTTTTGCCAAATATACTTATAGCCCAGCTGGTCTGAGTTCATTTTTAAAGTGGGTCAACGTTTTAATCTTTTGAACGAAGGGAGCATTATACTAAGTGAACAAAATGTTGAAAGTTCATGTCTGAGAGAATTCTCAGAATTTTATGAGAATCAGTTTTGTGGAAAATCTTAACCCTCCAGCTTCTCTTTGTATGGGCCAATTTGACCCTTTTTCGAGAAAAGCACAAAAAAAAAAACAAAAACAAGTAAAAACGGCGTTAAGTTCGGCCGGGCCGATCTATATATACCCTCCACCATGGATTGCATTCCACAGAGGCTGTCGATTTTCGTAGAAGTGCAGTAATATTAAAGGAATATATATATTTTTTAATATAGCCCAAACAAAACAAATACAAATATTGAAAAGATGGGGTATATTCACTATGTCATTCCGTTTGTAACACCTTAAAATATTCGTCGGAGACCCCAAAAAGTGTATATATTCTGGGTCGTGGAAAAACTCTAAGACGATATAGCCATGACGGACGGAATTTCTGTCTGGTGAAAGCCCTCTAGCTTCCGAACGAAATGAACTAGGTGCTTCAAAATGCTTCCTTCAAAAGGACTAAAAATACCCATAATAACCCCTAATATATAAAGTATTTAAGATTTTTTTCAATGTGTCTGCTTGTACTTTCTTGATATTGGGTATGCGCATTCCCCCTATAACAAAACTGTGCACCATAAAGCGATTTTTATTCGTAGGGGGAGAAATGGGGCAAAAAGGGATAAAAATGGTACATATTAAACGACAGCAGCTAGAAACATGAAATTCGGTGTGTATATTCCTCTAATTGACTAGATACATAATATAAAAACAGTTTTTCCAAATTCGTACTTATTTGCGTGTCTATGCAGTCAGAGGAATGTATACACCGAATTCCATGATTATAGCTGCAGACATTTGTTTGGTACCATTTTTATCCCCTTTTTCCTATTTTACCCCCTTTGGAGTACGACTTTTAAAATCTCTTTATTTTACGTTACCACAGGATATTTTAGTTAAAATATAAGATGTTTTGAAGAAAATCTGTTGTAATATCTGGTATATAAAGTGAAAAAAGAGAAATTGGTAGCGAAATTCGTATGGGGGCTATATCTAAATATGAACCGATTTTTTTTTTCATATTAAATAGCGTTCGTCCTTATACCTTACCGAAAAACTTCATTGTGCAAAGTTTCATTTGGTTCCGTCTACAATTGCGACCTGTATCGTGATTACAAGAATAGATGGGCAGACGTCTGTCTGTGTGTAAAAAAGTGATTCTCATTCGATCGGTATAATTAACAAATGGATAGACCTTCCCTTCCTTTTGGGTGTTATAAACACAAGCACAAATGCATAATACTCTCGTGCAGTGTATAAAAATAAATATTCTTATATTTTCAAAAAAGCTTAAATATTATAAATATTGGTAGGTAGTGGTTGCCACAGTTGGTTGTATTTCCATTCTATTTTAATACAAATTTTGAAAATCTATTATCTCATGTACATAGTGTAAAATAACTTAACTTCATGATTCAACCAATTTTTACCTTAAAAGTAGGAATTTGGAAAAATCTTATTTTGCGTGTCTTTGCAGTTTCATGATTCTAGCTGCGCCCATTTAGTTGGTACCATTTTTATCCCCTTTTTCCAATTTTACCCCCTAAAGAGTAGGACTATCTAAAATCTCTTTCTTTTAGGTGTATACGCAATTAGAGGGATGTACGCACCGAATTTCATCATTCCAGCTGTATTCAATTAGTTGGTACTATTTTTATCCCTGTTCCCATTGTATCCCTTGAAAGTATGAATTTGGAAAAAACCTTTTATTTTTCGTGTCTACGCAGCCAGAGGAATGTATACTCCGATTTTCATGACTCCAGCTGCTGTCATTTGGTTGGTACTATTTTTATGCCCTTTTTCCATTTGAACCCCAAAAAGTACGAATTTCGGAAAATCCTTCTATTTTACGTGCATACGCAATCAAAGGAATGTATACACCGAATTTCATTATTCTAGGTGCAGCCGTTTAGTTGGTACCATTTTTATCCCTCTACTCCCATTTTATCCCTTAAAAGTACGAATTTGAAAAAATACTTTTATATTATTTATCTACTGAATTAGAGGAATGTACACAGCGAATTTCGTGTTTCTAGCTGTTGTCGTTTAATAGGTACCATTTTTATCCCTTTTTGTCCCATTTCACTCCCTACGAATAAAAATCGTGCACGTTTTTGTTATCGGGAGGAATGCGCATACCCAATATCAAGTAAGTACAAGCAGACATATTGAAAAAATATGCTTAAATACTCTAAAATAGTATGGGTTTTTTCAGTCCTTGTGAGGGAAAAAGTTTTCACTTTGGTCCGATTTCGCCCAGTTTCAATCCCAACCGATCTACGACTATAAGACGTATTAATGCATAATTTGGGCTTCCTTGCTCCTTTCGTTTAGATGCTACTAGTGTGCTTTCAACAGACGTACGGACATGGCTAGATCGTCTTAGAATTTTATGACGATCAAGAATATATATACTTTATAGGGTCTCAGGTCGACATTTCAAGGTGTTACAAACAGAATGACAAAGTTAGTAAACCCCCATTCTGGAGGTGGAGGGTATAAAAATGATGAATTAGTTTTGGGTGTTATAAACCATTAATACCCTAATGGGGGGTATAAAATGCGGATGATGTCGTGTTTGCATTTTAGCAGTCTAGCTACATCTAGCGGTGGGTAGGGGAAATATTGTGAACAGAGAAAAGTATGCAACGCAAGTGAACCTAATTTTAACCTATAAAACAACTTTTCAGGGTGATGACCTTTTCCTTGTAAAATTAGCCAAAGATGGAGGTTACGAAAAGCCATTATAAAATAATGTTCTCTTGCATTGTTTTATTCTATAAATATAAAGCAAAAATACAGTAGCATAATAAACAAAACTACAAACACAAGTGAAGACAGTTTTTTTATAAGTGCTGTAAGTGTTCCTAACTGAAATATAACGTGATGTAGAAAATACGTCTAAAATCGAGATCCATGGTCCACTTCATCAGTAAGTGTTCCTATGTAAAATAATCCATGATCTGGAAATTGTAATCCAGATCCGATGTAATATGAAGGATTTAAAACGATAATATTGAAAATTGGTGGGACAGTTGTATTTGGAAACATTGACCCATATGGTCCAATTTTCGGATAGGTATTCCGAGAGTAAATATAATATGATCTGAAAAATTAGAAAAATTATAATATGATCTGAAAATTAGAAATTTGACACAACATCTTACAATCCAACTAGAAACAACTGTGCAGCAATTCGGTAAGATCGGTTCAGATTTAGATATAGCCCCATACAAGTGTCGCTCCCGATTTGACATTTTCCGCTCTAGAAACCACATATTGTACCTGATTTTCTTTAAATTTGGCACAACATCTTACAATCCAACTAGAAACACCTATGCAGAAAGTGGGTAAGATCGGTTCAGATTTAGATATAGCCCCATACAAATGTCGCTCCCGATTTGACATTTTCCGCTCTAGAAACCCCATATTATACACGATTTTTTTAAATTTGACACAACATCTTACAATCCAACTAGAAACAACAATTCGGTAAGATCGGTTCAGATTTAGATATAGCCCCCATACCAATGTCGCTCCCGATTTGACATTTTCCGCTCTAGAAACCCCATATTGTCCCCGATTTTCTTTAAATTTGGCACAACATCTTATAATCCAACTAGAAACAACTGTGCAGCAATTCGGTAAGATCGGTTCAGATTTAGATATAGCCCCATACAAATGTCGCTCCCGATTTGACATTTTCCGCTCAAGAAACCACATATTGTCCCCGATTTTCTTTAAATTTGGCACAACATCTTACAATCGAACTAGAAACAACTGTGCAGCAATTCGGTAAGATCGGTTCAGATTTAGATATAGCCCCATACAAATGTCGCTCCCGATTTGACATTTTCCGCTCTAGAAACCACATATTATACTCGATTTTTTTAAATTTGACACAACATCTTACAATCCAACTAGAAACAACAATTCGGTAAGATCGGTTCAGATTTAGATATAGCCGCATACCAATGTCGCTCCCGATTTGACATTTTCCGCTCTAGAAACCCCATATTATACTCGATTTTCTTTAAATTTGACACAACATCTTACAATCCAACTAGAAACAACTGTGCAGCAATTCGGTAAGATCGGTTCAGATTTAGATATAGCCCCATACAAATGTCGCTCCCGATTTGACATTTTCCGCTCAAGAAACCACATATTGTCCCCGATTTTCTTTAAATTTGGGACAACATCTTACAATCGAACTAGAAACAACTGTGCAGCAATTCGGTAAGATCGGTTCAGATTTAGATATAGCCCCATACAAATGTCGCTCCCGATTTGACATTTTCCGCTCTAGAAACCACATATTATACTCGATTTTTTTAAATTTGACACAACATCTTACAATCCAACTAGAAACAACAATTCGGTAAGATCGGTTCAGATTTAGATATAGCCGCATACCAATGTCGCTCCCGATTTGACATTTTCCGCTCTAGAAACCCCATATTATACTCGATTTTCTTTAAATTTGACACAACATCTTACAATCCAACTAGAAACAACTGTGCAGCAATTCGGTAAGATCGGTTCAGATTTAGATATAGCCCCATACAAATGTCGCTCCCGATTTGACATTTTCCGCTCTAGAAACCACATATTATACTCGATTTTCTTTAAATTTGGCACAACATCTTATAATCAAACCAGAAACACCTATGCAGAAATTCGGTAAGATCGGTTCAGATTTAGATATAGCCCCATACAAATGTCGCTCCCGATTTGACATTTTCCGCTCTAGAAACCACATATTATACACGATTTTCTTTAAAATTGGCACAACATCTTATAATCCAACTAGAAACACCTATGCAGAAATTCGGTAAGATCGGTTCAGATTTAGATATAGCCCCCATACAAATGTCGCTCCCGATTTGACATTTTCCGCTCTAGAAACCCCATATTATACTCGATTTTTTTTAAATTTGACACAACATCTTAAAATCCAACTAGAAACAACTGTGCAGCAATTCGGTAAGATCGGTTCAGATTTAGATATAGCCCCATACAAATGTCGCTCCCGATTTGACATTTTCCGCTCTAGAAACCACATATTATACTCGATTTTCTTTAAATTTGGCACAACATCTTATAATCAAACCAGAAACACCTATGAAGAAATTCGGTAAGATCGGTTCAGATTTAGATATAGCCCCATACAAATGTCGCTCCCGATTTGACATTTTCCGCTCTAGAAACCACATATTGTACCCGATTTTCTTTAAATTTGGCACAACATCTTACAATCCAACTAGAAACAACAATTCGGTAAGATCGATTCAGATTTAGATATAGCCCCCATACAAATGTCGCTCCCGATTTGACATTTTCCGCTCTAGAAACCCCATATTATACTCGATTTTCTTTAAATTTGACACAATATCTTACAATCCAACTAGAAACACCTATGCAGAAAGTGGGTAAGATCGGTTCAGATTTAGATATAGCCCCCATACAAATGTCGCTCCCGATTTGACATTTTCCGCTCTAGAAACCACATATTGTACCCTATTTTCTTTAAATTTTGCACAACATCTTACAATCCAACTAGAAACACCTATGCAGAAAGTGGGTAAGATCGGTTCAGATTTAAATAAAGCCACCATACAAATGTCGCTCCGATTTGACTTTTCCACTCTAGAAACTACATATTTTACCCGATATTCTTCCAATTTGCCACAAGAACTTATAATCCAACAAGAAATATCTCTGGTGAAAATGAGTCAAATCGGTTCAGATTCAAATATAGCCCCCATATAATTGTCGCTCCCGATTTGAATTTTTTCGGCTCTAAAACCCACATAAATTAACTTATTTTCTTCAAATTTGGCACAACACCTTATATTTCAACTAGAAACATCTGTGGTGAAAATTGGTGGAATCGGTTCAGATTTATATATAGCTCCCATACAAATGTCGCTCCCGATTTGACTTTTTCCACTTTACAAACTACAGATTTTACCCGACCTTCTTTCAATTTGGCACAACAACTTATAATCCAACAAGAAATATCTCTGGTGACAATGAGTCAAATCGGTTCAGATTCAATTATATCCCTCATACAAATGTCACTCCCGATTTGACTTTTTCTGCTCTATAAACCACTTAAGTTAGCAGATGTTCTTTAAATTTGGCGCAACACCTTATATTTCGTTTGTGATGAAAATCGGTCAAATCGGTTCAGATTTAGATATAGAAACCATACATATTTTGCTCCCAGTTTAACTTTTTCCGCTCTAGAAGCCACATATTTTAACAGAATTTCTACAAATTTGGCACACTACCTTATATTTTAACTAAAAATATCTGTGATGAAAATATGGTGGTGAAATATCTGTGATGATATAGCCACCATACAAATATCCCTCCCGATTTGATATTCCAGGAACAATTTGATATTTCAAAAAGAAGTAAAAGTGACTGTACCCAATATATATATATAGAATATCTACTGAAAACTTCTACTCCTTCCTTCAGATTTGAGAAAACTAATTTTTACTGAATGGTGAGGTCATCGTTTGCCTTAAGCCAACGAGCCAGCCATATAAACCACTTAAGTTAGCAGATGTTCTTTAAATTTGGCGCAACACCTTATATTTCGTTTGTGATGAAAATCGGTCAAATCGGTTCAGATTTAGATATAGAAACCATACATATTTTGCTCCCAGTTTAACTTTTTCCGCTCTAGAAGCCACATATTTTAACAGAATTTCTACAAATTTGGCACACTACCTTATATTTTAACTAAAAATATCTGTGATGAAAATATGGTGGTGAAATATCTGTGATGATATAGCCACCATACAAATATCCCTCCCGATTTGATATTCCAGGAACAATTTGATATTTCAAAAAGAAGTAAAAGTGACTGTACCCAATATATATATATAGAATATCTACTGAAAACTTCTACTCCTTCCTTCAGATTTGAGAAAACTAATTTTTACTGAATGGTGAGGTCATCGTTTGCCTTAAGCCAACGAGCCAGCCATCCGATTACAAATGCAGATTTTACAGAGGTAATAGGTAGGGTTTGCATCACGGGATTTCTCGCGGGAAAAATCCCGGGATTTTGCATATTTTCAGTTTCCCGTATCCCGGGAAATTTGTACGGGATTCCTGCGGGAATTCAGCAGCAAGTTTTACCTATTTCTCGCACATTTTTCATCACTTTTTCACAATAAAATTGTAAAAGGTACAACATAATTTAAAAAGATCACTTTTAATTAGCTAGGCTATATAAATCTTCTAACTTGAATATGGTAATCCAATATAATTAATATAAACTGAATATAACAGAATAGAAGGCTACAATAACGTTATTAATATTTTTTGAGATAATTCAATTTCAAAATTTTTGATATATTTTTGAAAAAAGTCTTGATATGCTAATATCTGTGGAGAAGTACTATAAATACTAAAAAAATAAACAAGTATATATAATAATATAATAAATTAAAAATAAATTATATATTAAACCAGTAAGGAAAGGCTAAAGTCGGGCGGGGCCGACTATATGATACACTCCACTTTCTATCAGAATATAATTCAATTCGGAAAAAAGTGAAAACGGGAAGAATTTTAGTATGTTTCCTAATCATAGGATAATATGTCCTGGTTCAATTTGTCAAATCGAGAAGAATATTTGTATCAGGGCTATATCCAAACAAGGAATGAAGTGACCCATTTCACAATAGGAAGTAATTCGATGAAAATACGTGGTTCCTGGGGCGGAAAAATCAAGCCGGAGCGAAATTTGTATAGGAGCTATATATAAATCTGAACCGATCTGACATTTTTCTCATGTAAATATAAGATATTTTGCCAAATTTGCGGCATAACTCAAATCGGGAGTGAAATTCGTATGTGGGCTATATCTAAATCTGAACCGATCTGGTTCATTTGGTGTGTTTCATGGGTGTTTTTAGTTGAAATATACGATGTTTTGCCAATTTTGAAACACATCTATTCAAATATGTGGTTTCTACAGCAGAAAAAGTCAAATCGGGAGTGAAATTCGTATGGGGGCTATATCTAAATCTGAACCGATCTGGTTCATTTTCACCGAGGGTGTTTCTAGTTGAAATATACGATGTTTTGTAAATTTTGAAACACATCTATTCAAATATGTGGTTTCTACAGCAGAAAAAGTCAAATCGGGAGTGAAATTCGTATGGGGGCTATATCTAAATCTGAACCGATCTGGTTCATTTTCACCGAGGGTGTTTCTAGTTGAAATATACAATGTTTTGCCAATTTTGAAACACATCTATTCAAATATGTGGTTTCTACAGCAGAAAAAGTCAAATCGGGAGTGAAATTCGTATGGGGGCTATATCTAAATCTGAACCGATCTGGTTCATTTTCACCGAGGGTGTTTCTAGTTGAAATATACAATGTTTTGCCAATTTTGAAACACATCTATTCAAATATGTGGTTTCTACAGCAGAAAAAGTCAAATCGGGAGTGAAATTCGTATGGGGGCTATATCTAAATCTGAACCGATCTGACCAATTTTCATCATAGGTGTTTCTAGTTGAAATGTAAGATGTTTTGCCAAGTTTGAAGAACATCTGTTGTAATATGTGGTATCTAGCGTGAAAAGAGTCAAATCGGGAGTGAAATTCGTATGGGGGCTATATCTAAATCTGAACCGATTTTCTTCAAATTAAATAGCGTTCGTCCTTACCCCGAAAAACTTTGTTATGCAAATTTTCATTTGGTTCTGTCTACAATTGCGACCTGTACAAGAATAGATGGACAGACAGACAGACAGACAGACAGACGGACGGACATTGCTAAATCGATTCAAAAAGTGATTCTAAGTCGATCGGTATAATTAACAATGGGTCTATCTCGCTTCCTTTTGGGTGTTACAAACAAATGCACAAAGACATAATACTCTCGTGGAGTGTATAAAAATGACTATATTACTGCCTCAAAATATAAATTTAAGTTTTCGAAGCTACTGGAAAGGGATTAACTAATAATACAACTCTCGAGTATATAATATCGTTCTCTATCGCGCTCACTTTCTCCAATAAACTTAAAAAATAGACTATCTTATGTGACTTTAAATGGGTTGTCGAGGGTAGGATTCGCGTAGCCAATGTCCCCGAAATAATAAATGTCGTCCCTGAAACAAAGAAACATGTTAGATTAGTGCCATTTTAACAAAGGAACAATAAACAAATATTTTATTTAAAGATACAGACATATAAGAACATACAAACTTTCCACGACAGACGGACAGTACCTCAGCCAAGATGAAGAGGACAACAAGCCACATAAATCAGTCCCTGTATCAGACTTCTTTTCCTCCACCAGAGAAGAATAGTCTATGAATGTGCTAGCTTTGAATTAAAAAGGGTGGTTAAATTGTAAGGGACGATGTTGAATGTGAACCACACATAAAAGTCAAGTTTTTTCTGCATTTCATTTGACATTACTCAATTTCAGACTAACTCAATTTGAACCATGGAAAGGTACACAATCGAGCAACGCGTTAAAGTTATTCAGGCTTATTATGAAAATGGGCATTCAAATCAAAATGCATATCGTGCACTTCGTGATTTTTTTCGGTCAATTTAATCGTCCAAATGTGCGTACAATCGAAAAATCGTGCTAAAATTTAAGCAAAGCGGGTTTGTAGGAGATGTGAAAACACCAGTACATGCTCGTACAGTTCGTACTGCAGAAAATATTGCTGCTGTTCGGGATAGTGTGGCTGAAGAGCCGTCCGCCTCAACTCGCTGTCGTGCCCAACAATTGCACCTCTCACGCTCGTCGCTGATAAACATTATTCATAAAGACTTGCATTTACACACTTACAAGGTGCAAACGTCGTCAATGGTCAGAATGGTGGCAAGAAATGGCAACAGTGGATGCTCAATTTTCGAAGAAAATCATTATCATCATCAGTGATGAGGCACATTTTCACCTTAGTGGATTCGCCAATAAGCAGAATTGCTGCATTTGGGCGAATGATAATCCCACAAAGAGTGAGTGTTTGGTGCGGTTTATGGGCTGGCAGCATCATCGGGCCGTATTTTTTCCAAAATGAGGCCGGTCAGGCAGTTACTCTGGATGGTCTTCGCTATCGTGAGATGATAACGAACTTTTTATGGCCCGAATTGGAAAATATGGATGTGGACGATATGTGGTTTCAACAGGACGCTGCCACTTGTCACACAGCTAACGAAACAAAACCTATTTTGCGCGACAAATTCAATGGCCGTGTTATCTCACGTGGTGGCGATGTCAATTGGCCGCCAAGATGTATTTGAAAGAAAAGATGTACCATCGCATGGAGGTGTGCCGCCGAGGTCGCGGCGGCCATTTGGCCCATATTTTGTTCCATACATAATTGAAGCATACCAATGTTATCATAATAAAAAGAAATGACAATAATTTCCTAAATAATTTGTGTTTTATTCAAAATCAACATCGGCCCTTAAAATTTAACCACCCTTTATTTATAAATTCAGACATGCATCGGTATAGAAGTTATATGCAAAGGATTTAATTTCACCTTGTATAGGGACTAAAAAGGGCGTGGCATAAGCATACATATTTTGTTGGTTTAATGTTATTATAAAAACATTTTAAAATCTCGAATTGCTCTGCCATATGGAAGTTATATCAGTTTTATTTTGACCAAAGCATTTTTTTTGGTAATTACCAGGAGGGATGTGACAATAGGCCTGTTCGATTGGGCTTACTAGCTTATAATTAAGAAACTTGAAAAGATTGCAACACTTTTAACCATGGGTTTTATGTAAATAAATCAGAGATAAAAATCTGGCTTACTCGGTAACTAAGAGAGTAGTAAGCTACTTTCTTGTTAAGCGAGTAAATTCCATACAAATATTAAGCTAGTAAGCCCAATCGAACAGGCCTAATATCGCTTATATTCAGGTATGTGCAGCATACATGAAAATATTGCCAAAGACCAAATTTCACAGTATTCCGATCATCCGTAAAGTAGTTATAAAAGGTTTAATTTTACGTAAGTAATGGTGATTTGTGTGGGAGGTACAACAAGGGTTGTGGCATAAAAACTTTATCAAATATCAAAATACCAACTGGTTCCGAATATTTTACTAGGAATATGGACTATATGTGAGGGGGTACCATAAGGGGGGTACCATAATATATCCAAACCAAAACAGGGGTATATCAATTTCAACCATCTTCAAATTTAAACTAAGTCTGAGAAAAACAAGTAAAAAAGGCCGGGCCGAACTTTATATACCCTCCACCATGGTTTGGATTCCGCAGAGGCTGTCGATTTTCGTAGAAGTGCAGTAATATTACAGGAAAATATAATTTTTTTAATATATCCAAACCAAACAAATACAAGTATTGAAAAAATAAAAAAATAAAAATATAATTTTTTATTATTATTTCAAACCACGCTTAAAAAGCGAGGCTACCAATACATTTACACTGTATATACATATATCGAAATAATACTTCAAGTCATTTCATAAAATAAAAAATTGTTATATTTATATTTTCAAAAAAGGTTAAAGGTTGGTTGTATTTCCATTCTATTTTGATTCCAAAGTACAAAATAACCTAACTTCATGATTCAACCAATTTTTGCCGTAAAAGTAACCTGAAGGGGATATCCTTACACCGCGTACGAAGTAGTTTTTCATAATTTTTTGGACGATTTAGCGCCTCTGTAATTTTATGATTTTGGAGAAAGAGTACTAGTTGATCAGGATGCAAAATTAAGTAGTTTTTGTAACCATTCTTGGATGACTTTCCCACTTTTACCCAAGTAGCATCTGCTTTCGCAAACCCAAATAAAGAACACCCCGATCGAATAAATAATAAAATGAAACCAGGAAGCACATATCATTCGTAAAAACGTTTATTTGATCACCATACTAACTGAAGTGTACATATCCATACATATATGTATGTGCACATATAAGTGCGTTAGGTAATTCGGCAACACAACGAACCAAACAATGGCCTTAATCGAAAACTTTGTAGAAGTCCAATGGAATGTTGGACTTGACGTGCATGCACTTGATGAACGAATCAATGGTTTCACATCTGGAAAGAAAGCAAAAAATAAATGAATGTCAACATTAAAAAATATAATATAATAATTGTGTCCAAGGAAGCAGGAGAATTTCGGCACTCAACTCATCTAATTTATTCCGCAAATACTTATACTGTAATACAGAGTTTTATGAATTTCTGAGTAAGTTGTCTAACATCCCAATTAAATTGAGAGAAAAAAGTTACCAAAAACAATAACTCCCGAACGAAATATTAAACAATCCCCAATGAAACAGCGTCCAGAAAGGTAAATAAGACCCTAGGAGCCCAAATGCATACAATATCCAAATTAAAAACAAGTAAGGAAAGGCTAAAGTCGGGCGGAGCCGACTATATTATACCCTACACCACTCCCTGATGATCTGGAAATGGTCCCCAACATGATCTGGAAAATTGATCAAGATCTAATGACAAATACAGATTATACAGCGCTAATAGGATGAATCGGACGGACATTTGAAGCGGGCCTATAACAACACTGCCATATTTTATCAAGATTCGATGAAAGATGAAGCTTCCATTTGTGTTATACCAAGTATGGACAAATATATTTGACTTTCTGCAAAATTTGGAAAACTTCCGATGTAAAATGTGGGTCCCAGAGGAGTAATAATAACAAGTAAGGAAATGCGGGCGGCCGATACACTCCACTTTCTATCCGAATACAAATCAATTCGGTAAAAAGTGAAAACGGGAAGGATTTTTGTATGTTTCCTAATCATAGGAAATAGTGCTCCTTGTTGTCTCATAAGCGATTCACTGATCCAACGGTGTCGTCGATTTTAATGAACGGTATAGATATTGAGCAATCAGATACTCTCGATGTTCTTGGCATGAAAATGCAACGTGATGTTCGTTGGACAAAACATGTATTTGATGTGTCGAAAGAAACATTCAAATGTTTAGGCTTTTTAAAACGATGTAAGAAATATTTCACATCCTCTGATCTTCTCAATATCTATACTACATACATCAGACCAAAGATGGAATACAACTCCCATATATGGTCGGGTGCTCCAGCTTCAACACTGGAGCTACTTGACCGTGTCCAGAGGAGGGCGATGGTGTTGATAGGCGACGGTAGGATACCCAATTCTATTGTCTCCCTTGCACACCGTCGTAATGTTGGTTGTGTGTCATTGTTTTATCGATACTTTCATGGTGTTTGTTCTTTGGAAATTCGTGATCTTATACCGCCCCTGAGAACGTTCGGTAGAGATACGCGACTCTCCAGGAACGCTCACCCATTTGTTGTCGATTGGAGAACCGTCCGCACTACACATTACAGAATAAATTCGTTCTTCGCCCGTACTATCCGTATGTGGAATCGACTTCCGGCAAATATCTTTCCCTCCATTTACGACATTCAGAGATTCAAAGCAGATGTCAACAGACACTACTCCCTTTTTCCTCCTTCCAATACCTGATCTTCTTTCCACCAACGCAATGCACTGCATTTATATGGGGACACCCCCTGAGTGTTGGAGCAGTAAAAAACAAGTAAGGAAAGGCTAAAGTCGGGCGGGGCCGACTATATGATACACTCCACTTTCCAACCGAATACAGTACAACTCGGTAAAAAAGTGAAAACGGGAAGAATTTTTGTATGTTTCCTAATCATAGGCTAATACGACCTGGTTCGATTTGTCAAATCGATAAGAATATTTGTATCGGGGCTGTATCCAAACATGGAAAAATGTGACTAACTTTCACAATAAGTTCTTCCAGTTCAAATATAAGGTGTTATGCTCACTTTGAAGAAATACGGTGAAAATTCGTGGTTTCTGGAGCGGAAAAAGTTAAATCGGGAGCGAAATTTGTATAGGAGATATATATAAATCTGAACCGATCTAACACATTTTTACCACAGGTGTTTCTAGTTCAAATATAAGATGTTTAGCCAATTTTGAAGAAAATCTCTTGTAATATATGGTATCTCGAGTGAAAAGATTAAAATCGGGAGTGAAATTCGTATGGGAGCTATATGTAAATCTGAACCGATTTTCTTCAAATTAAATAGCGTTCGTTCTTATCCCGAAAAACTTCGTTGTCCAAAGTTTCATTTGGTTCTGTCAACAATAGCGACCTGTATCGTGATTACAAGAATAGATGTACGGACGGACGGACAGACAGACAGACATTGCTAAATCGATTCAAAAAGTGATTCTAAGTCGATCGGTATAATTAACAATGGGTCTATTTCACTTCCTTTTGAGTGTTACAAACAAATGCCCAAAGAAATAATACTCTCATGGAGTGTATAAAAATGGAGGCCCATTTGTAAGGGTGCTACATTAAAAAATGGTCCCTTATAGATCACTTTCAAAGTAGGTATTCTTTATTGAAATATAACATGATCTGCAAAATTTTATCCAGATCCAATGTAAGATGTGGGTTCTAGAGTGATAATAGTGTGATCTGGTGGTGGCCGATTTGTATGGGGGCTATACCAAAAAATTGACATATATAGCTGGCTTTCAAAATAGGTGTTTCTAGTCTAATTGTAACATTGTGTGGGAGATCAAGATCCGTGCATTTTAGATAAGTAATATTGTAAATCGGAGGTACATTTGTATGGGGGCTATATCAAAACATGGACCCATGTGGTCCACTTTCCTGTTAGATGTTTCTAGTTCAAAATGAACACGATCCTGGAAATTGTATCACGATCTCATGTAAAATGTGTATTCTACAGCATTAATAGTGTAAATTATAGGGATATTTGTATGGAGACTATATCTAAATCTGAACTGATTTCCTCCAAAATCAATACCGATCGTCCTTGGCAAAAAAAAATAACTTCTGCCAAATTTCATGATAATCGGACAACAATTGCGACCTGTAGAGTGTGAACAAACTTAGATGGACGGACAGACAGACAGACATCGTTAAATCGACTCAGCTGGTGATTCTAAGCCGATCCGTATACATAAAGGTGGGTATATTATCAATTATTTCTTTGTGTTACAAACATTTGGCGCGACACTAACTTATAAAAAGTTCACCAAATTTTATGATGTTTTTTCTTAATCATCAAATATTGAGAAATTTTCCAATCTTCATCTTAAAATAATTCTCCGCATCTAAGTCTATTCAATTCCACTTAAAAATTTATTTTTGAACGAATATACTCATGAACGAAACTACAAAATCAATTTATTTTTCATACAATTGAATTGAAACAATCTGCGTTTTTACACCCTCCACCTCCACGATGGGGGTATATATATTCACTTTGTAATTCCGTTTGTAACACCTAGAAATATTCAACGATTTAGCCATGTCCGTCCTACTGTCTGTTGAAAGCACACTAGCTTCCGAACGAAATGAGCTAGGAGGTTGAAATTTTCCGTAAATGTGTCTTATGGTTGCAGATCGGTTGGGATTGATAGTGGGCGAAATCGGCCCAGAGGAAAAAAAAAATTCCCTAACAAGGACTGAAAATACCCCTAATATTTAGACTATTTAAGCATTTTTTTGAAAATTTTCGATTTTTGTACACTTGAAATTTGTTTCGTACCTTCCTCTAGTAACGTGTAATCAGCAAAAAGTACAAAAAAGCTTTAGCGGGTGAAATGGGACAAAAGGGATAAAAATGGTCCCAAAGACACGACAAGCTACAAACATGAAATTCGGTGTGTACATTCTTCTAATTGCGTAGGCACGTAAAATAGAGGGATTTTTCAAAATTCGTACTTTTGGGACGAAAGGGGATACAAACGGTACCAACGATACAACAACAGCTAGAAACATGAAATTCGGTGTGTACTTCCCTATAATTACGTAGACACGTAAAATAGATATATTTTTTCGAAATTTCTACTTTTAAGGGCTACAATTGGAAAAGAGGGATAAAAATGGTACCAATCATACCGCTGAAAAATAAAATCATGAAATTCGGTGTTTGCTTTTATCTGTCTGTGTAGACGCGAAACATAAAGGATTTCTTTTTGAAATTTGTACTTTTAGGCGGAAAATGGGGCGAAAGGGATAAAAATGGTACCAATCAAACCGCTGAAGGTAAAGTCATGAAAATCGGTGTGTACTTTCATCTTACTGTGAAAATGCGAAAAATAAAGATATCTTTCGATATTCGTAACTTTAGATCAAAACGGGATAAAATTGGTACCACACAAACGGCTGTAGGTAGAATCTTGAAATTCAGTGGTTACACTCGTTTGTCGTTGTAGACACGCACAATTTGAGTATTTCTCCAAAATCGTACTTTTAGGGTCAACATTTTAAAAAACGATAAAAGTGGTACAAAGCAAACGGATGTACCCAGAATCATGAAATTAGAAATGTTGATTCCAATATGGACGCGAAACATACGGATCTCTGAAATTTGTATTTTTCTTATCAAAATAAAAGTCTTTCTGTTTGTAGATGAATCAATAAATTGCAAATGGTATAATTCGGTCCTGAGGGAAAATTGATTCTCTCTAATGAAGACTGACAATACACCTTCGAGTACATTTTTGAAGATTGCTCCCTCATGTTCACTTTTTGAGTACAATTGCAGTATTATATATATATATATATATATATATATATATATATATATATATATATAGTAGACTATTAATATTGTAATAGACTATAATATTAAAGAGAGCACCCAAAGAAGTGAAAAAGATGTTCATCTTGTGATTCGGAAGTAGTGAAAATTGGGATCTTCACCAATGAATTTAACATGGAGTTGTCATAGGAGGGATGACCTTTATTTTGAAAGACTTCAAAGTTATTTTAAAGTGTTGCAAAGGAACCACTTTTTCACTTGTTTCCATTTCTGTTTTAAAAAATCCGCCGCTACCGGGGGTAGAACATCGAATCTTCTGGTTGCTACTACGGCACTCTAACCATCTCAGCTATCCTCTGTTGTGAGTGGTGAATAACTAAACCCTATCATTTAGTTCGGTAGAAATATAGGAAACTTAACAAAATTTGTATTTAATATGAACTAATATATAACGCAAATGAATTTAATAAATACTAATTACAATTTTTATTAAATAAATTAACACTACTTAATTTTACTGATATTATGTAGTATTTGTAATTAATAACAAGTAAAAACGGCGTTAAGTTCGGCCGGGCCGAACTTTATATACCCTCCACCATGGATTGCATTCCACAGAGGTTGTCGGTTTTCGTAGAAGTGCAGTAATATTACAGGAAAATATAATTTTGTTAATATAGCCAAACCAAAACAAATACAAATAGTTATATAATAATAAAGTTAATTTTATAAATAAATATAATATTTTAATTATTTCAAACCACACTTATAAGGTAATGCTACCAATACGTCAATTCAAAATATAAATATTCTTATATTTATATTTTCAAAAATATTTTCAAAGCCATAAATATTGGAAGATAGTGGGTGCTACAGTTGGTTGTATTTCCATTCTATTTGAATTCCAAAAGTACAAATTTTGAAAATCCATTATCAGACGTATATAGTGTAAAATAACCTAACTTCATGATTCAACCAATTTTTGCCGTAAAAGAAAAAGTACGAATTTGGAAAAAAACTTTTTAGTTTGCGTGTCTATGCAGTCAGAGGAATGAATACACCGAATTCCATGATTCCAGCTGCGCCCATTTGGTTGGTACCATTTTTACCCCCTTGACGTTTCTACGAAATTAGAATTTTATCATTCTAGCTGTGGTCGTTTAGTTGGTACTATTTTTATCCCTCTGTACTAGTGTATCCCTTGAAAGTACTAATTTCGAAAAATTCGTCTATTTTCCGTTTCTACGCAGTCAGAGGAATGTATACTCCGAATTTCATGACTCTAGCTGCGGTCATTTGATTGGTACTATTTTTATCCCATTTTTTCATGTTAACCCCAAAAAGTAGGAATTTCGAAAAATCAGTTTATTTTCCGTGTCGACACACTCAGAGGAATGTATACTCCGAATTTCATGATTCTAGCTGCGGTCATTTGATTGGTACTATTTTTATCAACTTTTTTCATTTTAACCCCAAAAAGTACGAATTTCGAAAAATCAGTTTATTTTCCGTGTCTAGACACTCAGAGGAATGTATACTCCGAATTCCATGACTCTAGCTGCGGTCATTAGATTGGTACTATTTTTATCCCCTTTTTTCATTTTAACCCCAAAAAGTACAAATTTTGAAAAATCGGTGTATTTTACTTATCTATGCAATCAGAGGAATGTATACACCGCATTTCATTATTCTAGGTACAGCCGTTTGCTTGGTACCATTTTTATCCCTCTATTCCTATTTTACCCCTTAAAAGTACGAATTTGGAAAAAATACTTTTATATTATGTATCTACTCAATTAGAGGAATGTACACACCGAATTTCGTGTTTCCAGTTGTTGTCGTTTAATATGTACCATTTTTATCCCTTTTTTGCCCCATTTCACCCCCTACAAATAAGAATCACTTTATGGTGCACGTTTTTGCTATAAGGGGAATGCGCATACCAAATATCAAGCAAATATAAACAGACATATTCAAAAAACTTGCTTAAATACGCTAAAATATTAGGAGTTATTATGTGTATTTTCAGTCCTTGTGAGGGAAAATTTTTTCACTTTGTGCCGATTTCGCCCCATTTCAATCCCAACCGATCTACGACTATAAGACGCATTGAGGGAAAATTTGAACTTCAAGCTCCTTTCGTTTAGATGCTAGCGTGCTTTCAACAGACGGACGGACGGACGGACGGACATGGCTAGATCGTCTTAGAATTTTATGACGATCAAGAATATATGTACTTTATAGGGTCTCAGGTCGATATTTCAAGGTGTTACAAACGGAATGACAAAGTTAGTATACCCCCATCCTGGAGGTGGAGGGTATAAAAATATGAAATATTTTAAGTACATTAAAAAGGCAATAAATTTGTATTTTTAAAGCAGAATTTTTTAAATTGTTAAAATTATTCAAAATTAAACATTGCTTATTTAAAAAAAGAATAAAAAAAATATAAAAAAAGCTTTTTCCCGAGCCACGATTCGAACCCGAGACCTTC
This sequence comes from Polietes domitor, assembly GCA_947397865.1. Taxonomy (NCBI): domain Eukaryota; kingdom Metazoa; phylum Arthropoda; class Insecta; order Diptera; family Muscidae; genus Polietes; species Polietes domitor. The sequence continues at coordinate 165,435,412 of OX377620.1, read as the reverse complement.
TGGGTGCAAAGCGGACACCTTACCTTTGTGACCCCATACTAAAAAGTCGTTCCCATTCAGTTGTGAAAATGCTATTTATAAAATGTTGCGGAATGTTAACATATTATAAACTTTTTTGGAAGTAGTTTAAAAGAACTTCCTCAAAAGCGGAAAAAATGTACATTTGGATTTTGAGATGCGATTAAAATGTGCTTCCTTCGGAAGTCCCTTCCAATTTGTTTGCTGGGTATATATATAGTAGACTATTAATATTATAATAATGAAGCAATGAAATTTATTTAAAATAGAGCGCCTTATAGTTTGAAATTGTAAACAATAAAGCGCATTAAAAATATCACAATTTTCAAAATATGTTTCTTCAATTCTTTGTAAAGTCGACAGCCTCTAATATACCGGTAATACTATGGAATGCACTCCTTGGTGGAGGGTATATAAGATTCGGCCCGGCCGAACTTGACGCCTTTTTAGTTGTGATATTACCTTTAAAACGATACCAAAAAATTGATTTAGAAGTCAGAAGTCAATTTTCAGATTTGTGTCCATAAAACGGAGCACTGCTCCGGGTACAAGTAGAATAATGGAATTCGTTTACTACATGACTACGTAGAGTAAGAGGTAATCGTACTTTTAGGATAGTAATAAGAAGTTTAGCTGTACCTAAAATCATAAAATTCGGTGAAAATTCCTCTGACTCTGTATAGGCTCTACATAAAAGACATTTTTCGAAATTTATACTTTTAGAAAGGAATAAAGGGATAAAAATAGTACCAACCAAACGAATCCAAGTAAAATAATGTAATTCCGTATATACATATGTCGCTCTAACTACGTAGACGCGAAAAGTAATAGTTCATTCGATAATTGCACTTTTTGGGTAGTTCCGTAGCGGAGCTCGACAATTTTTTCCTCAGGGTTAAAGGGTCTAATCTGATTTACACATTGTGTGATATAAGGAAATATAAGGAAAATCCGATGTCACAACCCCCAAATTGTTCACTCCATATCTTAAGCTTTGTGACACTTAAAAAAAATTAAATTCTCTTTCTATTCTGCACCTACTTGTATAATATTCCCGCCACGAGACCCTAATGTACACATTTTGTCATTATCCTTGCATTCCTCAGACGAAATATTAATTATCCAATGGATATGTATAATTTCGGATATAAATTTATCCAATGGATATGTATAATTTCGGATATAAATTCTAAATTCACTGGTACTTACATATCGCTGGAGTATTCGGTTTCACCAACACATTTCTTGGCAGTTCCCTCGATAGCGGGTACTCTGCTCTCATCGCCACCATGTTGAATCCAGGCTAATCTCATTGGGACATCATCATTGAATTTGCCATCGGGATTCATCTGCAAAGTAAGGGAGACGAAATAATGAAATCAGCAGGAATATAATATGTTAGGAAAGTAATTTTAATATCACTAAGTGAACCCCATAACGAGTTAAAATGAACTAAAATTTAGGAAAATTGAACTTCGAATGGCGATAAAGCAATATTTCCTCATATCAAGTTCAAGCTTTTCCTTGAAAGTAGTGCATGCTTTGAATGTTTGATTCTAGTTAAATTTTCCTCAAACCAAGTAAATATTTACTCAAACTGAGGAAAATTGCAGTAAGTTTTTCCTCAAACCAAGTAAATTTTTACTAAATTTTGCTGAAAATTTCCTAAAACTAAGTAAATGTTTACTCAAATCAAGTAAATATTTACTAAATTCAAGTAAAATTTTCATAAAACTAAGTTAACTTTTCATAAAACCAAGTAAATTTTTACTAAATTTTGCTGAAAATTTCTTAAAACTAAGTAAATGTTTACTCAAATCAAGTAAATATTTACTTAAACTGAGGACAACTTTGCTTATTATTCCTCAAAAACAAGTAAATTTTTACTTAAACTGAGGAAAATTGACTTGATACAAGGAAAAAAGTGAACTTAAAATAAGTTCAATTTAACTAAAATAATTCACACAAACGATTTTGGTTCAGAGTATCCAAAACTAATACAAACAAGTAAAAAGGCGTTAAGTTCGGCCGGGCCGAATCTTATATACCCTCCACCAGGGCCGTGCGCAGGGGGGGGGGTTTTGGGGGTTCAAACCCCCCCCAGAGAGGTTTCGAACATATACTTTTTAAAACCTTCTAGACTTTCTGAAGCAATAAATATAGAATTTTTAAGGTCTTTTTAAAATAACTCGTCTGAAATGGAAATTTTGCAGTTTTTTGGGGTTCAACCCCCCCCCCCAGAGAGGTTTCGAACATATACTTTTTAAAACCTTCTAGACTTTCTGAAGCAATAAATATAGAATTTTTAAGGTCTTTTTAAAATAACTCGTCTGAAATGGAAATTTTGCAGTTTTTGGGGGTTCAACCCCCCCCAGAGAGGTTTCGAACATATACTTTTTAAAACCTTCTAGACTTTCTGAAGCAATAAATATAGAATTTTTAAGGTCTTTTTAAAATAACTCGTCTGAAATGGAAATTTTGCAGTAAAATCATGAAAACATGATTACATGAAAATAAAAAAATCGTGGACACTTACTTGAATTTCGGACAAAGGTTATGAAAAATACAAACAAACTAATCGAATTGTGCCAATTTCAAGATTGTGTAGTGCTAATTTCGCTAATGGACACCAAATTGTTCGGAAAATTTTCATTTTTATTAACCGATACCACTTCTTGACATTCGACTAGAGCAATATCATATGAACTTTTAATTGTGTACTAGAATAAAAGTTTGGAAATTTAATAACAAAATATTTTAGTAATTTTAAAAAAGTGTAGATAAGAATCACTATGATATCATAATGAAATCTAAACACATTCTTAATAAAAGCAAAAAATTTGCTTGATGGTAACCCGTAGCTTAACTATGAGTGCCAAAATTTGGACAAATTTGTAGTATATCTAATTTGAATATAAATAAATAATTCTGTAAAAATCTATTGGCGAGACGAAATTCTTCCTTTCTGCGAAAAAGTATTGGAGTAACCTAAGAATTTTTTATGTGACCTATTTTCATCATAGATGCAACAACAACAGTTTCTGTTACTTCCAATGTTTTGGGAGTTTGCAATTATAATACAAATCCATTTCGACAAACGAAGAAAACTGTTATATACATACTTATTTATCTTTGTTCATTTACAATAACTGATGACATGTTTACCGCAAACAAACTAATTTTTCCCACAAAAGAAACTAAAAAACGATGTTCACGTTTTTAAAATTTCGTTTCTACGAAATGCATTTTTTCTCTGCGTGTAGATCTCTAGATCTCTAGTTAAAAGTTGCGAAACAATAAGAAATGAGTTTCAACTTAATAAAATTTTTGTTATATTTATCACTTATGTCAAATATTTTTCAGAGTATTTTTTTGTACATATGTAACAAGCATTATTCAAAAGAGAAACAACAAATTCAGTAACTTGGATCTACATAGGAAAACGAAACTCTAAAATACCAATTATTTGGTTTTATTGAATTAAAATTTTTACTTGTTTCTTCTTGCATTTCATCGAATACAAAAAAACTGTATTTATTATTCGAATTTATTCATGTTTAAGATTATAAAAATGAAGAAACATTTACAAATATTTTTTATTTAATCGGAATATGCGTATAAGATTTTGAGTAAACATCCTGTTACTCATCTCCTATATAAATTAAAAAACCCAAAACTCTCTAGACATCCTATTTAGACCCATCATTTCGCGGTTAATAGCATTTTGGTTCCCAAGTTATCAGGCTAAAATAGGAAAAATGGTGGTTGTAATGTCAAAAATTGTGAAAAGTATATTTAGAAAAACCGGCGTAACTTTTTATTATATTGAGAATACCAGAATATTTCTTTGGCATGTGATTGCTGACTTCATGTGGAATATTTGTGTATGAAAAATTTCAGAATTATGAATGAAGAAGGTTAAAATATAAGGAATTGCAACGGAGAATTTTGGATTTTTCATCAATTGCAGCGATTTTCGCGACTGGCTACATAAATGTTACAAGCGCCCAATCTGACGGATGATGCTGGAATCTTTAAATTCCTGTGTACATCATCACAGAAAATGCGTTTTCTATACAACATTGCCAAGATTTCATGAAAAAAATTATGGAGTTTACAATAAATCTTAATCTTATTTCAACATTCATAGTGCTCAATTTTAAACATACAAAAGTGGCTATGAACCATGAAACCGCGAATAATAGGAAATTTCGAAATCTTTTTAATCGTAGAAATTAGTAATCCTTTTTAGATTAAACTGTAGAAGAACGATTAATAATTTCTCCTCAAATTAAGGAGAAAATCAGTTTTTTCGCTCTCCTGAAAAGTTATGTTTTTGTTCATAGCCACTTATTTATGTATGTAATTTCAAGCAACTATTTAAAAAAAGTTCTATACTTAGAGAACAAGTCGGTTAATAAAAGCAGCGATTGTCTGCTGCCTATCAGCAGACACTTTTCTGCTATTGCAGCTGTTTTTTGGCATAACGGCAGTTTTCTGTAATCTTACATCACCATACACATTGCTAAAGAGTTTGCAGTCTGCTAAAATTGTCTGTTGTTAATTATAATATAAAAAATAGATAAGCGTTCATAAGCGAGTTTAGCTCGAATTTTCTTTTATATTAGCTTGGGACAATATGCGTATCATATATATTGCTAAAAACAGCAAACAGCTGTTTACCATCTCAGCAGATACAAATCTGCTGTCTCCTTTTTAACAGCAAAAAATCTGCTCTTTCAGTAGACTTTTTGCTTCCTTTTACTGACATATTCCTTGGAGTGTATTGATAGATGGATTACTGAAATGCAAATTTGACAATGTCTGTCGGACGAATGTATCAGCATATTTCTCGAAGTTCCTGGCAATAAAATATGAGTGGTTTCCAAACCAGTAAATTTTCCTAAAGTAAAAATTTCCTAAAAAGTTGGAAAATTAACTAAGTATGAGAAAAGATTCATTCTTTCAAAGCCATCCATCCAGGAAAATTTCAGCAAAATTCTACTTATCTTTAGTAAAAATGTAATTGGTTTCCTAAATTTTAGTTAATTTTAACTCATATAGGGTTAACTTTTTTATGAGTGTAGATGAAAACCCCCCCCAGGGGAAAATCCTGCGCACGGGCCTGCCCTCCACCATGGAATGGAAAAAGTGAACTTAAAATAAGTTCAATTTAACTAAAATAATTCTAACAAACGATTTTGGTTCAGAGTATCCAAAACTAATACAAACAAGTAAAAAGGCGTTAAGTTCGGCCGGGCCGAATCTTCTATACCCTCCACCATGGAATGTATTCGAAAGTATTATCGGTAGATTAGAGGCTGTCGACATTACACAGAAGTGCACTACAATATTAGGAAAATTGTGATTCTTCATTATTATAATATAAATTGTCCTCCACTATATATAAATATTAATATAATTATTAGTCAGAAATATTCAAAAATGTGCCCTAAATATTATTAGCTAGAAACAATTTCCCTCAAGCCCGATTTTCCCCATTTGCAATTTCTGGATTCCAGCTACAGCCTAAATTCGTACCTCTTATTTTCCGCGTCTACCTAGACAGACAAGTGCAAATACTGAATATTATCATTATTTCAGCTACAACCTTTTGATTGTAGCCAAATTTAATTCCATTTAGATCCTGTTGCTACGAATATCGGCAGATCTCTTTATTATTCGCGTCACCGCAGTCAGAGAAGTGTACACACCGAATTTCATTATTGTAGCCGTTTGGTTAGTACCATTTTTATCCCCATTCACCCCATTTTCCGACTAAAAGTACAAATTTGGAAAAAATCCTCTTTATTTCGCATTTTCACAGTCAAATGAAAGTACGCACCGAATTTCATGATTTCAACTTCAGCGGTTTGGTAGGTACCATTTTTATCCCTCTTTTCAAATTATATCCCTTAAAAGCACGAATTTTGAAAAATCTTTCTATTTTACGTATCTACGCATTTAGACAGATGTACATTCCAAATTTCATGTTTCTAGCTGTTATCGTATCATTGGTCCATTTTTATCCCTTTTTGTCCCATTTCACCCGCTAAATCGTTTTTGTACCTTTTGATGATTCCACGTTACTAGAGGAAGGTACGAAACAAATTTCAAGTGTATAAGAATCGGAAATTTTCAAAATACGGACGGACATGGCTAAATCGTCTTAGAATTGTACCATGAATATTACGTTGAATATTTCAAGGTGTTACAAACGGAATGACAAAGTGAATATACCCCCATCATGGAGGTGGAGGGTATGAAAATGACAACATGATATATATTTACTACCCTATTTCTAGCAAATGAATTATGGCTTTGAAAGAAGGAAACTTTACTCATACTTAGTTAATTTTCCTACTTTTAAGGAAATTTTTACTCAGATTTGGGAATGCTATGCTATTCTGAGTGTATAGGAAATTTAAACCCTAGATTATTAGATTTAACTGCTAAAAGTTCTATGGTGAAGATCCATTGGAAGTATCCAATGATTAAATGGGAAAGATCTTAAATACTAAAATCGGATATTTAGAGCTTTAAGCTTTTCCTAACACATTCATCAACTGGAAATGTTTTAGGGATCTTGTCTAAACTATAAACAATGTCTATAAAATGGTTCTGGCATTGCCTTGTACGTTGTTTCGTTCGTCTGAGGCAAACGATCAAAAATCACTCAATTATTACTTGAATTCTATAAAATATTTTTTGGCTACGAGCTCTTTGCGTGCTTTTCTATAGACACAACAAATAATAGACTCCTTTGGCTTATAGATTTCTCCTATTAATTGAGTGATTTTGGATCGTTCGCCTCAGACGAACGAAATAAGTTACAGAAACAGGCTTTTAGTGTCCCATATTCATTCTCCAGATATTGAGATCTTCAAGCACGATTTTATTTTCCAGCCCATTGTTGGGTGTTGGACTTCTTGGGACCATTTGTTTTTATTTAACACTCACGTATTTGCATTCCTGGAAGAGACAGGCACGGAAGCATTTGGCCTTATCGCTGGCTGGTGGCCTTTTGTTTACCAAATCCTCAACATCAGCTGAAATGATAGTTAAACAAAATTATAGCTTAGTTTCTCCGACAGTCCTGAAGTATCAAACAATCAACATACATTTGGAAACTCCTTTCAACTCCATGCACTTGTCGAAGACCTTCCTCAAACCCTGCTCACGGCATTTGTCCTCCTATTGAAATGAAATTCAAATCAATTCAGAAATTAAATTCCTTCGTTTTTTTTAGTTAAACTCACAAAGCCGTAACAAACGCTGGCTATCATCAACAAAACTACGACAAATTTCATCTTCAATCACTACAATGTTATCCCGTAACGTTCAGAGTTAATCTGACCACTTGGTTATTCAGCAGTTACTTTTATAAGCTGCTTGTTGCAGTTAGTGTCATCGAGATTTTGTTGCATCTGCTTATTCTGGATATTTACCATATTCTAGCTAACGAATCTTTGTGCCAAACCTGTTGGCTATTAAACTTGTTCGGTATAATAAAGATAGTAATTAAATGTGTCCACCTTTCTCCCCCGATCAGGGATGACAGTTTGGTTTTGTATTCTATCACTCGAAAATCCCCAAACAATCAACAATAATAATTCAATTTACAATTTGTAGATTTCGTCGTGATTCTCTTCATTATGCCCTACACACTAGACTGTCCCGGTCAAGAAATTTTTCAAGTACAACCAAATATAATGAAAATTAAAAAAACTGATTTTCAAAGTTGTCCTCTTGAATGAAAGGGGAAAAATCCTTCCTATGCTAGACGTAATAGTTGTAGATCGGGAATGCAAATGGCTGAAATTGGTCCATAGGGAAAATTTTTTCCCCAACAAGGACTGAGAATACCCTTATTTTTTCGAAATTTGTACTTTTAGGGGGGAAATGAGCGAATGGGGATAAAAATAGTACCACCCAAACGGATCCAAATAGAATAATGAAATTCGTTTACTACGTGTCTGCATAGACGTGGCAAATAAGAGATATTTCTATATTCGTACTTTAGGGAAGAAATGGTAAGAAAAGGGATAAAATTTATTACCGACTAAATGGCTGCACGTAGAATGATAAAAGTCAGTATGAAATTTCCATTGGCTGTGAAGACGTGCTACATAAAGGAATTTTTTGAAATTTGTACCTTTAGGGCTAAACCGGAACGAAAGGGGATAAAACTGGCACCAACCAAATGATATGATAATGAATAATGAAATTCAATGTAGATGTTGCTCTGATTACGTAGACGAGATATTTGTCGACAATCGTACTTTTAGGGTAGAAATGAAAAAAAGGGATAACATTAGTACCGACCAAATGGCTACACCTAGAACCATAAAAGTCGGTGTGAATCATAAAATTCTTCTGGTTGTGCAGACTAGATAAATGAAGGAATTGGTAGTTTTAGGAGAAGACGGGGATTTTGCGACAATCGTACTTTTAGTGTGGAATTAAAAAAAAATCATAAAATTGGTGTGAAAATTACTTTGACTCAATAATTAAATTTTTATTTATAGGATGAAAAGGGGCAAACAGGGATAAAAATGGTACCAACTAGTAGAATAATGAAATTCGGTGTATATGTCGTTCTGACTATATAGACGAGAAAAATAAGAAATTTTTCTGTAATCATACTTTTAGGGTAGAAATGAGGAAAAAAGTGATAAAATTGGTACCGAATAACATTCATAAAATTCGGTGAGAAAATTTATCCGGCCGTATCTTCACAGGTAGATAAAGAAAGTTTTCGGAGTTGGTACTTTTAGGGTAAGACGAGGCGAAAGGGGATAAAAATGGTACCAACCAAACGGATGCCCGTAGAATAATGAAATTCAGTGTATATATCTGACTATCTAGACGAGAAAAATAAGAAAATTTTCTATAATTGTACTTTTACGCTAGAAATGAAGGGATAAAATTGGTACCGAACAAGATTCATAAAGTTCGGTGTGAAAATTCCTCGAATTACATAATTTATTTTTTTAAGGGTGATAACAATGGTGCCAAACAAACGCATACAAAACAAATAAAAAGGCGTTAATTTCGGCCGGAGTACATTTCACAGTATTACCGGCAGATTAAAGGCTGTCAACATTACATATTAGTGTATTACCATACACCAATTCCTCACTTTGCGTCGTGGTTACATTCCAAAAAAACACGACGCAAAGTGAATTATGACGTTCTATAGCAAACCATGTAAAGATCGAAGATATGTTCCAGGGTTACGAAAATACTACTTCAATGTTTGCTAAGCAGTTTTTTCAACGTAAAATAAATTTCCTTGTTGCAATTGATATTCGTAGCTACTGCCTGGAACATTTTAAAAACTCCTTCCGCTGTCAGGAACTTTTTTAAGAAGTCTCCATAGCTTCGTCAATCAAACATATCGCTTTGAAAATTTGTTTGGAGGTTAAATTTTGTTCTTCGGAGATTTCTATTGAACGATCAATATCATCTTCTTCATTAGCAAATTGCAATTTCAGTTGCAATAGTTCTTCATTAGACAATTCTTAGTTGTGCGAGGTTAGCAATTCATTTATGTTAGTCTCTTCAATACCTTCAAAATTACACTTTCTAGCCAAATTAGAAATTTCATGACGATCAGCTGGTGTACCATCAACTTCTGCAGCGCATATTCTGTGAACATATTCAGGCTATATTTTGCGCCAAACACCATTCATGCAAGATGGTTTATTCTCCTCCCACGAATCAGAAATAAAGTCGAACTTTATCCAAAAGTGTAGCATTAAAGACTCGAATCCAAAACAACGCAACTTCGAAAATCTAACGAAGCACAGTGAAAATTAATACTAATTCAGCAGCGACGCAACTTCGAAAAAAAAACGCAAAACGAAACGAAGCAAAGCGAGGTATTGGTGTATTAGGAAAATTGTTATGCTTCATTATTATAATATTAATAGTCCTATATATGAATATAAAACTTTAAGTGGAATTACAAAGAGTACATTCCATAGCAATCTTAAAAAACATACCCTATTATTAGGTAGAAACAATTTCCCTCAAGCACGATTTACCTCATTTGCAATTTCTTGATTCCAGCTACAGCCTATATGTCTGTAACATTTTGATAGTAAATAAAGTTCTAATATTGAACATCGTGGATCACTCCTTTTTCCATTTTGACCTTAAAAGTATGAATTTAGAAAAATGCATACCTCTTTTCCGCGTCTACGTAGACAGACGAGTGCAAATACTGAATATTGTCATTATTCCAGCTACAACCTATTGATTGTAGCCAAATTTAATTCCATTTAGATCCTGTTGCTACGAATATCGGAAGATCACTTTATTAACCGTGTCACCGCAGTCAGAGAAGTGTACACACCGAATTTCAATATTATAGTTGCAGCCGTTTGGTTGGTACCATTTTTATCCCCATTCGCCCCATTTTTCACGTAAAAGTACAAATTTCGACAAAATCCATTTTTATTACGCATCTTCACAGTCAGATGAATGTACACACCGAATTTCATTATTATAGCTGCAGCCGTTTGGTTGGTACCATTTTTATCCCCATTCGCTCCATTTTCCGGCTAAAATTACAAATTTCGAAAAAATCGTTTTTATTTCGCATCTTCCCAGTCAGATGAAAGTACACACCGAATTTCATGATTTCAACTTCAGCGGTTTGGTAGGTACCATTTTTATCCCTCTTTTCCAATTGTATCCCTTAAAAGTACGAATTTTGAAAAAATCCCTCTATTTTACGTATTTACGCAATTAGAGGGATGTACATTCCAAATTTCATGTTTCTAGCTGTTATCGTATCATTGGTACCATTTTTATCCCTTTTTTGTACCATTAACAAATTACGCAACAAATTTCAAGTATATATGTATATAGCAGAAATAAAAAATAACTTAAATTTTCTAAATATTAGGGAGTACATTCAGTCATTGTTAGGGAAAATTTTTTCCCTCTGGGCCGATTTCGCCCACTTTCAATCCCAACCATAAAACACATTTAGGGAAAATTTGAACCTCCTAGCTCATTTCGCTCGTCAGCTAGCGTGCTTTCAACGGACAGACAGGCGGACATGGCTAGATCGTCTTAGAATTTTACCACAACCCAGAATATATATACTTTATGGGGCCTCTGATGTATATTTTAAGGTGTTACAAACGGAATGGCAAAGTGATTATACCCCCATACTTGGTGAAGAGTATAAAAAGAGTTAGAGAGGTATAAAAGATAAAGAAAATGGTATTTTCATGCTCTACGTGGACCGAGCTAATTTTATCTAGAAAAAGATCCAGATCCTTTCTCAGCCGATGCTTGTGATTCCAAAGTAGTGAAAATTGGGTATAAAAAGATATAGAGAGGTATAAAAGAGATATAAATGGGGAAAAATTGCCCAAAGATCATAAATTCCTCGAGCTACAAAAATTATTTTTTTTAGGGGAAACAAAAAGGGGTCAAGGGGGATAAGGAAAGTAAGAGATTTGTCGAATAAAATTAAAATTATACTTTTTGGGAAAGGTATCAATGTGGAATGCACTCTATGGTTCTTCCGTCTTTTTAAACCGTTTATTCAAAATATTTAATTATTTAAAAATAAATCATATAGCTAAACCAATATTTAGTGCCCACATTTGCCGTGAAATCGCCCCCAACTGACAGCCCTACCCGAAATCCATAAAACTCAAAATCATACAGCTCAATTATTAAAATATAACAAAAGCCAGTAGCAAAATATGTTAGATAACAAATTCATAAATATTAACACTAATAGTAGACAAAGTATAATTAATGGGGAATTAAATTAAACGAAGCCCTTTGTAATCGGCAAAGCTTCCGGGTAATGTGCATACAATAAAGTGACTTTTGAAGACGGAGAACAATTTTGACTTACCAATGAGAGAATTTTAATAAACTTTTTAGATTTAGCCACCAAGGTCTCTATCTTCCCCCCGGGAACAAAACTTCTCCTACAAATACAATTATTGGCAACACTGATTGATTGATTGATACTCTCTGTACTCGTTTGCTCTTTTCTTTTTGTTTTCGCGATAGAAAAACGAGTTCTTTATTGCGATCGGCACAAGAGCAAGAGCAATGGAAATGAATTGCCCATTCGAAGATGACATTGCCCGTCTTCGCTGTGCTTGTGTGAAATGCTTCTCAGCTGAAAACAAGTAAGAAGAGGCTAGAATTGGGCTGAATCGTCTAAATGATACACATCACTCTCAACTCCTATACCCTCCAAAATGAAATGAGGGCCATTTCGTGACCTGATAGTCATAAAATACTAAGACGATCTAGCCATCCGAACTGTCTGTTGCAAACTCGATAGCTTGTGGATGAAATGATGAATGTTACATATTTTTATCAATAGCCAGGTTGCATATCAGCTATGATAATAATTGTGACCTGTACTTTTATTATACATATAGATGGTTAGACAGAAATCGATTCCGAACCAATTACTCTAAGCCGATCAGAATAATAAAGGATGAGTCTCCATCGCTTCCCTTTGGGCTGTTACAAACAAATGCCCAAAGATATAATACCCTCGTGGAGGGTATAAAGAACTAGCATGGAAGTTTATATGACCAATATAAATTTTTATTGCTTCACTTATGGGCTATTTTATTTTGTTACGTAACGCTTGGTTCTCGGCTTGTGTACTTTTTCGCAAATCAATTAATTTACATGGCAGTCTCCATTATTCATTGTTGTTATTATAGAACAAAAACCGGATACTAATACAAATACTAATACTAATAGCGCCGAAAATCTCTCTTGATTATTTGTTATAATAAATAATAATCATAATAATTGATTTTCATATCAAAAAAGTAAACGGAGAGCAAAAAAATTAAAATAAATTAGTCTAATTTAAATAAAAACTTGATAGCTAATTTCTATTATAACAACAAAATTGAAACAATTTGCGACGTCTCCTTCGTCTAGTTGTGTATGAGGACGTAGCACTGTCCCACTTAGGGCCCTCGTATAATGGTTTAAAAACATTTCAGCTACAAATGTTGGCATATTTCAGACAGTTTGGATCTATTTTAAGTACTACATTGGTACTATTTGTATCCCTTTTTCGTCCCAAAAGTACGAAATTAAGAAAATCACTCTATTTTACGTATCTACGCAATTAGAGGGATGTTTATTCCAAATTTCTAGCTGTTGTGGTATCATTGATACCATTTTTATCCTTTTTGTCCCATTTCGCCCGCTGAAACTTTTATTTATTTTTTTGGTGTTTTTACGAGGAATGTATGCAAGAATTTCAAGTGAATGTAAAGCACAAATTTAACATGTAAAAAAGCGTTAAGTTTGGCCGGGCCGAATGTTATATACCCTCCACCACGGAGTGCATACCTGAGTATTACCTGTAGATTAGAGGCTTTCGACTTTCGACAAAGAGACTTGCATTTTTACCATAAAAAATAAATATTTGAAGTACATTAATAAAGCAATAAATTTGTATTTTTTTAAGAAAAAATTTTTAATTGTTAAAATTATACAAAATTAAATTTTGTTGTAAAAGTAATAAAAAACAGAAAAAAAATTGTTTTCCCGAGCCACGATTCGAACACCAGACCTTCTGGGTTCATACTAAAAATTCTCTTGTGAAAATTCTATTCGTAGTTGTAAGTTATGAAACATATCATAAAAACTATGAAATCCTTCATTATATTTATGAAGACATTTTATAACACAAATATTTTATTGGCTATGACATATTTCATATTATTTACGAATTGTTTCTTGAATACAATGAAATCTTTCTTTGGTCTTATGAACCTAAGTTTCACTAAATTAACAATTTTGTTTTATGAAATATGAAATGTTTATGAAAAATTGTATGAAACATTTCATTTTATTTATGAATTTTCCATACACATTAAGAAAAAGTTCACTAAGTTTATGAAAAACATTTTATGAAATCGTTTCATAAATATTATGGAGGAAATTTCTTTCAGTGGGATTGAGGATTTTGGATAGTGTCCTATATCATAGACGGATGATAGCCTCTTTCAGAATGTATCTTTCCTGCTGAAATATAGCTTGTTCTGAGCAAAATCTATTAAAATATGTGTTTTCTAGAGCAGAAAAAGGAAAAATAGGCGACATTTATGTATATGAAACCTATATATAAATCTGAACCGATTTGACTCATTTTCACTAGAGATGTTTCTAGTTGCAATATAATGCATGGGACCAAATTTGATCAAAATCGGTTGAATTATGTGATTTGTAGAGCGGAAAAAGACAAATCGGGAACGAAATTTGTATGCGAGCTATACATAAAACTGAACCGATCTGGTCCACTTTCACCACAGATGTTTCTAGTTGAAATGTGAGTTGTTGTGCCAAATTTGAAACAAATCAAGTGAAATGTGTTGTTTCTAGAGCGGAAAAAGTAAAATCGGGAGAGACTTTTTAGGGGCTATATCTAAATCTGAACCGATTTGCTTCAAATTAAATAGCGTCCGTCTTTGGCCGGCAAAACTTACTTGTGCCGATTTTTGTTAGGATCGGGTAATAATTGCGACCTGTACTTTGATTACATTAAAGATGGACGGACTGACGGAAAGTGATTCTAAGGCCCCCCATTCACGTACAGTTTTAACTGTCAGTTAAAACTGTCAGTTATAACTGTACGTGAGTTGCCGGTCTTAAACTGTGAACTGAGATGTAGACACACGTCCAGTTCAGTACTTCAGTTTTTAACATGGATTCGAACGAGCAGGACGGTTTGGCCGCTCTCGGTTTAGTTTTTAGTTTACAAAAAAGAAAAAATAAACAGCGTAAACAGTGGTGCAAGAAGTGGTTATTAAAACGAAATTTATCTTCCCACATTAGTTTATTAACAGAATTAAGTTAGTTAGTTCTTGTAACTTCTTCGCCAGCTTGTTGTAGGCAGCATCTTTTTTGGCGCGATCATGATACTCGCTAGACTTAACTTGCCATAGGCAAGGTTCAGATCTATATATTCCAATAAAATCAACTATTACTTGGTTCTGTTTACGCGACATGATGATACGCACTCTCGCTCGACACAAATTGAACTGAGAACAGTACAGCGAACCCCCACACACGTTCACTTCAGTTAAAACTGTCAGTTAAAAATATAAAATTTTTATATTTCTCAGTTAAACTGAACAGTTGAGTACAACTGTCAGTTATATACCACACACATACAGTTTCAACTGACAGTTTTAGCTGAACAGTTAAAACTGTACGTGAATGGGGGGCCTAAGCCGACCTGTATAATGAACGATGGGTCTATCTCCTAGTGGAGGGTATAAAACCCATAAAAAATAAGAAGAAAATTTGAATAGTTGAATAGTTTTATTTTTTAATAGCTAATATTATAACGATGAAAACCATGTCCACATGTTAAAGATCTATGGATAAATCTAAAAATTTCAGGCGTCTTTGATTATGATTTTCTAAATTTGTGATTAAATAGTGCGAAAATGCGCTTTACTAAATAACAGAATAATTATTTTGTTTTGTTGTTCAATAGCTAACATTACAAATTCTTGAATGGTTTCTATCCCGGATCAGAATAAACAAAATTATTTTTTGCACTTTTTTTTTTAATTGGGACATTGCGTTTCGAGAATTATTGCCTTCAGCAGTCGCTGTGACAGTGGTACCGTTTCGCATATTCAAATATGAACGTACGTGTCGTATCGTGTCTGTTGGAATGGACATTTAATGGTCTACATAAATTATTTTTTATGAAAATAAAATTAAACAGCTGCAGCTAGAATAATAAAAAATCAAGGTAATTTTCGAAATTTGTACTTTCGTGGGAAAATGGGAAGAAAGGGGATAAAATTGGTACAAATCAAACCGCTGCAGCTAAAACAATGAAAATAGCTAATATAATTTTTATACCCTACACCACTTCGTGGTCTAGGGTATTATAAGTTAGTTTTCCGCCAAATGTTTGTAACACCAAGAAATAATTGAGCTAGACCCACCTTTAAGTATACGGATCGGCTTAGAATCGCCAGCTGAGTCGATTAAACGATGTCTGTCTGTCCGTCCGTCCGTCCGTCCGTCTGCTGTCCATCTAAGCTTGTTCGCACTCTACAGGTCGCAATTGTTGTCCGATTGCCATGAAATTTGGCAGAAGTTATTTTTTCTGGCCAAGGACCATTGGTATTGAATTTGGAGGAAATCGGTTCAGATTTAGATATAGCCCCCATACAAATGTCGGTCCCGATTTGACATTTTCCGCTTTAGAAACCACATATTGTACCCGATTTTCTTTAAATTTAATACAACATCTTATAATCTGACTAGAAACACCTATGCCGAAATTGGGTAAGATCGGTTCAGATTTAGATATAGCCCCCATACAAATGTCGCTCCCTATTTCACTTTTTCCGCTTTAGAAACCACATATTGTACCCGATTTTCTTTAAAATGGGCACAACATCTTATAATCCAACTAGAAACACGTATGCAAAAATTGGGTAAGATCGGTTCAGATTTAGATATAGCCCCCATACAAATGTCGCTCCCGATTTGACATTTTCCGTTCTAGAAACGACATATTGTACCCGGTTTTCTTTAAATTTTGCAGAACATCTTATAATCCAACTAGAAACATGTATGCAAAAAATTGGGTAAGATCGGTTCAGATTTAGATATAGCCCCCATACAAATGTCGCTCCCGATTTGACATTTTCCGCTCTAGAAACGACATATTGTACCCGATTTTCTTTAAATTTTGCAGAACATCTTATAATCGAACTAGAAACACGTATGCAAAAATTGGGTAAGATCGGTTCAGATTTAGATATAGCCCCATACAAATGTCGCTCCCGATTTGACATTTTCCGCTCTAGAAACGACATATTGTTCTCGGTTTTCTTTAAATTTTGCAGAACATCTTATAATCGAACTAGAAACACGTATGCACAAATTGGGTAAGATCGGTTCAGATTTAGATATAGCCCCCATACAAATGTCGCTCCCGATTTGACATTTTCCGAACTAGAAACGTCATATTGTTCCCGATTTTCTTTAAATTTTGCAGAACATCTTATAATCGAACTAGAAACACGTATGCAAAAATTGGGTAAGATCGGTTCAGATTTAGATATAGCCCCCATACAAATGTCGTTCCCCATTTCACTTTTTCCGCTCTAAAATCCACATATTGTACCCGATTTTCTTTAAAATTGGCACAACATCTTATAATCGAACTAGAAACACCTATGCTGAAAGTGGGTAAGATCGGTTCAGATTTAGATATAGCCCCCATACAAATGTCGCTCCCGATTTGACATTTTCCGCTCTAGAAACGACATATTGTACCCGATTTTCTTTAAATTTTGCAGAACATCTTATAATCGAACTAGAAACACGTATGCAAAAATTGGGTAAGATCGGTTCAGATTTAGATATAGCCCCCATACAAATGTTGCTCCCGATTTGACATTTTCCGCTCTAGAAACGACATATTGTACTCGGTTTTCTTTAAATTTTGCAGAACATCTTATAATCGAACTAGAAACACGTATGCAAAAATTGGGTAAGATCGGTTCAGATTTAGATATAGCCCCCATACAAATGTCGCTCCCGATTTGACTTTTTCCGCTCTAAAATCCACAAATTGTGACCGATTTTCTTTAAAATTGGCACAACATCTTATAATCCAACTAGAAATACCTATGCTGAAATTGGGTAAGATCGGTTCTGATTTAGATATAGCCCCCATACAAATGTTGCTCCCGATTTGACATTTTCCGCTCTAGAAACGACATATTGTACTCGGTTTTCTTTAAATTTTGCAGAACATCTTATAATCGAACTAGAAACACGTATGCAAAAATTGGGTAAGATCGGTTCAGATTTAGATATAGCCCCCATACAAATGTCGCTCCCGATTTGACTTTTTCCACTCTAAAATCCAGATATTGTACTCGTTTTTCTTTAAAATTGGCACAACATCTTATAATCCAACTAAAAAACCAATGGTGAAAGTGGGTAAGATCGGTTCAGATTTAGATATAGCCCTCATACAAATGTTGCTCCCGAATGTTTAACCGATTTTGGCCAAACTTTACATATTATATTTCACCAATAAACAGACATGGTGAAAGCGCGTCACATCGTTCCAGGTTTCAATATACCCCCATACAAATGTCCTTTCCGATTTAACATTTTTTGTCAAACACATACATTTACAGGATGCAAAAATCCTTCCCGATTTCACTTTTTTACCGAATTGAATTGCAATGAGAATTGTTTGGGTGATGTCCATATGTCCATACTTTGAAATGACTTTGGCATACTACTGTATAATTTGTATTTGTCTGTCGGACAATTAGATCAATTACCATATTATTTACCATACTCGTTAAATTTGACTGAAGATGAATTTATAGAATATAAATTATATGAATATAATTTATATAATTTGTATGAACTACATTAAATTGTTCCCATGAAATACCTGGGTTTAGTAATCAAAGTGAGGTACATACGCTGGGAGTGGTGTAGGGTATTATATAGTCGGCCCCGCCCGACTTTAGCCTTTCCTTACTTGTTTTTAATTCAGGTTTTTTGATGAAAATCGATAAATTGCAATCATTTGCATCATCTCTGAAATATACACAGCTTTAGAAAGCCTCGTTACGGATTATATGTTATGTTTATATAAAGCAAACGTAATTAATGAAAACTTTCTCCTGTATTATTTTGATCGTGGATATTACGCCATTTTAGCAAATAGGACCATATTATGCTCCCAACTTTGACAATCCTATTCGATCTTAAATTCGATACAGTGCAGGGAACAACGGCTTTTCAGCAAGTATATTTTGTATTTCCATTGATAATTTGTACTTTCAACGCTTACCAACTGACTTGACTGACTTTTTATTTAAATCAATCTAGCTAAATTCAAGCCACACTTAACATAAATCTGGCTCCTAAAAATATGCCACACTTTTTTTTGCAAACTCAATGTTATAACAAATCATCCCAATGGAGCTGGGCAAACTCAAAGTTGTATCTCAAAACTAGTTTTTTGTTTAGAAGAAGGTCAAAACACACCCAAAAGTAGAGACTATAAATTAATCACGGTATCTGAGATCTATGAACTGTTTGGCACTTTTTCCGAAACCAGTTTTAAACAGAGACCACACCACTCAAATAATTCTAGCAAATAGGTTTGTTTGTTTTCAAAAAACTAGTAACTTCACATTTGAATTTTATTATCAATAACATCATTGTGCAAATTTATGTATGCCGAAATTGATCATCATCATTTCGGCACTAGAAAAGATATTAGAATCACATTTCTCACAATGGGTCAGGTCACACAGTAACGCAGCAAAACGTCTTCACACTGGCATCTAGAGAAAGATAAGAAATAATTAATTTAATTTGGTTTAATACAAGTGAAAAGATTGAAAAAGATTGATGAGAATAAATAGAGTATTAGAAATGTAAATTCGTTGAACATAATTCATGAATTGTGGAAACAAAAACGATCAGGGCATGTTCTCCAATTTGTATATTCCACATGATTTGCAAATTTTGTGAATAAATTAAATTTTAAATTAATCATTTTAAATTTAGATTTTTGATGATGTCCCATTGTATAGATGATGCATTTTAACAAATTCAAATTTATATGAATACAAAACATTTTTGAACCACTGTGAGTCTTTATATTGCTAAACGGCAAACTACTTTGCCGCTACTTAAGCTCAATTTGAAGAAATTCGGTGAAAATATGTGTCTGGGGTGGAAATTTGTATGGGAGCTTTATATAAATCTGAACAGATGAAATATAAGATATTTTGCAATATTTGAGGAAGATATGTTAAAATATGTGTGTGTTTATCGGGTGTAAAATTTATGTGAAAGCTATATATAAATCTGAACCATTTTCACCATGGGTATTTCTAGTGCAAACATAAGATATTTCGCAAAATTTGAAGAATTTTAAAATATGTGGTTTGAAGAGCAGTTAAATCATAAGCGAAATTTGAATGGGAGCTATATATAAATCTGAACCGATCTGACCTATTTTCACTATATGTGTTCTTAGTAAATAAGATGTTTTGCCAAATTTGAAGACATTCTGATAAAATATGTGGTTTCTAGAACGGAAAAAGTCAAGCATGGAACGAAATTTTTATGCGAGCTATATATAAATCTGAACCTCGATCTGACCCACTTCGTCAACAGATGTTACTAGTTCAAATATAAGGCGTTGTGCAAATTTGAAGAAAATCGGTGAAAATACGTAGTTTCTAGGGCCAAAAAAGTCAAGTCGGGAGCGAATTGGTATGGGAGCTATATACATATCTGAACCACTCTAACCCCTTTTCACCATAGTTTTTTCTAGTTGAAATATATGATGTGTTGCCAAATTTGAAGAAGATCTGTTGAAATATGTGGTTTCTAGGGCGGAAAAAGTCAAATTAGGAGCTAAATTTGTATGGGAGTTATATATATAAATCTGAACCGATATAATATATTTTCACCATAGTCGTTTCTAGTTTAAATATAAGATTTTTTGCCAATTTTGAGGAAAATCTGTAAAAAAATGTATACCACTAGAGTGAAATCGGGAGTTAAATTTGTATGGGGGCTATATATATAAATCTGAACCGATTTTCTTCAAATTAAATAGTCTTCATCCTTATCCCGAAGAACTTCGTTTTGCAAAGTTTCATTTAGTTCTGGCTACAATTGCGAAGATGGAATACAGACGGACTGACAGACAGACAGGCAGACAGACGGACATTGCTAAATCGACTCAAAAAGTGATTCTAAGTCGATCGGTATAATTATCAATGGGTCCATCTCTCTTCCTTTTGGGTGTTACAAACAAATGCACAAAGTCATTATACCCTGTGGTGTAGGGTATAAAGAATATATTCGTATTTTTTTTGTGTGTCCTAATAGCCGAATAATTACAAAACAAACAAGTAAGACGGCGTTAAGTTCGGCCGGGCCGAATCTTATATACCCTCCACCACGGAGTGCATTCCACAGTATTACCAGCAGATTAAAGGATGTCGACTTTACATATAAGTACAGTACCATATTACGAAAATTGTGATATTTTTTATGAACATTACTATATTTGTTTACTATTTCAAACTATAATGTATACTTATGCGCACTGTTTAAAATCGACAATCAGTCGCCATTAGAACGAAGCATTTTCAGATACAGACAAAGTGATAAGAAAAGTATAAATTTTAAAGATATCCCCATTCGCCCCATTCTCCGCCCAAATGTACAAATTTTGAAAAAACCCTTTTTCGAGTATTCATAGTCAGAATGTATACACCGAATTTCATGATTTCAACTTCAGCGGTTTGGTATGTCCCATTTTTATTAATCTGTATAATTATATCCCTTAAAAGTACGAATTTCGAAAAATCCCTCTATTTTACGTGTCTATGCAATTAGAGGGATGTACACACCGACTTTCATGATTCTAGCTGTTGTCGTATCATTGGTACCATATTTTATCCCTTTTTGTCCCATTTCGCCCGCTAAAACTTTTATTTTTTTGGGATGCTTCCAAGCTACAAGAGGAATGTCTGCAACAAATTTTAACTGTATGAAAATAAGAAATTTAATTAATAAGCCAAGGCTACCAACATTTGTATACTATATATAATGGATATAATACTTCAATTCATAAAGTAAATATAAGGGAGCGATCATAAATACCCTAAATATTGGGGGATAGAGAGTGTATTTTCAGCTACAGTTGTTTGGTTGGTTGTATTTCCTTCCTATTTTAATTTCAAAAGTATAAATTTTGAAAATACCTTATCTCTCACGCACGCAGTACAAGACAACTTCATGATTCTACCATTTTTTGTCGTAAAATCAACAAAATAAAGTACGAATGTGGAAAAAAAATATTTTTCGTGGCTATGCAGTCAGAGGAATGTATACACCGAATTCCATGATTCTATCAGCGGCCATTTTGTTGGTACAATTTTTATCCCCTTTTTCCAATTTTGCCCCCTCAAGAGTACGACTATCTAAAATCTCTTTATTTTACGTATCTACACAATTAGTGTGTACAACCACTGAATTTCATCATTCTAGCTGTATTCGTTTAGTTGGTACTATTTTTATCCCCTGTAGCCATTGTATCCCTTGAAAGTACGAATTTGGAAAAAAACGTTTTATTGCTTTTATTGCTGCTGTCATTTGGTAGGTACTACTTTTATCCCCTTTTTCCATTTGAACCCCAAAAAGTACGAATTTTGGAAAGTTCTTTTATTTTACGTGTCTACGCAATCAGAGGAATGTATATATCAAATTTCATTATTCTAGGTGCAGCCGATAGGTTGGTACTATTTGTATCCCTCTATCCACATTTAACCCCTTAAAACTACGAATTTAGAAAAAATACTTTTATATTATGTATCTACTCTATTAGAGGAATGTACACACCAAATTTCGTGTTTCTATCTGTTGTCGTTTGATAGGTACCATTTTTATCCCTTTTTGTACCACTTCGCCCCCTACAAATAAAAATCACTCTATGCCCTTTTATGTTATAAAGGGAATGCGCATTGCAAATATCAAGTAAATACAAGCTAATATGTTCAAAAAACATGCTGAAATACTCTAAATATTAGGGGTATTTTCAGTCCTTGTGAGGGAAAATTTTTTCCCTCTGGGCCGATTTCGTCCACTTTTAATCCCAACCGATCTACAACCATAAGACACTTTTATGAAAGGTTTGAACCTCCTAGCTCATTTCGTTCGGCCGCTATCGTGCTTTCAACAGACAGACAGACGGACATGGCTATATCGTCTTAAAATTTTACCACGACCCAGAATATATATACTTTATGGGGTCGCCGATGAATATTTCAAGGTGTTACAAACGGAATGACAAAGTGAATATACCCCCATCCTGGAGGTGGAGGGTATAAAAATATTTTTTTTATTTTTTCCCCTATGATGACAGAATTAAATGAATCTGTCATCGAGAGTGGAAATGTTCCAAAATACACCCAGTCGTTTATTCCTTTTTGATCAATTATTGACATTGTAAAGTTGTCAAATCAGTCTCATCATCAAATTATTCGGCACATCATATGAATCATACACTTCGTGGAACAGGGTATATTATACTTTAGTTTCACGTCAAATGTTTGTCACACCAAGAAATAATCGAGCAGGATCCACATTTAAGTATAAGATCGGCTTAGAATCACCAGCTGGGTCGATTTAACGATGTCTGTCTGTCCGTCTAAAGCTTGTTCGCAAATTACAGGTCGCATGCATTTTTTTTGCCAAGGACGATCACTATTGAAATTGCTTCAAATTTAAATATAGCCTCCGTACAAATATTCCTCCAATTACTGCTCTAAAATACACAATTTCCGTTGGAACTTGATAAAATTTTCAGGATAATTTGATTTGAACTATGATATTGTCCTGGCTTAAGACCATTTTGCATCTATATTTAATAGAATGCAAATTTATTTACAAATGACACGGTGACATTTATTACTTGGCTGCGGACTACCACTATCGTGATTTCCACCCAGTCAAAGGTTTTTTCAACACCAAACCCGGCCTCTTTAAGGAAATGTTTCTCACAAACGAACGAGAAACACACCTCACTTGTCGAATATGCGTTTAAAAAATCGCACCAAGTAATACAATACCATATCCCAGTTCAAATCAAATATTGATTAGAGACCAACAAAATACAAACGAAAAAACTAAAACAAATTTTCAGGATTTGATATAGCCCCACACAAGTGTATCTACGAATTACACTATTCTCCACACTTCTCCAACTAGATAACCTCAACGACCATGTCGTCCGTCTCTGCTGGGTTCCCGGACATAGCAATGTCAAAGGAAACGAGATAGCTGATGAACTGGCTAGAAATGGTTCGTCCTTGGAAATCGATAGAGCTGACAACTTAGTAAAACCACCGATTGGCACGTTTTATAGACTGATTGAATCAAGAAAATGGTCACAGATTAACGCAGCATGGAATAGTTTGTCAACCTGTAGGATCGCCAGGGCCACATGGTCAAAGATCGATAGGGGCAAAACCAGAACTCTATTAGAGCTAAACAAGGCAGAAATTCGAACTTTGACAGGACATTACTGCACTAGGAGTAGGATCTCAAGATGGCAGTTGGACATTGAGGATCACTGTCGATTATGTGAGGATGAGGAGGAGTTAGAATCTATTGAACACATAATCTGCAGATGTCCAGCGCTTTGTGTACGTAGAAATAAATACCTAGGAAGTTACCTCATTAGTAGCATAGAGGATATTGCAACCCGCACCATTTACGACCTTTTGGGATTCTCAAAAGGACTAAATCGGATCAGGGGTGGCTATTAAGAAACATGGATGTAACCGCATAGACAGTTGACGACTAACAAAGAACGAGAGCGATAAAGGCATACCACCACCATCGGTACACCGGATGACTCTCGACAAATTTTCTTACCTAGTCGTCAACCATTGGGAAACACCCATACACAGAAATACTAAAACACAACTTCATATTCTCCTACCCCCATATCCCTTTCCAATATCCTCTTACTTCCTTCACGTCTTATCTATCATCTATCACCAATCACTCCTTCCTAAATCCTATCCCTCTCCTATAACCAACAACCTTATACTTTCAGGAAACAGAAGGATTTGCACAATGGACCCAACTGGGTCTCCGAGTGTTCAGAATGCAGGAGCATTCTGGTTCTTTAAACCAACCACATGTGACTTTTGAGAAGCCAATGCATCCACAACGAGTCACTGTTTGGTGTGGATTTTGGGCTATTGGTTTGATCAAATGAGGTACTGCCGACAGCCAGTCGTGATAGTCATTTGTATGATATTGTGTTCCATTATAAAATGACAAAGTTCAACCTTTCCAATAAAAGCAGAAATTGAAAAAAACTCTACTTTTTTATAGCCGACTCTAATTTAAAGTTTTAAATGACCCACCCTATATATACGCAGGGAGTGGTGTAGGGTATCATATAGTCGGCCCGCCCGACTTTAGTCTTTCCTTACTTGTTTTTATGTTTAGCTGATTTGTTGACGCTTTAGGAGAAAAGCAGAGAACAAACCTAACAATGCTGATCAAACATTGCCGGTATATGCGATTTCATTATTAATCAAACAGTTATGTGAGATTGGAACGAGATTCAGAACGCAATCACGGTTTGTTTTGAAATAGGAACAAGTTAACGAATTGTCGTTGTTCCATTCACACCTGTCTACTATGTGGTTTAGTGTTTTAATCTGATTCCAATGAAAACGAAATCTGAAAGTTATGCTGTTCAAGCTGCGAAAGTAGTTGTCGTCCCTCTTTATCCAGTTTTAGCGAATCAAAACGAGATTTGCTACGCATTGTTAATCGATTAATTGCCAGATGTTTGGGATTTCCAATCGGATGATATATCAGTTGTGAGAGTAGAGTTGGTGGTTAGGAACCGCATATTTATTTATGCCATACGGTGCACTTGGATCTATGAAACACCATCCATCTGTTCTGCTTATTTCGTACGCTTATCAAAAATCAAAACTTTGCTGATTCCAAATATCACTGTGTAGTTACTTTGGATTTAATTTTACATAACATATAATTACTACAAATTTCCCCAGTTTGAGTAGATATTTACTTGGTTTGAGGGAAACTGAACTAGAATCGAGTTCAATGTCCTACTTTCCAGAGAAAGTTTGAAACTTGATTTGAAGAAATATTGCTTTAGGATCATACGATGTGCAATATTCTTAAATATTAGTTCATGTTACATCATTATTAGTAGGATTCACTTTTTCTGAGTGAACATAGTAAAGTTTTATTTTTAGAGGAAAATACTAGCAACACTGGTCAAACATATATTCAATGTTTGCTATCTTTGATCTTTCCAGTAAATAATTGGAGGAGTCTCCATTCTCCATGAGTTATGACATTGGAATAGGATCGAGAAGCCATGTTCACGAATTGTTGTTGCCGTTTGTGTTGTCCCATTCATACCTGTTTACTTTGCGCTTTTGTATTTTTATCTGTATCCAATGAAAATGAAATCTGAAATTTTTGTGTGTTTTTTTTTTCAAAATTGGATACATTTGTTTTGTTTGGCTATTAAAGGTCAAAAAGGTGACGCGAAAGTAATTGTTTTTTTTCTTTATACGGATTATGCGCATCAAAACGAGTTTGTTTCGCATTATTAATCGATTTATTGTGTGATTTGGGGGATTTCCAGTCCAGAAGGGAAGAAAGTTTCCCTCACAAGAATTGCAAAATTCATAGATTAGTATGAATGGGGCACAACGGAATAAAAAATTTACTGTCCAAATGACAGTTTAAACTCGGTGAATATTCTCTCTGTTATTGCATAAGCGTAAAATGAAGGGATATTTCGAAATCCGTACCTTTAGGGAAAAATGGGAAGAAGATGGATAACAAGGGAATAGACTAGACCAAATGTTTGAAGTTCAAATTATGAAATAAAGAGATCTTTCGAAATTCCTACTTTTAGGATTATAATGGGGAAAAGGGATAAAGATGACTGCGTCGATGAGCATAATAAAAAGATTTTTCCCAAATTCGTACTTTTACGTTCAAAATGGGAGAAAAGGAATTAAAACAAGTAAAAAGGGCGTTACGTTCGGCCGGGCCGAATTTTATATACACTTTACCATGGATTGTCTACAGCCTCTGTGGAATACAGAGGCTGTAGATTTTCGTAGAAGTGCAGTAATATTACAGGAAAATATACTTTTTTTTATATAGCCAAACCAAATACAAATATTGAAAAATAAGGCAAGGCTGCCAATGCGTTTACATATCGAAATAATACTCCAAGTCAATTCAAAAAAATAAATATTCTTATATTTATATTTTCAAAAAGCTTAAAAAGCTTAGTTTTTTATAGTAGTTTTTTTAGCCATGTTAAAAAAAGTATTATATATGCATTTTGTAATTTGTTTTATATTGGCCTGATGGCTTTGAATTACAAGTTGAATTAAATCATCAAATTATAATCAATAAATCAAATCAAATACCATAAATATTGATAGATAGTGGGTATTACAGTTGGTTATATGTCCATCCTGTTTTATTTCCAAAACTAAAAATTTTGAAAATCCATCATTCACACGTACATACATAGTGCAAAATAACCTAACTTCATGATTCAGCCAATTTTGTCGTAAAAGTAAAAAAGTACGAATTTGGAAAAATAGTTTTATTTTCCGTCTATATGCAGTCAAAGGAATGCGTACACCGAAATCCATGATTCTAGCTGCGGCCATTTGGTTGGTACCTTTTTATCCCCTTTTTCCTATTTTACCCCGTGAAGAGTACGACTTTCTAAAATCTCTTTATTTTATGTGTCTACGCAATTGGTGGGATGTACACACCGCATTTCATCATTCTAGCAGTAGTCGTTTAGTTGGTACTATTTATATCCCTCTGTACCCATTGTATCCCATGAAAGTACAAATTTGGAAAAAATCATTTATTTTTTTGTGTCCACGCAGTCAGAGGAATGTATACTCCGAATTTCATGACTCTAGCTGCTGTCATTTGGTAGGTACTATTTTTATCCCCTTTTTCCATTTTAATCCCAAAAAGTTCGAATTTCGAAAAATCCGTTTATTTTACGTGTCTACGCAATCAGAGGAATGTATACACCGAATTTCATTATTCTAGGTGCAGCCGTTTGGTTTGTACTATTTTTGTCCCTCTATTCCCATTTTACCCCTTTAAAGTACGAATTTGAAAAAATAACTTATATATTATCTATCCACTCCATTAGAGGAATGTACACACCGAATTTCGTGTTTCTAGCTGTTGTCGTTTAATATGTACCATTTTTATCCCTTTTTGCCCCATTTCACCCCCTACGAATAAAAATCACTTTATGGTGCACGCTTCTGTTATAGGCGGAATTCGCAAACCCAATATCATGTAAGTACAAGCAGACATATAGATAAAATATGCTTAAATACTCTAAAATATTAGGGGTTATTATGGGGTTTTTCAGTCCTTGTGAGGGAAAAAGTGTTCCCTTTGGACCGATTTCGCCCAGTTTCAATCCCAACCGATCTACGACTATAAGACGCATTTATGGGAAATTTCGAAGTCCTACTACCTTTCGTTTAGATGCTAGCGTGCTTTCAACAGACTGACGGAAGGACAGACGGACGGACAGACATGACTAGACGGACTAGATCTCTTAGAATTTTATGACAATCAAGAATATATATACTTTATAGGGTCTCAGGTCGATATTTCAAGGTGTTACAAACGGAATGACAAAGTTAGTATACCACCATCCTGGAGCTGGAGGGTATAATGATACTAAACAAACGAATGTTGCTACAATCATAATATAGAGTGGGCCATTTTAAATTTGAATTTTCGATTACCTTGACTTTGAAAGGTAAATAATAAATAATTAAGTTTTATTTTAAGGTTTATGTTTGACATTTGCAAAATGCGACGCATACGCTCGAACAAAATTGGGAAATATTAAAAACCTACTTCTAAAGTAGTGAGTCTTTAACGAGAACTGTAAGAAATGTACGTGGAAAATTTTCGTGTTTTCAAATGAAGCTCATTTTCATCTCGGTGGCTATGTCAATAAGCAAAATTGCCGCATATGGGGTTCAGAGAACCCACATGTGACTATTGAGAAGCCAGTGCATCCACAACGAGTCACTGTTTTGTGTTAATTTTGGAATCGATCATTCGGCCATTTACTGAAAAATTGACTGGCTCGGCAATTCGTGGTAGTCATATAAATGATATTGTGTTCCATTATTAAATGACAAAGTTCAACTTTTCCAATAAAATCAGAAATTTGAAAAAATATTCAGTGCATACTTTTTTATAGTCGATTCTAATTTAAAATTGCAATATAATTGATTTTCGTAATTCTTACTTTTGGGATAAAAATAGTGCTAACCAATCATGAAATTCTGTGTATTTATCGTCTGTTCGTACTAATACAATATTCACCCTTATCACGTAAGTCGTAGTCGAATTTCGACAGCTGTCGTAGTCGTAGTCGAATTTGCATTTCGTCGGTATCATGTAACAAATTCGACGTGACTAGAACATTTTCGTCGTAGTCGATTTTGTTAAAAATTTTTGTTAATTTTTTTTTTCTTTATATTTGATCTTTCCACTTTTTTATTGTAGATTTTTGTCAAAATTTTCACTTTTCAAATCATTTAACCAATAAAAATACCAAATTCCTTGGGAGTCATTCAAGAAATAAAATTATATGTTTTTGCTTTTTATATTAGTTTAATAGAACTAAATCCATTAACTTTTGATTTGATTAATTTTTTCCATTTTTAATTTTTTTTTTTACTCTAGTCACTTGCAAAATATTCAGTGACAGTTTTTGTCGAATTTCACAGTCAAATACGACATACGCGATACCAAAAATGTAAATTTGTGACACGAGTCGAAAATTCGACACGACTACGACTTACATGATGAGGGTGATTAATGAATTTAAGCTCGTTTCTTTAAAGATTTCTTATTTTAAAATTTTAATACATTATGATCGTGAAATTTCTGTGCATAAAATCAAAACAATTTTTTTATATTTTACTAAACTTTAAATTTTCGTTGAAGGTAGCCTATTATTTGTAGTCTCATTATATTTCCAAAATGAGATACAACGACGATCACACAAAAATAATATTTAGATTTATTTGGAAATAGCATTTGGAATGGCATCTTATAGCAGAAAACAAGACCTTTTTGAAACATATCTGTATAAATAAATTTAGAAGTTATGACGCTTATTGTAGAAGCAAGACAATGTAAACAAGTAAGAAGGCGTTAAGTTCGGCCGGGCCGAATCTTATATACCCTCCACCCCGGAGTGTATTCCACAGTATTACCAGCAGACTAAAGGATGTCGACTTCACATAGAAGCACAGTACCATATTACGAAAATTGTGATATTTTTATGCACATTACTATATTTGATTACTATTTCAAACTATAATCTATACTTATGCGCACTGTTTAAAATCGACTACTATATATAAATAAAATGCTGAAATTGTGAAAGAGAACAAGACTAAATATTAGGCGATTGTCAGTCGCCATTACAAAGAAGCATTTTCAGATACAGACAAAGTGAAAAGAAAAGTATAAATTTTAAAGATATCCCCATTCACCCCATTCTCCGCCCAAATGTACAAATTTCGAAAAAACCCTTTTTCGAGTCTTCATAGTCAGAATGTATACACCGAATTTCATGATTTCAACTTCAGCGGTTTGGTAGGTCCCATTTTTATCCCTCTTTTTAATTATATCCCTTAAAAGTACAAATTTCGAAAAATCCCTCTATTTTACGTGTCTATGCAATTAGAGGGATGTACACACCGAATTTGATGATTCTAGCTGTTGTCGTATCATTGGTACCATATTTTATTTCTTTTTGTCCCATTTCGCCCGCTAAAACTTTTATTTTCTTTGTGGTGCTTCCAAGGTACAAGAGGAATGCCCGCAACAAATTTTAACTGTATGAAAATAAGAAATTTAATTAATAAGCCAAGCTACCAATATTTGTATACTATATATAATGGATATAATACTTCAATTCATAAAGTAAATATAAGGGAGCAATCATAAATACCCTAAATATTGGGTGACAGAGAGAGTTTTTTCAGCTACAGTCGTTTGGTTGGTTGTATTTCCATCCTATTTTAATTTCAAAAGTATAAATTTTGAAAATACTTTATCTCTCACGTACGCAGTATAAGACAACTTCATGATTCTACCATTTTTTGTCGTAAAAGCAACAAACGAATTTGGGAAAATATTTTACGTGGCTATGCAGTCAGAGGAATGTACACACCGAATTCCATGATTCTATCAGCGGTCATTTTTTTGGTACCATTTTTATCCCCTTTTTCCAATTTTGCCCCCTCAAGAGTACGACTATCTAAAATCTCTTTATTTTACGTATCTACACAATTGGAGGGATGTACACACTGAATTTCATCATTTTCATCATAGCTGTATTCGTTTAGTTGGTACTATTTTTATCCCCTGTAGCCATTGTATCCCTTGAAAGTACGAATTTGGAAAAAACGTTTTATTTTTCGTATCTACGCAGTCAGAGGAATGTATACTCCGAATTTCATGATTCTAGCTGCTGTCATTTGGTAGGTACTATTTTTATCCCCTTTTTCCATTTGAACCCCAAAAAGTACGAATTTTGGAAAGTTCTTTTATTTTACGTGTCTACGCAATCAAAGGAATGTATATATGGAATTTCACTATTCTAGGTGCAGCCGTTAGGTTGGTACTATTTTTATCCCTTTTGCCCCATTTAACCACTTTAAAGTACGAATTTAGAAAAAATACTTTTATATTATGTATATACTCTATTAGAGGAATGTACACGCCAAATTTCGTGTTTCTATCTGTTGTCGTTTGAAAGGTACCATTTTTATCCCTTTTTGTCCCATTTCGCCCCCTACAAATAAAAATCACTATATGGTGGCCTTTTATACTATAAAGGGAATGCGCATTGTGAATATCAATTAAATACAAGCTAATATGTTCAGAAAAACATGCTGAAATACTCAAAATATTAGGGGTATTTTCAGTCCTTGTGAGGGAAAAATTTTTCCCTCTGGGCCGATTTCGTCCACTTTCAATCCCAACCGATCTACAACCATAAGACACATTTAGGAAAAATTTGAACCTCCTAGCTCATTTCGTTCGGCCGCTATCGTGCTTTCAACAGACAGACAGACAGACAGACAGACAGACGGACAGACGGACAGACGGACAGACGGACAGACGGACAGACGGACATGGCTATATCGTCTTAGAATTTTACCACGACCCAGAATATATATACTTTATGGGGTCTCCGATGAATATTTCAAGGTGTTACAAACGGAATGACAAAGTGAATATACCCCCATCCTGGAGGTGGAGGGTATAAAAAGTCGTGTGTCATTTTTAGCAAGATTTTGCTTAAATTAATTTAGTTATATGTACATGAAGACGATATACAACTTTTATTGCTATTCTACAGAGTAGGAGGGTACATATATCTGTTGGGACAGAAAAAAGTGTAACGCATCGAAGGGGTGACTTAAGACCCTAAGTATGTTTGGACCAAATCCGACTTCATGACTTTTTAAGTTGTTTGAGCCATGTCCGTTCGCCCGCCTGGCTGGCTGGTGTATACGAATATTTTTTCAAATATTTTTCCCAAACTTAGTTTAAGTTCAAAGATGGTCGAAATTTCCACACCCCTTCTGGTACCTCCCACAAAAATGACCCATATTCCTATGTTAAATTACAACTAATGTGTCTTCCACAGCGATATTCGGAATCAGCTCTATTTTGGTATTTATTTATTTATTTTTATACCCTCCACCTAAGGATTCATTTTTTCATTCCGTTTGTAACACCTTGAAATATTCGTCGGAGACCCCATATAGTATATATATTCTGGGTCGTGGTAAAATTCTAAGACGATCTAGCCATGTCCGTCTGTCTGCTCAAAGCACGCTAGCTGCCGAACGAAGTGAGCTAAAAGGTTCAAATTTTCTGTAAATGAATATTATGGCTGCAGATCACTTGGGATTGAAAGTGTGCGAAATCGGCCTAGAGGGATACATTTTTCTCTAACAAAGACTGAAAATACCCCCTAATATTTAGATTATTTAAGCTAACTTTTTAAGAATTTCTGTTTTTTATACACTTGAAATTTGTTGCGTACATTCCTTTAGTACCGTGAAAACACCAAAAAGTACAAAAAGATTTAGCGGGTGACATCAGCTAGAAACGTGAAATTTGGAATGTAGATCCCCCTAATTGCGTAGACACTTAAAGTAGACTGATTTTTCAAAATTCGTACTTTTAAGGGGTACAATTGGAAAAGAGGGATACAAATGGTACCATTCAAACCGCTGAAGTTGAAATCATAAAATTCGGTGTAAACATTCATCCGACTGTGTAGACGCGAAACATAAAGGAATTTTTCGAAATTTTTACTTTTGTGCGGAAATGGGACAAAAGGGGATAAAATGGTACGATTGATTCGATTCAGTTAGAAACACGAGATTTGGAGTGTACATTTCCTTAATTGCGTAGACACCTAAAATAGAAGAATTTTTCAAAAATTCGTACTTCTAAGGGATACAATTGGAAAAGAGGGATAAAAATGGTACCAACCAAACCGCTGATGTTGAAATCATGATATTACGTGTATAGGTTCATCTGACTATAAAGGCTCGAAACAAAAAGGAAATTTTCAAAAATTGTACTTTGGAAAATGGGGCGAATGGGGATAAAAATTGTACCAAACAAACGGCTGCAGCTATAACAATGAAATTCGGTGTGCACATTGCTTTGACTGCGTAGGCACGAAAAATAAAGATAGCTTTCAATACTCGTACCTTTAGGATCAAAACGGGACAAAATTGGCACCAAGCAAATGACTGTAGCAATCATGAAATTTGGTGTTTACACTCGTCTGTCTGCTTATTATGAGTATTTTTCCAAATTCGTACGTTTAGAGTCAAAATGAAAAATGAATAAAACTGGTACCAAGCAAACGGCTGTACCTAGATTCATGGAATTAGATGTGTACATTCCAAAAGTGGGCGCTGACTGACTGATCACTCCCCAGACCAAACGGCTAAAGCTAGAATCATGAAATTTGGTGTGTACACTTATCTTACTGTGTAGAGGTGTGATAAGACGGGATTTTTCGAAATTCATACTTTTAAGGGGTAAAAAGGAATAAAAATGGTACTGCCGCAATAACCAAAAGGCTGGACCTTGAATCTTGAAATTTGGTATGGGCGTTCCTCTTTCGGCATGAAGGCATCACAAAAAGTGACATTTGAAAAATTCGTACTTTTGGGCATTAAATGGGACAAAAAGGTACAAAAATGATACCAACAATAAGGCTGAAGCTAGAATCATGATATTTGATGTGTTCATTTCTCTTACAACGTAGAGATCACATTTGAAGGGATTTTTTGGTAATTCGTACTTTTAAAGGGTAAAATAGATTTGAAAGGGGTAAAAATGGAATGACCAAACGGTTAGGCCAAGAATCTTGAAATTTGGTACAAAAATTCATCTTATAGGCATATATGCCCAAGAAAATACTTTTCAAAATTCGTACTTTTAGGGGGTAAAAAGGGATAAAAATAGTAGCAGTAAAATGGATGGAGCTGGAATCAAAAAAATCGGTATGTACATCCCTCAAAATACTTAGAAACGCAAAATGGGCGAATTTTTTGAAATTTGTACTTTTAAAGGGTAAACGGGGAAAAGGGGATATAAAAGGTACCAGCAACAAGGATGACGCTACCATAATTAAATGCGGTGTGTATATTCGTTTTACAGCGCAGATCACTGATAAGAAGGCATTTTTCGAAATGTGTACTTTTAACGGATTAAGTGGGATAAAAAGTGTACCGCCGCCAAGAAAATATTTTTCAAAATTAGTACTTTTTTGGGTTAATTTTTCGAAATTCCTTCTTTTAAAGGGTAAATGGAAAAAGGGGTTAAACAAAGTACCAACAACACGGCTGACGATACAATCATGAAATTCGGTAGGTACAGCGTAGATAAGTGATAACAAGGACTTTCCGAATTTTGTACTTTTAAGGGATTAAATGGGATAAAAATTGTACCACAGCCCAAACCCAGCGGTTGGGCCAAGAATCTTGATATTCAGAACGGCCATTGTTTTTACAGCACGAATTCGATCAAGCAAATACTTTTTAAATTCGTACTTTTTGGGGGAGAAATCGGGTAAAAAGACATAAATATGGTACCAATCAAACGGATGTCTTCCACAGCGATATTCGGAATCAGCTCTATTTTGGTATTTATTTATTTATTTTTATACCCTCCACCTAAGGATTCATTTTGTCATTCCGTTTGTAACACCTTGAAATATTCGTCGGAGACCCCATAAAGTATATATATTCTGGGTCGTGGTAAAATTCTAAGACGATCTAGCCATGTCCGTCTGTCTGTTCAAAGCACGCTAGCTGCCGAACGAAGTGAGCTAAAAAGTTCAAATTTTCTGTAAATGAGTATTATGGTTGCAGATCACTTGGGATTGAAAGTGTGTACTTTTAAATTCGTACTTTTTGGGGGAGAAATCGGGTATAAAGGGATAAATATGGTACCAATCAAACGGATGGAGCGCGTACAACCCCTCAAATTGCTTACAAACGCAAAATGAAAGAAGTGTTAGAAATTCGTACTTTTAATGGGCAAACAGGAAAAAGGGGATAAAAAAGGTACCAACAACGCGGCTGATGCTACAATCATGGAATTCGGTGCGTATATTCGTCCTACGGTGTAGATGAGTGATAACAACGAATTTTCCGAAATTTGTACCTTTAATTGATTAAATGGGTTAAAAATAATATCACCGCTCTGACCAAACGTCTGGGACTAAAATCTTGAAATTTCGAACGGACATTATTATTATAGCATGTTCATCTGACCTCAAAAGGATTTTTAAAAATTTATACTTTTAAGCACAAATCGGAACAAAAATCGATTAAAATGGTACCCGCTATTATATCGAGCAAGCTATATACAAAATCCTTCATATTTCGTGCGCTCAAAGTGATTATAAAAACTTTATCAAATATGAAAATATAACCGGTTCCGAATATTTTACTATGAATATGGACTATATGTGTAGGGGTACCATAAGAGGTATATCAATTTCATCCATCTCCAAATTTAATCTAAGTCTGGGGAAAGTAAAATGGCGTTAAATTCGCGCTTATATATCCTCCCTCATGGATTGCATTCCAGAAAAGACGCTGTCGACTCCACGTATAAGTGCAATAAAATATTAGGAAAATTATGATTTTTTTGTAATAGAGATATTAGTTAAATAAATTGTGATGTTTCTTATTATAATTTTGAAATAATAATAATTTTGTCTTTCGGGTTCACATTGGAATGTATATGTATAAATTTCTTCGGCTATGTAGAATCTGGAGAATTTGGTGTGAATATACCTCTGAATACGTATGTAGTTGCGCAACATAAATCGATTTTTCAAATTTGGTGAGCGTTTAGAAGCGATTTACTCTGAAAGTGATATTCATACACCGCGTACGAAGTAGCGCGTATTTGCTAGTTGCTATTATAAAATAAAACAAATTGTTCTGTTATCCAATTTCGTTTCGGACTATTTAACCAAAATAGACATGATTTTTTAAATATCCCTCGCGTTTACGTACAAAAGTTTCGGCCAGGTCAAACTTAACGCTACTTGCTTATTTAAATTCGCTTTGTCTTGCTGATATATCTCGAGCTTACCATAAATTATTGATTTTTACCTTTTTTCCATCGATGCCATCACACTCTCCGTAGACTTGAGAGTAACATCCTCAAGAAGTTGCTCCTTCTTCGGATTCCGACGGGCCAATGCACAGGCCATTCTCTTGGCAACAGCTCAGTCGACTTATCCATATACAGTCGTCTACTGGAGAATAATGGCGTATATAAACAATTTACGGGTATGTATCTAATGATTCACTCACCTCATCACATTGTCTCCAAAAATAGAGGCGAATAAATTTTGTGCTTTCACTGAATGCCTTTCGCAGAGCCAGTGTCTCCAAAATAACCACTGAAATTAAATTATACCAAAGAAGCGATTAAGTGGAAATCCTTTAAAGGTTTGAAACGGTGAATGTGTAACTGATGGACATAAATAAGATAAATGTTGGATTACTGCAGGCTAAGGGAATCTAGTCTGATTCCAGACGATAGTTGACAACAAATACGAAGAAATCCTCAGACCGGAAAGATCGAAATTCCTAAGGAAGATCAAGTGGAAGACGAAACCTTAGGGAAGCACACACAAAACCCAAGAGCTCAGCTATCAACTCTTATACTGGTCCAAACCTAAGGGGCCAGTAACAATAAACAATAGCCTCAAGTTAAAGACACCCTATGGTTATAGCTACTGATTTGCATTAAATTGAATTTTATATGCATTAACTTGAGCTATTGACCCTCATAGGCTGTCCAGAGTGTTAGCCATTTGGATTTTAATATATCCACGGATTTTACTTTCAGAAAAGAGCCTTCTCCTCCATTCCCTTAACACACTTCACATTGTCTTATATAATCGCATTCACTTTGAACTCACTTCGGCGTAACAGACAACGACGCACGTCACTAAAATCGCGAAGTATTTCATTTTGTCGATGTACTTGGAACAATTTCAATCCTCTAAACGATGCTGACTAAACTTTTGTACGTACTCCGGCCAGCGTTAAAATAGACTGCATTAGGTTCGGTATTATCAAACCATCAATAATTCTGCAATACCTGTTCCAACGGCACGAGTAGAAGACTAGAATACTTATGACTAAGATGAGAAAAATTATAATAACAGGAACTTTTAAACTGACAGGTCTATCTATGCATGTTAGGTGGTACTGAAAAATGTTTAAATGTTTTACAGTTTATAGAAAGCATATCGAGGGCTTATATTCAAAAGTGGCTATGAACAATTTTCTCGAAAATGAGATTTTGATGCGAAACTATTCTCTGATTTGGCTGTCATCTGTCATATAAATTTGGAGAAGATTTTTTTTCCAAAAGCAGTTTTTTTTCAAATATTTCTAACTTGTCTTATACACTAACAGGTGAACATAAAAATTAAATAAATAAAATAGTTAAAAATGGGGCGGCATAACACCGATGGTTGTTATTCTCTACAACGATTTTATTTAAAACATTTTTCTACATTTAGGGTACATCGTACTATCAAATTCCATTATTTCGCCGTTAATAGCATTTTGCTTCCCAAATTATTAGACTAAAATAGGATAAATATTGGCTGTAAAGTCAAAAATTGTGAAAAGTATCTTTAGAAAAACCCGCGTAACTTTTTATCATATTGAGAATACCAACATATTTTTATACCCTCCACCTCCAGGATGGGGGTATACTATCTTTGCCATTCCGTTTGTAGCACCTTGAAATATTGACCTGAGAGCATAGAAAGTATATACATATATTCTTGATCGTCATAAAATTCTAAAACGACCTAGCCAGGTCCATCCGTATGTTGAAAATACCCTAGCATCTAATCGAAAGGTGCTAGGACATCAAAATTTTCCATAAATGTGTTTTATAGTCGTAAATCGGTTGGGATTGAAACTGGGCGAAATCGGCCCAAAGGAAAAAAAATTCCCTCAAAAGGACAAAAATATCCATAATAACCCATATTATTTTAGAGTATTTAAGCATATTTTTTCAATATGACTACTTACACTTACTTGATATTGGATATGCGCATTCCCCCTATAACAAAAACATGCACCTAAAAGTGATTTTCGTAGGGGGTGAAATGGGGCAAAAAGCGATAAAAATGGTACCTATTAAACGACAGCACCTAGAATAATGAAATTCGGTGTATACATTCCTCTGATTGCGTCGACACGTAATATAAACGGATTTTTCGAAATTCGTACTTTTTGGGGTTAAAATGGAAAAAGGGGATAAGAATAGTACCAACCAAATGAGCGCAGCTACAGTCATGAAATTCGGAGCATACATTCCTCTGACTGCGTACTCTTAAAAAATAAAAATTTGTTTCCAAATTCGTACTTTCAATGGATACAATGGGTACAGAGGGATAAAAATAGTACCAACTAAACGACTACAGCTAGAATAATGAAATTCGGTGTGAACATCCCTCTAATTGCGTAGACACGTAAAATAAAGAGATTTTAGAAAGTCGCACTCTTAAGGGGGTAAAATAGGAAAAAAAGGGATAAAAATGGTACCACCCAAATGGCCGCAGCTAGAATCATGGAATTCGGTGTATACATTATTTTGACTGCATAGACAAGCAAAATAAAAGGATTTTTCCAAATTCGGCAAAAATTGGTTGAATCATGAAGTTAGGTTATTTTGAACTATGTACGTGATAATGGATTTTCAAACTTTGAACTTTTGGAATTAAAATAGAATGGAAATACAACCAACCGTAACACCCACTATCAACCAACAGTTATGGTATTCAAGTTTTTATACACTTCACGAGTGTATTATGTCTTTGTGCATTTGTTTGTAACACCCAAAAGGAAACGAGTTAGACCAATCGTTTATTATACAGATCGGCTTAGAATCACTTTCTGAGTCGATTTAGCAATGTCCGTCTGTCTGTCCATCTATTGTTGTAATCAAATTACAGGTAGCAATTATAGTCCGATCTTAACAAACATTGGCATCACTAAGTTTTGTGGATCAAGGACAAACGCTATTTAATTTGAGGCAATTCGGTTCAGATTTAGATATAGCCCCCATACAAATGTCGCTCCCGATTTGACATTTTCCGCTCTAGAAACCACATATTGTACTCGATTTTCTTTAAATTTGGCACAACATCTTATAATCCAACTAGAAACACCTATGCAGAAATTGGATAAGATCGGTTCAGATTTAGATATAGGCCCCATACAAATGTCGCTCCCGATTTGACTTTTGCGCTCTATAAACCACATATTGTACCCGATTTTCTTTAAATTTGGCACAACATCTTGTAATCTAACTAGAAACACCTATTCAGAAATTCGGTAAGATCGGTTCAGATTTAGATATAGGCCCCATACAAATGTCGCTCTCGATTTGACATTTTCCACTCTAGAAACCGCATATTGTACTCGATTTTCTTTAAATTTGGCACAACACCTTATAATCCAACTAAAAACACCTATGCAGAAATTGAGTAAGATCAGTTCAGATTTAGATATAGCGCCCATACAAATGTCGCTCCCGATTTGACATTTTCCGCTCTAGAAACCACATATCGTACTCGATTTTCTTTAAATTTGGCACAACATTTTATAATCCAACTAGAAACACCTATGCAGAAATTGGATAAGATCGGTTCAGATTTAGATATAGGCCCCATACAAATGTCGCTCCCGATTTGACTTTTGCGCTCTAGAAACCAAATATTGTATCCGATTTTCTTTAAATTTGGCACAACATCTTATAGTCCAACTAAACAAAGCTGTGATGAAAGTGGGTAAGATTGGTTCATATTTAAATTTAGCCCAAATACAAATGTCGCTCCCAAAAGTTTAACCGATTTTGGCCAAACTATACATTTTATATTTCTCCTATTTCGTTCCAGATTTCAATATATCCTCATACAAATGTCCTTTCCGATTTAACATTTTTGTCAAACACATACATTTACAGGATACAAAAAACCTTCCCGTTTTCACTTTTTCACCGAATTGAATTGTATTCGTATAGAAAGTGGAGTGTATCATAGAGTCGGCCCCGGCCGACTTTAGCCTTTCCTTACTTGTTTTTATACACTCCACGAGAGTATTATGTCTTTGTGCATTTGTTTGTAGCGCGAAATAGACCCATTGTTAAATATACCAATCGACTTAGAATCACTTTTTGAATCGATTTAGCAATGTCCGTCTGTCTGTCCGTCCGTCCGTCTGTCTGTCCATCTATTCTTGTAATCACGATACAGGAGGCAATTGTAGCCAGAACAAAATGAAACTTTGCACAACGAAGTTTTTCGGGACAAGGACGAACGCTATTTAATTTGAAAAAATCGGTTCAGATTTAGATATAGCCCCCATACGAATTTCACTCCCGATTTGACTCTTTTAACTCTAGATACCACATATTCTAACAGATTTGATTGAAAATTGGTAAAACATCTTATATTTCCTGTTGTTTTGTTATGACCAATGTTGTTTTTATTCACTTCAATTTTGTTGTACGGGCTAATTTGGTCAACTTTTTATTGAAATTAATCTAATTTATTTCATTTTTTACCCAACGTTTCTCTGGCTTGCTTCCAGCTTCTTCAGGGGTCTGTTTATTTGAAAATCCTACCAAATAAATTTTTCAATTACACATATGTTGTTGTTCTCACACAGTATTAATTCTACTTACAATTAGTTTGCATTACATTTGTCATTATTACTTATTATTATAAAAAACTGGACATCACTCACAATTAAGTATAATTAAAATAAATAATAATAACTAAATATAAAAATCACAGTAGAGCTTAACACTAATATCACAGAACTTAACGTTTCAACTTATTGCGACGGAATACTGTAACTTTGCATTGTCTTTATCTTCTTTGGTGTTGATTGAATTTTTCAGTCTCTCTTGTATGCGTAGGCTCTCTAATGTGTATCTCTTATTTTCTTTCCTCTCCATGTCAAGTATTTTTACGTTCTTGAGATCTGCTCTGTGTCCCTTCTCTTTAACGTGTTGTGCTAAAGCTGTGCTTTCTTTTTCCTTTTTAATATCTGCTTCATGTTCATGTAGTCGGACGCTCAGCATTCTTTTTGTTGTTCCAACGTAAACTCTGTTACATGCTTCCGTCTCATTCCCCTTGCATGTAATCTCATACACTACATTAGCTAGCTTATGTTTGTCTGTTGTTG
Organism: Polietes domitor; assembly: GCA_947397865.1. Lineage (NCBI taxonomy): Eukaryota > Metazoa > Arthropoda > Insecta > Diptera > Muscidae > Polietes > Polietes domitor. Next base: position 165,393,893 of record OX377620.1, on the reverse strand, counting down.
TTGTTCTTCGCGAGAAGACTGTAGCTCCCATTAAAATTTCGGTCCCGATTTGACTTTTTCGGCTGTAGAAACCACACATTTTAACAGATCTTCTTCAAATTTGGCAAAATATCTAATATTTCCACTAGAAACACCCATGGTGGAAATAGGACAGATCGGTTCAGTTTTATATATAGCTTCCACACAAATTTCGCACCCGACTAGACTTTTTACGCCCCACGTATCTTCGACGAATTTCTTCAAATTGAGCATATCACGTTATACTTGAACTGGAAAACCCTATTGTAAGTGGGTCACTTCATTCCGTGTTCCACAAATTGGGTCTGGTCATATTAGCCTATGATAAGGAAACATGCAAAAATCCTTCCCGTTTTCACTGTTTTACTACATTGAATTGTATTCGGAGAGAAAGTGGAGTGTATCATATAGTCGGCCCCGCCCGACTTTAGCCTTTACTTACTTGTTAAATATAAATATAAGAATATTTATTTTTTGAATTGACTTGAAGTATTATTTCGATATGTAAACGTATTGGTAGCCTTGCCTTATAAGTAGACTGCGGTTTTTTATGCAAAATCGTATTTTGAACGGATGATTATAATTGAATGCCGTCTTCACACAAATGATTTTACTTATAAAACATTTAAATAAACCGATATAACCAATTTTATGTCAGTATATCTTGCATAGCAATATGTATATTTTATATACTTGAGTATAAAAAATGGAATTTGCATAAAAATCCGCTGTCTACTTATAAGCCAGGTTTGAAATAATAAAAATATTATATTTCTTTATAAAATTATCTTTTTAATATTTGTATTTGTTTTGGTTTGTCTATATAAAATAATATGTATTTTCCAGTAATATTACTGCACTTCTACGAAAATGGACAGCCTCTGTGGAATGCAATCCATGGTGGAGGTTATACAAAGTTCGGCCCAGCCGAACTTAGTGCCGTTTTTACTTGTTATATCTTATTTGCTTTCACTCCTCCCCAATGCATTGCGTAATAATTGTTTTCTGTCTTTCGACAGTACAAAAATCGGCCTAAACATTTAAAAATATTCCAAAATATCAATAAAATCGCAAGGATTTTTATTTTGTCCCAGTACTTGAAACTAAGATCCGGTTAGCGTTCACCATAAACTGCATAAAGTTCTCGAAACATGGGCCATCAATTTTTTAACTTAAACAAGCAATGATTTTGCAATACCTGTTTTAATAACACGATTCGAGTTATGATAACAACCAGAACGAATTCAATAGTTGTTAAGACTATACTGGTAAGTAGGTATATATATTAGGGGGTACTGAAGAAGGCTTTAGAATTTTAAAAAGATATAGATATAAGTATGATTAAAAAAATTCCGCGAAATTATTTTTGAACATCTTAAAAGTAGTATTGTGTAAAATGTTATTTATTAATGTTATTTTTGAAATCTGTTGTTTCTAGCAGAGCGATCAAAACAACAGATTTAGCCGTGACTCTTCGAACTCGTGGGACTTGAAATAATTATAATTATTTTAACTCACAAGAGATAACTATCAACCGGTTTTCTTCAATCTAAATAACGTCTGCCCCTGGCCTAGAAAAACAATTGAGTGAATATTTATTGAGCTCCGTCAACTAGTGAGACCCGTTCTATGTTTGAAAGGTAGACACACAAACCTAAATGGATTCAGAATGTTATGCGGCAAGTCAATCAGTATAAGAAATGATGAGTCTATATCGCATCTAATATTTTGTGATGATTCTGGACGTGAGGCTTTCAACATGTGCGTCTTAGGGGAGGAGGTTGGAACTGGATCACCTATGGCCTGTTATATGGGCATAACTCCCTCTTAGGTGGACTTTTTAACACATATGTTGATCTAAGGGTCATAGCAGTCTGTAGTATGCAACTTCATAATATAAATAAATATATTATGAAAATATAAAATACTCGTTTATTTCATAAATTCCAATATTTTATTAAAAATTTTAAATTTATCTTTTGATTGTTTTGTTATGGATGTTATGTTTGTTTTTTTTCTTTTGATAAACCTCATTCATAGCCAAATTTGCATTCATTTGTCGAGAGAACAATAAAGTACGTTCAACCAAAGTTAAATTATTTCAACTTTCGTACACTTTACGCATTTGGATAATATTCATATGAATATATGTATCCTTTATAAAAGTATTCCAGCCCCTTCGAAGTTGGTCTCTGAAAATTAAAAATATCAATATTTGTGTTACAAAGAAATGTTCAACGACAGAATACCCTAATGGAGGGTATAAAAAGTTCTAACCAGTCATGATGTAAATATTGAAACTCCATTCTATGGAGTGTATATTCATTCTAACGGACAACATATACTCATTACAACAAGAACAAAACAATGTCTATTTCAAAAATATAGTTCGCCTAATAAAATTGGAAGTAGTTCCGCAGGATGAACATTTTAATCGCATCCCAAAAACCCCAATGCATATTTCCCGCATTTGAGGAAGTTATTGTGAAAATTTTCCAAAAAAGTTGATTGTATGCTAATTCTTATTGTATTGCAAATAAATTGTACGTACAGGGTGGCGCAGAATGAGCAAATGGGACGAAAATGGATAAAAGTGGTACCAATGATGCGACAACAGCTAGAAACACGAAATTTTCAATGTAAATCCCTCTAATTGCGTAAATACGTAAAATAGAGGGATTTTACAAAATTCATACTTTTAAAGGATACATTTTGATAAGAGGGATAAAAATGGTACCACCCAGACCGCTGAAGTTGAAATCATGAAATTCAGTGTATACATTCATCTGACTGTGTAGACGCGAAACATAAAGGAATTTTTCTAAATTTGTACTTTTTAGGGGTAAATAACGCGAAAGGGGATACAAATAGTACCAACCAAACGGCTGCAGTTAGAATAGTGAAATTCGATGTGTGCATTGCTCAGACTGAGTAGACGCGAAAAATAAAGATATCATTCGATATTCGGCATGAAATTGGTATCAAACAAACGACTGTAGCTAGAATCATGAAATTCGTTGTATACATTCGTCTGACTTCGTAGACAAGATTGGTGCCTCATATTCACTTTTTGATTACACTTGAAGTATTATACTTATATATCGTAGGCTGGGTCATGGTCCATATAAATGGAAAAACAATTTCCTGTCACCCCTTGAAAATAAAGTTTAGAATGTTTAATGAAGATTAGCAAAATATTTCGTTCCTAGATAGGGTTTGCATTTTCCCGTACTTTTTATTTCCCGGGAAACGGGATTTTTTTTTTTCAATTTCCCGGGATACCGGGACAGCACGGGAAATCGTCAACATACTGTTCACCATGAGTTAAGCTTATTTTTTCCAATGAAACATTCACATTTAATTAAAGTAAATTAAATATATATTTCACAACGAACCTGTTACAGAATTCATATAATAAAACGAAATGTGATATCAATTCAATCAGATATTTCTTATTTTATTGGAAAATGTGGACGCGACGGAGAACGATCGTTCACATTAATAGTGAGTAGAGCATTAAATGAAATGTTTTTTCTTTGTCCTGTCGCTTCGAAAACTTTAAATTCTATATTTCAGCGTTCGGATACATGCATAAAATCTATTTTCCCGGATTTAATTTTTTATACACTCCACGAGAGTATTATGGCTTTGTGCATTTGTTTGTAACACCCAAAAGGAAGCGGGATAGACCCATTGTTAAGTATACCGATCGACCTAGAAAAACTTTCTGAGTCGATTTAGCAATGTCCGTCTGTCCGTCTGTCTGTCCGTCTGTCCATCTATTGTTGTAATCAAACTACAGGTCGCAATTATAGTCCGATCTTAACAAAAATTGGCACAAATAAGTTTTGTGGATCAAAGACGAACGCTATTTAATTTGAGGCAAATCGGTTCAGATTTAGATATAGCCCCCATACAAATGTCGTTCTCGATTTGACATTTTCCGCTCTAGAAACCACATATTGTACACTATTTTTTTAAATTTGGCACAACATCTTATAATCCAACTAGAGACACCTATGCAAAAATTGGATAAGATCGGTTCAGATTTAGATATAGCCCCCATACAAATGTCGTTCCCGATTTGACATTTTCCGCTCTAGAAACCACATATTGTACACTATTTTTTTAAATTTGGCACAACATCTTATAATCCAACTAGAAACACCTATGCAGAAATTGGGTAAGATCGGTTCAGATTTAGATATAGCCCCCATATAAATGTCGCTCCCGATTTGACTTTTGCCGCTTTAAAAGCCACATATTGTGCTCGATTGTCTTTAAATTTCACACAACATCTTATAATCTAACTAAACAAAACTATGGTGAAAGTGGGTAAGATCGGTTCAGATTTAAATATAGCCCAAATTCAAATGTTGCTCCCATAAGTTTAACCGATTTTGGCCAAACTATACATTTTATATTTCACCTATTTGGTTTCAGGTTTCAATATATCCTCATACAAATGTCCTTTCCGATATAAAATTTTTTGTCAAACACATACATTTACAGGATACAAAAAACCTTCCCGTTTTCACTTTTTCACCGAATTGAATTGTATTCAGATTGATAGTGGAGTGTATCATAGAGTCGGACCCGCCCGACTTTAGCCTTTCCTTACTGGTTAATTTTATTGTGGAAATGATGGAAGAAAAATATGCGAAGAAATATGTAAAATTTTCTATTGAATTCCCGTACGAATTTCCCGGGATACGGGAAATGAAAAATGTGCGAATTCCCGGGAAATTTCCCGCGGGAAATCTCGGGATGCAAACCCTATTCCTAGATAAAGCCGTCATAATGATACCTAGGCGCAAATACACACAAAACCCTCTGCCAAATATAACAATAAAGATAATATTATACAATAATTTTCAAACCGCAAAATGGCGCCATTTCTTATACAAAGAAACGTGAATATAAGAATACATTAATTTCATAATAAAATAATATGGTCCAAGTCATGTCCTTTGATACCGACCCTAGGTCATATCCTTTGAGACCGATCCTAGGACACTTATTTTAAGGTATGGTCCATGTTATGTCCTTTGAGACCGGTTTTAAACTGGTAGTTTAGAACAGACAGCGAACCTGCCCAAGACAACGGAAAACCATGGTAAAAGGGACCGGTCTCCATCATATATTTGGGTTAGATCCCGGAGCAACCAGGATCCACCATGGACCAGTTCTAGGACTCTTAATTTTTTGGGGACAACTCATTTTCTCGTAGGGTAGTTACAACTCAAAAATTTTTCGTATTCAGTGGTAGTATTTTACAAAAAACAAGTAAGGAAAGGCTAAAGTCGGGCGGGCCGACTATATAATAGTCATATAAATTATACAGTTGCCATAAATTCATCTTTAGTCATATTTAACGAATATGGTTAATAATATGGTAATTGATCCAATTATCCGACAGACAAATACAAATTATACAGTAGTAATAGGATGAATCGGACCGACATTTCAAAAGGGGCCTATAATAACATTTTGGCCCTGGTCCAAAACATGGGCCTATATATTGCTCATTCACGGTAGGTATTCCTAGTTGAAAAATATCATGATCTGCAAAATTTGATGAAGGTCCGATGTAATATGTAGTTTATAGAGCTGTAATAGGTCTGAATGGGGACCCATTTGGGTTATACCAAAGTATGGTCATATGGGCATCTCCCAAACAAGTAAGGAAGGGCTAAAGACGGACGGAATTTCTACCTCATTACAATTCAATTCGGTACAAAAGTGAAATCGGGAAGGATTTTTGTATCCTTTAAATTTATGTGTTTGACAAAAATGTTAAATCGGAAAGGACATTTGAATGGGGTATATTGAAACCTGGAACGATATGACGCGCTTTCACCATGTATGTTTATTGGTAAAATATAATACGTAAAGTTTGCAAAATCGGTATGGGGGCTATATCTAAATCTGAACCGATCTTACCCACTTTCACCATAGGTGTTTCTAGTTCGATTATAAAATGTTGTGCCAATTTTAATGAAAATCGGGTACAATATGTGGTTTCTAAAGCGGAAAAAGTGAAATCGGGAGCGACATTTGTATGGGGGCTATATCTAAATCTGAACCGATCTTACCCACTTTCACCATAGGTGTTTCTAGTTGGATTATAAGATGTTGTGCCAAATTTAAAGAAAATCGGGTACAAAATGTGGTTTCTAGAGCGGAAAATGTCAAATCGGGAGCGAGATTTGTATGGGGCTATATCTAAATATGAACCGATCTTACCCAATTTATGCATATGTGTTCCTAGTTGGATTATAAGATGTTGTGCCAAATTTAAAGAAAATCGGGTACAAGATGTGGTTTCTAGAAAATCGGAAGCGATATTTGTATGGGGGCTATATATAAAACTGAACCGATCTTACCCACTTTCACCATAGGTGTTCCTAGTTGGATTATAAGATGTTGTGCCAAATTTAAAGAAAATCGGGTACTATATGTGCTTGATAGGGCGGAAAAAGTCAAATCGGGAGCGACATTTGTATGAGGGCTATATCTAAATCTAAACCGATTTGCTCCAAATCGGACCACCATTGCGACCTGTAGAGTGCGAACAAGCTTAGATGGACAGTAGACGGACGGACAGACAGACATCGTTAAATCGACTCAGCTGGTGATTCTAAGCCGATCGGTATACTTAAAGGTGGGTCTAGCTCGATTATTTCTTGGTGTTACAAACATTTGGCGCGAAACTAACTTATAATACCCTAGACCACGAAGTGGTGTAGGGTATAAAAATAGCTGCAGTCGATACCTTCGAATGACGACTTTTTGTTAGATAATCATCATTTAGGCATCATTCGAAAGACGTTCATTCCTTCTCTATATATTTCATAACACATTTTACAAGATTTTTCCAAGAAATGTTAATTTTTAGCTGCCATTTCCGAAACCCCAAAAAAAATTCGTGACCCATCCTTGTATATAGTAAAGGACTAGTAATATTATAATAGTGAAGCATCACAATTAATTTAAAACAGTACGCATACGTGTACCTTGAAATAGTAAAAAATATCGCAATGTGCTACTAGTATGGTTCTGAATTTCTATGTAAAGTCGACAGCCTCTAATCAATCGGCAATGCTGTGGATTGGTATGGGTATATAAGATTCGGCCCGGCCAAACTTAACGCCTTTTTACTTGTTTCGTTTAGTATAGTGCTCCCTTCGACCAAAGAATTAAAAATTTGACCCGCTGTAAAAAGAAACTTAGACCAGCTGAGCGATAAGTTTATTCTATAAAAATGATCATACCCTTTCCAAATTTTAGGTCCGTTACTCTGTTCCAAAAATGCTGTTGGACAGTGTTATTTTCGGTCGTCTGAGGCGAACGATCAAAAAGGACTCAATTATCTTAAATAAATTAACATTATTTATTATCAACTATTGTTCAAGTTGTGTTATAGTTTAAAATTTTGACTTATAATCTACCACGAAAGTATAGAAAAGACGCAGCAGGAATAATATATTTGAATTTAGTAGACGGAAAAGTCACAAAATTAACAACGTAATTAATAATAACTAATGTATCAACAAAAAATATTTTGAAAGCATTGTGCGATGCATAAAATATAATTCCAATTTTCAGTGTTTTAGTCGAATCAGTCACAGATTGTTTCGAGAGGAATACGCATATTCCAGCATATTCGGCATACATACATGTATCACTTTCTGTCAATTTATATAGAAATTTACTTAGAATTGTATTATCAATAATATCAATGCAAATGTATGCCTAGAAGATGATCATCATCACAGATCAAAGATGTTCCAAGTCGAGATTACATTTATTGTTTGAGCACGTGATCAAAAGGCATTGTGCAAAGTCTTCTGCATGCTGGCATCTACAACGAAATAAGAAATTTAACATATGCTATTATCTATTTATATAAAAATGTTTATTTTTTCTATTTATTGATTTTATTACTATCCAACAATGTAAACCTAACAATAAGACTAGGCAAGAGGTCTATTTTTATACCCTACACCACTTCGTGGACTAGGGTATTATAAGTTAGTTTCGCGCCAAATGTTTGTAACACCAAGAAATAATTGAGCTAGACCACCTTTAAGTATACGGATCGGCTTAGAATCACCAGCTGAATCGATTTACCGACGTATGTCTGTCCTTCCGTCCGTCTGTCCTTCTGCTGTTCATCTAAGCTTGTTCGCACTCTACAGGTCGCAATTGTTGTCCGATTGTCATGAAACTTGGCAGAAGTTATTTTTTCTAGACAAGGACCATCGGTATTGAATTTGGAGCAAATCGGTTCAGATTTAGATATAGCCCCCATACAAATGTCGCTCCCGATTTGACTTTTTCCACTCTAAAATCTACATATTGTACCAGATTTTCTTTAAAATTGGCACAACATTTTATAATCGAACTAGAAACACCTACGCCGAAAGTAGGTAAGATCGGTTCAGATTTAGATATAGCCCCCATACAAATGTCGCTCCCGATTTGACTTTTTCCACTCTAAAATCCACATATTGCACCCGATTTTCTTTAACATTGGCACAACATTTTATAATCGGACTAGAAACACCTACGCTGAAAGTGGGTAAGATCGGTTCAGATTTAGGTATAGCCCCCATACAAATGTCGCTCCCGATTTGACTTTTTCCACTCTAGAAACCACATATAGTACCCGATTTTCTTTAAAATTGGCATAACATTTTATAATCGGTCTAGAAACCCCTACGCTGAAAGTAGATAAGATCGGTTCAGATTTAGATATAGCCCGCATACAAATGTCGCTCCCGATTTGACTTTTTCCACTCTAAAATCCACATATTGTACCCGATTTTCTTTAAAATTGGCACAACATTTTATAATCGGACTAGAAACACCTACGCTGAAAGTGGGTAAGATCGGTTCAGATTTAGATATAGCCCCCATACAAATGTCGCTCCCGATTTGACTTTTTCCACTCTAAAATCCACATATTGTACCCGATTTTCTTTAAAATTGGCACAACATTTTATAATCGAACTAGAAACACCTATGCTGAAAGTAGGTAAGATCGGTTCAGATTTAGATATAGCCCGCATACAAATGTCGCTCCCGATTTGACTTTTTCCACTCTAAAATCCACATATTGTACCCGATTTTCTTTAAAATTGGCACAACATTTTATAATCGAACTAGAAACACCTATGCTGAAAGTAGGTAAGATCGGTTCAGATTTAGATATAGCCCGCATACAAATGTCGCTCCCGATTTGACTTTTTCCACTCTAAAATCCACATATTGTACCCGATTTTCTTTAAAAATTTTATAATCGAACTAGAAACACCTATGCTGAAAGTGGGTAAGATCGGTTCAGATTAAGATATAGCCCCAATACAAATGTTGCTCCCTTTACATATTATATTTCACCAATAAACATACATGGTGAAAGCGGGTCACATCGTTCCAGGTTTCAATATACCCCCATACGAATGACCTTTCCGATTTAACATTTTTTGTCAAACACTTACATTTACAGGATTCAAAAATCCTTCCACTTTTTTACCGAATTGAATTGTAGTGAGATAGAAAGTGGGGTGCATCATATAGTCGGATCCGTCCGTCTTTAGCCTTTCCATACTTGTTTGGGAGATGTCCATACTTTGGTATAACCCAAGTGGGGCCCCATTCTTCTCTATTACAACTCTAGAAACCACATCTTACATCGGATCTTCATCAAATTTTGCAGATCATTATATGTTTCATCTAGGAATACCTACCGCGAATGAGAAATATGTAGGCGCATGTTTTGGCATAGGCCTCAATTGTTGTTATAGTCCCCCTTCAAATGTCCGTCCGATTCATCCTATTACCGCTGTATAATATGTATTTATCATTGGATCTAGATCAATTTATCCATATCATTTTATATTTAATTTAATCGGAATATCTGCTGGATCAATTACTTTATTATTTACCATATTCATTAAATTTGACTAAAGATGAATTTATATTAACTGTATAATTTATATGAACTACATAAAATTGGTCCCATGAAATACCTGGATTTAGTAATCAAAGCGAGGTATATACACAGGGAGTGGTGTAGGGTATTATATAGTCGGTCCCTTCCGATTTTAGCCTTTCCTTACTTGTTGTTAATGAGTTAGAGACATTTCTGAATTTCCAAATTTTCGTAGGACCGAGAGAACCGCTTTCCCAGACAAATCTTCTTCAGTCACATATAATTTACTAGTTAGGTTTACATTACCTTAATTAATTGATAATATCTAACACCCCAATAATCTCTCTCCACATTAAGCCTGTGCAAATATTCAATAAATTTAATTTACCTGTTTCCATCGAAACGCAAACTTTGCACACACATTTTGACAATTCTTTCTATAAGAATCATCTTGTCCGGATCGCCTTCACCCAATAGATCGGACAATCCTTGGGCAATATTTGGTACAAGGTTTCCATATACATCCATCTATTGGGAAAACAATCACTAATATTAATACTTTTGACTGGCTCATACAACTATGTATGTGTTTTAGATATATCTTGAACCACTTACAAATTGGCATTCCCGCAAAATACAGGCTCGAAAACATTTGGCATTTTCACTTTGTGCCGCTCGTTGTACTATTATGTCCGTAATGTCCGCTGAAATTAAATTGAAGAAAAAAAATCTCGATAACAATTTCTCGATCTACAACTATTAGAAATACATATACCGGCCACTGCGATTAATTTTGATTACATGTATTATTATGTTATCTACTAAAAATCCTCAGAGGCTAAATTTAATAATGCCAACCTTAACAATGCGACTGAAATGCACAAAAGTTATTAATATCTTTGAAAAGTCGTTTCAACCAAATCACTTCCTTTATAGTTATAATTACCGCATTGTTGATGAAGTTGATAATACTTGCTGTCTCTGACTTATCCCTATTAATCTCTATCCCTATTAATACTATCTGTCTGTTTGTTTGCTCCGCAATCACGCGTAAACGGCTGAACCGATCTTGTTGAAATTTTCGGTACAGATGCAGGTCTGGAAGGAACTATAGGCTATAGAATTTTTCAAAAATTTGCTCTGTGGACGGAGTGTGCGTGACAATAGTGCTTTTGAGAGCTAGAAGGCTGAAAATTGCTACATATATATAACTGACCATGAGAAAGATCAATTTGATGCCGAAATTTGGATTTTCGTTTTGTGGGCGGAGTGGGCGTGGCAATGTTTGAGTTGAGTTGTTGTTTTTTGAGCTAAAAGGCTGAAAATTGGTACATATATAAAGAGTGATTTTTTTGAGGTTAGGATTTTCATGCATTAGTATTTGACAGATCACGTGGGATTTCAGACATGGTGTCAAAGAGAAAGATGCTCAGTATGCTTTGACATTTCATCATGAATCGTCTTACAAACGAACAACGCTTGCAAATTATTGAATTTTATTATCAAAATGCGTGCTCTGTTAAGAAAGTTCATTGCGCGCTTCCATTTTATGGTCAGTTTAATCGACCCACTGAAGCGGCTATTCGGGCTATTGTGACTAAATTTCGCACCAAATTTACATTGTTGGACATTAAACCACCAACACGCTTACGTAGAGTGCGAACTGAAGAAAATATCGCAGCTGTATCGGCCAGTGTTAATGATGACCACCAATTTTCGATTCGTCGCCGTTCGCACCAATTGGGTCTCTGTTACTCAAAAACGTGGAAATGCCAAAATTGGACTAAGCGGATGGACCACCTAAGACGCAGCCGCGGTCAACATTTAAATGAAATTATCTTCAAAAAGTAAATGTCATGGACCAATCTAACGTTTCAAATAAAGAACCGATGAGATTTTGCAAATTTTATGCGTTTTTTTTTTTTTAAAAAGTTATCAAGCTCTTAAAAAATCACCCTTTATTACTGAACACGAGAAAGATAAATATTATGCGAAATTTGGATGTTCTGCTTTTTGAGCTAGAAGGCTGAATTTTAGAGCGTAGATATTACTGATCATGAGAAAGATAAATATGATGGATTTTGAATTTTCGTTTCGTGGTCGGTGGAGTCGTGGCAAAGTGTTTTTTGAGCAAGAAGGCTGCAAATTGGCTCGTATATATTACTGACCGCAATAAAAATCAATATGAAACCTGATTTTAATTTTACCCTTTTTTGCCTGGCGAATCGGGCGGGGTTCAGCTAGTCCAATATATAGTTCAACCCGTATCAGCATCTTTGGTCCTTGTTGTTTGGTCCTGTAAACATCTTCGATAGTACGATTTTCAAGGGATCTTGAGTGGGAACCAGCACTGTATACAAATTCCGGTCTAGTCCCCAACATAAGATACATTACAACAAAAACTGTCTGTCTATAAGGGAATTCCCTCTCTACTTTCCCTGTTTTTGTAGAAATTCTTGTTACTTTTTCTTTTTTTCTTCGCATATTCTTTCTGGCATATCCCGATATTATTGCCAATTAATCGTAAAGAGCTTTATTTACAACAATGGTGTCTTTGGTGACCCCCACTGAAATTTTCCGGCAAACATTTTCGTAGAATATTTTAATCCTTAAATGTCCCTTTTTAAAGGATATTTTTTGATTTTCTCGAAAAAAGGGTCAAATTGACCCATAAAGAGACCAGTTAGAGGGTTAAGATCTTCCACAAAAATAATCCTCATACAATTCCACAATACAACTCTGACCATAAGAATTCTCTCAGACATTAACTTACAGCATTTTTTTCATATAGTATAATGCTCCCTTCGACCAAAAAATGAAAACTTTGACCCACTGTAAAAAAAAACTCAGACGTGCTGGACCATAAGTTTGTTCTACAAAAATGATCTACTCAACATACCCTTTCGGAATTATAGGGTCGCTATTATGTTCCAAAAATGCTGTTGGACAGTGTAATTATATGGTATCGGCGTCTTGCACTACATCTTCATCTTGATTATATTGTATGTCTTATTGATACTGGATCTATACTGTATTGCTTCACGACAGCATTAATTATACCCTCCACCTCCAGGATGGGGGTATACTAACTTTGTCATTCCGTTTGTAACACCTTGAAATATCGACCTGAGACCCTATAAAGTATATATATTCTTGATCGTCATAAAATTCTAAGACCTAGATCTAGGCATGTCCGTCCGTCAGTTGAAAGCTAGCATCTAAACGAAAGGAGCTAGGAGGTTCAAATTTTGCATAAATACGTCTTATAGTCGTAGATGGACGAAATCGGCCCAAAGGGAAAACAATTTCCCTCACAAGGACTGAAAAACCCCATAATAACCCCTAATATTTTAGAGTATTTAAGCATATTTTTTTCAATATGTCTGCTTGTACTTACTTGATATTGGGTATGCGCATTCCCCCGATAACAAAAACGTTGACCATAAAACGATTTTTATTCGTAGGCGGTGAAATGGGACAAAAAGGGATAAAAATGGTACATATCAAACGACAACAGCTAGAAACACGAAATTCGCTGTGTACATTTCTCTAATTGAGTAGGTACATAATATGAAATTATTTTTTCCAAATTCGTACTTTTAAGGGATAAAATGGGAATAGAGCGATAAAAATGGTACCAACCTAGAATAATGAAATTCGGTGTATACATTACCCTGATTGCGTAGACACGTAAAATAGAAGGATTTTTCGAAATTCCTACTTTTTGGGATTCAAATGGGAAAAATGGGATAAAAATAGTACCAACCAAATGTTCGCAGTTAGAGTCATGAAATTCGGAGTATACATTACTCTGACTGCATAGACTCGAAAATAAACGGATTTTTCGAAATTCGTACTTTTTGGGGTTAAAATAGAAAATGGGATAAAAATAGGACCAACCAAATGTTCGCAGCTAGAGTCATGCAATTCTGATTGCGTAGACACGTAAAATAAACGGATTTTACGAAATTCGTACTTTAAAAGGGATACAAATAGTATCGGTCAAATGACCGCAGCTAGAGTCATGAAATTCGGTATACATTCCTCTGACTGCGTAGACACGAAAAATAAAAGTTTTTTCCTATATCGTACTTTCAAGGGATACAATGGGTACAGAGGGATAAAAATAGTACCAACTTAACGGATACAGCTAGAATGATGAAATTCGGTGTGTATATCCATCTAATTGCGTGGACACGTAAAATAAAGAGATTTTAGAAAGTCGTACTCTTAAGTGGGTAAAATAGGAAAAAGGGGATAAACATGGTATCACCCAAATGACCGCAGCTGGAACATGGAATTCGGTGTATACATTTCTTTGACTGCATAGACAAGCTAAATAAAAAGATTTTTCCAAAATCGTACTTTTTACTTTTACGGCAAAAATTTGTTGAATCATGAAGGTATGCTTTTTTGCACTTGAGATACTGGATTTGCAAAATTTGTATTTGTTTTGGTTTGGTTATATTCAAAAAATATATATATTTTGCTGTAATATTACTGCACTTATACGAAAATCTATGAAATGCAATCCATGGTTCGGACCGGCCGAACTTAACGCTGTGATTATTTTTATATTTTGATGTTCATTAATGTTACAATCACAATAATCTATAGTGTTCTCTTAAAATTTTACATCTCTTGAAATTTCAATTTAAATTCTTCTTTATCTTTTTACGCTTCTGACTGGGAAAATGCATGTAACGCGTAGACGCAATGATTCGCAGATGACGTATTCTTGCTTTCTTGTCACTCCAAAATGACTGACCAAAATCTTTCACTAAATACTTGCAATTTCTATTCATAATACTTAAAGCTGACTTTACAAACTCCGCCCACATGAAATCGGGAAATTCAACATCTTTGTTTGTATATTTAAATGTTCTGACATCCACCCGCGCTAGTACCTTCTGCCTGAGCTGAAGCTTGCATGTCGTCAGTTGGGTGCATGTAGAAGCAAGTTCTGGTGGAACTTGTAAGGTCGTTCCTAATCTGGTAAATTCGTCAGATTTACAGTTCCCTGGGGGTGTCCCTATGATCTGACACCCATCTACTAGAGAGACCAGAATAGCCAGCCCATTACGACTTCGACCAGTAATTCCAGCCGCCCAGCTGTGGCGTGTATGCTATTGTTCTTGCCAAACAGACCCTACCGCACGGTGTAGTCCACCCTATGTGGTAAAAAGACTATCAAGCATACGATAGCCTTCTATACCGATCGGCAAAACATAAAGCTGTACCTGCCTCCGAAGCTGTTGTATTTATTGCTCCGCTTAAGCTTATTCTATGTACCCGACGTTCACGCAACCGAAACTCCGTACAGCGGAATCGTGCGTACCACCGCATTGTATATCCTATGAGAGTGTCCGATAACCGATATAAGGCTATGGTGGTTTTTATCAAGAGTTCTATTATATTTTCTTTTAAGTAACGCTTTCTATCGAGGATGATGGCCATACACTTCGCTCTGTCCGAATTATTATGGAAGGATTTATGCGATTTATTTTATTCCTCTTCGGAAAGATAACCAACTCATTTTGGCCAGATTCACTACTCCTGGCCCATTTTACTAGCTTCTTTGGAGCAGCGTACGCGTACGCAGCCACTTTACATTGTTGAATGTTAGATTCCAGATAAGAGGCAACAAAACAGATGCCTGTGGGGTGCCTCGGAACTTGCTTGTTATTCTTAGCGACATCTAGAGATGCGGCAGAATTCTCTAGTGCTGTTATTCAATTTTATCTCCAATATAAATATCCAATATATCAACGTCGTGCAGTAATTGCTTGGCGCAGAGCCGCATAAGAAGTACTGACTGCCTCTTCTTCCTCTTCGTTGTCGCAGCTACGTCAGTTTTCTTTGAATTGAAGTCACATTTGTAGCGCATGATTTCCGGCAGTACTGCGATCACCCTTGATACGTTCCTTTTTTCTGGTTTAGAAGGACTCTGATGGTTGGTTGACTCACGTGGCCACGGGGGCGTCAAGTAGTACCTTAAGACACCGTTTTACATGGGCTACACCGCTCGGAAAGGTCTGTTATGTCCAACCTGAAAGGTTGAGATATTTGATAAGATCTTTAATATCAATTTCCGATATCTCGTCATTGTCGCGGAGTAATTGCTTCCCGATTAACCAGTGGCGTGCATTTATTAGACCTGGGAAGTCACATAAGAAGTGACGACGAAGAGACGTTGTCGGAGCTACGCAGTGGTCGTAGAATTACATCTTATTTTTTCGTTTAGAAGGGTTCTGAATGTTGCTTGGTTTACGTGGCCTCTCTCACGGGAGCGTCAACTACTACCTTAAGGCACCATTTTTGATGGACCACACCGCTCGAAAAAGTCTGTTGTATCTATCCTGAAAGATTGAGATATTTGATTAGATCTCTAATATCAATTTCCGTCAATATCATGAAGTAATTGCTTCCCAGAGGCCATGTGCCGTTGGTTTAGTCGCATAAGAAGTGCTCTACTGACTCTTCTTCGTTTTCGCAGTTACGGCAGTGATCGTTGAATTGTTCCGGCACGTTTTCTGTTATATTCAGATTATCCCTAAAACAGGATTAGGGATCTACATTGAATACTTATCCTTCGAAAAATCTTACCGCCTCCTAGACCATAACACGGTATTTCAAGCAGAAGTTAGGGCGACATCGGAGTGTGTGAAATGGTGAAATGAACAGGGCAGAGAAGGCTGCGATTAAAGGGATCACAAAACCCATGGTGAAATCGCGAACAATATTAGAATGTAAGGAAGAGATAGAAATATTCTCCACCAAGTGGCAGCTAGAAATCATATGGGTGCCAGGACACTGTATGATCGACAGTAATGAAAAAGCCGACGAACTGGCTAGAGGAGGATCAAGCCTCGTATCTGTCAACTTGGCAGGTGCCAAGCCTTTCCAGGCAACGAAAATTGAACTAGGGAAGTGGGCAACTGCAGCCGATCGATTAATCTGGGACTCTTCAATGGTAGACGGTATGACCAAAGTCTTATGGGGTGGACCCAATGAGAGCGAAACCAGACGACTGATGATGCTGAGCAAAATCGAACTCAGCAGCACGATGGGGCTTCTCACTGGTCACTTACCCCTGAGATCGCATCTACGCCGCATCGGGCGGTTGGACTCGGATGAATGCCGAGCATGCGGGGAGGACACCGAAACGGTGGAACACTTTCTTTGTCACTATCCTGCTTTCTCGAAGCTGAGAGCCCATCACCTCTCAGGGTCGATATTACTTAACCAGGAGCACCTCAGGGGCACAGGATGTATACCTAGGTGTATACCTTTGGGTATGAGTCAATATGGTTTAGAGCGACTTCTCTTTTTCAACCTAACCTAACCTAACCTCTTCAGATTAGGTTGGCCTGAATATTTGACAAGTGTCTAAGTTTTTCACCACTTTTAACTGATCCTATCGGAGTTGCGACCAATTCCTTAGCGAGTATATCGCATCCTAGCCAACTAGACGTTCAGCTTCTCCCACTCCAGTGAGTGACCACCGCCACAATCTAATCTAACCTTGATAAGTATTTTCATATTAATTTTCACTTGGTAAGGTTTAATGTAATTTTTTGATAGATATTTTCCGAAATAAAGGCAAAAAATGTCATTGATGGACAATGATTTGTAAACGCACTCACTAATCGGGTACTTTTGGTACTACTAAAGAGTGATTTTTTTGAGGTTAGGATTTTCATGCATTAGTATTTGACAGATCACGTGGGATTTCAGACATGGTGTCAAAGAGAAAGATGCTCAGTATGCTTTGACATTTCATCATGAATCGTCTTACAAACGAACAACGCTTGCAAATTATTGAATTTTATTATCAAAATGCGTGCTCTGTTAAGAAAGTTCATTGCGCGCTTCCATTTTATGGTCAGTTTAATCGACCCACTGAAGCGGCTATTCGGGCTATTGTGACTAAATTTCGCACCAAATTTACATTGTTGGACATTAAACCACCAACACGCTTACGTAGAGTGCGAACTGAAGAAAATATCGCAGCTGTATCGGCCAGTGTTAATGATGACCACCAATTTTCGATTCGTCGCCGTTCGCACCAATTGGGTCTCTGTTACTCAAAAACGTGGAAATGCCAAAATTGGACTAAGCGGATGGACCACCTAAGACGCAGCCGCGGTCAACATTTAAATGAAATTATCTTCAAAAAGTAAATGTCATGGACCAATCTAACGTTTCAAATAAAGAACCGATGAGATTTTGCAAATTTTATGCGTTTTTTTTTAAAAAAAAAGTTATCAAGCTCTTAAAAAATCACCCTTTAGATGTCGTACCAGTATTTTTATTTTGTTAGCTTTCAATTCAGAATCTTGATTGTTTTTTATAAAATATTTTGACGCGAAACAATAGACATGTGTAAAGAACAAGACACTTTCGCTTGCATTTTTTGTATCGAATTTGACGGCGTTTTGCGCGAAGTGTCAAACTTAGTCGAGAATTAAATCACTGATCACAATTATTTTTTCTCATTTGTCCACTTTTGGCGATATCTTACAATATTTGAGGATTATTTTGTTTTTTTGGTATTATTGCATAAAAATTAACTCGTTACGACCTTGTATACACATACATTCAACAGCGTTCTCCTCCCACAAGCACCTCACGTTCGCTGCATTTATTCGTGCTGTAGTGCAGTATATGGGCTATAAGAATAGAAATGTAAATGTGTAAATTGAATTCGTTTAGATTTCGATTTCGAGATTTAAGATGGTACAGTTAAATCCAACTGAGCGTAAACGGCTGCGGTGTAAATCAACGAAATTGCTAGGAATTTCATTTTGTCAAAGCACTGTTCTAAACAAACTCAATTCACAAATTGAACTGTTTGTGCGATCCACGCTGACCTTATAAATGTATTTCAGCCGTTTACCGTTGAAATAATCCATAAATTGATTTATATCTGAGAAAATTTCGATTTTTTTAATTAGAGCAAAGTATATTATAGGAAGAATACCTGTTTTGAGAAACACGAGTCGTATATTTTTGTAATTATTTAGGAATAAAGTCTATCGAAAGATTTTTTTAAAACACCTTTATGAATATGTAAATATCAGTTCACTGACATTTCAAATTATTACAAGTGTGGAGAAATGTCTGAGTTGTTCAAACCAAAGTTGGACGAAAGTTAGCCAATATCTCATCTGTTCTAGACCACATATGGGCATTTACCAGTGAACGGGAAGCGACATTCGCACGCTTTTAGTTTTTCTGTATTTTTAGTGTTCTAAAGCGCTGAAAGTACTACATCTGAGAAACATCTCTTCTCGAAAAATTTCCACTACTTTGGAAGTAAGTTTTTAATATTTCCCAATTTTCGGCCGGGCCGAACTTTATATACGCTCCACCATGGAATGCATTCCACAGAGGCTTTCGATTTTCGTAGAAATGGAGTAATATTACAAGAAAATATATTTTTTAATATAGCCAAACCAAAACAAATAAAAATATAGAAAAAATAATTTTATAAATAAATATAATATTTTTATTATTTCAAACTACGCTTATAAGGCAAGGCTACCAATATGTTTACACTATATATAACGAAATAGTACTTCAAGTCAATTTAAAAAATAAATATTTTTATATTTTCAAAAAACCTCACATACTATAAATATTAATAGTGGATGCTACAGTTACTTGTATTTCCATTATATTTTAATTCCAAATGTACAAATTATGAAAATTTATTATTTCAAGTACATAGTGCAAAATAACCTAACTCCGTGATTCAACCACTTTTTGACGTACAAGTAAAAAGTTCAAATTTTGAAAAAAAAATTATTTAACGTGTCTATCAGCAATTTATACACCGAATTCCATGATTCTAGCATAGGTCATTTGGTTGGTACCATTTTTATCCCCATTTACGTATTTTACCCCCTTAAGAGTATGTATACACCGAATTTCATTCTTCTAGATGCTGTGGGTTGGTTGGTACCATTTTTATCCCTCTATTTCCATTTTACCCCTTAAAAGTACGAATTTGGAAAAATAACTTTTATATTATGTATCTACTCAATTAAATGAATGTACACACCGAATTTCGTGTTTATATCGTCGTCGTTTGATAGGTACCATTTTTCTCCCTTTTTGTCCCAATTCACCCCCTACGAATAAGAATCACTTTATGGTGCACTTTTTGTTATAGGTGGAATGCGCATACTCCATATCAAATTTGGACGTCCTAGCTCCTTTCGTTTAGATGCAAGCGTGCTTTCAACAGACGGACGGATGGACGGACATGGCCAGATCGTCTTAGAATTTTTTGACGATCAAGAACATATATACTTTATAGGGTCTCAGGTCGATATTTCAAGGTGTTACAAACGGAGTGACAAAGTTAGTATATCAGTTTTCGTTAGGAACGTTAACATAACTAGCATTGATGCCAGGAAGAATAATTTGGGCCCCTTTAAATATGGATATTTTGCAGATAGTAGGGTGGACGAAATGAATATTAATGTAATTATTCCTTCAAAGAAAAATTCAATATCGATATTACCTAAAACTTTTATATGAAATTTAATTTAATCATAGGAATTCAAATGTGCCCAAAATAGTTTTTTTAACGATTTGAATTACTTTTCTGTTCATTTTCCCTTTATAAAAGTAGTTATCTATTTTATTATGTTGCTTTAATATTTTTTTAATAATAAAAAGTGTGTTTTTACTAAAATTTCGAAGTTTAATAAAAAAAAAACTTATATCGTAAGCGCCATAGTTTTTCAGTATTTGTAGCCGCAAGTACAATATTTGTATCGCAAGCGCCAAAAGTACTTTATGATGTAAACAAATGATCAATTTTTAATAATAATTCGTTGGATACGGCGGAATTAAAACGTTTTGCATTAAAACATATTTCATTTTATGCAAATACTTCAAAATAATCAATAAAAACCTTCTCCTGTAAAATGTGTGTTTTGGCGCTTGCGACCATTCCGCGCTAAGGGCTCGATATGACGATGCCAACTCTGTAAAGTATTTTTTTATACCCTACACCACTTCGTGGACTAGGGTATTATAAGTTAGTTTTCCGCCAAATGATTGTAACACCAAAAAATAATCGAGCTAGACCCACCTTTAAGTATACGGATCGGCTTAGAATCACCAGCTGAATCGATTTACCGATGTCTGTCTGTCCGTCTGCTGTCCATCTAAGCTTGTTCGCACTCTACAGGTAGCAATTGCTGTCCGATTATCATGAAATTTGGCAGAAGTTACTTTTTTTGGCCAAGGACGATTGGTATTGAATTTGGAGGAAATCTGTTCAGATTTAGATATAGCCCCCGTACAAATGTCGATCTCGATTTGATTTTTTCCGCTCTACAAACCACATATTGTACCCGATTTTCTTTAAAATTGGCACAACATTTTATAATCGAACTAGAAACACCTATGCTGAAAGTGGGTAAGATCGGTTCAGATTTGGATATAGCCCCAATACAAATGTCTCACCCGAATGTTTAACCGATTTTGGCCAAACTTTGCATATTATATTTCACCAATAAACATACATGGTGAAAGCGGGTCTCATCATTCCAGGTACCAATATACCCCCATACAAATGTCCTTTCCGATCTAACATTTTTTTGCCAAACACATACTTTTACATGATTCAAAAATCCTTCCCGATTTCACTTTTTACCGAATTGAATTATAGTGAGATAGAAAGTGGTGTGTATCATATAGTCGGCTCCGTCCGACTTTAGCCTTTGCTTACATGTTTGGGAGATGCCCATATGTCCATACTTTGGTATAACCCAAATGGGGCCCCATTGTGATCTATTACATCTCTAGAAACTACATCTTACATCGGATCTTCATCAAATTTTGCAGATCATGATATTTTTTAACTAGGAATACCTACCGTGAATGAGAAATATATAGTCCGATGTTTTGGACCAGGTCCAAAATATTGTTATAGGCTCACTTTTTGAAATGTCGTTCCGATTCATCCTATTACTACTGTATAATTTGTATTTGTCTGTCGGATAATTGGATCAATTACCATATTATTAACCATATTCGTTAAATATGACTAAAGATTAATTTATAGTATAATTTATATGAACTACATAAAATTGCTCCCATAAAATTACTGGGTTTAGTAATCAAAGCGAGGTACATACGCAGGGAGTGGTGTAGGGTATTATATAGTCGGCCCCGCCCGACTTTAGCCTTTCCTTACTTGTTTTTTTTTGTGCATATTTCCGGCAAATGAACTCTGATTGTTATTCAAATTAGCATGAGGATAAAGAAAATTTACTCACCTTTTTATTTGCGTACCTACTTTTCAGAATTTAATGAGACGAAAATGACTAAATTGCGTTTTGGAACTAAACATTCTGACTTTTTGCACTAAATGTATCCTATCTTCCAAAGGTGCAATTTCGTGCAGGCACAAGTTACCCCGAAAAACGGGGAACCCTTTAACCTTTCTAAATATGTATATATTTCGTGCCAACGCTTATTTGTTTTAGTTTTTATACCCTACACCACTTCGTGGACGAGCTAGACCCACCTTTAAGTATACGGATCGGCTGAATTGATTTAACGATGTCTGTCTGTCCGTCCGTCCGTCTGCTGTCCATCTAAGCTTGTTCGCACTCTACAGGTCGCAATTGTTCACCGATTATCATGAAATTTGGCACAAGTTACTTTTTTGGGCCAAGGACAATCGGTATTGAATTTGGAGGAAATCGGTTCAGATTTAGATATAGTCCCCATACAAATGTCGCTCCCGATTTGACTTTTTCCGCCCTATAAAGCACATATAGTATCCGATTTTCTTCAAATTTTGCATAACACCTTACAATCTAACTAGAAACACCTATGCTGAAAGTGGGTGAGATCGGTTCAGATTTAGATATAGCCCCCATACAAATGTCGCTCCCGATTTGACTTTTTCCACTCTAGAAACCACATATTGTACCAGATTTTCTTTAAAATTGTCACAACATTTTATAATCGAACTAGAAACACCTATGCTGAAAGTGGGTAAGATCGGTTCAGATTTAGATATAGCCCCCATACAAATGTCGCTCCCGATTTGACTTTTCCGCCCTATAAAGCACATATAGTACCCGATTTTCTCCAAATTTTGAGTAACACCATATAATCTAAATAGAAATACCTGTGATGAAAACGGGTTAGATCGGTTCAGATTTAGATATAGCCCCAATAATACAAATGTCTCTCCCGAATGTTTAACCGATTTTGGCCAAACTTTGCATATTATATTTCACCAATAAACATACATGGTGAAAGCGGGTCACATCATTCCAGGTTTCATATACCACCATACAAATGGCCTTTCCGATTTAACATTTTTTCAAACACATACATTTACATGATTCAAAACTCCTTCCCGATTCCTTTTTTACTGCATTGAATTGTAATGAAATAGAAAGTGGGGTGTATCATATAGTGGCTCCGTCCGTCTTTAGCCTTTTCTTACTTGTTTCGGAGGTGCCCATATGTTTATACTTTGACATAACCCAAATTGTGCCCCATTCTGCTCTATTACAGCTCTAGAAACTACATCTTATCAGGGTGGCCTTCATAGCTCAGTGGAAATGTGCGCGTCTTGCAATCTGAAGGTGCTGGGTTCGATTCCCGGCCGGCGCACTTGTAAAATTCGACATCAACAAATTTTCACTTTTCATCGTAAAATAAGAGTTTCTGCAGCCAATTTTCTCATCCGAACACACTTCCACATAAAAATAGTCATTTCGATTGCTCCAAGGTCCAGGGAAGAAACTAATAGCCATTAGCGATACATAACATGGCTGTTAACATAGAAAATGCAGCGCCCCTAGTGGAGGATAGGGGCACAACTCGATTAACATCCCATTCCCTTAACATTAACATCAACCTTGAAGAAGATGCAAATAACAGCCGGACAACATGAGAAACGATGATGAACAAAGGTTCCCGCGATAATCGGATACATGCCGGAACGAAGTCTAGTACAATTCAGACTTAAGGATTAACCTCAGATCCCTCTAAAAGCTGCTACAACAACAACAACAACATTTTACATTGGATCTTCATCAAATTTTGCAGATCATTCTATGTTTCAACTAGAAATACATACCGTGAATGAAAACTATGCAGGCCCATATTTTGGCACAGGCGTCAAGTGTTGTTATAGGCCCCCTTCAAATGTCCGTCCGATTCATCCTATTACCGCTGTATAATCTGTATTTATCATTTCATGTTATATTTACTTTACTCGCAATATCTGCTTGAAAGTTGGATCAATTACTTTATTATTTATCATATTCATTAAATTTGAATAAAGTTGAATTTATAGTAACTGCATAATTTATATGAACTACATAAAATTGCTCCCATGAAATACCTGGGTTTAGTAATCAAATCGAGGTATATACGCAGGGAGTGGTGTAGGGTATTATATAGTCGGCCCCGCCCGACTTTAGCTTTTCCTTACTTGTTTTCCTTTGTATTTTTTTGGTCTGTAATCAATATTTGATTTGAACTGGGATATTGCCCCGGCTCAAGACCATTTTGCATCTATATTTAATAGAATGCAAACTTATTTACAAATGGGATCTTGACATTTATTACTTGGCTGCAGACTACCAGGTGGCTTTGCAGCGACTCTTCAACATCAAATCCGGCCTCTTTAAGAAAATGATTCTCACAAACGAACGAGAAGCACACCTCACTTGCCGAATTTGCGTTTAAAAAATCGCACCAAGTAATAAAGAAAATATGCCATCTTACAAGCACACGGCTATTATAGATTTATACTTAACTTAAGATTAATATCGACCCAATATTTACATGCACTCGCATGCCATAAAATCGAACATCCCAATATGCATAAATTCAATTTTCCAAAAGACCTATATTAAAAAATCGTGTTATTGTTTTTTAAATATTTATTTTTCCTTTTGGTATTTATTTATTGTAACACATTTTTTCATTTATGTACTCCATGAAAATTTGGTCATTTAACAGTACTGTTTAAATAAAGTGCACAATTTTCTTTTTTTTTTTTATTACAACAATTTACGGAATTGCTCCAACATTCGCCAACTCTTAATCGAACTTTGGAACGGTCAATTGACAGTGTCCACAATTATGTATGCCACATTGGATCACATTCTCGACAATGTCGCAACTGAAATGAAATATCATAAACGTATATAAGTGGGAAATACTATGAATAAATGCATTAAATATTCAAGAGAACACAATTAAATACTCGCGTTTAAAGTCTATAAACAATATCTACTTAAACAAGATCATGATCATGATCAGATCAAAATATCATTATGCTACTCCAACATTAATTCGATTGATATTGAAATATTTCATCATTATTCATCCATTAACTTACTTATTGCCTCCATTAGACTCTAATTCGTTCACACAAACATCGATGACATTTTCAATAGCATTTGCCCTTTCTGGATCTCCTACGCCCAAAATTAAGCCACTGGCTTTGGAAAATTCCGGAGAAAATTTTCCATTTTCATTTATCTGTTGAATATCCATAAAGAAGCAAATATTGTTTTAAGATTCAATTAACAATAATTCCATTACAATTAATTCAAAGACGTAATTAATTCAAAGTACGTAATTCAAAAAATTAATAATAATACAACGTAAAAAATAACACGAAATAGTCACATCAAAACTTGTAAAATGGGGGCAATCAAAGAGCGAGAGAAATCTCGCTCTTTGTCTGTTAACTTGTAGAGAGGCCGAGCTATGCCACCGAAGATCAATAACATTTGCTTCTGTAAAGTACAATTGTTTGTCGTTATTTACTGTTTTATAAGATTTTGCTATGAAATTCAAATATATTTCAAAAATTTAGCAATCAAATATATACATTTCATTTTCGTGTATATTTGTGTGTGTATCCATTGTTTTTCTTATTTTAATATTTGGCTGCAAAAAACTATCATGGCTTTAACAGCAACATTCGCTGTTATTTCCCAACGGTGCGCTGGTAATAGCAGACAAAGAGCGAGATTTCCCCTCTTGTATATTTAAGAGAATAAAGTACTTTCAGGCATTAGGCCTGTTCGATTGGGGTTACTAGCTTACGATTAAGAGACTTGATAAGGTGGCATCATTGGTTTATTTTAAATGGATCAACAAGAAAAATCTGGCAGCAACGCTAAGAGAGTAGTAAGCTACTTTCTTGTTAAGCGAGTAAATTCCATACAAAAATTAAGCTAGTAAGCCCAATCGAACAGGCCTATTACCGATAACACGAAAGAGTCATTTTACAAAGTTTTAGGCTGTTCGATTGGGCTTACTAGCTTAATTATATTCTCCACCTCCAGGATGGGGGTATACTACCTTTGTCATTCCGTTTGTTACACCTTGAAATATCGACCTGAGGCCCTATATATATATTCTTGATCGTCATAAAATTCTAAGATAATAACATCTAAACGAAAGAAGCAGGATGTCCAAATTTTCCATAAATGCGACAGATCTGTTAGGATTGTAACTGGGCGAAATCGGTCCAGAGGGAAAAAATTTTCCCTCACAAGGACTGAAAATACCCATAATAACCCCTAATATTTTAGAGTATTTAAGCATGTTTTTTCAATATGGCTGCTTGTACATTCTTGATATTGGGTATGCGCATTAACACTATAACAAAAACGTGCACCCATAAAGTGATTCTTATTCGTAGTCTATATGGGGAAAAAGGGATAAAAATGGTACCTATCAAACAAAAACAGCTGGAAGCACAAATCGGCATGTACATTCCTCTAATTGAGTAGATACATAAAATAAAAGTATTTTTCCCAAATTCGTACTTTTAAAGGGTAAAATGGGAATAGAGGGATAAAAATAGTGCCAACCAAATGGATTCACCTACAATAATGAAATTCGGTGTATACATTCCTCTTATTGCTTAGACATGTAAAATAAAGGGATTTTTCGAAATTCGTACTTTTTGGGGTTAAAATAGAAAAAAGGATAAAAATTCTACCAACCAAATGACCGTAGCTAAAGTTATGAAATTTCGTAGACACGAAAAATAAATGGTTTTTCCAAATTCGTACTTTTAAGGGATACAATGGAAACAGAGGGATAAAAATGGTACCAACCAAATGGCCGCAGCTAGAATCATGAAATTCGGTGTGTACATTCCTCTAATTTCATAAAAAAGTAAAATAAAGAGATTTTAGAAAGTCGTACTCTTAGGGGTAAAATGGGGAAAACGGGATAAAAATGGTGCCAGCCAAATGGCAGCAGCTGGAATCATGGAATTCGGTGTATACATTTCTCTGACTGCATAGACACACAAAATAAGAAGTTATTTTCAAATTCGTACTTTTTACTTTTACGGCAAAAATTGGTCGGATTATGAAGTTAGGTTATCTTGCCCTGTGTACGCCTGATAATGGATTTTCAAAATTTGTACTTTTGGAATTAAAATAGGATGGAAATTAAACCAACTCTATCACCCACTATACACCAATATTTATGGAAATTAAGCTTTTTTGAAGATTTCTGTCTTATATTTACTTCTTGAATTGACTTGAAGTAATATTTCGATATATATACATATATAGTATAAACGCATTGGTAGCCTTGCCTTATAAGTGTGGTTTGAAATAATAAAAATATTATATTTATTTATAAAATTATTTTTTCAGTATTTTTATTTGTTGTGGTTTGAATATATTAAACAAAATTGACATTTTCCTGTAATGTCACTGCACTTCTACGAAAATCGACAGCCTCTGTTTTTGTTTTTCTATGGAATTTACTCGCTTAACAAGAAACTCTTAGTTACCGAGTAAGGTGTTGCCAGATTTGTATCTATGATTTATTTAAATAAAACCGATGGATAATAAGATAGTAAGCCCAATCGAACAGACATTTTGTTTTCTCTATAACTGACAATAATTTTATTTGATACAAATTTAAGCCCTATCGAACAAAACTAGTGACGAGATTCTTGACAGACACGAAATTGCTTTGTATAAATATTTTGTTATTTCTATTTGTTAGAAACAAAAACGAATAAAATATTTAAGTATTCAAAAACATCAAAATGTTGTTCAATTCTGTATGACAACGGGACATTTTGATGATGTTTTTTTAATTTTTAGAAACCACTATGCCCCAGAACTAAATAAATATTGAGGTTCAGCCATATTAATGATAAAGAGCGAATAACATAAAATAGAATTAGATGATCTTCTTTGGTAAGAATTAGCGACAAAATATTTAATCTTAGAATTCTGGAAAATACTTACCAATTCACATTCTTCCATAATACAAGACCGGAAACACTTGGCTTCATCGGTGCGAGCCTTTTGCAGACCGAACGCTTCAATAATATCGACTGAAATTAAATAATGTTCAATACATTACCCAAAAAATGTTCACAAAAAATCGGACCATAGCTTTTAACTTTATTTTTTCCATATTCCGATTACTATTACTAATATGAAACTTGAGGTTACAGTGAGTCTCATTAATAGTCGACATTCCAAGTGCTGGAAGATCGAACGCCCATTAATGCATGTACGTTATTTAAACATAAAACTTTATTTGATTTGAACTGGGATATTGTCCTGCCTCAAGACCATTTTCCATTCTATATTTAATAGAGTGCAAATTTATTTACAAATAGCATGGTGACATTTATTACTTGGCTGCAGACTACCACGATCATGATTTCGACCATGTCAAAAGTCTTTTCAAGTGGCTTCGCAGTGACTTTTCAACATCAAACCCGGCCTCTATAAGGAAATGATTCTCACAAACGAACGAAAAAAATTATTAACTGATTACAAATAATAAAAAAACAACGCATTACTTCATTTACATCGAAAATCATAGCGACATTAATATTCAGTTTTTCTTAAAAAGGGATAATTAATAAGGCAAAAACATATTTTTGTGAACAGTTAGTGTTTATTAGGCGTAGTGTATTAGGCTTATAACTTTTACACGTTTTGGCATATTTTCCAATGTTTTTCTAGAACAGAAAATTCGTATTTGATTCCATTATTCATGTAACAGTTTTTTCAGTTCGGATGTGCAGATAAATTTCCGAGACTACCCTATAAGTCGTTAGATGAAATGAAAATTTTGACAGTCTATTCTTGTGAAATTTTGAAATTGAAAATAATAATCGAAACGAATTGAACACATCAATTAAGGAGTGTTCTTTGTCTAATATCCCTTAATAAAATAACAGTAGGCTAAATTATCATTGTTAATTTAAAATTGTTAAGTTAAATTGTAAAATTAACATTGTCATGTGAAATTAACATTCTAATTAGTTTATGACTAGCTAAGTCTTGGCGACTTGGGCTAAAGTCGCTTATTTGCTCGATTATAGACTACTACGGTATAGCCTTTTCCTTTTATTTATTAAATTTATTTCTCTAAACATGCATATTACCAAAAGATTTTAATTTGCCATTTAAAACCAAAAATAATATGATTCACACAGCCGGATACTTATATTATAAGAAACTATGAGATTTAAATAATTAATTTTCCTCTAGGTTTTATCTAAAAAATAAATAGAATAAAATCATACATATTATAGGATTGGTTTGTAATATGAAATATCAGCTGCACTCATATATTTGAACATTAACGTGAGAATTCCTTTAGATATGATTCATCGTTCTGAGATTGGCTCAATCTCCAATGACAAATTGGGAACATTTTTGTTACTGCGAATCTCAGTTGAATGCTTATAGATTTTAGATGTTCACTTTTGAAATCCAAATAATATTCAACTTCATACTCTATCTGCTAGAATTAAGACATTTTTGAAGTTAAAACAAGTTTTTGTGTACAAATTACCAAAATTATTAAAAACTAATCTGGAATTATCACAAATGGTTTTCTGCGCCTAAAATTTTTGAAAATTGTTGTTTGTATGTATTGTTGTTGGTCTGTTATGTTGTATCTCTTGTCATTTATTTTGGTTTAAGACCAAAGGTTGTGCTGAAGTCTTCAGCAGAACCCAAAATGAGCAAAAAAGGCAAAATGAGACCTTTATTGTTGCAGCTAAAAGTTGACTGCGCAGTTTCGATGGGCGCTACCCCATCTCGTCAGAACTTTCGCAACGAATGTATGTCTTCGACTTAAATCAGGGTTCATATTAGTACCAGCGGTCACATATGACAAATGAGAAGCGCTGATAAACAAAATATTCCACCGAACTAAGTCGACACACTCTGCTGAAGACTTCAGCACAACCTTTGGTCTTAAACCAAAATAAATGACAAGACATTTTGAAAATTCTTAACTCTTGTTCGTGAAAAAT
Organism: Polietes domitor; assembly: GCA_947397865.1. Classification (NCBI taxonomy): domain Eukaryota; kingdom Metazoa; phylum Arthropoda; class Insecta; order Diptera; family Muscidae; genus Polietes; species Polietes domitor. The sequence continues at coordinate 165,363,609 of OX377620.1, read as the reverse complement.
ATTCGTTGTCCGACTAGTTTTTCTAAACTGCTTTATTTTGAGAAACACGTGAATCGCTTCGCGTTAGTAATTTAGTAAGATTGTCACCTTCACAAACTTTTTCCAAAATATTCCATAAAGCGGACACTATGTCCTGATTACCTCTTCTTACAGCATTATATTGTGTTCAGCAGACAAGTATGCGTTCAAATTGTGTACACACTGTTTGGAATAGTAAAATATTGGACCGATTTCTGCACGAGAAGAAGATAAAACATTTTGAAGATCAAAAGTTACTATAGGAATTCCACTGATTCATCCAAAACCTTTTGCTCTCTCATCACTAAGTCATCATCTCGTTCTTCTTTCATTTGCTTCGTCACAGTAAAAGCTTCTCACTTATCATATCGATCAGATTCAATACGATGATTCCATTTGTCTAATGACAAATTTATATCAACAATACTTTAGTAAAAAAGTTCTATCAGCAGCATATTTTATATTGTTTAGAGTCGCAAGGGTCTATCTGCTTGTTAGAAATTTATTTTAAATTGTTATAGAAAAATTATTAGTTAGAACTTTGTTGCTTAGGTTATGTGGTGAACGGCAAGAGATATATTTATGCCGATAACAGTAATTGAAACGGCTTACCAAGATTCCTACGATGTGTTATATAGATCATTTTATCAAAAATTTTCAGAACCCTGTTGTTCTAAGGTCGCGAGATTAAAAATAAAGCTAAAAACATTAGGCCTAATTTTTTGTTCTTTCGACATAATCACGTTTGAAGTTTCTGCCATTTAAATCCCACACAAAAACTGGGAATTAGTACTAAACTCAGATGTGGAAGATTGACTCGTTATCTTTTTTCAAAGCTCGAAATCCCAAATATAAGTTTTTAAAGTAGCCTTCCCCCATCCATGTGAGTATTCTAAATCTAACTTACTTTCTGTTGCTTTAGTTTTATAAAGACATGTTTTAATAACCGGACCGAGATTATTCGCTGAACACTTTTCAGCCTTCATTTGGGCCAGGATCGAAGAAACCAAGAAGAAAAAAAGAAAATCATCACATTCACACACCGGCCCCCTAAACACAACGAACCTGGGCGTAACCGATAACAGCTGTCATCATCAATATAATTTGGTAGAATTTCATTTTACACTGCACACGCGCGTCTTTGTAGATTAGCGTAAGAATATTTTTTGATACTGAAACGTTGCATTCGCAAGGCTAATCTTATACATATATATGTGTCTGTACATTAATGACATTATTAATTAGCTACGTACTGGATGATTATGCAAATAAAATCTGCAGAAATAGAAGATAGAAAAAACTGGAAATGAAATAAATTTTATTTGCAACAAAAACAAGTAGAAGAACGACAGGGCGTCGTGTACTTTCACGTTGTGTTATTTTGTATGCAAATTGTTTATGAATTCGATATCGAGTAAGTTACGACGAAAATCCTGTTTTACTTATTGTAAAAAGGGAAAATTTCGAAATAAAAAGGATTATTTCTAATACGCATTATCCAAACATCCTTTATATATATAGTTGGATATTTATACTTCTATCACAGAAAACAAAAAATTGATTTCGATGGTAACGTCTAGATATCGCATCCCCCTGTTTGCTCGCCTTGGCTTCTCCTGTTTCCCCCCGTCATAAATTGTAACACTTTCAATTTCAGTTTTAATAATTTTCTTAATTATTTTATTGATGTTATTGGTTTGGTTGTTGTTTTATTTTTTACAAAATCAGTAGGAAAATCAAAGAGTATGAAAAAGAAATTAAATAATAAAGTCTATGTTCAAAATATGGGAATTTTCTGATTGATTTTCCCCGCTTTGCAAAATAATCAATCAATCATTAATTGTTGTATTTTATAAATGGGGACTGGCTTTAGGTTTGGTTTTAGGGGTTCTGGTTCTGGGTGTTGTTGTTGTTGTTTCTTTTTATTTGTTGTTCTAACTTAATACTTAGGTAACTATAACTAACATTTATTAAAAGAATCGTGTTTGTTTTTTTATTTAAGTATATATATTTTTTATAAATTTTAAATTTGTTTAGGTTTTTTATTTTTTCCTTCCTCTCAAATCTTTCTCTTGTCTCTTTTTGTCCAAGCCAAATATATGTTCTTTTAAGTATTTTTGTGAAGTATTTTTCTTGTTTTATTAAAAAAATATGTTTTTTTTGTAAACTTCACAAAAAGAAGGAAACGGTTGTGTTGTTGTATTATGTGTGATTTGAAGTCACTGCTTTTTTATAAGTTTACTTTTGCCGTCATAGACGTTGTTGTTGCTGGCTGGGGGGAGGGGTGTTATTTGTTGTTGATGTGGTTTGATTTGTGAATGAGTAGTCTAGTGGGGTGAGGCGTCCTATTTAAAGAAAATAATCGGCTTGAGGCTTTTTCGATGGTATACCTCGACTTTCTTGAGGCGCTGCTTCGAATATAACAAAATCGCGATGCAGGTACTCGTTTAATTCCAATATAGCCGCCACATTACCACATCTGTAAAGAGAAGAAGAAAAAAGAAATATTTAATATTATTGAAGTCGAGCGAGCTCGTTAAACAGAACTAAAAATTTGGTAAAAAAAAATAATAAATACAAAATTCTAACGATTCGATTTAAACAAAATTAGGCAAATGTAGTCATATCCAATTGAAATAGAGAAAATTCCAACTAAATTAAGAATTTTCATATATAATGGAGAAAAATCCAATTTAAATTGAGAATTTCCATTTCATATTGAGAAAATTCGAATTGAAACTAAGAAATTCCAATTTTCTCAATTTGAAATGAATTGTTCACTATTAATCTGAACGAGAGAAGTGACATAAAATATCTTGAACGCCTTTAAGTATGAGTTGGGTAAATTCACATTGTATAATTTTTTATACATGTCGTTAATCGTGTGATATTCAAGTTAATTAAACCAAAACTTGTTACCAAATACTTAAAATTAAAGCTGGCAATATTACCATTCATTCAAATATGTATTTATTCCAAATATGTATAGAAACTATAGTTTGTCACATGTGGTGCACATCACAAATTGTCATTTTTCTTGCAAACGATGCATTTCACACTAAAATTAACGTCGAATTCGTGTTTAGAGAGTTTCTAATTTGTTCATTAAATCATTTATTTAAGAAGAGTCAAAGTAATTTAATAAAACTATTTTGTAATTTTGGGCTGAAATATTTTCATTTTACCCTTTAAAGAACCATAGAACTCTCCAAGGGTTTTTAATTGTCCAGGTAAGTGATAGACCAAATATGTGATTTATAGAGGAAGCTTAGGGCAATAAAGATTTAGAGAGCGTTAATTCTCTACCTAGTATCACTTTCCACCCAGGAGGCTAAATAATGGTTCAATGCAATGTTTTCCTCTGCTTAAATGCACTGTATTGTCTAAATTCTTATTATGTTCATAATCAAATAAATAAATTACAACTAAAAATATCTAATAATTTTTTTTTGAAAAATTCCATCTTCAACACACAGGCAACTATATTTGCCCAGCAAAACAGGGGGTCTAGGGCGCCAAATTTTTAGGACGTCACTATAATTTGTTTGTAGACCACGAAACCAAACTAAAATCACTTCAACCAGAAATGTATGGTTCCCCCCAAAGGGTTAAAGATAATATAGTTCTGGTAGTGCTTCGGAACGACAAAATTAGTGAGTAGCCAACAGTTTAAAAGTTCATGTTTATGCTACATATATGCTTCATAGGTCTAATATCATGTAAATTAACATATTAATACAACCTGAATGTGTACGAAAACACATTGAATATAGTCCATAGTAGGCTGGTATGCATGTGTGGCCTCATAAACCGCGAAACTGGTATGCCAAAGGTTCACATTGCGATGAAAACCAGTTTCTAATTTTAATTTCCACATAATTGTGACACGATGGAGAAATTCAAATGCGGTTTGTTGGGAAAGCGCCTTTAGCATACTGTGTGGTAATATTTGTTTGGTTTTTAAAAAAATCCTGTAGCACCTTGAAATCTTTGTATACTGGAATGAAATACAATTTTTTTAAAGGCATCCTTGAATTCAAAGGAGCAAAGCTAGTATTAAACATAACTTGCCGACACACCTGTATTTGTTATCTATAGAACGTGTATGGCACAACAATCCACGACAACCGTGTCGACAAGCCACGTATAGTAAGTATTATGACAAATTACTCTGAGGCAATATTTTCCTCTATTCCCACACGTAAAGTATTTCTCAATCTTACACTAACTAGGTTGGTTCAATTACATCAAAATTCATATTCGAAAAATGTTAATCTATGTATAATCTGTTTAATTATTACGGATATCACTTATATAAATGATAGTCAGGTCCCAGAAGAGTAGTCGAAATTTCACTGTTTGAAGGCGCTTGGGCAGACCCAAATATTTGAAGGGCGGTTAATGTGTTACAATACCGATGGAAAAGGAGCATTAGCTTTTACTCTCTAGCAGGGGTGTCATAGAAATCTTTCCTCGGAATCGACTTTCAATTCCGATAAATAAGCGATTTCGTCTTGGATTTGGAATTTTGAATCAATTCCTATTCTGGCAACAATCGGATTCTATGATACCCATGTAGAGCAATGTTTACAGCAATATAAAATGTTGTCTGACAGGATATATCGTGCGAGCTGTAAATATGGACATCACAGTTCTCGACCAATTGAGGTAGAGGATGACCGCCAATAAAAGTGCCAGAGCTAGCATACATAGTAGAATATGCGCCCAATGGGGATACATATCAAGGCGACGATTATAGACAATCTCTTGACACACTGTTCTGATCTAAAATGGACGGAAAGATGAATTTAGGAATCTATTAAGAATACTTTACCATACCTTACGCCTAATACTTTACGCCTACCGACTTGCTGACATTAGTATATGACCCTGGACATGCGTCACTTTCAACGGGCTTCAATGAGAACGGACACGTAAACCAAACCCTATTCAATCAGTTCGTGTCAGTTGTGTCTCCTCTTCTTCAACCTAAACTGGTAAACATTTTAAAAAGTACTGCTCATCACATCACATTTGAAAACTTGTCCAGGAAAAGGGACGACACACGACCGCGTATATTTATAATGCAACTAATATTTGAATATTTATAATTTTCCAACTTGCTTGTGTCTCTTTTGACATATCGGGTTTGAATCGAATGGCAAACTATTGGCTAAAACAAATCCAATCGCATCATTTGTGTGAACAAATGTGCACCAGTGTCGGCCAGATCTAGACTACGAAATTTGAAGAATGAAGATGTCCTTAGATGGATTTGGTTTAAACCCCAATCTCCTCTGCAATTTCTCTTTTAATTTATGGAGGACAATTCTTTGCAGTCTTCTCGCCCTCTAATAATTAAATAAGATTGAATTCCATTTCAGAAGTGCTGCTGGGAATCTGCATGATATAAACTCCATTAAAGTCGACATACGTTTAATGATAATGCGTCCTAGAAATCTTCGAAGGTTTGTAACGTTAGTATGTCACAGAGGCATTTGAAAGATTGTCTTGTCAAGGCCATCTGTAATAAACTGCGTATGACAAAACGCAATGAAAATGGCATACTGCCAGGTAGTACAAACAAACAAGCAAACCAACATACATACATACATATTATGACGCAGTTGGAAAAACCACAATTTGCTTGAATTTTCCCAATATGGGAATTATATTCCAGTTTGCAAAACATGCTGATGAAAAAACAAGCTATTAAAATATTGTTGAATTATCACGTGATCTTAAAAAGGAAATTATTCTCACAAAAATTGGATAATGAAATTTTTAAATTTTCCAAAAAGAAGCTTTCAATAAAAACATAATTTTCTAGGCATCAATACAAATGAAGACAGCCTAAAAGTTACATCTTTTATAATAAATTCGGCTCCAACTTAACTCCAAAACTGAAATGGCCAGATTAAAAAATCCCTGTTACTACACAACACATTATCGCTACTCACCTATAACAGTAATTGGGTGCTGACCACACCGTCAGTACGGCTTCGCCAAAATGCCATTTGAAACCCTCCATCACCAGCTGATGGGCACGACAGATCATATCGATATCGTTGGTACGTGTAAACTGCATAACAACATCGGCACCGAACAAATAGCCGGCACCGCGAGGTGATACACCCCATCCGGTCTGATCTTCCGGATCCGACCACAACAGATCGCACATGGGGCCATCGTGTGGCACCTCCTGTTTGCGATCTATGGTCCGAATTTGATCTAAATACTGTATGGATGGTGAGAGACCACCGTGGACACAAAAGATTTTGCCATCGATAATGGCCGACAATGAAAGATAATCAAAAATCTCGGTACAATAACGCCACACCGCCGTCGAGCCATATTTGCGCAGGCATTCATCGTAGAAACCATAGACTTGGGTAATTTGGCGAGATTCATGATTGCCACGTATCAGCGTAATGCGATCGGGATAGCGTACCTTGAGTGCCAGCAGCAACAGGAACGTTTCTACGCTGTAATAGCCACGGTCCACAAAGTCGCCCATAAATAGATAATTCTTTTCGGGCACATCGCCGCCTACTTTGAACAGCTCTTTGAGGTCATAGAACTGACCGTGTATGTCGCCGCACACTGTGACCGGTGAATCGACTCTTTGCACATTGCCTTCCTCCACAAGAATCTCACGAGCCTTGGCACACAGGGCTTTAACTTCGTTTTCCTTGATGATTTCACAGCGTTTTAACTGTTCGATTTGGCGATCCAAATCACTGTAGTCCGTCATGTTGTTAGTCTGCCGGAGCGAATGTGTGTGTGTGTTCGTGTAAGTGGCTGAAGAAAATGCCAACCAAAAGGGAAATTAATTAAAACAAAAAGTAAATGGGAGCACGGGCGGACAGGTGTTACACAGATGATGACCCAAAACAACACTTGTTCAGTCAATTTTGAAGATGGTGCTAATGATGAAGGGGTAGGAGGCACAGTTAACAATCTGCAAAAGATAAAAATATATGATGAAATCTTTAAGTAATGCAATGCAAATGCGAAGAGAGCTTGAAACAGAAGCGAAAAACCTGCAACAATAAGAAAAACTCCTGGCAGTCGCCAATCTATACAGGCATATAAGCATCACTTCTTTAGAAATTTGGAGCCATTTTTTGTATTGCCCTCGTTCCTCTTCTTTCTGTCCGTCTGTCTGTTTCTAAAACTCACACTTTACGCAGGCGGCGGCACTGCTCACCTTCACATCGTTCGTCGTAGTCAGAAAAGCAGCCATACAAAAAAAACTCACCTTTTCCTGTCGTCGCTTTCTATTTCCTTCCAAATCGTTCTGTAATATTTCCTCGATCTGCGGTTTATTTATGGTTTGCCGTTGTAATGTTTTTCATATTTCGTATTGTTTTTACCGCATTTGTTTTCAATAAAAATTAACATAAAAACGCAGCTCAAAGTAACATCGAAGGAACAACAAAAGAAAATTATCGTGACGCTTTGGTACCACGGCAGTGCTGCAAAAGTAGTTAGTGTTTGTGTACCGGGTAACCACTAACGACTATATCAGGTACGCCATCAGTGATGACAACTTTTTCGCCGAGTTGTGTTGGCAACTCGCCTGTTACTCGCATAATTGGATCAATAGCCTTTTCACACTGAATGCGAAATCTAATTGAAATGACATAAGGTCGATTTACAAATGTCAGATCCCATTCAAAATTGACTGGATAACCATAAATTTAACTTTCTCTGGATAATTATCCAGGATATGTGCAACATTTTTAACATAAAATTATTATTATCGATATTGCTGTTGGCGACAAACTCGCCAAACAGGAAAGTAGCAACGCTGCCACCTTATCAAGTCTCTTAATTGTAAGCTAGTAAGCCCAATCGAACAGGCTTTTTGTGCCGATAAAACCATATTAAAATAATTTCTAATTTTATTAATAAAACATAGATGCAAAATGGACTTGAGCCAGGAGAATATCCCAGTTCAAATCAAATATTGATTTCAGACCAAAAAAAAACTAAATACCGGAAATTTCACACATTTTCCGACGTTCTGTAATTGTGTCTATTCGATTGTGCTTATTAGCTTAATTTTAGGCCTGTTCGATTGGGCTTACTAGCTTACGATTAAGAGACTTGATAAGGGAGTAAATTCCATACAAAAATTAAGTTAGCAATCGAACAGCCCTTTTGTATGGAATTTAATCGCTTAACAAGAAATATGATTTCTACTCTCTTAGTTGTGCTGTCAAATTATTCTTTTGATCAATTTAAGTACAACCAATGGGCAACAATGGTGCCACCTTATCAAGTCTTATATAGCCTTGCCACACTGCATGCGAAATCTAGTTTAAATGACAAGGTTGCTTTTCAAATATCAAATTTGTAGGGCATCTAACATTTTTTTTTGAACGGTCCCAACGCCTCTCACTCCCGCCCCTTCCGACCGAGAGGGCCACGTCCCCATAACGTAGGGACAACGTACACACCACAGTCCGAACCATGGCGGCCAAACAGTAGAGGGTGGACACCGGCTACAGATCAAATTAAACAAAGTATTAGCATGCAAATAATGGTTATTCTTAACACGTTGAGTGCCACGTGCACCGCCGGCGGTTCACATTACTATATATAGGGTGTTTTTTATTGAGGTATAGAACTTCGAATTGAAATAAAACACAAGAAAATCGTTTTAATGTCCATCAATTTGGCTTTATTGGAAGGATAATTTTATGCCATTAATGTTTAAATATGATTTCGGGCATGTGGCCGCCGCGGCTGGCTCGAATATAGCCAATTCTACAGGTCCAATTTTCAACCACTTTCTCCAATTGCTGTGCAGCTCCAATTGCTGTGCACGGTGGCGAATCGATTCATTCGGGTCCTCTTCAACACTTTGCTCTACAGCGGCAATTGTTTCTTCGGTGCGCACTGTTCGACGTCTCTGCGGATGCGTATTATCACATAGAGTAAACGTAGTGCGAAAACGATCCATGGTTAACCGAATTAATTGCTCTGATGGACGATTATGTCGACCATAAAATGGTGAACTTCGCGAACTGAACCATTACTTTCGAAATAAATTTGCACGATTTGCAAGCGTTGTTCTTTTGTCAACCTGTTCATGATGAAATGACAAACCAAACTAAATATTAATCACTTGACAGCTGACAAAAAGGCCGCCAGTTAAAAAAGTGATGCCAACTTAAAGTTCTATACCCCAATAAAAAACACCCTTTATATTATATTATTTTTTTATATGGTGGTACTCAACGTGTTAAAGTTAGTAACTAAAAGTATTTAAGTAAACATATCATAACAAAACTAAACATCCAAGCAGGAGAAAATCCTGGACTTTATTATATCGATTCCTAATCCGAAATCTATGATGTGACATAATGAATTGAAATCAATACACATTCTACGAATGGGCTTTGTGGAAGCATAATTCGTACGCTGAAAATCAATATGAAGGAACTGATAGTATCCAGAAGGTCTAAATGGCACGTTAAACTTAATCCTAGAAATAATATAGTCAGAAGAGAAATCACCACTTATAACCTTATAAACCATCACGGTGTTTAACATAACACGTCTGCTTTTGAAGGATGGCAAGTCGATCAACTTCAATCTACTAGTATAAGGGGGAAGAACAAAATCACTATTCCAATGTAAGTGTCTTAATGAAAAAATCAAAAATTGTTTCTGAACTGACTCAATTCTATCAATATAGATACCATACTGAGGATCCCACAGTATGAAAATAGACTTTATCGAAATGACATAAAGTCGATTTACAAATGTCAGATCCCATACAAATTTGACATTTGAAAAACGATCTTATGTCATTTCTGCTAGTTCTCGTATGCAGTGTGACAGGGCTATTAATTATAATATAGTAGCCCAATCGAACAGGACTTAATAGCCTTGTTACACTGCATGCAAATTCCAGTTTAAATGACATAAGGTCGATTTTAAAATTTGTGTGGGATCTGACATTTGTAAATCGACCTTATGTCATTAAACTAGATTTCGCATGCAGTGTGACAAGGCTATAAGATGACGAAAGTAAACAAACAGCTGTCAAAGCAAACACATGTTTTCTTAAAATCTGGTCTTTATAAATCAGAAAATTTCCAACAAAATCCGATTGAATTTCACATATTAGAACACGCTATTAGAAAAATTCACTAATTATCAGTATGTGGGTAGTTTGACATCTATAGCTTTTTCAGACTATATGCGAAATCGAGCAGAAATGACATAAGGTTGATTTACAAATGAAAGATCCCATAAAAATCCCAAATTTCGCGTGCAGCTCGAAAAGACTACAATTTATAATATCAATGGTATCTGTTATTTATTAAATGAAATACGAAATCTTGTTTATTAAATGACATAAGTTCGATTTTCAAAAATCAAATACCATATTCGGGCTTATGATTTTCGAATATTAAAAAGACGCCACAGACGCAAACACACCGATCAATAGTTTCTTTTAAAATGTTAGATGGGACGATTGGAACCATGTCACGAACGTCTGCTGTTACAAGCGATATAATTTGGTCGTCTTTGTGAAAAAAACATACAAATTGGACCACATTGCTTATTGGAAGTTTCGTGTTCAGCATCTCAAGAGAAAACTTTCAAAATTATTATTTATTCAATTAAAGTCCTTTACCCCCTTTGTTTTGTATTCCTGTTGTGCCTTTTTTGAAATTTCATGAAATTGGCAACCAACTTGTGTAAAAGCTACAAATTTCTAATTGGGAAAAAAAACATGGTGGAATATTTTAAGGTATATAAGAACTGAACATCTACCAAGTAAATTTAGTTATTTATACAAAAGAAGCTCATGTGTTATTTACACATGTACGAGGCAAATTTAACATTTACATGTATGACTTCTGCCAACTCAATATAAAAAAAGATTTACAAAGTTGAATTAGGTATTTTTACACAAGTTTTTTTTCTGCGTGAAGGCTTTTATTAATCTCGATATAGCCGTCAGTTTGAAAATGCTGTTAAGACATGTTTACACTATAATTGGGAATATACCTTTGTGCAACAAATGGTAAAAATAAAAAGTATATAGCGGTATTTTTTAGTTTTCTATAAAATACGAATCTGATAGCAGCAAACAATTCTAAAATTTTTCAACATCAAACTTGGGGGAAATGACAGAAATCAACAACCTCGAATTACTACACAACCCTCTCAGAAACAACTACTTTTGATTAACATAACTTCGTGCAATTGAATTGATATTCTGCGACTTTCTATTACTTATTTTAGGTATTACATTCAATTTTTATTAACTTATAATGTAAATGGGAATATGTATTAAATATGTTGAAGACTTCTGCGGTTTTTATTTGGGAGGGGAAATTTACGAATAAAAATTTCTTCATTTATCGGTTGGGTCATTTACAATTTTAAATTTGAACACGCGATTACTTTGACTTTGAAAGGTCGAATAACATTCATTTTCAGGTTTATGTTTGACATTTGCAAAATGGGACGAAAAAATTCTTTCGAACGGTCCGAACGCCTCAGAGGTAAAAATCTGGCACCACTTTACTTGGTAACTAAGAGAGTAGCAAGCTACTTTCGTGTTAAGCGAGTAAATTCAATACAAATATTAAGCTAGTAAGCCCAATCGAACAGGCCTAGTGTGCAGTTGGTCTAAATGGCACGTTGAATTTAATCCTAAAATAAGACATTCAGATGAGACATCACCATTCATAACCAGCATAACACGTCTACTTTTTAAGAAGGGCAAGTCAATTTACTAGTATATGGGGGAAGAACAAAAAACATATTTCAATGTAAGTGTCTCAATGAAAACAATAAAAATTGCTTTTGAACTGACTCAATTCCCATATTCTAAAATAGGCATAACGAGCGAAGTAAATACCTGTTTCGTCACATAGGGATCAGAGAATTCTTTAGCCCGACGTTTAATGAAGCCGAGAACACCATACGCCATGGTTATAATAGGATTGTTGAAATCAAGTTTCGAAGACAAGACCTACAAAAGAATCAACTGTCTCTAACTCAGCCCCAATAAGATTATACAGTTGATTTTAAAATTTTGCTCCGATACTGATTCAATGCATGACCTTAAACACAGATATACACTAAAAACATCCGAAAATCCAAAAGTTGATTTCGCAACATATGGTTTCGGCAAGAAAGATTTAAGGGAACTCCAATTTCAGGTAAGTTAACTGAAATCGAGATATTGTATGAACTTAAACTGAAATTTGCTTCTGAACTTCAGGCGAAATGATTGTCGAAAATGCAAAAATGTTCCATTTGAAGTTAAACATGAATTCAGAGTGCACTTATTCATTTGGTTGGTTGGATAAATTCAAAAAAGGTCATGGAATCCGTCGACTGAAATCTACGGGAGAAAAGGAGTGTGCTGATTAGGAGTCTGCTACGATGTTTGTGGACGACTTGGATGAAATCATTAAAAACGAACAACTTACAACTGAACAGATCTACAATGCAGACGACACCAGTCTATTTTGGAGGTGTTTGCCTCAGAGTTCTTTGGCTAGTGGTAATGAATATTCTACAAGGAATCCAAGGAGAGGATCACAGTGCTAGTTTGTTCAAATGCTGCAGGAACTCACAAGTGTAAATTGATGATAATAGGAAAAAGTGTCCATCCAAGAGCTTTAAAAAACGTTGAACACCTTCCTGTGATTTATAAATCTAATAAGAAAGCATGGGTAACACAACAGCTATTTCTGGAGTGGTTTAATCAAAATTTTGTACCAGAAGCAACGGCGCATCGGTCTCAAAAATAACTGTAAAATACTTTTACTATTAGACAACTGTCCAGCGCACCCAGATGTAAATGCTATGATATCTGAAAACGTTACAGTAAAATATCTCCCACCAAATTGCACGTCCTTGATTCAGCCTATGGATCAAGGAGTAATTCGGAGCTTCAAATGTCACTACCGTAAACTGATCGTTCAAAAACTTGTTGGTGCTAATGACAGACGTGAGTTCGTTAAATCTTTGAATATTAAGGCAGCTTTGTGGGCAGCCGCAGCTTCGTGGGACTCTAACTCCACAAGTTTTAAAAAGAGTTTGGAATAACTTACTATCTCATAATTAAGATGCTCCAAATAGCCTTGTTGAGATACAAACAGATATAACCATACCGTCTGGATGTACGATTGATGCTGTCGAAAAGTGGATGGTGTGCGACTCTGATGTCGCTCCGTTTGCTATTATGTATATCTGAAGACGAAATCGTAGACATGGTTACCCAAAGCCAAGAAGATGAGCTTGATTCAAATTCCGTGGAATAAGATGGAGCAAATGCGGACGAAACGCCTACATTGGCTCAGGCAATAGAGGCTAGTAGTATTTTGTTAGGTTTTGTTAGAAAACTTTAATTGTCCAAGTATTTCAGAACCAGATAAAATGCAAATATATCGCATACAAACTCATTTGTTGGAAGAACAATCAAAAGCTAAAAGCATAAGACAGACTTCCATAAAAGATTTTTTTTTAAATAAATGTATGTATTCCTAGAGATATGATAAGTTATTTATAGACGCAGATTTACATGTTTTTTGTCAAAAATAAATAAAAATAATACAATTTATACATGTAAAATTTTACCTCTTTTAACCGTGATTTTCGGTTATCCATGATTAGCCCGGTCCCAAGCATCACGGTTAATCGAAGTTCAACTGTAACTCTAAAAATATTCTTGGTGTGTCCTTAATTTTGTGTGCCACTGTATGAAATAAATAATAAAAAGTCATGGTGAGCTTTTATTCAATACTCAACTCAATATGAAAAAATTTCAGTTCGGTTTTTTTCCTGTGCGTAACAATGCCGGTTTTTTCTTTCAAATTCCGCCACTGTGCGACGAATCCTGTCGCTGATAAAAACTGTACAACATTGACAACACTCCACCAAAATTGCTCCCACTGCTCTCTGCTGTTTTTGTCTGTGCTCTCCGTTCTCTCTCGCCGCAAATGTACAGCTTCTGTTTGTTGGAAGGGATTGTGAATTGTTACCAGCTTACTACTAACCATGACGTCATGAGTGCACAAACATGCGTAGCTACATATGAAAAACATAGGAATCACCATCGCCACCACCACCACCACCCGACCCGGCAAGGCAAATTCATGGAATGAGGGGCGAGTAACCAAACGACCGGTTAAAGATAAAAACGAATTCTATTTAGTGGATGTTTTGGTGTTAGAATGATTTTTACGTTCGTCTGGTGAGGTTGTTTTTGTACTCTGTCGCCGCGTGGAATCGTCTGACTTGTAAGTGAAAAATAAAATCGGCGGCCAATACGTCGTAGCGTGTCAATACTAAATCCAAAAAGTGTATGTGTGTGTATACATAAATATATGTATGCGAGAATATCGAAGAAAAGTGAGCAAGAAAATTTTAAAGAATTGGAATTTAATTCAAAAAGGCAAAATGCAAAATAATAATTTACGCAAATGAAGTTGTTTACTTTAGAGCGACGACGAGCATTAAACGCATTCTTCTGATAAGAAAAGTGGCGCCCACCCCCACCTGCGCTCATACCATTGAATGAAATTGAAAGTGCTGCGAAATAGATGATGAGAATATGAATATTTCGGTTTTGCTTCTTTATGGCGAACAAATAAATAATAACAAAGTCAATTCGTATTCGTATTTGTTTTCGTCTATCGTGCTGTGTGTGTGTGTCATATCAAGTGTGATCGCGTTGTTTCTTTTGTTATTGTCCGGCAAATTTAATAATATTCAAGAATACAAAAAAGCGAAAAAACAATAACAAAAAACGAAAAATTAACTTTAAATATAGCAATTCTCTCGCTCCACCGCTCTCACTCTCTGTGTGTTGTTGGAGATGACAACTTATTTAAAGCATACTTCGAGGAGTGTGTCAAAATAGTGTTGGTCACAGTGTTGCCATCGGACGTAATGACATCAAGTGCAAAAGTGTTAAACTGGCAAAACGGCGGATAGTTGTCAGTTGTGGAATTTCTTCAATGCAGGCCTTTTTCCGGTATGAAATCTGAGTATCCTTGGCTGCAATGACTTCAGTTCGATTTACAAATGTCAGATTCCATCCAAAATGAACACTGTCGGCAGGTAGAGTTTCTTTGAAGAAAAGGGCTTTTTCCGACATAAAATCTTCCTATCCTTCAGGACAAAAATATTTATATTCTTCTCCACCCGAGAATTTCCCCACTTTCATTGGATATTAGTTATAGGCTTTTCAGATTGCATGCGAAATCGAACTGATATGACTTAAGGTCGATTTACAAATGTTAGATTCCATCCGAAACGACCACTGTCGGCTGGTGGAGTTTCTTCAAAACAGGCCTTTTTTCGACATAAAATCCTGCTATCCTTGAGGGCAAACTATTTATATTCTTCTACATCGGTGAATTTCCCCACTTTCCTTGGATATTACTAATAGGCTGTTCAGACTGCATGCGAAATCGAGCTGTAATGATTACAAATGTCAGATTCTATCCCAAATTTGAAATTTGTAAATCGACCTTGAGCTGAAATCAATAAATTTCACAGGCAGTCTGAAAAGGCTATGAGATATTAAGTCAATTTGAGGAGTTGTGGCTATTATGCCTACTTTTGAAAATATATATTTTCCGGCCAGTCTCATTTAAGGAATAATGAATGGCTGCACGATTACTTATAACCTGGTAGAATGGACATAATTATAGAAGACAATACGATTTGGAGAGAGTATCACAAGCCTATTTTGAGATTTCCTATTTTTTCTAAATTGTTCAAAAACTTCCAAACATCAAGGATATCTGGAATATATTTCAAAGGGGAATAAATTACTATAGTTTCGATTCCACACGTAAATGTTCTATGAATCTGGTAGCAAGTTGCAATAATCTTACTCATTTAAGATGTCATTTACAATCAGGGGTCTAATCATGGCATTCGAAAGCTTGAAGTTACGATCGAAATCAATTTTTATTTTCTGTAAAAGAAGTATACACATGAAGGCAACAAAAATAGATAGGAGTTTGAGTTAATGGTTATTGGAACTAATCTCATTAGAGTTTGAATAATTTTTGTCGAAATTTATGTCCTTTTTACAATAAAAAAAGAGCGTATTTCGATCGTAACTTTCTCGCTTGCGAACGACGTGATTAGGCCCCTGGTGGTCATTGGCAGCACTTGGCACTTCGTATAAAATTCCAAGCGCCTCGATCTTTTGCGACCCTCCTCCAGACAGTCTTCACAGTAATGTTTCTCAGATCTTCTTGAAATAACTGCAATTTTATTGGTCTTATTTGCCTTTTGAATTGCCAATATGTCCACACATTTTGCTTATTTGCCCGAAACGCACGGTGGCAACTCTAACCAACCAATGACTCTACATAGTGCAAATAAATTATTATCGAAAATTAAATTGAATAAAGAAAGTGTTAATATTAAATTCCTATATAATAAAAAATCCAGAAATTGTGATAAAGAAAATATTTTTTAAATCAAAATCCATAATCTTAATCATCAACAAAATCATAGTCTACCTTTAGGCTAGAGAAAAATGTGCATTGAAATTTTGCAAGCAAAAAATGCGCATTTATTTTAAATTATTCAAATGATCATTTCAGGTAATCGTGTTAAATAAAGTGTAGCATCGTCGTTGTGTTTAAATAAATTTTTGTGAATATCAATAAAAAATATTGAAAACAAAGGTCAAATCCTTCGTAATTGTGTTCAACTGTAGTGAAAAATTAACAGCAAATCAACAACGGACAAACAAATCCTAAGTATTCAAGGATATTTAATTGGAAACATCAGCAGTCATGGGCAACATATATACCACAGGACCCAATGAGGCCTTAATAGTATCAGGTAAGTTATTTCTATATATTATTTCAATTATTAGAGTCCTACCAATTCCACAAACAGCCAACGTATTCCAGGCAACCCTAAATGGTACATACTCATTTAAAATCTTATAATACTTTTACGATGTACGTTTTGTTCTGTTTGAATGCCACATGGAATGAGCTAATTCATTTTTTAAGTCAAAAAAACATTTATTTAAAATATTTTCAAGGTCACAATGAGTGTGATAAACTTTGTATAGCCTCTACCATAGGATGGGAGAAAGTATCAATTTTGGTTTTCTGTTTGAATATTCACCAGAGAACCTATGTGAAATGAAATTGACGATTGAATATACCTCCAAATATTGTGGATTTTATAGTATTTCAATAAATAAATTTTATTATCTGCAAATAAGGAATTCCTTGTTAAATCAATGAGAAACCTTTGAAAGTCTTCCGATTTTGATGAAAATTGGTGTGTTAGACCAATGTGAGACGAAATTACTAATATGATTTTCAATATTGTAACTTTGAAATTTGTTACATTTATTCACTTTACCGGGGGACTGTACGATATCCGAGGCGCCACATTTATGTTATCGCGCGTTTAACAAATTGTTTTTTTTTGTTTAAATAGGCTCTAAATCAAAAATTAAAGAGGAAAATTTCGGTAAATTTTTCAGTTATCGATAACTGACTTAGAAGTCGATAATATCCGAGGTCCCAAAATCTCACAACATTTTCGGAAAGAGAACCACAAAATAAGAAAAAACAAGTAAGGAAAGGCTAAAGTCGGGCGGGGCCGACTATATAATACCCTACACCACTCCCTGCGTATGTACCTCGCTTTGATTGCTAAACCCATTTATTTCATGGGAGCTATTTTATGTAGTTCATATAAATTATACAGTATAATTTATACTATAAATTAATCTTTAGTCATATTTAACGAATATGGTAATTGATCCAATTATCCGACAGACAAATACAAATTGTACAGTAGTAATAGGATGAATCGGACCGACATTTCAAAAGGGGGCCTATAACTACATTTTGGGCCTGGTCCAAACACGGTAGGTATTCCTGGTTGAAAATCTGCAAAATTTGAAGAAGATCCGAAGTAAGATGTAGTTTCTAGAGCTGTAATAGATAAGAATGGGACCCCATTTGGGTTATACCAAAGTATGGACATATGGGCATCTCCCAAACAAGTAAGGAAATGCTAAAGACGGACGGACTTTCTATCTCATTACAATTCAATTTGGTAAAAAAGTGAAATCGGGAAGGATTTTTGCATCCTGTAAATGTATGTGTTTGACAAAAAATGTTAAATCGGAAAGGACATTTGTATGGGGGTATATTGAAACCTGGAACGATGTGACCCGCTTTCACCTTGTATGTTTATTGGTGATATATAATATGCAAAGTTTGGCCAAAATCGGTTAAACATTCGGGAGCAACATTTGTATGAGGGCGATATCTAACTCTGAACCGATCTTACCCACTTTCACCATAGGTTTTTTAGTTGGATTATAAGATGTTGTGCCAATTTTAAAGAAAAAACGGGTACAATATGTGGATTTTAGAGCGGAAAACGTCAAATCGGGAGCGACATTTGTATGTGGCTATATCTAAATCTGTACCGATCATACCCACTTTCAGCATAGGTGTTTCTAGTTAGATTATAAGATGTTGTGCCAAATTTGAAGAAAATCGGGTGCAAGATGTGGTTTCTAGAGCGGAGGGAGTGACATTTGTTTGGGTCTATATCTAAATCTGAACCGATCTTACCCAGTTTCAGCATACGTGTTTCTAGTTCGATTATAAGATGTTCTGCAAAATTTAAAGAAAATCGGGTACAATATGTCGTTTCTAGAGCGGAAAATGTCAAACCGGGAGCGTCATTTGTATGGGGGCTATATATAAATCTGAACCGATCTTACCCAATTTTTGCATACGTGTTTCTAGTTCGATTATAAGATGTTCTGCAAAATTTAAAGAAGCGGAAAATGTCAAATCGGGAGCGACATTTGTATGGGGGCTATATCTAAATCCGAACCGATCTTACCCAATTTTTGCATAGGTGTTTCTAGTTGGATTATACGATGTTGTGCCAAATTTAAAGAAAATCGGGTACAATATGTCGTTTCTAGAGCGAAAAATGACAAATCGGGAGCGACATTTGTATGGGGGCTATATCTAAATCTGAACCGATCTTACCCAATTTTTGCATACGTGTTTCTAGTTCGATTATAAGATGTTCTGCAAAATTTAAAGAAAATCGGCTACAATATGTCGTTTCTAGAGCGGAAAATGTCAAATCGGGAGCGACATTTGTATGGCGGATATATCTAAATCTGAACCGATCTTACCCAATTTTTGCATAGGTGTTTCTAGTTGGATTAGAAGATGTTGTGCCAAATTTAAATAAAATCGGGTACTATATGTGCTTTATAGGGCGGAAAAAGTCAAATCGGGAGCGACATTTGTATGGGGGCTATATCTAAATCTGAACCGGTTTTCTCCAAATTCAATACCGATGGTCATTGGCCAGAAAAAATAACTTCTGCCAAGTTTCATGACAATCGGACAACAATTGCGACCTGTAGAGTGCGAACAAGCTTAGATGGACAGCAGACGGACGGACGGACAGACAGACATTGTTAAATCGACTCAGCTGGTGATTCTAAGCCGATCGGTATACTTAAAGGTGGGTCTAGCTCGATTATTTCTTGGTGTTACAAACATTTGGCGCGAAACTAACTTATAATAGACTAACTTATATAGACCACGAAGTGGTGTAGGGTATAAAAATTGTCAGCATGTTATCGATATCTCGCTTAGTTAAACTAAGAAAAAAATTGTCAGCATGTTTAAGTTTGAAAAAATCAAAAAATGGCGAGGCCTCAAGATCTGACTATGAAATAAATAAGAAAAATGATTTCCATGCTATCGATAACTAGCTTAGTTATCGAGTTATCCGACGTTAAATTTGAAAATAGAAAAAATGTAAAAAATTAAAATGGTTAATTAGTTATCGAAACATCGAAATTGAAAATTACAAAAAGAAAGCATTTTTATACTAGTTCAACTAAATGAAAAAATGCAAAAAATCCTCTAAGAATTTTCGATGACGTTCGTGTTATGAAAACTAAAAATATGATATTACAGAAAACCTGAAAACAAGCATAGGTTAGAGTTAAAAAAGGTTTTTTCTTCCATCAAAAATTAGAAAGAAAAAATTCGATAACTTCTTTAAGTTATCGATAACTGTTTTTGTAATCGACAACAAAATCTCACAATATTTTTGGAAAAAGAATCAAAATAAAAAAATGGTCGGTATGTTATCTATATCTCGCTTAATTAAAGTTTGAAAAAATCAAAAAAAAATGGCTAGATTAATTTCCATGCTATCGAGTTATCGGACGATAAACTTGAAATAAGAATTTTTAAAAAATTAAAAACGAAAAAATAATATATAAAATTTGTCGATAACTATCTTAGTTATCGAAAATGGTCGGTATGTTATCTAAAGGGTGTTCCAAGAAGAGCGCAATTTTTTAATTTTAAATAAAACACAGATATTTAAGAAAAAATCGTGAAACTTTATTATATCGAATGTTACCAGAGTTATCGGTCGATAAACTTGAAAAAAAAAAGAATTTTTAAAAAATTAAAAACGAAAAAAAATATATAAAATTTGTCGATGACTATCTTAGTTATCGAAGTAGAAAATTTAAAAGGATGAGTTTTATTTTCTTTACTATTATTAGTTCATTTGAATGAAAAATTGCGAAAAAATCGTGTAAGAATTTTTGATAACATTCGAATTATCGAAACTAAATATATCGGAAAAAACTGTAGAAAATCTATAAATAACAGAGTAAAAATATTCGATAACTTGCATAGGTATGATTGAACATTAGGGCGGGTCGATTTCTTGCGGACAAAGCGTCTGGCGAAAACGTAATCTATGGAAAATTCTAAAACATTTCTCAAAGAAACCAATGGGTCTTATATGAATTTCTAGACCTCGGAAATCGACATAAATTTGAGACAGATAGAAACAAATGTTGGATCGTCTTAGAATTTGAAGTCGAAGTCGAAGATAGAAAACAATGTTGGATCGTCTTAGAATTTGAAGTCGATTTCCAAGGGCTGGGAATTCATGTTAGTCATATGATTTCTTGGGGAAATGTTCTTTGAATTTTCCGTAGATTTTGTCTTACGTTTATTTTTTTCTGCCCATACAAGTTGAGCCACCCGTTAGTACAATGTTCCCGAAAAGGGTGTACCGCCTATTGTATCCCGCAATTGGAGCAACATCGCTATTGCTGCATATCTTATATTGTGGGCGACAATTTGCGCAAAAAGATTGAAAATGTCATAAAAGTTGTTCATTATAAAATCACGTGATTTTCTTAAAATAGTTTTTGCTATTAAAAAAAAAATCTTTTATTTTTTTTAATATTTTTTTGTGTTTTTTTATTATTATTATTATTTTTTTAATTGAATTCCTTTGTAAGTGTACATGTAATTTTTAATTTTGCTTTAAATAAAAATACACACAATTTTTTTCGAATTTCCACAATCGATAACTATGGAAGATATCGATTTCTACGGCAATTATCGATAACAAAAAAGTTATCGATTTTATTCTTTTTTCTTTTGATTCCATTACTACGAAACAACACCAGATATCGATAACTTTCCTACCTTTTTCAAAAATATAGTCAGATCTTGTAGCTGCGGAAGCCATACTCTCCCCATTTTTCCGATATTTTTTGTTACGATAACTTGAAAGTTATAGAAAATTTTCAGCAGATTTTTTCGCTTTCCTACCTTTTTCAAAAATATAGTCAGATCTTGTAGCTGCGGAAGCCATACTCTCCCCATTTTTCCGATATTTTTTGTTACAATAACTTGAAAGTTATAGAAAATTTTCAGCAGATTTTTTCGCTTTCCTACCTTTTTCAAAAATATAGTCAGATCTTGTAGCTGCGGAAACCATACTCTCCCCGTTTTTCCGTTTTTTTTGTTACGATAACTTGAAAGTTATAGAAAATTTTCAGCAGATTTTTTCGCTTTCCTACCTTTTTCAAAAATATAGTCAGATCTTGTAGCTGCGGAAGCCATACTCTCCCCATTTTTCCGATATTTTTTGTTACAATAACTTGAAAGTTATAGAAAATTTTCAGCAGATTTTTTCGCTTTCCTACCTTTTTCAAAAATATAGTCAGATCTTGTAGCTGCGGAAACCATACTATCCCGTTTTTCCGATATTTTTTGTTACGATAACTTGAAAGTTATAGATGAATTGTTCGCTTTTATTTTATTTTGAGCTCAATATAATAAAGTAGAAATTCGATGCTTAAATTTGATAGCTAGGTTGGTAACGATTATTTTCATTTTAAGCTCATTTTCCAAAACAAATCAATATTTTTCGATTTTTCTTAATTTTCTTCTTATTTAAAGACCCTCTTTCGAATAATGTAGTCAGATATAATACTCTTGTCGCTTTTCTAAAAATATTATAAATATTTATCGATGGCTTAATATAACAAAGGCATACTTCGACTCTTCATTTCATTACAGAAAAATAGAAAATAATAAAATCTGAAAAGCTTTAAACGTAAATGTTAATGCGCTTTTAATAAAATAGACAATTTATTTTATTATTAAAGGTTTTAGTTCTAGCACGCGAGGTGTATTCGAGGTGTGTATAAAGAAACTTATTTTGAAAAAATCGATATACACCTTTTTATATGAAGCTATAAATAGGTCTGTTTTTCTTTAAGCCTGGTTAATATATTGTGATGACATAAATTTTAATATAGAGTCAATTTTTTATTCAAAATGTTTCAATAAACATTCCTTGCTTCGATAGCCACAAATTATACTTATCTAGGCTTAATCAACAAATTTTAATGTTTTTTTTTGAAAATTTTGTTGAAGATTTAACATATTTTACAGATTTTTATTTTACTGGTCTTAAAGATAAATATGTACATAACATGGTGCTCTATATTAAAAATGAACTTTTTCTCCATTTAACAAATGACAAATTATAACACACCCAAATGTGCGACGCAATAAACTTTAGTCTGCATAGCCGTTGCGACATCAGAAAAATATTTCCATAAGGTTACCACTCCATCCCTTTTGTTATTGGCATGACCTCACTCAAGTAGAGCCTTAAGGCATCGTTTTGATATTGTCTACGCAGAAAATCGTACACATTTGCAAGCGATACCTAATACCCCAATATATTTTTTACTTTATTTTTACACTTTAGAATTCCTACAAAAAATTCTGAATATTGAACTCAAAGTAGATTTGTTCTAAAATTGCAGCAACTTTCGTAAAATTTCAAACAAATTAAATTACAGCGACCCATCGAATATTTATGTATATATATTATATTTCTTTTCTGTATAACGACTCCCTGTTAGAACAATCACAAACTGGATTGCCCAGCATCACAGTGTTTTAATAAATTTAATTTTGTTGTTTATTAAATGTGGTTTTCAATTAAAAATGAATATGAACTGCGACGACTGCAAATTAGAAATACTTTTTTTTTTGGTGATGACGTACGGGATGATATCAACGTTTCACTTGAATGTGCATTAGGTTGGTGGTCCTTATTTTGCGAACTTCAAAAAAGTTTGGCTTCACAACCCTTGAAACACAAAAAAGTGCTTAAAATTGAATTTCTGAGTGTTTAAAATTAAATTTCTTGGAAGATGAAAACAATTTTTCAGACTTTTTTCATTTATTTCAAATTTAACAAAAATAAAAAAAATATTTTTTTGTTTTCTTCGTTAAAATGCTATAGAAAAACAAGCTAGCTATAAACAATACAAAATGTAGTACATGTAGTTGATTTTCTGCCTTAATACACACAAATACATAGGGTGAATAATTCATGCGTCACACAACACCAGAGCTGTTAAATTTCGATTACGATTAGTAATCAATTACATTACTTTTTAAAAAGAATCGTAATGATTATATAATCCACTATTCAACAATTTCTGAGTACTAATTGATTACGATTACAAATAATCAAAAAATAATCAGGATTACTTGCGATTACCGTTACCTTTCGGTTTTAGCTGGCAAAAGAACGAGAACAGAAAAAATCAAAACTGACATATATTGAAAAGTCAAAAGTTTTGACAAACAGACTACTATGACTCTCATACCGATTTCGCGAGAATCAAAAGTAATCATAAAAAATCAAAAGTAATCAAAAATAGTCAAAAGTAATCAAAAGTAATCTTTTAAAGTGGTCGAACTCATTTTTGATTACTTTTGATTATTTTTCAGTAATCGCAAGTAATCCTGATTATTTTTTGATTACTTGTAATCGTAATCAATTACTAATCGTATAAAACTGAATGTAATCGTATTGTAATCATTACTTCTACTTTAAAAAAAGTAATCTAATTACTAATGATTACGATTACTAATCATTACTTAACAGCTCTGCACAAAACTTAATTTTATTTGATTTATTTGTCTCAGACGAATTCGCCATCTGGAAAATTGTACTTAGTTTGATAGGCTTCCGACACAAACTTTAGAATTGCCTATCCTCCATGAAACGAGGAACATTCGAGTCGATTGTGGTTTGCCGAGCAGTTGACCGATTATGCTAATATTTTGCACAACCTATTTTTTATGTTGAGTGATGGTGGAATTTGAAATTGTGAAAATTCCTCTGCATTAAGGGCTACCCTAATATACCTTGAATGTACATGGAACTGGGTCGCGCATGATATAAAAATAACGAGTTTGTCGTAAGGTTCTCCAAATACGTAAATCATCTTTTATTATATGATAAGCAAAGAAACTAAGGAAAAATTTACCGTCCATGTGAAGCGTTTGGAGGTAGCGATCGATCGATCAAGACGCTTCTGTTTATCATTCAGAAGCAGTTGCCACCATGGTATGGCGCACAGTGGAATATTTTCATACAAGCTGCGGCAACAATTAGAAGGAATAGAGGCAGGACCTTGAAATTTAGCACACATCCCTTATATCGTCAAATTCGATGAAGAACAAAATTTTGTTTGAATCCGCCCACAACCACGCCTACCGTCCATGTAACACAAAATGAAAAAATTTCTTATATTAATGCAAGTGATTAATGCAAGTGATTTAATTTTAGTCCACAATTAAATGGAAATTGTTTTTTACGATCTACCCAAATTGGACGGGGAGATATTGCATCTATCACAAGAAGCAAAATACCTTGGTATAATCCTGCACTCGAAACTTTCTTGGAAAAGGGGCACAGAAGAGAGAGGAAAGAAAGCACTCTGCGCCTTTTATACCTGATCGGGAAAATATGGGGGCTACAGCCAAAGATGGTACACTGACTCCACACGGTTAGTAAGACCAATACTCACATACGGGGTATTGGTCTGATGGAGCGCGGTAAAAAGGAAATCTAA
This sequence comes from Polietes domitor, assembly GCA_947397865.1. Classification (NCBI taxonomy): domain Eukaryota; kingdom Metazoa; phylum Arthropoda; class Insecta; order Diptera; family Muscidae; genus Polietes; species Polietes domitor. Next base: position 165,338,294 of record OX377620.1, on the reverse strand, counting down.
TGTTTTAGATATAAAAGTGGTACACTCAGAAAAATAGCATTCCTAAATCTGAGTAATATCCATACTACAATTTAGTTCAACAATTTTACTCCAGTTTAGTAAAAATTTCCTTGAAAATTGGATAATTAACTATGTATGAGTAAAGTTTCCTTCTTTCAAATCCACATTAAATAGTTCATTTAATAGCATTCTTAAATTAGAGTAAAATCCATACTCCAATTTAGATCAACAATTTTACTCCAGTTTAGTAAAAATTTCCTTGAAAATAGGATAATTAACTAAGTATGAGTAAAGTTTTCAAAGCCATAGAAAATAGTTAATTTACTAGAAATAGTTTAGTAAATTTACTTAAAAACATTTAATTGGATCTAATAAAAAATTCTTACAATTGAGAAAATTCGTACTTGTGTGTAAGAAAATGTCCAAGGTTTTAAATAGGAAAAATATTAAGATTTTGTTGTATGGAAAAAAATCATTTAGGAAATTTTAACTAAAAATTAGTTTTTTCTTAAAATTAAATTAATGTGTTTACTGATGTTTATGTCGAGTTCTTCATACATTTAAGTATTAATGAACTTATAAAAAATCACTTCAATTTGTTTAGAAAATTCTTGAATATTAATCTAAGAATCAATTCTCATTCGTTTGCCGAGACTTACTTCTTACATACTTCTAGTATTATTCTAAACAACAACTGCCTTCGCAGCAATCATGGAATAATAGCTCAACTATTTATGGCAGAGGTATAATGAATTTTTTGACAAATATTCCATGTTGCCAATTTTTTATCAGTTTCGCATACTCTGAAGCAAAATCATTTGTTTGAATTATTTTTAGATAAGTTGAACTTATTTTAAGTTAATTTTTCCCCTTGTATTAAGTAAAATTTTCCTCAGTTTAAGTAAATATTTACTTGATTTGAGTAAAATTTTTTTTAGTTTTAGGAAATTTTCAGCAAAATTTTACTTAGATTTATTAAAAATGTACTTGGTTTGAGGAAAAGTTTGAACTTGATATGAGAAAATATTGCTTTAGTGCTATACGAAGTTCAATTTTCCTAAATTTTAGTTCATTTTAACTCAATATAGGGTTCACTTTTTTCTGAGTGTAGACTTCATTGGAATTTATGATTCATTCCACCTAAGTTCTTATATAATGAATGGTACTATTCAAATTTCCATCGTTAATTATAAAGGGTGATTTTTTAAGAGCTTGATAACTTTTTTTAAAAAAAAAACGCATAAAATTTGCAAAATCTCATCGGTTCTTTATTTGAAACGTTAGATTGGTCCATGACATTTACTTTTTGAAGATAATTTCATTTAAATGTTGACCGCGGCTGCGTCTTAGGTGGTCCATTCGGAAAGTCCAATTTTGGGCAACTTTTTCGAGCATTTCGGCCGGAATAGCCCGAATTTCTTCGGAAATGTTGTCTTCCAAAGCTGGAATAGTTGCTGGCTTATTTCTGTAGACTTTAGACTTGACGTAGCCCCACAAAAAATAGTCTAAAGGCGTCAAATCGCATGATCTTGGTGGCCAACTTACCGGTCCATTTCTTGAGATGAATTGTTCTCCGAAGTTTTCCCTCAAAATGGCCATAGAATCGCGAGCTGTGTGGCATGTAGCGCCATCTTGTTGAAACCACATGTCAACCAAGTTCAGTTCTTCCATTTTGGGCAAAAAAAAGTTGGATATCATCTCACGGTAGCGCTCACCATTCACAGTTACGTTACGATTCGCATCATCTTTGAAGAAGTACGGTCCAATGATGCCACCAGCCCATAAACCGCACCAAACTGTGACTTTTTCTGGATGCATTGGTAGCTCTTGCAATGCTTCTGCCTGATATTCACTCCAAAATCGACAATTCTGCCTATTTACGTACCCATTGAGCCAAAAATGAGCTTCGTCGCTGAACACAATTTCTTTCTTTCTGAACTTTCTTAACAGAGCACGCATTTTGATAATAAAATTCTATGATTTGCAAGCGTTGCTCGTTAGTAAGTCTATTCATGATGAAATGTCAAAGCATACTGAGCATCTTTCTCTTTGACACCATGTCTGAAATCCCACGTGATCTGTCAAATACTAATGCATGAAAATCCTAACCTCAAAAAAATCACTCTTTAGAACATCGCCAAATGAAGCCAAACCACATGTAGATTTCAGTATTATTAATGCAACACTTTTAATAATGATTGGTCGAATATTTGGGGCATTTCATTCGAATTATTCTTTGTACGAAAATTGTGATTTTTTCATTATTCGAATAAATATTTAGAATAAAATTTTATCACTTGAAAGCCCTTAAATTATAATCGGCTATAAAAAGTACTGATTATTTTTTTCAAATTTCTGGTTTTATTGTAAAGGTTGAACCTGATCCGATCAACCCAAATTTTCAGTACAGCTCAAAATCCACACCAAACAGTCACTCGTTGTGGACGCATTGGCTTCTCAATAGTTACGTGTGGATTCTCTGAACCGCATATGCGGCAATTTTGCTCATCGAGATAAAAATTAACTTCATGGAGGTTGTACTAAAGGCCAATATCTTCCCGAAATTTTTTATAGTTTGCGTTAAAGACTCACTACTTTGGAAGTAAGTTTTTAATAGTTCGTATATATATATTCGTATATATACACCTGGTGTACGGAAAGAGGGCTTAGGTGTCAAAAAATCAATTTTCACTTTTTGGTCGATTCGGATGGAAGATGAGATGCTTTTTCACGTGGCGAAAAGCAGAAAGTCCTAACTTGCTTAGAATTGTACTAAAAATGTAGAGAAAGAAGAGTAGAAATACGACAAAATATAATTTATTATTATATAATAACTATAATAATATTCCGACCAACAACAACACTTACTGGACGTCCGGCGCGGAGAACAATTAACGAGATAATGAGAAACTGACGAAACGAGTTGCTTACTTTTAACAGCTTTTCACAGAAAACTAGTTTTCGCACGTAAGCTCCCTTTTCGTAGACCAGGTCACATATATAAACCTGAAATAAAAATTAATGTTCTTTCAACTTTTAAAGTCGAAGTAATTGGTAGTTAAAATTTAAAATGTAAAATGGCCCACCATATAAATTTAATGTCATGATACTAAAGAGTGATTTTTTTGAGGTTAGGATTTTCATGCATTAGTATTTGACAGATCACGTGGGATTTCAGACATGGTGTCAAAGAGAAAGATGCTCAGTATGCTTTGACATTTCATCATGAATAGACTTATTAACGAGCAACGCTTGCAAATCATTGAATTTTATTATCAAAATGCGTGCTCTGTTAAGAAAGTTCAGAAAGAAAGAAATTGTGTTCAGCGACGAAGCTCATTTTTGGCTCAATGGGTACGTAAATAGGCAGAATTGTCGATTTTGGAGTGAATATCAGGCAGAAGCATTGCAAGAGCTACCAATGCATCCAGAAAAAGTCACAGTTTGGTGCGGTTTATGGGCTGGTGGCATCATTGGACCGTACTTCTTCAAAGATGATGCGAATCGTAACGTAACTGTGAATGGTGAGCGCTACCGTGAGATGATATCCAACTTTTTTTTGCCCAAAATGGAAGAACTGAACTTGGTTGACATGTGGTTTCAACAAGATGGCGCTACATGCCACACAGCTCGCGATTCTATGGCCATTTTGAGGGAAAACTTCGGAGAACAATTCATCTCAAGAAATGGACCGGTAAGTTGGCCACCAAGATCATGCGATTTGACGCCTTTAGACTATTTTTTGTGGGGCTACGTCAAGTCTAAAGTCTACAGAAATAAGCCAGCAACTATTCCAGCTTTGGAAGACAACATTTCCGAAGAAATTCGGGCTATTCCGGCCGAAATGCTCGAAAAAGTTGCCCAAAATTGGACTTTCCGAATGGACCACCTAAGACGCAGCCGCGGTCAACATTTAAATGAAATTATCTTCAAAAAGTAAATGTCATGGACCAATCTAACGTTTCAAATAAGGAACCGATGAGATTTTGCAAATTTTATGCGTTTTTTTAAAAAAAAAAGTTATCAAGCTCTTAAAAAATCACCCTTTAGCTTGTAATTGCTTAGTCTCTATAATGGTACAATTTTAGGATTTATGAATGCCCAAGACATCAAGTTTTAACCTCCAGCCGAATGTCCTTTGTGTTAGTACGATTTTTGCCCCGTTTTAACCCCTAGAAAAATCCTTCATATTGTCATTATTCCCTATAAGATGTATGTAAATCCATATTTTAAGGGTTCTAATCACCGAATAGATTTTGCGAGGGTACGTTTTTGTGCCTTTTGTGGCCCCTTTTATCTATTAAAAGTCGCTTTACGTAGCTGATCTCACGAGAGTATCATGTAGTGCCTTAAGGCACCGTTTCTGAAGAAGGTACGTTTTTTGTGCCTTTTGTGCCCCGTTTTAGTTGGCTAAAAGTATGCTACAAGAAAAACAAGTTGTGGCATGTTTCAATTTGTTTTACGTAGCCGCTCTCGCGGGAGCATCATGTAGTGCCTTAAGACACCGTTTTTGAATAAGGTACGTTTTTTTGTGCCTTTTGTCTCCCAAAAGTATGCTACAAGAAAAACTAGTTGTTGCATGAACTATGAACGTTGGCTACTTCACATTTGCGATTTTTAATTTGTTCACGGGAGCATCATGTAGTGCCTTAGGGTACCGTTTTTGAATAAGGTACGTTTTTTGTGCCTTTTGTGCCCCCCTTTTGTCTCCCAAAAGTATGCTTTAGTATGAACTATGAACGCCGTCATTGGCTACTTTACACTTGCGAGTTTTAATTTGTTTTTAATTTTGAGAAATTGAACCGCTTTTGAAAATTCCAAAACATAACAGAGTTGCCATTATCGAATAATTAAACTTAACGTACGCACCTTTTGCGTATCCACACCTGTTTATATAATTCCGCAGAGGCACGAAGTGGGTTGTTTTCTGTTCATCCTTTAGTAGGCGAAAAAATTTGTATATCTGGATGTTCAGAAAACTCCACTTTCTCAGTCTACGCAACAATGTCTGTTATGCTTTATTTATTCAAACTTTCTCTACCTCTCTCTCTTTTAATTCTTGTTCTAGTCCTCGTTCTCGTCCTTGTATTCTCTATCCCTCTCTCTCTATGTTGAGCCCCATTTATTGTCCATTGCTTCCCTTACTTCCTTTAGCGCTTTTGTTTATTTACATAAGTTTTTCTTCTTTTTCGGTAGGGTTTGTTGCACACACGTTTGTCTACTCCATGTAGAATACTACAAACGCTCAGCCACCACCCTTCTCCTTTATGTCCTTTTTACGGAGTGTTTGTGTTTATGTGTAACATGCAAAAGGACTTGGGGAAAAAGTATAACGGAAAAACTGTTCCAACGAATACCGGCCGGCGCCATTTCTGTTCAACAATGTTTGCCTTGCGGGCAATAAAAGAAGAAAGAAACGGAACGGCACGGCACGGAAGGATGGATGGGAAACAAAAAGAAACTTACACAACCATGTACAACTGGTGGCGAGAACGAGGACGATGTCCTCCACCCACGCTAACTTTATTATTATTATGCTGTAGATGTTTAGTGTATACCATGTGCGTGTGTATCCTTTGTAATTCCAACATGTACTATGTTTCCATGTTTCCATATTTTGTCTATGTTTGTGTGTGTTACTTTTCATGAGCTTAACAAACAATCAATAATCCGTTGAGCAAACCAAGGAAGGAGCCGTGACAAAACCCCCCCCCCCCTGCAGATCCAAAGCAAGTTGAAGTGGAAGAGACATTGTCCTTGTTACGACGCGACGTTGGCTGTTGGAAAAAATTGAATGTCAGTGGCCTTTCGTAATGATAATGTGGCGCGTACAGACATAATGAGCAAAGATTGTGTGCCATAGATAGGAAGGAAGGAACGACATTCATTATGACAGTCTTGGGAAGAGTGGTATATTAATAATGTTGTGTTTTGTGGACGCAATTAGAGTTCAGAATAATTCGATTGCATATCCAAAAAGTCTGCGGTTTTTTCAAAATTTTCAAGTCTGGACTGACTGGTCGTTTAAACAAATATAAATGAAATTTCGGTAGTCTTACATTGTTTTCCAAATTAAATCCCAGCACACATTTAATGTATGTATAAAATAAAAATCCAGAACTACCTCAACAATATTTATTTTATTTATCATTTGATTGCATTTTGGTTTAGTTCGTTAAAAGATTAATAAGTGATTATCAGCACTCATGATTCATTATTTATTTATTATTACATTAGTTTTATCTTATCATAATTTTGTTTAAACAACCACATTATATCTTCAAAAATAAATGCCGCGTCAGATTGATTAAGGGAATAGAACTTGTTTTATTGTCTCTTCACCCTGATTTTCACCAATTCTGGTTATCCTACAGTTAGAACCAATCACAAGTTATAGATGTCAGTTTCTGTGGAGTTTGACATCTATAATGGAGAACGCATGGTATTTTTTATTTCCATGGTTGTTCCACAAATCATACAAGAAGTAATTAAGATAGGAAAAATAGGCATATATTAAATATAATAAAATATAATAACATATATTTATATATTTATTAATTTTGAATATTGAAGAGCTCCGCTCCTCCGCTGCTTTTCTGCTATAACCAAACATTTCGTAGAACTTTTTCAAGAAAGTTTTGCGACAGATTTTTTTATACTGCCTGGATGACTTGTTTGCATAAACTTAAGTTTTCAAAGACAACATTTTTAGAGGATTTTACCACCAGTGCCCTCTTTCGTGTCAACTAACAAGTACAATATTCATTGCTCAGCTATCTCCTAGTCTCTGACACTATGTTTCAAAAAAATCTTTTTCAGATATTGACTTGGAGAAAATATTTGCTTACAATATTCCACTGATATTTTTAATTTACATTTCGCCACTATCTACCGCTAGGGGCGCAGCCATTGCTTTCTTGTTTTATTGAAACCTCAAGTAGTGCTTGCACATATCTAGCAAGTTAGGCTCAAATGAAAGGGGACTAATAGCGGAATTCGAATTCGAGACATAAATTCTTATTTAAAGCATTAAAAGGCAAAAAATTATACAAAATATTTCGAGATGGTTTCACAAAAAAATAAAAAAATATTGTCCTGGTTCGAGTTTTTTTTCGTCTATATAAAATGCAAATTTATTTACAAATTGCATAGTGACATTTATTACTTAGTTCCGGCCCATAACGACCTTCTTCAGGAGGCTTCACAGCGATTTTCAACCAAATACCCAGCACAATATCACAGTTCAAATCAAATAATATTTACTTTGCAACCAACATTTTGTCGAATGATTATCTATAACGTTTTCTGATGTATTTTGGCTTTCTAAACTCGAAATCGATATAAAAAAATTTATGGTAATTTTTTTTTAATTTTTTATTTTAATTTTCTAACTAAAATTCCAATTTTCGGCGAAGGTACCTTAAATATTTGCACTCTCATTTTGGAAATATAAGTCCAATAACACACGACTATATATGTTATGTTAAAGCTACTCATGATGGCTACTAATATTGCGAACTACACTTTCACATAGAAACAGTGGTTTAAGAACAGTCTTCAAAAATTTGGAAAAAAATATTTTTTTTTTAATTGCTGGCAGGAAAAAGTCATAAAAAAATGGAAAAAAGTCGGAAAATGTATTTCTTAATAGCAAAAAAGAACAATGTTTACATCGTTACCAAAATATAAAAAAGACTCAACTAAAATTTTTTGGCAAATCGATATTTTTGTTTATTATGACCGAAGTTGTTGTGCAAAAAAATTTAGTTGAGTCTTTTTTATATTTTGGTAACGATATGTAAAAAGTCTATGGATAAATGTAGTAGTTTAATACACACACAAAAGATTTTTTAAAATCGTTTTTTTTTTAATTTTTGTTTAAATAGCGCGAAAATCCCTTTACAAATTTGATGAAAGAATTATTGTTTTATTTCCGAAGAAAATCTATGAATAAATGTAGAAGTTATGAAGTTATTCCTTATGCGGAAATAAGGGAATTTTAAAAAATCGTGTGTCATTACGAAATTTTTGCTTAAATTGATTTAGTCATACGTGAAGAAGACATGAAGAACCATAACAAATAGGATCATAACCTTTACATTTATCCGTATATTTGCCTTAACAAGGTCTTCTTTTCGTCGTTAAAAAATATTGATTTAAAAAAATCTTTTGCGTCTTCAAGGATTATCATAACTTCTACAATTATCCCTCGATATTTTACATTTAAACATTTTTTAGCGTTAGAATGTTAGCTATTAAAAAATAAAAGAACCAGTTTTCATTGTAGGTGAGCAAAGTGAAAAAATATAACAATTATTTACATCAAAATTAGCTGTAATAAGTTGAATCGAGAGTGTTATCAAAAAATCGGAAGGTGCATATGAGCGATGGCAATATATTTGCATAATGGTCCACTTATATGGTCCATGGTAATATGAAGGTTTTACTCAAAATAGGTTGTATTTGAAAACATTGACCATATGGTCCAATTTTCCGGTAGGTATTCCGAGAGTAAATATAACATGATATGGAAAATTTGCTCAAGATCCGATGACAAATGCAGATTTTATAGCGGTAATAGGATAATTCGGACGGACATTTGAAGGGAAATTGTACCATGTGCATGTGCCTATATAGTTCTCATTCTCGATAGGTATTCCTACTTGAAATATATCTACAAAATTTGACCAAGATCCGATCCAACACATTTTTGGAAAATATTCTACTCGTCAATGGCTAACGAATTGCCTTTGGAATACCAAATTCATGTATCTAGTTTTCGAGATATCGATAATCAAAATTCGATATATATATACCCAATATCTTAGAAGCTATATATCTCCGATCTCAAATGGAATTTGGACCAATAATTTTTTTGACAAATATTCTTCTTGTCAGTGGCTAAATAATTGCCTTTGGAATAAACGATTCATGTATTCTAGTTTTCGAGATATCGGACAATGAAAATTCGATATATATATACACCCGATATCGGACAATTAAAATTCTTTATATATATACCCGATATCTTATAAGCTATATATCTCCGATCTCAAATGGAATTTGGACCAATACTTTTTTGGCAAATATTCTACTTGTCAGTGGCTAAATAATTGCATTTGGAATAAACGATTCATTTATTCTATTTTCCGAGATATCGGACAATCAAAATTCGATATATTTACACCCGATATCTTAAAAGCTATATATCTCCGATCTCAAACGGAATTTGGGCAAACACTTTTTTGGAAAATATTCTACTTGCCAAGGACTACTTGCCGTTGGAATACCCGATTCATATACTCTATTTTTTGAGATACCGGACAATCAAAATTCGATATATATTCACCCGATATGTTAAAAGCAATATATCTCCGATCTCAGACGGAATTTGGACCAGCACTTTTTTAGCAAATATTCTACTTGTCAGTGGCTAAATAATTTCCTTTGGAATAAACGATTCATGTATTCTAGTTTTAGCGATATATCTCTATGTCACATCCATACATGGGCTATTTTATATAGTTTTTGGACTATTAACTGATATTGCTAAACAAATATTGCCTAATTCCTTTTATTGTTTTTTTACGTTCCACAAGCTAAATTGGTTTGTGTCTTGGGTGTTGGACGAATTTAACTTATGAATTTATCTTCACACCCTTAATCCCATTAGCCCCCAGAATTGTCAAAATTCCTATGCGGACTCTATTCTGACAACGTGCAATTACGCTTCCATTCAAAAATCCACACTCATCACATGCAATTTATGGATGAAGAAGATTATGATGTTGTTCGGAAGCTTTCATTTATGTAAAATGTTGCTCAGCGTTATTTTCAGTTTTATTAACGCATAAATATTAGCTGCCCACATGGATCATTTCGTAGATTCAAAAGAATTTTCGGAATGAATTTTCTACTAATATTACGGATATAATTTACATCCCTTTATAAGAAGTTCCTTAAAATCTGTGAAACATATATTTTTTTCAATTAATATTTAGTATTTTTTATTGTATATTCGATTTCACTGTAAAACTTATGTAGTTCTGCAATAATATTGTCTAGCTCTGCAAACTTAACATTATTTATTTCTAATATTTATTCTATGTTGTGTTGCGTACCTCATTACAAAATCGTTTCATGCCGTCATTATAGCATTAACATATTTTTCTATATATTTCTTTTTGGTATCCACTCCATCGTTACGTGTTGAATAATGATTTCCTATGCCAAACATTGCAGGCATTATTCCTCCCCCGCCCTCTGACTTTCTCGTACTTATGTACATATGTATGAATGTTTATACATTATAACGCATATTATTATTTGTATTTTCTCTATTCCATTTCATTCGGGGTTTTTCTGTTGTTGACAAATTCTCCAGAGGCTCTTTAAGGCAAAAGGCATTATTTGTGGATAATTTTATGCCCTTTGGGTGGGTTTTGGGAGACATAATTAAGAATCCTTAAAGGAATAAGTGGGTGGATAACTAGACGATGTCTGTGGGATATGACATGAGTCATTCACTCACCAGTGGCTTACCATATTTGCTGTAGTATTGTATTTCTAAGTATTGTAAGGTTGATATTATCAAGTTACGGAATGATGGACGTATTAGAAGGAGGTAGGCGGACGGGTGAACTTGTAGAAGGAATATAAGAACAAGCGCTGGATTCAACAGCACTTTCTATTGTCATGCTTCTGGTAGTAGCAATCATCACTCGATTAACCGATTACTCAAACAATAGTCCACCTCAATAGAGGTGCACTAATGGCAAGTGATATTATTTTTCTTGTAGATATTATCGAGTAGAACAAGAATCTGCATTTAAAATTTCCCAGACAACCCCAAAATCTTGAATTACGGATTAAAAACCGGGTTGTCGTATCTTTGCTCACTTATAAGCCTGTAACTTAGTTGGTTATCGACTGATTTTCACTTTCTATTCGGATTTGAAAAGAAGAGCTTTTGATAAATATATATCTTAGTTGAGAAAATTTAGAAAATTTGTGTGCTATTGTCCAGCAAACACAATTTTGTAAATATTTTTTTGCCATTTTCAAACGGGAGAATATTGACCATTTTTCACAGAATGGACCAAAAAGACCACTCTATTGATGAGCTGGAGGGTTGAAATGTTCCACAAAAATGTTCTAATGAATGTTGCTGAACACATCTTATATTTAAAATGTAAGGATCACATGGACTCATATACCAATTAATCATAACAATGTGTAAAAGAGGGAATATTGACAATTTTCCCTCAGAATGCGCCAAAAAGACCCCTCTAGTGAGGAGCCAGATGGTTAAAATGTTCCACAAAAATGTCCTTCGTAGTGTTTTAAGTTATATTGTTAAACACGCCCTATCCTTAAAATGTAAGGATCACAAGCTTTCCTATGTCGATTCATCATAAGAATGTGCAAAAGGATGAATATTGAGAATTTTCCCTCAAAATGGTCCCAAAAGGTCCCTCTATTGAGGAGCTAGAAGTTTAAAATGTTCCACAAAAATGTTCCTCGTGGTACTCTAAGTAATATTGCTGAACATCTATACTCAAAATGTAAGGATCACAAGGTTTCATATGCCAATTAATCATAACAATGTGCAAATGGGGGAATATTGACCATTTTGCATAAAGTGGTTCAAACAAGCCCCTCTATTGAGGAGTTAGGGGGTTAAAATGTTCCACAAAAATGTTCTTCGCAGTGTTCTAAATAATATTGCTGAACAAATTCTATACTTAAAATGTAAGGATCACAAGGTTATGGATGCCTATTAATCATAAGAATGTGCAAAAGGTGGAATATTGACTTTTGCACAGAATGCACCAAAAAGACCCCTCTATTGAGGAGTTAGGGGGTTAAAATGTTCCACAAAAATGTTCTTCGCAGTGTTCTAAATAATATTGCTGAACAAATTCTATACTCAAAATGTAAGAATCACAACGTTTCCTATGCCGATTAATCATAAGAATGTGCAAAAGGGGGAATATTGGTCATTTTGCACAGAATGGGCCAAAAATACCCCTCTATTGAGGAACTAGAGGGTTAAAATGTTCCACAAAAATGTTCTTCGAGGTGTTCTAAGTAACATTGCTGAACACATTCTATACTTAAAATGTAAGGATCACAAGCTTACCTACGCCGATTCATCGTAGGAATGTACAAAACGGGGAATATTGACTATTTTTCACAAAATGGGCCAAAAATACCCCTCTATTGAGGAACTAGAGGGTTAAAATGTTCCACAAAAATGTTCTTCGTAGTGTTCTAAGTAACATTGCTGAACACATTCTATAATTGAAATGTAAGGATCATGCCGATTAATCATAGGAATGGGCGAAAGGGGTAATATTGACTGTAATATTACTGTCACCTATCAACACCATCGTCCTTCTCTGGAATCGAATCGAATCAAAAGCTTTCCGCCGCTTAATCATAAGAATGTGCAAAAGTGGGATATATTATATAAGAATCTGCTGCAAAACCCTTGTTCTTTTCGTTTCATTTTGTTCTACAGTCATTTTCAATATTACTGCATAAAGGAGAGATATATTCATTAAAATTTTGCTACTATCCACCACTAGGTGCACACTACTTTTTTCTTTGATTGCCTACTTTCATAAGTGAAAATATTCAGGTGCCATTGTTACTAACAATAGAGCATATGTCCTCATGGCGGCAAAAGCGGCGACTCATTCAACTTCTCGGAACCTAGCTACTGAATTCAAGCTTTTCATCAATCATCACAATGTGATCTTCATTTCGATGATTTCAGATTTCAATGTTGGCTTCTGCATGCCTCGTTGGTTGAACAAGAAAACGATTTGCTATATCAGCATGTTCATAATGGTGTGTGTCATGGTCCATAAAACGAAATTCAATTGCACAATTAAGCCAGTTGTATATAACACCGGAAGATCTTTTTACTCATTATATGCAACAACATCGTAATACGATTTATTATGGTTTGTTATTGTTTAATTATTGAACCAAGTTCATTCAATCATTTATGAGAACCGGTCACTATACTAAATCTTATTTTTCTATCACAATTGAGTTTATCACATCGAATTTGATGTTTTCATTTTGAAATTATTGTTTATTTTATTTAACGATTCAATATCACAATGCATGAAGTTTTTTAGTTAGCAAATTAATCAATATTTTCAAAATATTGAAAGAACAGACCCCTCAAGTTTGACTATTCATAAATAAAAAATCATGTAAACTTTTACCTCGCGCTTCGTATTCATTCCTCCTCCCCACACCCAACACCCAAGACATTTGTCATAATTACCTTATCCGGCTGGCACTTCATGCACACCACTGACACGTGTAAAACTGGGGAATTTCCTTTTTCGTTTAGTACTGACCCACCATTAGCATGGACAACAACTTTGAACCCGGCATTATTGAAAAGTCTCAACTGGTCGCAGCAATTGTGGCCTATCAATGGGTTTATGCCCTGTTCGGTCTTACGCTGCCGCCAACTTTAAACCAAACGAATTTTGGCAGATCCCACAAAATTAATTTCTTGTGGATCTTTTACATGGCATATGTGTTAGTCCTTATTGTCCTGGTCATTTGGATAGTGTACATAAATAATGTTGTTGTCGATGTGGTGGTCGACAATTATGAATTGGATAGCATTACCAGTGTCCTGAGCACAGTGCAAAATATCGCTGTGGCCTTTGTGCAGCTGATAATGCAGTTGTCGATATTTAGAGGGCGCCATTATTTGGCTGAAATCCACAAGAATATCGCACAATTGGAGCAGGATATTCTGTTGTATTTTCGAGATTTCGAAGACAGCTACGACACTGAACTGTTGTTGACTTTTCCCCAAAGATGCTGCTCCTTCGGCCGGAGACTTTTATCCAGATCGGGCCTGTTTTTGCTGATGCATTGCCTCCTGCTGAGTTATGTCAACTTTCCGCTCGTTTCCGATATGATGTCCTACCGCGATCGACTTGTAACCATATTCTGTTTTCAGTTGATACAAACCAAGTGTTCGGAATACTGTGTCACTATGCAGGTGCTGGAGGAATTCATCAACACTCTGCAACAGTCACTGTTGAGTTTGAAATATGAAATAATTCGACATCAACGAAAGGTTAGAGGTCGAGGTCCGTTTTATGGCAAATTAATGGCCCATCAATTTCTGCTGAGCCGAGTCTGGTGTTTGGTGCAACATATCGAAGAGTATTTCTCGTTTCCAATGATGATATTGTTCCTGTACAATGGGGTGGCCATTACGCACACGATCAATTGGCTGTATGTGCGGTCGTTTGTGTATAATGAAAATAATTCAAATGAAGCCTGTGAGTATACATTTGCCAGAGGAGAGTTTACACTATGTCATGGAGAGATTTGTGAATTTTTTCTCATCATACCAGAATTCTCTGAAAATAGCTTGACTCTATGGTATAGTGTAAACGGAGCTTTAGTCGGTCTAATTGCAAAATTAATTTTCTCTTTTAGATCGTTTGTATTTTATTATTTTAATTTTCATCAATATGTTGTGGACCTGCTGGTTGAGTCAATCGTGTATTGATAAGGTGGGTTGTTCGACTGCGATGTGATAAGGGTATTCAATTGTGGAGGAAGTGTCAGTTTTGAGAAACTGGTCAAACTATTTTATAAGTAAACGGACAGAGAAATGTTCTACAATTTTTCTCTAGACATTCGCGAGATCATTGCATTACAATCAACCTAGGAGTGATCATTGGTTCAGATATCTCCCAGGATCTATATCAATGATTCACAAGCAAATCTCTCAAACAATTTATGTCTCTAAACATGTGTTGGTGCAGTTTTTAGTGGCCTCGAAGGACCATATTAAACTCTCGAAGAATCACGGTAATTATGGTTCTGCTACATCTACGTATAGTTTCATGGGGAGGTGAACCATTGTTTCCCTAACCAAATATCGAACGCAAATTGATTTTCAAATAAGAACTAAATGATGGACGCCTGCTACAAAAGTGTGTCGTGACTTGTCATTGGAATTCAAAGAGGATACGGCTATGATCATCATTTGTTGCAGTCCTGTATGTACGGTGTCAATGTCAATGTATGGATTATTTCCCCTTAAGGCTCGACTTTCGACCGTCAATCAATGTATGGATTACTTCCTCAGTCTCAGCAAACTCTTCCATTTGTATTCACCGATCGCCAATAAACATTCGGTGCCGGCTATTAATTTAATTGTGCCTGCGAAGTACCATATTTAACACTCGAAGGACAATTTCTAACGATGCCTCTACAACTTAGATCAATTTTCTTGGGCGACGCATGAGATTTCACCATTATTTGTCGAATCAATTATAAATTTAAACTAATGTTAACTTGCAAAATGGTTTTCTATTTTACAAAATCTCTGCTATGAGTGACTCGAAAGACCATCTTCATCCCTACTGCTTCAATACTGCAGCTTAAGTTTCTTCCAAAAGAGTTGTCATTGGAATTCCAAGTGTATTCGCCGATAATAGATAAACATCATTTGGTGCAGTTCTATCTGTACTTTCAGCTCAGCAAAGCTGTCAGTCAGTGTATGGAATTACTTCCTCAGCTTCAGCAAAGTCTTCCATTTGTATTCTCCGATCATAAACATTCGGTGCCGTATATCTTTTGTATCAGGCGAGCTTATACTATTTAATTGTGTCTACGAAGAACCATATTTAACATTCGAAAGATCATTTCTAAGAATGCTGCTACAACTTCCATCAATTTCCTAGAGCGACGCATGAGAGCTCACAGAACCATTGTTTGTAATACCAACTATAACTCCAATCTTCGTTCTTGCTTCATAAGTTTCTACAAAAAAATGTATTCGCATATTGACATTTTATGCAATTTTTCTAAATTTTGGAAACCTACCAGAATCGAAATCCGCAAGCCAAAATGGCGATGTATAGGACATACCCTAAATAAAACTCCGGGCGACATTGCCAGAACTGCTTTAGATTGGAACCCACAAGGTCAGAGACGTGTTGCCAGATCTGCTCATAAATGTAGGAGGTAGCTTGATCAAGAAAGAAAAAAGCCAATGGCTAGTGATATAATTGCTTGGAATGACTTTGTAATGATCCTTTGTTTCTTATAAGAATTTCAGGAATTAATTCTAGTCTCCGATCGTCAAAAGACGTTCGATGCAGTTGTGGTCTCGAAGGACCATTGTTATTAATGCTGCTGCAACTTTGTTCAGTTTCTTTGCATGGCGAAGATCCATTGTGTTCAGCATCAGTTATGACTGTAAGTTTATTATTACTTACTTCTTTGTTTTGGTCTTCGGTTTAAACGTAGCATAGCTTTCCAAGCGCTTCGATCTTCTGCGTTGATGGCTTTTCCTTTGTTCACTGCCAGACCCACTTTCGCCCACCCACATTTATTATATGGCTTCTAATGGTTTCCAATATTATCCGTCTTAGAAAATCCGTGATATGTACTGAACATATGCTACAAATATTTTTTTTCAAATATTCGTTTGTATAATTTCAGTACAATCAAATTGGTTTGATTTTACATAGTTTGAAGATCGAAACCTACGATATGGCTCTCAAGCACCGTGTTTGGGAATATTCACTACAGCTAATGCATCAGAAGATAACCTTCACCTGTTGGGGTTTCATTGACATTAATTTAAAACATTTTGGCTTGGAAGAAGACTTTGTGTTAATCGATATTCCCCTATTCGATTCTAGATGGCATTAGCAATAACAACATATGTCTTCATATTAATACAATTCAAATTATAAGCGGAAACGGAAAAGGGACAACACTTACGTTTATAGTTGGGTAGTCGGTAAAGGCTAAAGAAATGATTGATTTTTTAATAGCACAAGGGCTTTAATAAATTTAAATTGATAAATAATAAATAAATAAACTAACTGATTTACTTGCGATTTCAAATAGTTTAAATTCACAATTTCTTGTCCCCATCAGGTATGCTAATTTCGCTATAGTTCTTTTTTCAACTACGCTTCAATATGTTTTCATATCTTCAATTGCAATCTCCCCTTACTTTATTCGCGGCATTTGTGATTGATTAACATTTGTTTTGTTCGGGGCTTTTTCCAACCACACCGCCAAATACCACAACTCCCTGCATACCCGGCGAATCTTGCTATTTTAACCGCAAAATGTTATTTTTAATATGACTCAGCCAGCACATGTGTTTTGTATGAATTAATTTTAAATATGTTCTAAAGTAAAATTTCCTAAATTAAGTTTGCAGAGAGTTGAGTTATTGAGACAAGCTCGAGATCTGGATTCCAATACGAATTCTTTTACTTTGCCAATGGCAAAATTCTGATCATTTGGCGCAGAAAAGTCCGCACTTTTGAGGGGCTAGAGGGTTAAAATGTTCCACAAAAATGTTCTTCGTAGTGTTCTTAGTAGTATTGCTAAACACATCGTATACTTAACAAGTAAAAACGGCGTTAAGTTCGGCCGGGCCGAACTTTATATACCCACCACCATAAATTGCATTCCACAGAGGTTGTCGGTTTTAGTAGAAGTGCAGTAATATTACAGGAAAATATAAATTTGTTAATATAGCCAATCCAAAACAAATACAAATATTGAAAAAATAATTTTATAATAAATAACATATTTTAATTATTTCAAACCATTATTTATTTCAAATCAAAAAATAAATATTCTTATATTTATATTTTCAAAAAGCTTAAATACCATAAATATTGGTAGATAGTGGGTGCTAGAATTGGTTGTATTTCCATTCTATTTTAATTCCAAAGGTACAAATTTTGAAAATCCATTATCAGACGTACATAGTGCAAAATAACCTAACCTTTTTATCCCTCTGTACCATTGTATACCTTGAAAGTACGAATTTCGAAAAATCCGTTTATTTTCCGTGTCTACGCAGTCAGAGGAATGTATACTCCGAATTACATGACTCTAGCTGCGGTCAGCTATTATTATTATTATTATATTACTATTTGTATCCCCTTTTTCCATTTTAGACCCATAAAGTACGAATTTCGAAAAATTCGTCTATTTTCCGTGTCTACGCAGTCAGAGGAATGTATACTCCGAATTTCATGACTCTAGCTGCTGTTATTTGATTGGTACTATATTTATCCCCTTTTTTCATTTTAACCCCAAAAGTTCGAATTTCGAAAAATCTGTTTATTTTAAGTGTCTACGCAGTCAGAGGAATGTATACTCCGAATTTCATGACTCTAGCTGCGGTCATTTGATTGGTACTATTTTTATCCCCTTTTTTCATTTTAACCCCAAAAAGTATGAATTTTGAAAAATCCGTGTATTTTACTTGTCTATGCAATTAGAGGAATGTATACACCTAATTTCATTATTCAAGGTACAGCCGTTTGGTTGGTACCATTTTTATCCCTCTATTCCCATTTTAACCCTTAAAAGTACGAATTTGGAAAAATTCTTTTATATTATGTATCTACTCAATTAGAGAAATGTACACATCGAATTTCATGTTTCTAGCTGTTGTCGTTTAATATGTACCATTTTTATCCCTTTTCTGCCCCATTTCACCCCCTTCAAATAAGAATCACTTTATGGTGCACGTTTTTGTTATAAGGGGAATGCGCATACCAAATATCAAGCAAATATAAACAGACATATTCAAAAAACATTCTTAAATACGCTAAAATATTAGGGATTATTATGGGTATGGGTATTAGTCCTTGTGAGGGAAAACATTTTCCCTTTGGGCCGATTTCGCCCAGTTTCAATCCCAACCTATCTACGACTATAAGACGCATTTATGGAAAATTTGAACTTTCTACCTCCTTTCGTTTAGATGCTAGTGTGCTTTCAACAGACGGACGGATGGACATGGCTGGATCGTCTTAGAATTTTATGACGATCAAGAATATATATACTTTATATGGTCTCAGGTCGATATTTCAAGGTGTTACAAACGGAATGACAAAGTTAGTATACCCCCATCCTGGAGGTGGAGGGTATAAAAAGTAGTGTTATCTCCGTCTGTCAGTTTCAATATTAGTGCGTTAAAGTATGTTCATTCAAATTTCGCCACTATCAACCACCAGGTGCGCACCACTTACTTCTTTGATTGCTTACTTTCATAACTGCAAATATTCCAACAATCGAACATATCTCTTCATGTTCTCAAAGCTGGCGGCTCTCTCAACTTCTCGGAACCTAGCTATTGGATACAAGCTTATCTTCAATCATCACAAAGTGATCTTCAATTCGGTGATTTCAGATTTCCATGTTGGCTACTGGATCGCTCGTTGGGTGAACAAGAATAGATTTGCTACTTCATTGAATGGAATTGTCATTAATAATGGAGTGCTTACATTTGTCATGGCCCATAAAGCGAAATTCAATTGCATAATTAAGCCAGTTGTATATAACACCGGAAGATCTTTTTACTCATTATATGCAACAACATCGTAATACGATTTATTATGGTTTGTTATTGTTTAATTATTGAACCAAGTTCATTCAATCATTTATGGGAACCGGTCACTATACTAAGTCTTATTTTTCTATCACAATAGAGTTTATCAAATCGAATTTGATGTTTTGTTTAAAATTATTATTTATTTTCTTAACGATTCATGCATTATGATTAAGTTGTTTTGAACTATTTCAGAAATATCCCTGATGAACAAAACAATCAATATTTGCGAAATATTGGAGGAATAAAATGAATAACTTTTCAACAACAGACCTCTCATGTTTGACTATTCATTACCACAAAAAAAAATAATTACAAAAATTACAAACTAAATAATAATAAAATAATTACAAAAATTAAACTTTTACCTCGCGCCTCGTATTCATTCCTCCTCCCCACACCCAACACCCAAGACATTTGTCATAATTACCTTATCTGACTGGCACTTCATGCACACCACTGGCACGTGTAAAACTGGTGAATTTCCTTTTTCGTTTAGTACTGACCCACCATTAGCATGGACAACAACTTTGAACCCGGCATTATTGAAAAGTCTCGACTGGTCGCAGCAATTGTGGCCTATCAATGGGTTTATGCCCTGCTCGGTCTTACGCTGCCGCCAAATTTAAATCAAACGAATTTTGGCAAATCCCACAAAATTAATTTGTTGTGGATCTTTTACATCGCATATGTGTTAGTTCTTATTGTCCTGGTCATTTGGATGGTGTACATAAATAATGTTGCTGTCGATGTGGTGGTCGACAACTATGAATTGGATAGCATTACCAGTGTCCTGAGCACAGTGCAGAATATCGCTGTGGCCTTTGTTCAGCTGATAATGCAGTTGTCGATATTTAGAGGGCGCCATTGTTTGGCTAAAATCCACAAGAATATCGCACAACTGGAGCAGGATATTCTGTTGTATTTTCGAGATTTCGAAGACAGCTACGACACTGAACTGTGGTTGACTTTTCCCCAAAGATGTTGTTCATTCCGTCGGCAACTTTTCTCCAGATCGGGCTTGTTTTTGCTGCTACATTGCCTCCTGCTGAGTTATGTCAACTTTCCGCTCGTTTCCGATATGATGTCCTACCGCGATCGATTTTTAACCATATTCTGTTTTCAGTTGATACAAACCAAGTGTTCGGAATACTGTGTCACTATGCAGGTGCTGGAGGAATTCATCAACACTCTGCAACAGTCACTGTTGAGTTTGAAATGTGAAATAATTCGACATCAACGGAAGGATAGAGGTGGAGCTGGAAGCAGTTACTGTCCGTTTTATGGTAAATTAATGGCCCATCAATTTCTGCTGAGCCGAGTCTGGTGTTTGGTGCAACATATCGAGGACTATTTCTCGTTTCCAATGATGATATTGTTCCTCTACAATGGAGTGTCCATTACGCACACGATCAACTGGCAGTATGTGCGGTCATTTGTGTATAATGAAAATAATTCAAATCATGCCAGTGAGTATACATTAGCCAGAGGAGAGTTTACACTATGCCATGAAGAGATTTGCGATTTTGGTGCAGAGAAATTATATATTCCCTTTTATCTGACAGAAGTCTGAAAATCGCTCGACTCTATGGCATAGTGTAAATAGAGCTTTGACCAGTATCTGCAACATAAATATTCTCTCTTAGATCGTTTGTATTTTATTATATTAATTTTCATCAATATGTTGTGGACCTGCTGGTTGAGTCAATCGTGTATTGATAAGGTGGGTTTTTTGACAGCGAAATGTTAAGGGTATTCAATTGTGGAGGAAGTTTCAGTTTGGAGAAACTGATCAAACTATTTTATAAGTAAACGGTCAGAGAAGTTTTATAAAATTGTTCTCAATACATGTGGAGATCATTACATTACAATCAACCTAGGAGAGATCATTGCTTCAGACATATACTAGTCTCTGAATCAATGATTCATATGCAAAATTCCTCAATCAATGCCTCTCAAATTTGAATTTCCCTGTCGCCCATAAACATTTGATGCAAATTCAGTGGGTGTTGCAATTTTTATTTGTGGCATCGAAGGACCATTGCTCTGATACGTTATCCTATTTAATTGTGTCTACGAAAGACCATATTTAACACTCGAAGGATCATTTCTAACAACTTGAGCGATCACACAACCATTGTTTGTAACACCAATTATAAATTTAAAATAATGGTTTTGACTGATATGAACTGACTCGAAGGACCGTCTTCTTCATACTGCAGCTTAAGTTTCTTTCAAAAGAGTTGTCTTTGAAATTTCAAGTGTATTCGCCGACTACAGTCTATCTGTAGTTTCAGACGAGTTTATATAGGGTCCGCCATCTAACGTTTTTTTCAACTATTTAACCGTTGGACTATTTGTGGGTTGCCGCGGCAGCCATTTGAATGAAATTATTTTCCATTATTAACCGGAAGGATTGTACTTTCAATTAAAAAAAGAAATTTGAGAAAATATTCAGTAGTTTTTTTATAGCATTTTCAAAAAAAATATTTGGCGGACCCTATACTATTTAGTTGTGTCTACGAAGGACCATATTTAACGCTCGAAGGACCATTTTTAACTTTCAATTCCTTAGGGCAGCGCATGACAGCTCACGGATCCATTGTTTGTAACATGAGACATAGCTTTAAAATATTGTTGAATAACAAAATGGTTTTGTGTTTTACAAAATCAGCATATGAACCTACTCGAATCTTCGTCCTTGCCTCTTAAGTTTCTTCCAAAAGATAGCCGGAATTTCGGAATTCGCATATGAACATTTTATGCAATTTTTCTGATGTTTGGACTGCTACCAATCAGTCACCTACCAAAATCAAAAATTGCTTTAGACTGGAACCCTTAAAGCCAGAGACATGTTGGCAGACGTGCTCGTAAATGTAGGAAGCAGCTTGATAAATAAATCGGACTGAATGGATGAAGATGGACTGAAATTAAGCAAATGGCTAGAGATATAATTGCTTGGAATGACTTTGTAATGATCCTATGTTCCTTATAAGAATATCAGGAAATTATACTGGGTATCATTTCTACAAATTTTATTATCCGATCGTCAATAGGCATTCTCGATATATATAAATTTATTATTATTTACTTGTTTTGGTATTCGGTCGTACGTAGAATAGCTTTCCAAGCACTCCATCTCCAGTTTCCAATACCAAGTTTTTATAGGATTTGCTCAACTTGATCTTTCCAGTTTTGGTCTTCACCTTCTGCGTCTCGTGGGCATTTTCTTTCATCCGCACAACATATCTTAGCCTATGGAGCCTTTGGATTTTAATTATAAAGAGTGATTTTTTTGAGGTTAGGATTTGCATGCATTAGTATTTGACAGATCACGTGGGATTTCAGACATGGTGTCAAAGAGAAAGATGCTCAGTATGCTTTGACATTTCATCATGAATAGACTTACTAACGAGCAACGCTTGCAAATCATTGAATTTTATTATCAAAATGCGTGCTCTGTTAAGAAAGTTCAGAAAGAAAGAAATTGTGTTCAGCGACGAAGCTCATTTTTGGCTCAATGGGTACGTAAATAGGCAGAATTGTCGATTTTGGAGTGAATATCAGCCAGAAGCATTGCAAGAGCTACCAATGCATCCAGAAAAAGTCACAGTTTGGTGCGGTTTATGGGCTGGTGGCATCATTGGACCGTACTTCTTCAAAGATGATGCGAATCGTAACGTAACTGTGAATGGTGAGCGCTACCGTGAGATGATATCCAACTTTTTTTTGCCCAAAATGGAAGAACTGAACTTGGTTGACATGTGGTTTCAACAAGATGGCGCTACATGCCACACAGCTCGCGATTCTATGGCCATTTTGAGGGAAAACTTCGGAGAACAATTCATCTCAAGAAATGGACCGGTAAGTTGGCCACCAAGATCATGCGATTTGACGCCTTTAGACTATTTTTTGTGGGGCTACTTCAAGTCTAAAGTCTACAGAAATAAGCCAGCAACTATTCCAGCTTTGGAAGACAACATTTCCGAAGAAATTCGGGCTATTCCGGCCGAAATGCTCGAAAAAGTTGCCCAAAATTGGACTTTCCGAATGGACCACCTAAGACGCAGCCGCGGTCAACATTTAAATGAAATTATCTTCAAAAAGTAAATGTCATGGACCAATCTAACGTTTCAAATAAAGAACCGATGAGATTTTGCAAATTTTATGCGTTTTTTTTTTAAAAAAAGTTATCAAGCTCTTAAAAAATCACCCTTTATCAATGTCAGCATATGGCTCATTCAATTCATGGCACGAAACCGATATTCTCCGCCAACGCAGATTGGTCCATATATTCTTCGAAGGTTTTCTCTCTCGAATAACTCCAGCAGTCCATCATCTGTTTGCACAAGTACCCATGCTTCCGAACCATATAGTAGCACTTATAGTATCATTATCTTATAGAGGGCAATTTGCGTCTCACGTGAGACAGTCTTGCTTCTAATTTGCTTGCTCAATCCACAATAGCATGTAATCGTGATCAATCAGCAGATTGTGACAGCTGATTGTGTTTGCAGATGACTGTGCCAACAGTTGACTGAGCCTACAGCTGATTGTGCCTACAACTGACTGTGCCTACAGCTGTCTGTGCCTACAGCTGTCGGTGCCTACAGCTGTCTGTGCCTACAGCTGTCGGTGCCTACAGCTGACTGTGCCAACAGCTGATTGTGCCTACAACTGACTGTGCCTACAGCTGTCTGTGCCAACAGCTGACTGAGCCTACAGCAGATTGTGCCTACAGCTGACTGAGCCTACAACTGACTGTGCCTACAGCTGTCTGTGCCTACAGCTGACTGTGCTTACAGTTGTCTGCGCCTACAGATGATTTTTCCTAAAGCTAATTGTGTCTACAACGTGCCTACAGCTAACAGTGCCTACAGCAGATTGTGCTTACAGCTGACTGTGCCAACAGCTGACTGTGCCTACAGCTGACTGAGCCTACAGCTGACTGTGCCAACAGCTGACTGTGCCTACAGCAGATTGTGCCTACAGCTGACTGTGCCAACAGCTGATTGCGCCTACAGCTGACTGTGCCTACAGTTGTCTGCGCCTACAGCTGATTTTTCCTAAAGCAGATTGTGTCTACAACGGATTATTTATACGCAATATCTCTAACAGAGAGTGATGCCCAAAGACACGTCTTGTCGGCGTGCAAAACTTTCATATTTCTTGTCTTTCAGAAAAATACTGCAAAACTGCAAGGCAAATACAAGGCAGTTCAAAATATTGAATATTTACCAGAAATGACAACGCCAAAGACTGTATCCCTCCTAATTGAATATCCTTAATCGCTAAATCCATATTAAGTGACAAAAAAGTTTACGATTTTCTCTCGACAATGACACTAAAGGCTTCTTTCTGATGATGGACGTCACGGTCCCAATATAGCGATAAAACCAGTAGGTGGCAAATTAGATGACATGCAGTTTAGTAAACATTTTTGCATTCTATTATTGTATAGCAACAAACTGACCTTGAGTCAGGAGAATATATGAGTTGAAATCCAAAAAATAATATTTTTTTTATTTAAAAAAATATTGCTAGTTACTTTTACAATCCTTGAGACTTTTGGAAAAATACTGCTGTCACTTAATATGGAATTAGTTTAATATGCCTTTTCTAAGACTGCCACTGTTTTTACAAACTTATAATAATGTGTATAATTTCAGTACAATCAAATTGGTTCGATTTTGCATAGTTTGAAGATCAAGACCTATGATATGGCTTTAAAACACCGCCTTTGGGAATATTCACTACAGCTAATGCATCAGAAGTTAATCTTCAGCTGTTGGGGTTTCATAGACATCAATTTAAAACATTTTGGCTTGGTAATGGGCTATCTTTATTATATCGAATAAGATGAGTTTGTTTGTGTTAATCGATATTCCCCTATTCTATTCTAGATGGCACTAGCAATAACAACATATGTCTTCATATTAATACAATTTAAATTGCAAGCGGAAACGGAAAAGGGTCATTTACGTTTGTAGTTGGGAAGTCGGTGAAGGCTAAAGAAATGATTTTAATAAATAATAAATTCAAAGTAATACATTTAAAGCAATAATAAATAAATACAAAAAATGATTTACTTGTGATTTCAAATGGTTTCACAATTTCTTGCTCCCATCAGGTATGCTAATTTCACTATCGTTCGTTTTCCAACTTCGCTCAAAATTTATTTCATATCTTCAATTGCAATCTCCCCTTACTTTATTTGCGGTATTTGTGATTGTTTAACATTCTTTTTGTTCTTGGTTTTTTTCCAACCACAACTCCCTCCATTTCCAGCGAATCTTGTATTTTGTATTTTAACCGCAAAATGTTTTTTTAATATGACACAGCCAGCACATGTGTTTTGTATGAATTATTTTTAAAAATATCTGAAAATGTTCTAAAGTAAAATTTCTTAAATAAAGTTTGCAGAGATTTAACTTATTAGAGCAAGTTCGATACGTGAATTCCAATACGAATTCTTCTACTTTGGTGTCCTATATTATGACTTTGTTAGGCAGTGACTAATTTGACTTTTTTCCGAACAATTGTTGCAGTATTAAACCACTTCGATGGACCATCTATACGAATCGACCACTTTCATAAACAATTGAAGAGTTTTTCCGATATTTTTATTTCTGTGCCATTTATTCCCACTTATCAGAACACATCTTTACCTCCATTATTTGTGAAAGCTGAGTCATCCTATTAAAATCCTCTTAAAAAATGGTCCTTCGTGATGGATTTCATATATATATATATAAATATATATTTATTCTCGTCGTTCCATTGTGGAACATAAGACCATAAACCAAGAATATAACAACGACAAATATAAAACTACTTGAAATAAAATTTATATTTGGATAGTAAGGAGTAGAAGTCGTTCCAAATGTAAATTACATTCCAAATATTTTTTTATTTGACGTTATAATATTCTTGTTTTTTTTTCTTGGAAATTTTTGCGATGCTCCTCGAAGGACCATTTTTAATGATAATGATGCGATCAGTCAATTAGTTTCGTAGCATAACATAGGGCAGATGATAGTCAATATGTGAATTGCTAAGCATATAGATGAATTACTCGAAAGATCATAGACAGATCAATCGCCAAATATTTTCTCAAAATCTTTAAAACCTACTCCAACTAGAATTTAAAGAGTGATCTTACTTTTTATCTGATAGTTTTAGTTTTTCCCTTGTTTGTGTTCATCTCGAAGGACCATATTTATTGAAGCCGCTATTTGAGCTTCTATTTCTTTGGTTGTCGAATGGCAGATTCGAATCACCAAATTTATGGTGAACTCTTTGAAATTCTTAAAGCCACCTGGAAAAGGTTGTCTTGGTACAGAAATCATGATAGGGGCAGTGTACAGTCATACTATTTCTATATAAATTTGCATTATATAAAATATAAAAGCCAGAATAGAATTGAACCAGGACAATATCCCAGTTTAAATCAAATATTGATTACAAACCGAAATAAAATAAATCCATTTTTAAATTTACTCCAACTACACCTTTTCCAATTGTAATTCAAAAGACATCACTTGAAATTCAAAAGACACCAGTTGAAATTCAAAAATTCCATTTGCAATTCAAAAAATATCACTTGAAATTCAAAAATTCCATTTGAAATTCAAAAAATGTCAATTGGAGTTCAAAACTCATCATTTGCAATCCAAAGGCAACATTTGAAATTCAAAAGACATCAATTGGAATTCAAAAGAAATCATTTGCAATTCAAAACTCGTCATAAGTAATTCAAAAGACACAATTTTCATTTATTCCATTTGCAATTCAAAAAGGGTAAACAAAATTATTTAAGCGAAATATACATTAGGTTGGGTAGCATTTATTTATTTCTGTACATTTTAATATTCTGCTGTTTACAAAACAAATTTACGTACCTCCCACGCAAATCACTCTAGCCTATTTAAATTTAAAGATTTTATAACTTCTATAGGAATACTCTGAAATTTGATTTTTGGTAACATTTTCATATGAGCGATATTGCAAGACCTCTCACACAAATTGGCATAAGCTTTTGTTGAAATAAAACTGATCAGGAACAATTTAATAATGGGTTTTACAATCACTTTATACCTGGAATAGTTATTATTTGTTGTACCTCCCACACAAATAATCCGACCTTGAGTAAAATCCAAGTCCTTATAAATTATATGCAGATGCTCTCTGAGCTGGTGAAGGTTATAAACTATATATGAAATTACCGACATTTTACATCATTATAATTCTTAGTTGCTTATCATTTTATTAAATCTGTTTTCAAAACTGCAGAATATCCAAATTTGCAGAAAAAATAAATGCTACCCCACCTAATGTATATTTTTCTTAAATAATTTTGTTTCAATTTTTGAATTACAAATGGAATCTTTTGAATTTCAAATGGAATAATTTTTGAATTTCAAATTGTGTATTTTGAATTACAAATGATGAGTTTTGAATTACAAATGGCCAGTTTTGAATTTCAAATGACGAGTTTTGAATTTCAAATGACGAGTTTTGAATTGCAAAGGATGAGTTTTGAATTTCAAATGATGTCTTTTGAATTACAAATGATATTTTTTTGAATTTCAATTGATATTTTTTTGAATTTCAAAGGATATTTTTTGAATTTCAATTGATATTTTTTTGAATTTCAATTGATATTTTTTGAATTTCAAATGGAATTTTTGAATTTCAAAAATGGTGCAGAGCTAGTAAAGAGCTTGCTGAGTATATAGAACGTGGCCAAGTTCTCCCACTTGTACTTGCTGTTTATCTAACACATTTTAGAGCAAAGTTTTAGTATTTCTCACTATTTTCTTGTTTCTATCCAACTCGAAGTACCATATTTAATGAATCTTCGGTGATTCAAGCATTTTTTAGATGTAATCACTATAAATTACTTTTAATATATCGAGAAAATTTATAAATTAAAACAAATATCTGGACTAAAGCGCACAGATCGATCGCCGAATACATTCTCAAAATTTACTCCAAATAAAATTGAAAGAGCATGCTGATGATATACACTATGTCGCAAAAGTCTACTATCGTTTGTAGTAAAATAAGAATTGCTATTGTGTTCTTCAGACACGACAAAGGCCCACAGCATTAGGTATTGGTTGTCATATGTATAATGTTAGATCTAAGTTGGAGAATATTCTCCAGTCTCAAGATAATAATAGTTAAATAAAAGATAATATGTAAAAATGATGTAGATTTTTCAACTACCGTTGAACATCAGAATAATAAAACTGTTGATCTCCCCTAGACGGAGTCTAGAGGAGACAATTTATAAAAAGTACAACACAAACTGGGTTTTAATATTTTATTTCAGCGGAGATTTGAAAATGCTCCGCTTTTTCCAACAAAAACGTTTTCATCTCGGCCAGCTGTAAGAGCCAAAGTGAAAAGCGGAACTTGTAAGCGAATAATGTCTGGTCTTCTTTTCTATTGGTGGGATCGATGACGTGTCGTGTCGCTCTTCCAGGACTCACATACTCGCCATTGCGCATCGTACGACGACGCACAGTGTATTATCAGTGGCAAAGACTCATGCGCCAGAATCTCGACTTTAGTGATTGCATTTTGCAAAGAACAATCCTAGTAAGCATATTCTAAAAGATTTTGCCAATATCGCGACTGAAATTTAGCTTTGGATGCATTTAAAATTCATAAATGCTATAATTGCTAAGAATTTCATCATAATAGAGGTTATTTTATTGGGATGTACCTCGGAAACCATGTATCGTATTGGAATTTCATTAAGTTCGTAGAAAACAGGAGCTCTACATTTAAAAAGGTGTAATTATGTTTTCCTTTTCAGATAATGGTTTACCTGAAGCTTGTATTTATTTAGTATTGGTAATTATCTACAGTATAAAACTAAATTCGCGAGGCCGACCGATGCCTCGGCAAACTATTGTCTTATTTATTCATTTTAAAAAGAATACTCTGCTTATAGCTGCCAACATCGATTTAATTACGGAAATGGTAAAACCTTTTAAGCCAAAAATGAAGCAATACTTACTACGTTGTTCTCTGTTAATGTATTTTGGCAAATTTATTTAAAGCACACTTTAGGGATGTAAGGTTTTATGGCATGCCAGCGCATGTAAACATGTTATAATATAAATAATGTTTAAAAAAATAAAATAATTTTTATCAAAAATTTCGAAAATCTGAAAAACTAGAATTTTTATGTGGGCGTTGGGCATGGCATTGACAAATTTAATTTAATTATGGACACAAATGAAATCACTGATAATAATCTGTATTAACATATATATTAAAATATGGATTTATGAAAAATCGTTCAACTACATCTTATCTATTAGTTTTTACTAATTACTGTATTAATAGCATTGAATTGGGTCACCAAGTCGATACAATTTACTTCGATTTTTGTAAAGCGTTTGACAAGGTTCCGCATAATATACTTCTCTTGAAGTTAGCTAAAATTGGGTTTCCACCTGCCCTGGTCAAATGGTTTAGGTCATATTTAAGTGAAAGACGTTGTTTTGTGGCTATTGATAATGCGATATCGGATATATATCTAGTCACGTCGGGTATTCCTCAAGGGAGTATATTGAGTCCCCTTCTTTTTAACATTTTTATTAATGATATAAGTTCTTGCTTCAAGTATTCTAATTATCTAATTTATGCGGATGACATTAAACTGTTTTCTAAAATTTCTCTTCCTCTTGATTCTATCCAAATTCAGGAAGATATTAATCGCTTGTTGGCTTGGTCTGAATTGAATCATTTACCACTAAACTTTGCGAAATGTTTTCATCTCCCGTTTGGTAGGCGTACGAATTTGCTAAATACAAGTTATTGTATTAAAAATCATGTAGTGCAGAAGGTTAGTAGTATCTTAGACTTAGGAGTTGTTTTCGATTCTAAATTGGATTTCAATTTGCATATTGATTTCATAATGCCTAAAGCTTATACTGTGCTTGCGTTTATAAGAAGAAATAGTAAAGAATTCTCTAATCCATATACTCGTAAATTGTTGCAGACAACATTTGTCAGGTCTAAATTAGAATATGGTTCTATGGTATGGAACCCGTGTTATGATATTTACTGTAATTGCATTGAGAGGTTACAGAAAAAATTTATTAAATTTGCTTTAGTTTCTGTGCCATTTGTCAATCCCGTACCGACGTATGAAGCTATGTGTCGACTAATTCATTTGGAGTCTTTATCAAGTCGTAGATCAAAGAGCTCAATTTTATTTCTGTATAAACTAATTTGTGGTCTTATCGATTGTCCTTTTTTGCTTAGTCTTATTTGTTTTAATGTTCCATCTCGATGTCTAAGGCATAATGCATTTTTTAATATTCCTTTTCATAGAACTAAATATGTTTCTTTTGAGCCTATTCTGAGGTCCACGAAGGAATATAATAATTTAATAATTAAGCATGATATAGATTTGTCATATAATTTAAATAGATTTAAGGAAACTCTAGATTTAATTTACTTTTAAGTTTGGCTTGTCTGTAAGGATTGTTACTCCATACACATATGAATGAATAAAAAAGTTAAGCAAGTTTTTCATTTTATGTTACATGGGCGGTTGTGGGCGGATTTAAACAAAATCTTGTTTTTGATCTAATTTGACGATATAAGGAAAGTGTGCGAAATTTTTAAGGTCCTACCTTCCTAAAATATTCCACTCTGCGATGGGGGCCGGTGGAAACTTCTTTTCAATAAGCCTACTTTTTAAGCTTTGACTTTGGAAATAAGTTTGTATTAACTCTCGACCTTGTCCAAGCGTAAATCGCTTAATTTCGTTCCGGGGGGAGATATGATACTGACTTTCTGCCAAGTTTTCGCGGGAGAGAGCTGTCCACATTAAAGTGACATATGATTACAAAAGAAACCAATAGATGGACGTTTTACACACTAATCAAGTACACTGTACACACTAAACAAGGACGTTTTTCACACGCAGGACGTTTTACACGCTAATCAAGTTCTCTAACTTTTATTATCTTATGGCGGAATTTTTCACTATTTCTATGGAGACTTGCCATTCTTGACTATCACGAAGGACCATATTTAATGAAGCTGGTATGCCTATATTTGAGGACCCAATAAACTAACCAAGCTCTCCATAAACTAACCTAGTTCTCATTATTGACCACATCCAAGGACCATATATAATGCAGCCCAACCAAGTTCTCTAACTTTTATTTGCTGTTTGTCAATTACCTTTTTGGCAAAGGTTTGCTGTTATTGGCCGTTTTACACACTAATAAAGGATATTTTACACACTAATCAAGTTCTCAAAATTTTATTATATCACCTTTTGGCGGAATTTGCAACTATTTCTTTAGAGACTTGTCATTATTGGCCATCTCGAAGGACCATATTTAATGAAGCTGGTATGCCTATATAAACTAACTAAGCTCTCTCTATAAACTAACCCAGTTCTCTTTGGCGGAGTTTTTCACTATTTCTAGAGAGTTTAGTCATTATTGACCATCTCGAAGGACCATATAATTATAATGTAGCCCAATCAAACTCTCTAACTTCTGTTTGCTGTTTGTCTATTACCTCTTTGGCAAACGTAAGCTGCTATTGACCACCTCGAAGGATCATATTTTGGAAAATATTTATGATAAACTGGAAATTTGTCTTTAAAAAGTTCGTAACATTTGTAAAGGGTGATTTTTTAAGAGCTTGATAACTTTTTTTTTTAAAAAAACGCATAAAATTTGCAAAATCTCATCGGTTCTTTATTTGAAACGTTAGATTGGTCCATGACATTTACTTTTTGAAGATAATTTCATTTAAATGTTGACCGCGGCTGCGTCTTAGGTGGTCCATTCGGAAAGTCCAATTTTGGGCAACTTTTTCGAGCATTTCGGCCGGAATAGCCCGAATTTCTTCGGAAATGTTGTCTTCCAAAGCTGGAATAGTTGCTGGCTTATTTCTGTAGACTTTAGACTTGACGTAGCCCCACAAAAAATAGTCTAAAGGCGTCAAATCGCATGATCTTGGTGGCCAACTTACCGGTCCATTTCTTGAGATGAATTGTTCTCCGAAGTTTTCCCTCAAAATGGCCATAGAATCGCGAGCTGTGTGGCATGTAGCGCCATCTTGTTGAAACCACATGTCAACCAAGTTCAGTTCTTCCATTTTGGGCAAAAAAAAGTTGGATATCATCTCACGGTAGCGCTCACCATTCACAGTTACGTTACGATTCGCATCATCTTTGAAGAAGTACGGTCCAATGATGCCACCAGCCCATAAACCGCACCAAACTGTGACTTTTTCTGGATGCATTGGTAGCTCTTGCAATGCTTCTGGCTGATATTCACTCCAAAATCGACAATTCTGCCTATTTACGTACCCATTGAGCCAAAAAATGAGCTTCGTCGCTGAACACAATTTCTTTCTTTCTGAACTTTCTTAACAGAGCACGCATTTTGATAATAAAATTCAATGATTTGCAAGCGTTGCTCGTTAGTAAGTCTATTCATGATGAAATGTCAAAGCATACTGAGCATCTTTCTCTTTGACACCATGTCTGAAATCCCACGTGATCTGTCAAATACTAATGCATGAAAATCCTAACCTCAAAAAAATCACTCTTTATAAAGAAGTTTATGCTTATGTCTTCTGCCTCCTATAAGCAAAGTCTTAGAGGTGGCTAATGAAATTCTATGAACTGCAACCAATTTGTATTGAGATTAAGCTAAAATTGTGTTAAGAGATCACATTCCAAGCTTTTCAATTTGGACAGTAAATGTTATTGTTTTCAGAAACTTTACCTCTTTGACAAACGTTAGCTGTTATTGACCACCTCGAAGGACCATATTTTGGAAAATATTTATGATAAACTGGAAATTTGTCTTTAAAAAGTTCGCAGCATTTTTATAAGAAGTTTATGCTTATGTCTTCTGCCTCCTATAAGCAAAGTCTTAGAGGTGGCTAATGAAATTCTATGAACTGCAACCAATTTGTATTGAGATTAAGCTAAAATTGTGTTAAGAGATCACATTCCAAGCTTTTCAATTTGGACAGTAAATGTTATTGTTTTCAGAAACGTAGAATTTTTGTATTTTCCGAATCTCTGCAATACCTCAATCATTTATTTCATGAATTATGGAAGAATTATCTCATATTCTTCTGTGACAAGGGGGTAGGTATTTTCCAGACACGTATTTTGAACCTGCGACAACATAATGTTACGTGGAAAAGTGCATTAACGTGGAGCAATCACGTTGATTGCCCATCATCCCTCGTATTTCACCCAACTTAATAATAGTACAGTTTTTTTTTCTCGCTCATTTCCGCAATTTCAGACACACGAGTATGTATGGTGTGTGTTTACGTCTAAAATTTCGTTACTTAATTTAAGTAACTGAGTCTAGTAACTGAATCTTATAGTATCACTTTTACTGAATTAATTACCTTAATGTCTGTATATATATTTCAAGTTTACTTTTCAAAGTCATACTACTACGGTGGTGCAGGGCAACCCTCCTGAAATTGAAAATCAAAAGTGAAAAATGAGAAACCTAGAAACCCAGGTAATCAAAGTCATCATAGGAAGGCAACAACAGGAACAACAAGAACATCATTGTATCTATACTTTATTTTCCTGAAATGGGATGTGTGCTGAGAATGAGGGGCACAGTGTAAAGTGTAACCTTTCCTGAAACCATAGCTAAGCAGCAGCCGTCCATGCACACAGGGGTGGTTGGCTAACACAGTGTTGCCACCACCACCACCATCAACTCGGCAAACCACCAGAGCCCACCCCAATATTAGTTCGTAGTGGTGGTTAAGGTAAAGCGGGCTCAGTATAACCTCGAGTATTATCTACAAAATGTTGCATATTCTTCGCATCATGCCATCATCATCATGAGCAGCAGCACGCTGGGGTGAATGAATTAAACAAGGTTCCTGGTTTCACATTTTCCGCCTCGCTATAGTTTGGCAAAAGTGCATTAACCCAGCGGAAGAGTATGCCATGAATGAGTTTGCTTTGACTGCTGCCAACAGCGGGGGTTGTTTTGGCCTCGGGCAATATAAGGGAGTTGAGGCATCACATCTTCCCCGCCAGCGTTCTAAATGTTACTGACATTATTATGAAAAGTATGTTTGTAAACAAAATAGAAAATAGCATTATCATCATCTCACTTTGCACCCTGCATCACCACACTCTGAGGGTATGTGTTGTGATGAGATTGTTGTGGTTCTTGTTTTTTTTTCTTTTTTGGATGCGGAAGTGAAGTTACCGGCATGTGACGATAAGTAAATATTAATTTGGTTCTTATGCAAAAAGGGATGATGCTTGCCATACGTTTGCAAAGAGCGTTTTTAAAATGAGACGGATCTCGTCCGATAGATCTTTATTTTCCTATGAAGTTTTTTTTAATGCATATGCACCTTAAATATTTATAAAGAATTGTATTTTTTGATATTTAAAATATATTTATATTCTAGTAATAAGATCAACGATTTTCTATGGAAAAGTTGGATGTATTTCTTTGAAAAGACTACATATATATATCTGTTCTGCATATCTCTGACGACTTCTCATCGTATAGTAGACAGTTATTAGTTTGCAACTACAGCGACTTTATAACACTTAGATTAATGATTATAATATAGATATAGTTTAATGATTAACGATTTTCTATGGGAATGTTGGATGTATTTCTTTGAAAAGACTATAGATATATCTGCTCTGCATATCCCTGACGACTTTTCATCGTATATTAGACAGTTATTAGTTTGCAAATACAGCGACTTTATAACACTTAGATTAATGATTATAATTTACAAAGTTATGAGAGTTTCAATGCTATATGCCTATGCAGACGACATTGTTCTGCCACCAGACACTACTGACAATCTACAATATAACTTAAAAGTTCCTATATCAGAAATGGCCACAAGAGGTGTAAGAATTAACAATAACATGATCAATACATAGCATACAGAACAGAACCACTAAAGCAAGTACATCAGTTATCATAATTAGTGAGGATGGAAAACCGGACAAAGATTTAAATGCTAGAATATCCGCAACTCGTAAACTGTACCATGAGTCTTCGTAAGTAAATGAGATGTTGGGACAAGAACCAACTTAACAGTATATATTCCTACATATATTCCCACTCTGACCACGCCTGTGAATCATCCAGAAAGAATCGTGTTCAGAAGGGAAAGAATCAGAAATTAAACGATAAGAAGTGGCCTACAGACAGATGCTCTCGACAACCGAATAGTGAAGTGTTAGATGCGTTGGTACGGGCATGTATGAAGAATGGATGAATCTAGTTTACCAAAAATTATACTTCAATCTGAACCAACTGCTTCACGTCAGAGAGGACGTAGGAGACTAATTTGGTGGGATACCATGGTGGGCGAAGAGTCTATAATACATCTACACTGCAAAATAGAAGAGGTTAGAAATAAGTTAGTAAGTATGAGAGCTGGAAGTCCTGAATATCGGGTCGAAAACTTTATTATAAATACATATTTTTTGTCCGTATGTCTCGTGTATGGAATTCAGTAGCACCGTATAATAACAGTGCAAATCATTGACATAGAATGCAAAAAGAAGAGGAGATAACAAACATCCTTGTTTGACTCCAGATAATGTATTAAAAATTCGGATAGCTCCTCACCATTCTAGACCGCAGATTGTGTGTTTTGGTAAATGTTTTCTATTAGTTTCGTAAATGAGTGTTTTTTGTAAATAAGTGCTTTTCTTGAGACCTTATCGAAAGCTGGTTTGAAGTCTACAAAGTATGTGTACACTTTCTTCTTCTCTGATAGCTTAATATTTACTATTGATGCCAGATGGTATATATTGTCTGCTGTAGACTATTTCTTTCTAAAGCCTACTTGATATTCTACCAAAACTTTTCTCTCTTCAGCCCACGTAAGAAGTCTATCGTTAAAAATTCCCATTAGAATTTTGGCGAAGGTGTTCATAAATGATATTCCTCTATAATTAGATGGTTCGTTTACATCGCCTTTGTTATGTATAGGTAAAATTATTGTCTTTACGAAAGCTTCATCTATATACAGCCCTCCATGAATATTTTATTGTATAAGCGAGCCAGTTCAACATGAAATTCATTAGTAGCATTTATGTAGAACTCCTAAGGGATTCTGTCTTCACCCGCAGCCTTGTTGAGTTTTAATTTTTGCAACATCCTCCTAATATCCTCTTCTGTAATATCTTTATCTAAACTTTCGCAATGAAACTTGGCAGGGGCATAGTGAAAGTCTTGTGAGGATTGCATAGGGTTGAGTAATAGTCTGAAGTAATTTCCAAACGTCGCAGAAGTTATTTCCTTGCCCACTCTGAAGTCTTTGTTGTTAATTTCTTTTACTAACTTCCACCAATCTTTCCCATTGTTGACGTGATTAATTTTGTCGATTTTGACTATTAAATAATAATTGTTCAAGTTCGAGCTCATCGAACAATTATTATTTAATAGTCAAAAAAACTAGCTAAGTTGCCAATTTTGCGAAACCCAGCTAGGGGTTCGCTCTATCATGAAAGTAATTTCAATCTATCATAATCAAATATTTGTCCTTTCCATCTCGTTTAATATTGTTGCATAATTCATAATAGACGCATTTATAAAATAGATATTTACGATTACTGATGTAGTGGAATACACCAGTTTTGTGAGGATATTTGCAGGATATTCATTGTGAAATACAAAAATACAATGACTGACATGGTGCCAATACTGAACTCCTCGTGCTATATGGTTTAACCCTAAATTTATCGTTTCGCTAGAAGGATCAACGAAATAAAAATAAAAAATAAAATAAATAAAGATGTTTACCATCTTCTCAAATTACAATTTACTATACAGTAAAAAATAGTCTAAAAATAGGGATAATATTCAAATTGTTTAACTGGAATCTTTCAAAAGGAATAGAAATAGAAATGTAGATTATATTTAAAAACTAATGACTACTTTGTAAATTTTTTACTTTCTATGATATTATTTAATTAATATTAAAAATGTGTTAGCAATGTTTATATTGCTAGATAAATATGCAATCATAAAGTTCAATTTGTTTTTACATTTTAGAATATTTAGACAATCTCAGCCACACGAATTCTTTGTTTTAGATATACGAGTTCTTTGTTTCCTTAACAATTTTTGAATTGTGAATCTAATGTAGGTGTCTGTCACTAGTTCCTATGATTTAAATGTCCAATTCTGGCAATTAGTCTAGAGACAAAATATTTAAGAAAATATTGTTTTTAATTTGTAATACTTCTGTATATGAAATATTTAACCTTAAACTAAATGCCATAAACTATCTAAAATAAATTATTTTTCTCGGGAATTCTAGGGAATGAAACTTTCACGTTTTCCAGGAAATCTAATGTTTTAGATATAAAAACAGTACACTCAGAAAAATAGAATTCATAAATCTGAATAAAATACATACTACAATTCAGTTCAACAATTTTACTCCAGTTCAGTAAAAATTTCCTAAAAGGTTGGAAAATTAACTAAATATGAATAAAGTTTGTCTCTTTCAAAGCCATAGTAAATAGTTCATTTACTAGAAATAGGATAGTAAATTTACTTAAAAACATATCTTTCGATCTAATAACAAATTCTTACAAGTGTAGTAAATTCTGTTAGTTTTAGAGGTTTCTAGAATACTAATTTATTGAGGAAAAACATATTGACAAGAAAAGAAATCAAAGTACTACGCTAACTACGATTTCATATTAATATACAACATACAGTAGTAATTCAAACAGAGTTCTTTCAACAAATTCATATTTATATGGAAGAATATTTCCTAGGTTTGTTTGGTATGGAAAAAATTTCATTTAGGAAATTTTAACTTAAAAATGTGTTTTTTCCTAAAATTAAGTTAATAAAGGGTGTTTTTTATTGGGGTATAGAACTTTAAGTTGGCATCACTTTTTTAACTGGCGGCCATTTTGTCAGCTGTCAAGTGATTAATATTTAGTTTCGTTTGCCATTTCATCATGAACAGGTTGACAAAAGAACAACGCTTGCAAATCGTGCAAATTTATTTCGAAAGTAATGGTTCAGTTCGCGAAGTTCACCGCAAGCTCCGTCCATTTTATGGTCGATATCGTCCATCAGAGCAATTAATTCGGTTAACCATGGATCGTTTTCGCACTACGTTTACTCTATGTGATAATACGCATCCGCAGAGACGTCGAACAGTGCGCACCGAAGAAACAATTGCCGCTGTAGAGCAAAGTGTTGAAGAGGACCCGAATGAATCGATTCGCCCCCCCCATGCTCGAAAAAGTGGTTGAAAATTGGACCTGTAGAATTGGCTATATTCGAGCCGCGGCGGCCACATGCCCGAAATCATATTTAAACATTAATGGCATAAAATTATCCTGCCAATAAAGCCAAATTGATGGACATTAAAACGATTTTCTTGTATTTTATTTCAATTCGAAGTTCTATTCCTCAATAAAAAGCACCCTTTATGTTTACTGAAATATATGTCGGGTTCTTCATACAGTTAAGTATTAATGAACTTATAAAAAATCTACTGAAATTGTTTAGAAAATTCTTGAATATTAATCTAAGAAGCAATTCTCGTTCGTTTGCAGAGACTCATTTCTTAATCAATTCAAGTGTTATTCTAAACAATAACTGCGAAGTCGCCTATCTTGCCTTCGCAGCAATCATGGAGTAATAGCTGAACTCTTTATGACAGAGGTATCATGAAACTTTTGAGAAATATTTCATGTTGTAATTTTTTGTATTAGTTTTGCATACTCTGAGGCAAAAGCATTTGTTTGATTTTTTAGTTAAATTGAACTTATTTAAAGTTCACTTTTTTCCTTGTATCAAGTAAAATTTTCCTCTGTTTAAGTAAAAAATTACTTGTTTTAAGAAAAAAAAGTCAGCAAAATTGTCCTCAGTTTAAGTAAATATTTACTCGATTTGAGTAAAAAATTTTCTTACTTTTAGGAAAATTTCGGCAAAACTTTACTAAGATTTAGTAAAAATTTACTTGGTTTGAGTAAAAATTTACTTAGCTTTAGGAATATTTTACTTAAATTTAGTAAAAATTTACTTAGTTTTAGGAAAAATTTAAAATTTTACTTAGATTTAGTAAAAATGTACTTAGGTTTGAGGAAAAACTTACTGGAATTTTCCTCAGTTTGTGTAAATATTTACTAGGTTTGAGGAGAATTTAACTAGAATCAAGTTCAAAACATGTTACTTTCAAGGAAAAGTTTTAACTCGATAAGAGGAAATATTGCTTTAGCGCTATACGAAGTTAAATTTTTATAAATTTTAGTTCATTTTAATTCATTATAGGCTTCACTTTTTTCTGAAATTTCAACGCATTGAAATTATTCAAATTCATGAATGAAAATGATCCGTAATTCCATCGAAAAATCATCTTGACTGATGAGGCCCATTCCCACCTCGGTGGCTACGTCAACAAGCAAAATTGTAGCATCTGGGGCTCGGAAAACCCAAGAGTTATTGTTGAAAAGCCTCTCCATCCTCATCGTGTGACTGTTTGATGCGGTTTATGGTCCGGCGGGGTCATTGCAAGGCTACTTTATCGAAAATGAGGTTGGATCAACAGTTACGGTGAATGGATTGCGCTATCGAGAGATGATTAATGATTTTTTATGGTCGGAGTTGGATGGTATTGATCTGGACAACGTTTACTTTCAACAAGACGGTGCTACGTGCCACACAAGCAACGAAGATATTTACGGGATATTTTCCGGACCGTGTTATCCCTCGAAGAGGTGATCACAATTGGCCGCCGAGATCTTGTGATTTAACACCTTGCTACTTCTTACTTTGGGGCCATATGAAAGATAAGGTCTAGCCAACAGCCCAGAGGCGATTCAAGACCTCAAAGATAGAATTCGTGAGGCTATCGAGGGCAGCCACTTTGCGATTTGGTTATGGAAAATTTCATGAATATGGATATGGTCCTGTAAGCGTGGTCGTGGTGGCCATTTGGCTGATGTTGTTTTTCATTATTAACGACATACCTTCCTCTTTATTATCTCAAAAAAATGACAGTTTTCTTTGCATACCAAAAATAACACCTCTTTTTGGAAAACCCTGTGTAATATGCAGATATAATATCACCTCCCAGAGCTTTCTACTTCATTCTTTTTTGTAGCACAATCAAGTTCAATCTATTTTAGCTATATATTTACATTTTCCCCGCACTTCTAAAGTTGTCGCTGTGCTCTATGCTGTAGTAGGGTATG
Source organism: Polietes domitor (assembly GCA_947397865.1). NCBI lineage: Eukaryota > Metazoa > Arthropoda > Insecta > Diptera > Muscidae > Polietes > Polietes domitor. The sequence continues at coordinate 165,297,606 of OX377620.1, read as the reverse complement.
ACGGATTCGAAGCAGCCGAACCTAATTGCATGGCCAATAAAACCATTCCTTTCGCAACAAAACCATCGACCATAGAATTATGTAAAAATACCGAAAAGTCTGAATAATGATGACACATTGTTTATAGAAAATTCCATGGTTCAGCACACAGTTCAGAGACAGAGGACACAGTGCCTTTGGACCGAAGTAAATTTCATAGCGTCATATGTCTACGTAGTCAATATAATATAATATCAGCTATTTAAAACTTTTAATTGTAATTTAGACATCACTTTCAATTATTTCGAAATTTTTTACAATCTGCTAATATATTTGGATACAATTGGTTATATATTGTATTAGAAGTAATAACAATTTCCTTTTTTAAAATGCAAAGGCCTAGAAGAAACTCCGAAACCTTTTTCATTTGCTTTAAATTATGTTTTTCTTCGTTCCCGCCTCACTGTGCTCTCTAAAGAGGGTTGGTTTTGTTATCATGGTCATCGTTTTGAAAAAAGTGGCATTAAAAACCTTGTCTCACATTCCAGCTATCTCAAAAGCTTCTTTGATGTGTTTGTCGTCTCGCTTTTTAAGTTCTGGTGTTTTGTTCTGTCTGGCTCGCAAAAAACGCAGAGATTTCAATTTATTTGCAAACTGTCGTCGTTAAATCGAGGGCGTAACTTTATTTGCATTACGACGCTGACAGGCACAGCATTGTCCTGTGGTTCCTTTAATTACAATAAAGTCAGACAAGTGCCAGCCAGCCAGCAAAGAAGGGACGAAAGGGGAAAGAGAAGCGAGATGATGGAATGGAGAGTGGTAAAGTCAGGGTGTATGTGTTCAGCTGCATGAAATGGAAAGTTTATAGAAAAAAAGAGACAAAGGTTGAGAGGACGAATGGTAGAAATTGAATCCTATCAAAATCAGTATTTTCGGCCTTCTCTCAGACTTTTCTGGAGAAAATGCTAAAAATGCAAATACTATCTCTTTGTAAATAACTTGAACTCATTAAATCGATTTAATTTATTAACTCGTTACACATCACATTTCTTTTATTTTTCCCATTTCCCCCGAATCATATCGGCTGCCTTCTCGGCCATCATAAAGATCACAGCATTCGTGTGGGCCGTGGGTGGGCTTGGTATTACACCACCATCCACAACCCGCAATTTACGCACGCCATGCACCCTCAGCTCGGGACTCACCACAGCGGTGGGATCCGTTGCTGGACCCATGCGACAAGTGGCCACCTGATGATGCAACGTATAAGTCAAAGTTCTTATGGAGCAGCGCCAATAATCGTCCGAAGCAAAGACATGCGACTCACAGCCCGGCACCGGTGTCTCCAGTAGTTTGGCACCGATCTTCTGCATGGCTGGCGTTTCAGCTATACGTATGGCTTCTTTAATGCCATACAAATAATACTCCACATCTGTGGCTTCATCGAAATAATTGGGATCGAACATTGGCCACTGCAGAGGATTTTTATTCTTTAGCCACACACGTCCCACAGATTTGGGATGATATGGCATCACCAGCACCGTAAAATGATCTTGTCGTGTATTCTGTAGAGGACGATACATGCGATCGTATATTTCATCTTTAATGTTGGCGCCACGCTTGAGGCCAGTGCCATCGTCGGAAGCTAGACTGCCACTGGCAAATATCAGCTCCACATCTGGCCAATCGGCTGGCAGCTGGGAAAAGGGAGCCTTTAAGAAAGCCAAGGCCTCGACTCCGCCTATGGACGATAACATAGTATCCGGTACACCTGCTAAAAATCGTAGCAAAGTCGGGATATTGGCTCTGGCTACCGACAATGATTGCAGAGTTGTGTTGGTGGTAAATGTCGGACCGAAGTGGGAAGCATGTTCATACATACGCACACCCACGGGCAGCTCTTGCAGGATATCTATGCCTAGTCTTTGGAGATTATCTGCTGGACCTATACCGGACAGCATCAGCAATTGGGGCGAAATGAAGGAGCCGGCCGAAAGTATCACCTCTTTGCGTGCCTTGAAAGTGTAAGCTTTCTTGCGATAATTGAACTCCACGCCATAGGCAGCCTTTGTGGCTGGATCTATGAGGACTTTGGTGACCCGGGCATAGGTGTAGATTTTCAGATTGGATCTCTTAAACATTATCGGTTCTATATAGGCACGATAGGCACTGTGTCGCCGTCCATTACGAGTGCTGGCCTGGACATAGGAAACACCCAGTTGCGACTCACCATTGTAGTCGGTTTCCTGGTGGCCCGCTTGCTGGGCTCCCCTTACAAAGGCATGGGCTATGTCCGTGCGATATTTAACGAACTCCACATTGAGCGGCCCGGAGCGATTGTGATATGGTGAATTTTCCACACCATTTAGCAGAGCGTTTTCCAATTTCCGAAAATAGGGCAACACTTCATTGTACGACCAGCCATAGTTGCCGGCCTCTGACCAACTGTCATAGTCACGGCGATTGCCGCGTATAAAAATCATAAAATTAATGGAACTTGTGCCGCCCAGTATCTTGCCGCGTGGATGAAAGCACACATTGTTGTACATGCCTAAACAGGCATTCTTCTGAGGCACGGCCTGCAGGTTCCAGGTACTGCTGGTTAGCTGCAAGTCAGCAGTGATGGCCGGTATTAGATGGAACATATTTTCAGTGCCACCAGCCTCCAGCAGGGCCACGCGCCAATTGGGATTCTCCGACAAACGATTGGCCAGAACGCAACCAGCTGTACCTCCGCCCACCACAATAAAATCGAAGACATCGTTGTCGCGAGGAACTGTAAAGACAACTTGTTTATTTAAACTTGGCCAACAATTACATTTTGCCGCACTTACCCTGAGGTCTTAGAATTTGTTCGGCCGTATTCGTAAGGCCGATCTGTGATATTTGGCTTAGTATATCTTGTAAATTGCCAGCATGGACAAGGCAACTCATGGCCAACATAAACAGAGTTAACACAAAAAATTGTTTCAATTTTATCATGATGTGGCTAATTAAAAATTCTGTTCACATCAATTTGATGCGCTGGCAAATGCGTGTTGTAATGACTTGAGCACTGAATGCGTAATGAAGTCGACTCGCATATAATTGAACTTTTTGAATGCAAATAATTACCCAAATGTATGGCATCTAATTAGAGAACACGTTTCATAAATAAGCAAATAAAGTTTACAATAATCGCCAACAATTCATAATGTATAATTTGCGGCGCAAATGCAACATCGATGCTGTTGTTATTTATGTTCCCTTGCTCTCAATGAGCTCCAGATCTTTCCATTGGAATTGTGACGTAGAATTTATTGGAGATCTTTCTTCAAACTGTGGAATATATGTATCAGTAGGGCTTCATTTTATTTAAGCTCTTCCTTCAAACTGTGAGATATATCAGTCAACAGTTCTTCTCTACATCCATCTTCACTTCTTCTTCTCTATCTTTATCGATTTCTAACATTATTTCTGTCTGTTCTTCCTCAAACAATATCGTCCTTCTATATGATCTTCTAACTCTCTTTTTACTCGATCTTAAACACTTTAGTTTTCTTCATCGAGTTCTTATCTCAGTTAGCGCCTGATTGGCTTTTCGACATTTGTTCCTCTTTTCATCTGGCCTTCCGTAGCCCCTTGAGTGTATTATTGCCACCATTACTCGCTCCTTCCAACCATTTTAGCAGTCATATCTCATAATTCCTACATTTCCGTCCCGACATTTATTCCTTTCGTTCTTTCTCTGCTCTATCCGTGTGTGTTCCCATATTCCTGGCTGTCTTCCTTAATTTCCTCCGGTGCTAAGTCTTTCTGAAGTTTATCTGTCTATCAATTACTTTTTTATTGTTAATGTTCCCACGAGTAGCACTCGTCGATCACCAGATCATTACATTTTATTTAAGCTACAATTATTTCTGTCTGTTCTTCCATTACTTCTTCCTGATCCTTCAGAACTTCCAATCGTCCATTAGGCTCTGATTTCTTCCACCAACAATGTCGATTCCTTATCTGATTTTCTAACTGTCCTTTTACCTTCTCTACCATTATTTCATCAGGCTCTGCTTTCTTCCGCCAACATTATTTCTGTCTGTTCTTCCTCAAACAATATCGTCCTTCTATATGATCTTCTAACTCTTTTTTTACTCGATCTTAAGCACTTTAGTTTTCTTCATCGAGTTCTTATCTCAGTTAGCGCCTGATTGGCTTTTCGCCATTTGTTCCTCTTTTCACTTGGCCTTCCGTAGCCCCTTGAGTGTATTATTGTCACCATTACTCGCTCCTTCCAACCATTTTAGCAGTCATATCTCATAATTCCTACATTTCCGTCCCGACATTTATTCCTTTCGCTCTTTCTCTGCTCTATCCGTTTTTTTGTGTTCCCATATTCCTGGCTGTCTTCCTTAATTTCCTCCGGTGCTAAGTCTTTTTGAACTTTATCTGTCTATCAATTACTTTTTTATTGTTAATGTTCCCATGAGTAGCACTCGTCGATCTCCAGATCTTGACATTTTATTTAAGCTTCCCACGCCTTCCTCTCCACCATTATTTCTGTCTGTTCTTCCATTACTTCTTCTTCATCCTTCAGAACTTCCTTTCATCCATTAGGCTCTGATTTCTTCTACCAACAATGATGATTCCTTATATGATCTTCTAACTCTCCTTTTACTCGATCTTATACATTTTAGTTTCCACCATCGAGCTATTAACTCAGTTAGCGCCTTACTTTCTTGTCGATATTTGCCCCTCTCCACATCTGGGCTAACTTAGCCCCTGGAGTGTATTGTTAGGCATCCCACGTCTTCCTCTCTACCATTATTTCTGTCTGTTCTTCCATCACTTCTTCTTCATCCTTCAGAACTTCCTTTCATCCATCAGGCTCTGCTTTCTTCCACCAACAATGTCTATTCCCTGTATGATCTTCTAACTCTCCTTTTACTCGATCTTATACACTTTAGTTTCCTCCATCGAGCTATTAACTCAGTTAGCGCCTTACTTTCTTGTCGACATTTGCCACTCTCCACATCTGGGCTTCCTTAGCCCCTTGAGTGTATTGTTAGGCATCCCATGCTCTTCCCATCCATTTTAGATTTTTGTGCTCCCACATTTCTTGCTGTCTTCCTTAATTTCCTCGGGTCTTTCTTACCTTTATCTGCCTATCCATTACTTCTTATTGTTTATGTTCATATGTGTAGCATTCGTCGATGTCAACGTCTTTACATTTTATTTAAGATCTTCCTTGAAACTTTAGGACAAAGCCTTCATCAGCTCTTCCTTACGTACATGCTCACTTCAGTCTGCCATTTCTTCGGTATTTTTCGATTTTCTGGCTGTTCTTCTATTACTTCTTCCTGATCCTTCAGACCTTCCTTTCTTCCATATTCCTGGCTGTCTTCCTTAATTTCCTCCGGTGCTAAGTCTTTCTGACCTTCATCTGTCTGTCCATTACATTTACTTATTGTTTATGTTCTCTTGTGTAGCACTCGTTGAGCTCCACATCTTTACATTTTATTTAAGCTCTTCCTTCAAACTGTGATATATATCTGTCATCAGTTCTTCTCTACGTCCATCTTCACTTTAGTCTGTCATTTATTCTTCTGTATCTTTCGATTTTCTATTCCATTCCATTAGTTCTTCCCCATATTTCAAATCGTCATTTCTTCCATTAGGCTTTGCTTTCTTCCGTAAACAATGTCGTTCCCCTGATGATCTTCTAACTCTTACTCGATCTTAGTTTCCTCCATCGAGTCTATCTCAGGCGAAAAGACTTTTGATTTTGGTCTTCTCTTCATCTTTAGACCCTTGAGTGTATTCTTTTAACCCTAGAACACTAACGTTATTTTTTATACTTTAACACTAATCATTAGTCGAATCGACTAACATATATATATATAACCGATTTTGTAGTTATTTATATATAAACCGTCAAAGCATCTTATAAAGATTGATATTTGGTTACTTTTGACTTAATTAAAACAAACAATTTTCATTTTTATAAAACAATTCATTCAAAAATATATATTTATTAAAGCTGCTTTTGAGATAACTATGCGTTAATATGTAAGCGATGTTAGTCGAATCGACTAAGGTTAGCGTTCTAGGGTTAAGCAACCCTCACTCTTTCCTTCCCTTTTAGCTCCCATCTCTCATTATTTCTATATTTTCCTCCTGACATTTGTTCCTTTCAGAGAAACAACTCCACTTTCTCTTTTTGTGTTCCCAGGAAGTCTTCCTTAATTTCCTTCCGGTGCTAAGACTTTTTTTACATTTATTTGGTCGTCATTGCTTTCCTCGACTTATATCAAGCATCCTCAGAGATCGCACTAGACTTTTTATTGTAAATGGGTTCTCATTCGGCGAACATAGGTTGACCGCAGGAGTGCCACGGGACACTGTCCCTTCCATCTTTCTTATTTTCATTGATAACCTTTTGGATCGGACTTTAAATACAATTTACTCATTTGCTAATGACACGAATCTCTTTCAGACATAAGGCGACTGATGAATGAGAAACTTGATCAGCATTTTGTGGTCATTTCTGAATGGGGTCGAGTATATATATAGAACATTTTACTGCTCGCGAAACACAGTGATACTCGTTGTCTCATATGCGATTCACTGATCCAATGGTGTCCTCGATATCAATGAACGGTGTGGCCATTGAGCCATCGGACAAGCATTGATTGCTCGCAGGATTGTTACAGGGCTCTGTCCCTTCCCTTTTTCTTATTTCCATCGACGACCTTTTCGATCGGACTTAGAATGCAATCTACTCATTTGCCGATGGCAGTAACCTCTGTTATTCATACTCCTTCGATCATAGGCCAAGAACCTTCAAGAAATGGAGGACAAAAGGCGATTGATGAACCGGACCGTGGGCAGTTCTTGGATGATATCCATGCCGAGTCTCTGAAGATTATCTGCAGGACCTAAGCTCGCCAACATTAACAATTGAGGCGAAATGAAGGAGCAGGCCGACAGTTTAACCTCTTTGCGCGCTTTGAAAGTGTAGCATCCTTGCGATAATTGGCACGTCGAGTAAATAGAGAAGATTTTAATGCACGTTAGACTCAGTGATCCTCATTCTCTCACATGCGATTTACTAATCCATTGGTGTCGTCGATTTCAATGAACAGTGTGGACTCTGATCTCAATAGTCACTCTACCTACATCACACCTAAGATGGAATATGACTCCCATATACGATCGGAAGCTACAGCTACAGTATCTTCCCTAGAGCTACTTGATTTTGTTGAGAAACCTAAGATAGAATACAACACCCATATACGGTTGGATGCTACATGATCATCTCTGGAGGTACTTGATTGCGTTCAGAAACTTAAGATGGAATACAACTCCTATATACGGTGGATGCTAAAGGATATTCCCTAGAGCTACATGATAGGGTTGCGAAACCTAAGATGGAATACAACTCGGATGCTATATGATCTTTCCTAGAGCTTTTCGGTTGTGTTCAGAGGATGGTGTGGGCGGTATGATATCCAATTCTATTATATCTCTTGAATACCATCATAATGTGAGATGTGTGTAATTGTTCTATGAATACTTTCATGGTGTTTGTTCTTCGGATAGAGCGAGATTTTTGTAGAGAGAGATATTTAGGTGTAGAGAGCAGCAAATTAGTTGGTTGGTTCTCATACTATCCAGTTCCACAAAGTAGAGTAGACCAAGACTTCGATATAGTTTTATTGATCTTGGTATGTAGTTTTAAAGATTTATTTATTTATTTTAAAATTTACCTTCCTACATTAAATAATTAAAAAAGGATTGAGTTTTATTCAATGTCTGAAAAACAAATAATTTCCTGTCGAATTATTGTTGAAGAATTTTAACGATAAGTAACTTGATGGCCGAAGTCGAAAATAAATACAGGTATCACTGCTTCGTTCCATTTTTCATTCATCCTATTGAAACGGATGAATGAAATAATGATGAAATTATGTCTTCGTTCTTCTTTTTTCGAGATTTGCCTTCTTTCCTCAGACCGTTTCGAACGGAACAAATTGAAGTTCGTTTCTTCGACGAGCTGCACTTGCTTGGGCCTTTCCTATCATTCGATCCTAATACTCCCTTTGACTTTCTTCCTTTTATTATGTCTTCCTGTTCGTTCTTCTTCTTTAGAGATTTGCCTTCTTTCCTTTGTGGCCTTTCTTAGATTCTTATCTTTCGGTCCTATTACTCCCTTTGACTTTCTTCCTTTAATTATAAACTCGTCGTTCTATCCATCGATCCGACTATCGTTTCATCAGTCCTTTATTCGACTTTCTTCCTTTTATTATCGTTTCACCAGTCCTTTATTTGACTTTCTTCCTTTAATTATGTCTTCCTGTTCGTTCTTCTTTTTTCGAGATTTGCCTTCTTTCCTCAGATCGTTTCGAACGGAACAGACTGAAGTTTCTTTACTTCAAGGAGCTGAAAAGATAGACCTTCCTTAGAATCCTAGCTTTCGGCCCTAATACTCTCTTTGACTTTTTCCTTTAATTATATCGTCGTTGGTCTGTCCACCGATCCGACTTTCATTTCGTCAGTCTTTTAGATCAAGGGTCCTCTTTCTACCAATCTCCGTTATATAGCCCGATTCGTAGTACATCCACTCTTTCTGAATGCATCATTGCTGGTCTGTCAGTTCTTATATTTTTAAATCCTAACTTCTCTTTGAAGGTATTCAGAGAATTGATCATTTTTAATCACCACTTTTTGAATCATCCCGATAAATAATAAACATCCACAACAAATTGTTCTTAACTCAAATTTATTTTTCCCATTCCCCCCTAATCATATCGGCTGCCTTCTCGGCCACCATAAATATCACAGCATTAGTATGGGCCGTGGGCGGGAATGGTATTACGCCACCGTCGACGACCCGCAATTTACGCACGCCATGCACCTTTAGCTCTGGACTCACCACAGCAGTGCGATCCGTTGCTGGACCCATGCGACAAGTGGCCACCTGATGATGCAACGTGTAAGTCAAAGTTCTTATGGAACACCGCCAATAATCATCGGAACCAAAGACATGAGATTCACAGCCCGGCACCGGAGTCTCGAGCAATTTGGTGCCGATCTTCTGCATGGCCGGTGTTTGGGCAATACGTATGGTTTCTTTGATTCCGTGCAATAGATAATCGACATCTTCGGGATCACTGAAGTAATTGGGATCAATCATGGGCCACTGCAGAGGATTTCTACTTTGAAGCCATAAACGTCCCACGGATTTGGGGTGATAGGGCATGACGAGTACGGTAAAATGGTCCTGCCTTGCTATTTGCAGAGGACGATAGACACGATCATATATTTCATCCTTAATGTTGGCTCCCTGCTTAAGAGCGGTGCCGTCATCGGAAGCCAAGCTGCCACTGGCAAATATCAGCTCAACATCTGGCCAATCGGCGGGTAGTTTTGAAAAGGGAGCCTTCAGCATAGCCAAAGCTTCGACTCCAGCTAAGGACGACAACGCTGTATCCGGTCTACCAGCTAAAAATTTCAAAATGTTTGGTATAGTGGCAATGGCTGGCGACAATGTTTGCAGAGTTGTGTTGGTGGTAAATGTGGGACCGAAGTGGGACACATGCTCATACATACGCACACCCACGGGCAGTTCTTGCACGATGTCGACACCTATTCTCTGGAGATTATCCGCCGGACCTATGCCCGCCAACATTAACAATTGTGGCGATATAAAGGATCCCGCCGAGAGTATAACCTCTTTGCGTGCTCTGAATGTGTACGACCTCTTGCGATATGTGAACTCCACTCCATAGGCGGACTTTGTGGCTGGTTCCATTAAGACTTTGGTGACCCGGGCAAATGTGAAAATTTTCAAATTCTTTCTTTTAAACAATAACGGTTTGACATAGGCACGATATGAGCTATGGCGGCGGCCACTTTGTGTGGAGGCCTGAACGTAAGACACTCCCATTTGAGAGGCGCCATTGTAGTCGGTTTCTGGATGACCAGCTTCCTGGGCGCCACTGACAAAGGCATGAGCCATCTCGGTGCGATATTGTACATGCTCCACATTAAGCGGCCCGGTATAGTTGTGATATGTGGTCATGTCCACACCGCCCTCCAACATGGCGGTTTCCATTTTCAGAAAGTACGGCAACACTTCGTTGTACGACCAACCTTTGTTGCCTGCCTCCGACCAGCGATCATAATCTCTGCGGTTACCGCGTATGAAGATCATAAAGTTGATGGAACTTGTGCCGCCCAGAATACGGCCACGCGGGTGGAAGCACACATTGTTATGCATGCCCAAGCAGGAATTTTTCTGCGGAACAGCGGGGAAATTCCAATTGGCGCTGGTCACTTGCATGTAGCCAGCCAAAGCTGGCACAAGATTGACAATATTTTCGGTGCCACCGGCCTCTAGGAGGGCCACGCGCCAGCTGGGGTTTTCCGACAAACGATTGGCGAGTACACAACCGGCTGTGCCACCGCCCACAACAATGAAATCGAAGACGTCATTGTGGCGCGGAACTGGAAGTGCGAAATTGATTAGTATGTCAATACGAAGAGGTTTTATGCTCTCTACTCACTTTGAGGTCTTAGAAGTTTGTCGGCTGCATTCGTTAGGCCAATTTGTGATATTTGATTGATAATATCGGGGGAGCCATTCACTGGGGCCGTGCTAAAGAGCCCAGTTGTTAACAAAAGTCCTAGAATTCCCTCGAAAAACATTTGGTTTTGGAAGTTGTGTACGACTTGCAGGCCGAGTTCGGTGTGAAGCTGAGGCGGAATTAATTGACAGCCTTAAATATAGTTGTAACAGTTGTGGCGCTACACCCTACTGTCGAGCAGATGACATTGCGTATTTGTACCAATGATTCAGAAAGCCAATGATTCAAAATAAGTTCTGCTGAAGGTTGTTAGAGAAATTTCCTCGCCTTATTCTAAATAGTTGGGGTTTTAATTTCAAAATAATTAGGCACTTTCAACTGGAACTTCCATTTGGGACATGTCGAAAGACCATTTGCAACGTGTTGCTCAAGTCGAAGAACCGTTTGTAAAGAGTTGTTCAAGTCGAAGGACGATTTGCAACGTGTTGCTCAAGTCTAGGGACCATCTGTAAAGAGTTGCTCAAGCCGTAGGACCATTTGTGGTCTTTATTTTGTACTAATTAGGCTCTTTCAACTGGAACCTCCAATTGAGTCATGTCGAATGACCACTTTTAACTTGTTGGTCATGTCGAAGGACCATTTGCAACGTGTTGCTCAAGTCCAAGGACCATCTGTAAAGAGTTGGCCAAGTCGAAGGACCATCTGTAAAGAGTTGGTCAAGTCGAAGGACCATCTGTAAAGAGTTGATCAAGTCGAAGGGCCATTTCTACATATGTGGCGTCTTTATTTTGTTCTAATTAACAGTTTTAACGTGGTGGTCATGTCGAAGGACCATTTGTAAAGAGATGGTCATGTCGACCATCTGTAACGAGTTGGCCAAGTCGAAGCACCATTTCTAAATATTTGGAGTCTTTATTTTGTATTACTTTGGTTCTTACAACTGGAACCTCCATTTGAGTCATGTCGAATGACCGTTTTTAATTTGTTGGTTATGTCGAAGCACTATTTGTAAAGAGTTGGTCAAGTCGAAGGACCATCTGTAAAGAGTTGGCCAAGTCGAAGAACCATTTATAAATATTTGGCGTCTTTATTTTGTACTAATTAAGCTCTTTAACTGGAACCTCCATTTGTGTCATGTCGAAGGTCCATTTGTAAAGAGTTGGTCAAGTCGAAGGATCATCTGTAAAGAGTTGGTCAAGTTGAAGGACCATTTCTAAACATTTGGAGTCTTTATTTTGTATTACTTTGGTTCTTACAACTGGAACCTCCATTTGAGTCATGTCGAATGACCGTTTTTAACTTGTTGGTCATGTGGAAGCACTATTTGTAAAGAGTTGGTCAAGTCGAAAGACCATTTGTAACGTGTTGCTCAAGTCGAAGGACCATCTGTAAAGAGTTGATCAAGTCGATGGACCATCTGTAAAGAGTTGCTCAAGTCGAAGGACCATCTGTAAAGAGTTGGTCAAGGCGAAGGACCACTTATAATATGTTGGTCAAAGCTAATAGCTCCAGAGAAGAGGAACAACTCAGTCTTTAAAGATGACAAATGAAATAATATGTTCCGGCAGAATTGCACGTGCAGATAGATGGCGCTGGGTTTAACAGTCTCATTTAATGGGAATGCAGCGCGGCTCTGGTACCGTTCCCATGATTCGATCTTGATCGAGTATATTTTTTGCATGTTTTCATTTCTTCATTTATGATTCAGTGAGCTTTATATAATAAAGCACTTTTTTGTTCATTAAAGACGTTGTTTTATTTCTGTCTTACAACAAATGGCGGCTATTAAAAATATTCGTGACAAAAGTTTATTTTTTATTAACATGGCAGTTTAAAGATGGCATTTGCAACGGATCACTGCAGTTGAGGTGGAACCGTGCCTTAGCACAGTGACCAAATTGCAATAAGGGTTTGCATAGCCGCTGAAAGGTCTAACTAATCTTGAAAAGGAGGAGTTTAGGCTGTAAGAAGAGTAAAAGTTCTTTGGTTACAGCCCATAATCTTGACTCATGATTAGGGGTACGGTAGTCTTCCTTCAAAGATTTTTTCCAAACACCATTTCCCTCATAGCATCACGACGCGGGAACAGATCATTTGGGAAGTGTTAAACCATTTCTGAGGCATATTATTATTCACGTCAACCCACTGTGCAAGATATTTACATTGGCTCCATCATCATTATTTTGATTTATCATCATTGTTGTTGAGTTATTTTAATTAAAGTCCATTAGCCAGAAACAGTCCGCAGACGGTGCTTAATAACATTCATGAGGTTAATAAACTTTGTAAAATCTTGTAAAAAAAAATAATTTACTGGGTTACATTTGAACCGGTCCAAATGCTCGGTTTGCATAATGAGACAACTAAAGTTTTGTCCAGTCATGTGTTATTATAATGAGGAATAGAGCAGCACATAAACAATAACACACAAGTCATGAGAAACTTGAACATTGAACCAGGTCAGTTTTTGTTTAGGAAAATTTCAAAATCCCATATAAATACATAACAATACAGTTTTAGGTATATAATCGAAACGAAACTGAACAAACGGAACATTTTTTAAACAACCAAGAGTTGTTGAACAAAATTTAAATAAATGTACGTAGAATAATTTTGAATAATGAATTCCATATCAGGCATATCGGGGCATTCTCGAGACTGGGGATTCTTTACAAACGTAAATAAATTGTAGAATAACCATTGTGAAAGGTAGTCTGAAAGTGCAGGTTAAAGAAGGTTCTAGTGACGTTTGTAGGAATTCATTCAGGAAATGCCATTTGAGCAAAAATTTCACCACTTATCTGCCACGGAAGCGGACAAGAACCATATGTGCCATGTCTTCGTGCCAAAGTACTTTTTTCTCCCTGGGGAAGCAAGAGCTTTTGGTCATTTGTAAGAAGAGTCAAGGATAACTCCTCATCTATCCCAACTCTTGTTAAAGATGACCAGTTCACTAACCCGTTTGCCAAAGCTAACCTATTAGCTGAAATGTTTGCAAGGAATACATTCTTGCTGGAATGCAATGAACCACTCCCCGTGATCGATAATGTATCTAGTTCCATGGATCAGATGTTTTTTTCGAACACGTGGAGTTAAAAGGGGTTTCGTAAATCTCGACGTAAATAAATCTCCAGACACGGATGACATGTCAGCAATTGTCCCATGTAAATGCTCTTTGACTGTGCAGGCGTCTTCCTAGCGCGTTGGAAGCTTGCGGACACCCAGCCCATTCGAAAGTTATGGAGAGTATGCTTAACCACCATCTTGTGAGGTATTTAGAGACCAATGACTTACTTAATGATCGTCAGTATGGCTTTCGTAGGAATCGATCCACGGGGGACCTAATGACACAGCTATGCAAAAAGTGGAATCAACACATCCACCAGCTTGGTGAGAGTAAGGTCGTTACTCTAGATATTTCCAAGGCCTTTGATAGAGTTTGGCACGGCGCACTCATATCAAAGCTTATCGCTTTTGGTGTTGGTAGTGACTTCTCTCGATTTATATCGAGCTTCCTCAGAGATCTCACTATACGTGTTGTTGTAGATGAGTTCTCTTCCGACGAGCATAGGTTAACCGCACGAGTACCACAAGGATCTGTCCTTTCCCCTTCCCTTTTTCTTAATTTCATCGACGTCCTCTTGGATCAGACTTTGAATCCAATCTACGCATTCGCGGATGACAGTAACCTTTGTCATTCATACTCATTCGATCATAGACCGATCGATCTTCAAGAAATTGAGGACAAAAAGCGATTGATGAATGAGTCACTTAGCCAGGATTTAATGGCCATTTCCGTGAGGGGTCGGGTGAATAGAGTAGATTTTAATGCACGTAAGACCCAGTGCTCCTTATTGTCTCACAAGCGATTCACTGATCCAACGGTGTCATCGATTTCTATGAATGGTGTAGATATTAAGCAATCATACACTCTTGATGTTCTGGGCATGAAGATACATTGCGAAGGAAGCATTCAAGTGGCCAGGCTTTTTAAAGCGGTGTAAGAAATACTTCACTCGTTCCGATCTTCTCAATATCTACGCTATGTAGATTAGACCTAAGATGGAATACAATTCCCATATATGGTCGGGTGCTCCAAGATCTTCCTGGGAGCTCCTTGACCGTGTTCAGAGGAGAGCGATGGTGCTGATAGGTGACAGTAGAATATCCAGTTCTATTGTCTCCCTTGATCATCGTCGTAATGTAGGCGGTGTGTCGCTGTTTTATCGTTACTTTTATGGTGTTTGTTCCTCGAATATTCGTGATCTCATACCGGACGTGAGGATGTTCGTTAGAGATACGCGATTTTCAAGGAACTCACATCCATTTGTTGTTGATTGAATTCGTTCTTTGTTCGTGCTACTCGTATGTGGAATCGACTTCCGGTATATATCTTTCTTTCCAATTATGACATCCAGAGATTCAAAGCCGACATCAACAAATACTTCTGCCTCTTTCCTCCGTCCAACTCCTTATCTTCCTTTAACCAACACAATGCACTGCATTTATAGGATACAGCCCCTTAGTGTTGGTTCATTGAAAAAGAAAAATAAATAAATAGCCTGATAGCCTGTGCGCTGTCATTAGAAGTTGTGGTTCTTGATCTTCCTTCCAAACCGTGGCTATTATTACAATGAGTAAATTTGCACATGACAAGCCTCCTGTGCAGCCCTAACATATGCTTTTACAGGATTGGTACTTCTCCAAGCACTTGAGGTGAATATTTTCCGATTTTAGTAATGTGGCCAAAGTAACGTCGCCTTTTCATACAACGAGTGGCCAAAACTAAAAGGAATTTTCATAGAAACTGTTGCGAATTTAAAACAAAAGAATAATGCAATTTAAATTATACACATACGCAGATGTATTTATGTATGGATATGCGTAATATTATAATATAAGTAAAAAGATAAGATAGAGTAAGTCAATAAAACCACTGTAAATTTAAACAAATTAATGAAATTTCATAGATTTCATAAACACTACATACGATTTGTGAGATCTCCGTGTCATTACAAAAATGGAACCCTGCGTTAAAACTGTTATACACATCAAATATCAACTTTGGTTCTAAAAACATATGATGACGGACTCTAAGATTCCGGAGGGAAGTGGGAACGAAATGAGGATCCGGCATGATCTTTCTTTCTGGTTGAGATCGTGAGAGCGACAAGTTGTGCCACAGTGAAGGGGAAAGAAAAATCGTGTCCACGAGGTGAATATAGAAGCAAAGGCCGCTGCTCTCACTAAAACCTAGTATAGTGACATAAAACAAAATATAAAGATTGTGACAAGATAAATGAAATAAAGGGGTGAAGTAGATTTTGCTCACTTGTCTTCAAAGAAGGAACACGCAATTGAACACCGGATTCCCCTCTGCTTCTCTCTTGACACCCGAAGTGGTGGTTTACAACAGCAAAAAAGTCTACTCAGCTATCCATTTCGCCCGAGAAAAGATCATCACAAATTAAATTTTTTGTCGTTTTTACGACCTGAAATGCAGTAAGCTGACCATGTGATAAACAACAACGATCATAAACAATTGCAAGAACCGTTCGTAAAGGCAACAACAACCAGCTTCGAGGAATCAATCAAAAGAAAACAACAAAAGAGAGTAAATTCGCCACAGAGGTATACAACAACATAATCCATGGAATCAGTTTAACGCAGTGACGTCACGGGGAGTTTGGGGTTTCTTTGGATTCAGAGAGGATAGAATTATGTGTACAAATAGTACGTAAGTTAAAGGTATGATAAGTTTCTTAAATATTAAGTCACATTTGAATTTACTAACAGAAATTACTAATTCTAAGATATGAAGTTTTTTAATAAATTAATAATGGAGTATTGAAAAACTGTTACATGTGTATGATGATAAATCGGACGGACGGACATATGGACAGATACTAGAGGGATTTTTAGTGTGAAGGAAACGGACTATTAACAAGCAAGGGGCTGCAAATAAAACTAAATCTATTGTAGCCGAGGTAGGGAGGGTAAGATATTGGCCCGTAGAATAACATCTTATACGGAGCTAGAGGGCGGGTTGGCAGGACGGATAAGGGGATATTTGCTAATTACAAGTTACAGATTTTGAGATGAGTTGGATAAGTGTTTCGGGTACGATATTTTGTGTAATGGCGGATCCTGTGTAACCTACTCACAAGAATCCACCCACCGACGAGCTAGTTCGTGCTTAAAGCAAGCGTACCCGAGTGAGACTGGGGAACACGGAATTTAGATCTACGTCCGCGCATAACACTGGCGCCCAACGACAGCTTAAAATGTCAGATTTCATGTTTTTAAATAAATAAATAGTACAATTCGGATTTTTGTTCACTTTTCTTGTGATCTGTGGCTTGTGTGAACATTTACTATGACAAAGAAAATGAATCATCGGACATCTCAACGTGTGAAATCAATAGTTGTGTTGATAGTGTCCGAGAAAACGTTTCGAGAATTGGGGGGGGGGGGGGGGGGCAGGTTAGCCGTATGCGGGTGCTACATGCTTTGGAGTTTTATTTCTGGCAGTGAGGCCTCGTAAATAGGATAACTAAGAAGACTTTAATCAGATGAAACAAATCAAAAACGAAGGCTATCCAAGTTGGAATTCAATTTCTGCTTGAATGTGGTATTCATTATTGATTTATACGTACATGACTTGGGCGGGGGACTGAAAATTCACAGACTGAAGTTTGTACCGATTTATAAATATCATACACAGTGAAAATATACATCATTTTAAGAAAGTATTAACTGCAAAAATTCGCATGTGTGTATACATATATATATACAATAAGTAATTACAAAACGATCGTAGTGGTTGATGGTTGATTGATTTAATCGGTATACATATACTTCATATATTTTCTAATTATAAAAAGGGTATACCTCGGAGTCAAATTCAACGAGGTAATACTGATTGAATTCGCTTACACTTCATATCATATTTTTTTACAATTACTATCCGATGGCTACAGAGGTTAATGGTAGAATGAATCTTAGGAGTGGGAAGACTATTGAGGAGGACGACGTTGATGTTGTAGATAACACAATAGAAGATGAGGAAGATAGAGGTGCAGTAGGAGGAACGGTTCCGCCTACAATAAATCAAAACACAGGCACACCGGACGACGTGAGTAACAGCATCATGCAAGGACTGATGCGTCGATTGGAGACACTGTTTGTGCAGCATCAGATGGAGGTGAATAGGACAACGACAGAAGCAGTAAGAAGCGCCATGAAAGACCTTAGGAAAGATGTGGAAGTAATTTCAGGTAGAGTTTCAAATTTAGAATCAGTGGATGCTAGATCTGTTACAAGTGATAGTCGAACAAGAGCTAATAATTTGCAAAATGAAGATCATGCCCGAAGACGGTTGTTTGAACCAAATCGTGTACCTACACCTGAGCCTCGAAGCAACGCTGTCAAACATGACAGAAAAGGACTTAAAAGCATTCGCGACTGGGGTCTAAAATATGACGGCAGCAATAAGGCTATACCAGTTGAGCGTTTTTTATTTAGGGTAGAGTCGCTACAAAAGAAACATGCAATCAGCAGCGAAGAATTATATAGTACCTTTCATCTATTATTAGAAGGTCAAGCGGAGGAGTGGTTTTGGCTGCACATGGAGGAACATGAGGACGAGATTTTCCATAATTTCGAAGATTTCAGAATAGCGCTGATAAATCGTTTTCGTCAGGCCGACTGTGATGAGGAAATACGTACTGCCATGAACGAACGCAAGCAGGGTTATAATGAGATGTTTGATCAGTTTTACTCGGCCATTAAGGGTATGTCATTTACTATGAGGAATAAAATACCAGAGCAGAGCTTAGTCAATATTAAGACCCCGAATCAAAAATCTAATTTTTGGCTGCAAAATAGAAAAATTGGAGGATTTGAGGACAGAATGTAGACGGGCGGAAAACACTTAGCAGAATATGAAAATAGACCCGTTAAGAAGAAGAACGTCGACGAAATGAAATGGGAATGTGAAGAAACCTCTTTAGGAACAGAAGCGGCGAATTTAGAAGCTTTTGAAAAACGCCCTAAAGGGCATTCTATATCTGATAACAACAATCGCATGTTCAATCAACAACAATCTAATCTGTCGACTGTCACAGGGGAGGAAGTAAACTCGACATGCATTTGTGATTCCCCATTTCATAAGCTTTTGTGCTTCAAATGTAATCAGCCTAATTTTAAATGTTTTATGTGCGAAAGATGCTCAGCGGGAAACGAAAAGAGCGGCGACTCGACCGGGACAAGTCGTCCGAACGGCAGAGCCCCGGAACAAAACAAGTAACCATTTTACAACGCGAACATATTTGTCAGGAACCTTCATACACTGTACAAAAAATAATACCAACTGTAGAAGAAAGACAGAAACGTTATGATGAAGCAAGAGAGAGAATATTTGGAGATGAAGTGATGAAGACAAATAAAAGTAAAAGAAATTTTAGGAAGATTGAAACAATTCGTCGAAAATCAAAAGAAAAGAAAACGGAGATGAAGGCCCTAGAGTCAACGATAATAAAAGATACAGGCGACAAAAGACCTTATACGAGGGTAGAAATAGAAGGTTTTGAGATGATGGGTATGCTTGATAGCGGGGCCAATGTAAGTTGCTTTGGAAAAGGTGCGTGGGAAATTATAGATCAAATAAAACTCGAAGTCCAAACCATAGATGAGGAACTAAAAACGGCAGACGGTAAGGCACAGGCCATAGTTGGTAAAGTAAAAGCAAAAGTAAGTTGGAGGGACACGATTTTAGACATGACGATATATTTAGTTCCGAGCCTACAGCAAAAGTTATATTTAGGCATGGATTTCTGGGATAGATTTGGCATATTTCCTCGGGTAGAGGAATTGCAACTAGAAGAGAGAAAACAATGTAAAATAACATCGGAACAGGAAAGTAGGTTGCAAAATGTGATAAGCTTATTTCCCTCGTATTCAACACTGGGTTTGGGAAGAACGCATATAATGGAGCATGACATCGAAGTTAATGATGAAAATATGCCAGTAAAACAGAAATACTATTTAATGTCCCCAGTTAAATTGAATAAGGCCTATAAGGAGATTGATCGAATGCTCGCCCTTGATGTCATCGAGGAAAGCAATAGTGCATGGAGTTCGCCAATCGTGGTTGTGGAAAAGCCAGGAAAGGACCGCCTTTGCATAGACCTTCGGAAAGTTAATGAGAGAACGAAAAAGGATGCATATCCTGCACCACATGTTGAAGGTATATTAAGTCGATTACATGACACTTATTTCATTACGAGCCTTGACTTAAAGGATGCCTTCTGGCAAATTCCTCTCCAGAAGGCATCCCGAGACAAAACAGCATTCACGGTCCCTGGACGACCGTTGTACCAATTTAAGGTTATGCCGTTTGGCCTTTGCAATGCCAGCCAGAGACTTTGTCGTTTAATGGACCGTGTCATTCCTTCAAGACTTAGAGAGAACGTATTTATTTATATTGACGACTTGCTGATTTGTTCAGCAAATTTTGATGCACATCTCCAGCACCTGACAGAGGTTGCAAAGTGCCTGGCTGATGCAGGTTTAACAATAAATTTGGAAAAATCCAAATTTTGCCAGGATGAGATCCGCTATCTAGGGTTTATTGTAGGCCAAGGAGAATTACGCACCGATCCAGCTAAGATCCAGTCCATGTTAGATTTTCCGGTACCCGTTTCTATCAAACAGTTACGTCGTTTTCTGGGAATGTGTAGCTGGTACAGACGTTTTCTACCAAATTTTGCCACAATGGCCGCCGCATTGACTGACTGCTTGAAGAAGGACAAGGAGTTTAAACTCTCTGTAGAGGCGCTGCACGCATTTGAGGAATTGAAACTAGAGTTAACATCGCCGAAAGTACTCGTAAATCCAAACTTTGAAAAGCATTTTTATCTGCAATGCGATGCTTCCACCATCGGTATTGGCAGTGTGTTGTTCCAACTCGATGACCAGGAAAGGGAGCGTCCTATTGCCTACATGTCCCAAAAGCTTAATACGGCACAGAGAAAGTATACCGTCACCGAGTTGGAATGCCTTGCCGCGGTAGTGAGTGTCCAAAAGTTTCGCCCCTATATCGATGGACTACCTTTTACGATCATAACGGATCACATGAGTCTTAAATGGCTCATGTCACAAAAGGATCTTTCAGGACGATTGGCCAGGTGGAGTCTTAAGTTACAGGCATTCGATTTTAATATCGTACATAGAAAAGGTTCGAAAAATGTGGTACCGGACGCCCTTAGCCGTATGTATGTTGAAGAAATAGCAATAACTACTAGTAGCATTGAATTGGATTTAAAAGACCCTGCATTTAGAGAAATGGAATATTTGAAGCTCATTGAGAATATCGGGAACAATTCTGAGTCTTTACCAGACATGACTATAAATAATGGGATTGTACTAAAAAGAACTCGGTTTCGGTCAGAAGAGAACGATGACAATATTTGGAAGATATGGGTACCGAGTAGTCTCAGGGCGAGTTTAGTAGATAAATATCATAGTGATGTCATATCAGGGCATGGGGGTATAGGTAAAACGGTTCATCGTTTGAGGGAAAAATATTTTTGGCCTAATATGGTTACTGATATCAGGAATCACATCGCCAATTGTGATATATGCAAATGTTCTAAGGCAACAAATATAACATGTAGACCATTCATGGGGAATCAAATTATATCGGAACGAGTATTTCAGCGACTTTTTATTGATTTTTGTGGCCCATACCCACGTTCTCGACTGGGAAATAGTTATGTCTTCGTAGTTTTGGACCACTTCTCGAAATTCGTCTTTTTAAAACCAATGAGAAATGCAACTGCTTTAGAAGTGGTTAGATATTTGGAAGCTGATATCTTCCATGTTTTCGGAGTTCCCGAAGTTATCGTATCGGACAACGGCCGTCAGTTTATCGCCGAAACGTTTTCTGATATGGTTAGGAAATACGGTATAAAACATATGACGACAGCGGTATATTCTCCACAAGTTAATTCGTCGGAAAGAGTTAATCGTTCCATGTTGTCTATAATTCGTTCGTACATAAATGATTCGGATCAACGCAGTTGGGATACCCACATCTCAAAAGCTGCATTCGCCTTGAGAAGCGCGTTCCACGAAGCTATTCGTATGGAGCCATATCGTGCGGTATTTGGCCAGTCTATGATTCAACACGGAGAATCATACGAAATTCTTCGAAAGTTGAATTGTCTCAATGACCCACAAACGGATGTTATCTCAAAGGACAACCGACTTCAGTTGTTACGTCAAAAAATAGTTATAAATCTACGACAGGCTTACGAAAAGGGAAAGAAAGTTTATAATACTAGATCAAGGGACGTGCATTATAAAGTGGGACAATGTGTGTATAGAAAGAATTTTAAACTTAGCGATGCGTCTAAAAATTACAGTGCGAAATTAGCCCCGAAATATATTAAGTCAGTAATCTTAAAGGAAATTGGAAATTCTTTGTATGAATTAGGCGACATAAATGGGAAGTCAGTAGGAGTGTATCATGCACAAAATATGAGAATTTAAAATAGAGCATGAGGACACATGGGCTCTTGCCCCACGTTCATGCTCGGACAAAAGAAGGATGTAGCCAATTTAATCAATAATATGTATTTCAAAATTAATGTTAATTCTAATCTTTAAAGTGTCTTAATCGCCTTTCGAGTCAACCACCAACTAGAGTTGATCGATTAACTCGCCCTGTTGCGAATTTAAAACAAAAGAATAATGCAATTTAAATTATACACATACGCAGATGTATTTATGTATGGATATGCGTAATATTATAATATAAGTAAAAAGATAAGATAGAGTAAGTCAATAAAACCACTGTAAATTTAAACAAATTAATGAAATTTCATAGATTTCATAAACACTACATACGATTTGTGAGATCTCCGTGTCATTACAAAAATGGAACCCTGCGTTAAAACTGTTATACACATCAAATATCAACTTTGGTTCTAAAAACATATGATGACGGACTCTAAGATTCCGGAGGGAAGTGGGAACGAAATGAGGATCCGGCATGATCTTTCTTTCTGGTTGAGATCGTGAGAGCGACAAGTTGTGCCACAGTGAAGGGGAAAGAAAAATCGTGTCCACGAGGTGAATATAGAAGCAAAGGCCGCTGCTCTCACTAAAACCTAGTATAGTGACATAAAACAAAATATAAAGATTGTGACAAGATAAATGAAATAAAGGGGTGAAGTAGATTTTGCTCACTTGTCTTCAAAGAAGGAACACGCAATTGAACACCGGATTCCCCTCTGCTTCTCTCTTGACACCCGAAGTGGTGGTTTACAACAGCAAAAAAGTCTACTCAGCTATCCATTTCGCCCGAGAAAAGATCATCACAAATTAAATTTTTTGTCGTTTTTACGACCTGAAATGCAGTAAGCTGACCATGTGATAAACAACAACGATCATAAACAATTGCAAGAACCGTTCGTAAAGGCAACAACAACCAGCTTCGAGGAATCAATCAAAAGAAAACAACAAAAGAGAGTAAATTCGCCACAGAGGTATACAACAACATAATCCATGGAATCAGTTTAACGCAGTGACGTCACGGGGAGTTTGGGGTTTCTTTGGATTCAGAGAGGATAGAATTATGTGTACAAATAGTACGTAAGTTAAAGGTATGATAAGTTTCTTAAATATTAAGTCACATTTGAATTTACTAACAGAAATTACTAATTCTAAGATATGAAGTTTTTTAATAAATTAATAATGGAGTATTGAAAAACTGTTACATGTGTATGATGATAAATCGGACGGACGGACATATGGACAGATACTAGAGGGATTTTTAGTGTGAAGGAAACGGACTATTAACAAGCAAGGGGCTGCAAATAAAACTAAATCTATTGTAGCCGAGGTAGGGAGGGTAAGATATTGGCCCGTAGAATAACATCTTATACGGAGCTAGAGGGCGGGTTGGCAGGACGGATAAGGGGATATTTGCTAATTACAAGTTACAGATTTTGAGATGAGTTGGATAAGTGTTTCGGGTACGATATTTTGTGTAATGGCGGATCCTGTGTAACCTACTCACAAGAATCCACCCACCGACGAGCTAGTTCGTGCTTAAAGCAAGCGTACCCGAGTGAGACTGGGGAACACGGAATTTAGATCTACGTCCGCGCATAACAAAACAACAACTAAATATAATACGGGTGAAATTTCGAAAAACTGGAGATGGTTAATACACAATATATGAGCCATGCTATGCCAGAGCGGACAACAAATTCAAATCGCTACGATTTTTCTGAAAATCTCAGAAAAATATTCTTTTACACACGTCTTATGCCAAAAATTGTATTTGCAGAGTTATGCAGAGAGCAATTTCCAATAAAAAAATTAAAATCCTGCTGACAAGTGTATAAAAAAAATAATTTTATAAATAAATATAAAATTTTTATTATTTCAAACCACGCTTATAAGGCAAGGCTACCCATCCCTATTAATATTATTTATAAAACCTTAGTGTAAGTCTGTCTGTTTGTTTGTTCCACAATCACGTGTAAACGACTGAACCGATGTTGTTGAAATTTTCAGTACACATAGATGTAGGTCTGGAAAGAACTATAGGCTATATAATTTTTAAAAATTTGCTCTGTGGGCGGAGGGGGCGTGGCAATAGTGTTTTTGAGAGCTAGAAGGCTGAAAATGGGTACATATATATTACTGACCACGAGAATGATAAATATGATGCCGAAATTTGGATTTTCATTTTGTGGGCGGAGTGGGCGTGGCAAAAGTGTTTTTGAGAGCTAGAAGACTGAAAATTGGTACATATATATTACTGACCACGATAATGATAAATATGATGCCGAAATTTGGATTTTCATTTTGTGGGCGGAGTGGGCGTGGCAATAGTGTTTTTTGAGCTAGAAGGCTGAAAATTGGAACGTATATATTACTGAATACTAGAATGATAAATTTGATGCCGAAATTTGGATTTTCATTTCGTGGGCGTTGGGACGTGGCAAAAGTGTTTTTGAGAGCTAGGAGGCTGAAAATTGGTACATATATATTACTGACCACGAGAAAGATCAATTTGATGCCGAAATTTGAATTTTCGTTTTGTGGGCGTGGCAAAAGCGTTTTTGAGAGCTAGAAGACTGAAGATTGGAACGTATATATTACTGATCATGAGAAAGATGATTTTTTTGAGAGCTACAAGGATGAAAATTGATACATATATTTTACTGATAACGAGAAAGATAAATATGATGCCGAAATTTGGTTTTACCTATCGTGGTCGGTGGGGACGTGGCTAGTAGGCTGAATAGCTAGAAGACTGAAAATTGGAACATATATATTACTGATCATGAGAAAGATGAATTTGATGGCGTATTTTGGATTTTCGTTTTGTCGGCGGAGTGAGCGTGGCAATAGTGTTCTTTGAGCTTTGAAGATCAATTTGATGCCGAAATTTGGATTTTCTTTTTGTGGCGGATTAGGCGTGGCAATAGTGTTCTTGGAGCTAGAAGGCTGAAAAATGGAACGTATATATTACTGACGATGAGAAAGCTCAATTTGATGCCAAAATTTGGATTTTCGTTTTGTGGGCGGATTGGGCGTTACAAAAATTTTTTGAGAGCCAGGTGGGGCGTGGTAAAAGTGTTTTTTGAGCTAGAAGGCTGAAAATTCGAACGTATATATTACTGACCACGATAAAAATCAATATGAAGCCTGATTTTAATTTTACCATTTGTTTTTTTTTTTGCCTGGCGAAGCGGGCGGGGTTCAGATTTTTATTTTGCTTGTCTGTATAGTCAGACGAGTGTGTACACCGAATTTCATGACTCTAGCTGCCGTCATTTGATTGGTACAATTTTTCTATTCTATTTATTTAACGTCTCTACACAACCAGAGGAATGTATACACCGAATTTCATTATTTTATGTGCGGCCGTTTGGTTGGTACCATTTTTATCCCCCTTTTCCCATTTTATCCCTTAAACGTACGAATTTGGAAAAAATACTTTTATATTATGTATCTACTCAATTAGAGGAAAGTACACACCAAATTTCGTGTTTATAGCTGTTGTCGTTTGATAGGTACCATTTTTATCCCTTTTTGCCCCGTTTCACTCCCTACGAATAAGAATCATTTTATGGTGTGTCTTTTTGTTATAGAGGGAACGCACATACCCAATATCAAGTAATATGAAGAAACATGCCCTAATGCTGTAAAATATAAGGGATTATTATGGGTATTTTCAGTCCTTATGAGGGAAACATTTTTCCCTTTAGGCCGATTTATGGAAAATTTGGACGTCATAGCTCCTTTCGTTTGGATGCTAGCGTGCTTTCAAGGACGGACGGACATGGCTAGATCGTCTTAGAATTTTATGACGATCAGGAATATATATGCTTTATAGAGTCTCAGGTCGATGTTTCAAGGTGTTAGAAACGGAATGACAAAGTTGGTATACCCCATCCTGGAGGTGGAAAATTAAAATACGGGTAAAAATTAAAAAATCCATAAAAACAATTTATGAGTTGATTTTATGAAAGAGTATGCGTTAATGCACACAAAAAATATTTTTTTAGGTCTCGGACACAAAAGTTTTATTAATATTCGGTTTATTGAATTTCATCAACACATTGACGTTGTACAATTTATTCAAATTATTTTTTTAATATATTCCAAATTTTTCTTTTGCTCACTTACATTTAGCACATTTGTATTACATTTTCATAACACAGAAAAATAAACTCGTTTTTTGTTTGATTGTACCTTTGTCTGAGACTCGAGATATTTCAACTCTTCTTATCTCGTCACTTTGAATCACATGGAAATGCCAGTAATGCTGTCAAGTTTAACTTTTAATATACTAATTCCACAAAAAAATCTCTCTTGTTCAATCTGACAAGTATGCACACCAAGTGTTTTTATTTTTAACTGCGAGTCCAATGCCCCATAAGTCATAAAATGCATAACTAAATATCAATATATGTACATAAATAAATACTCAAATGTTTTGATTTGTCCCAAAAAACAAAACAAAATATATGTTAAATAAATAAATAAATAAATGTTAAATAAATAAATAAATAAATGTTAAATAATAGAATAAATTCAACATTTTGAACATTCAACATTTTTGACTCACTACCCCGTCTAGCGTTCAGCGCTCTGCCATGTTCTATATCTGCCTGAAAAATGTGAATTTCAGAGTTTGTTATTTTACGCAGATCACAGACCGATGTTTATTTTTGGTTTTGCATACATCATTTGGGCCATGACTATATTCATACATATTTTCATGGCAGTTCATCCGCTAATTTATTTTTGTTATTTGTTTATATATGTTTGTGTATTAAATTCTATTTATTATACAAACGATGAGGTTTCGTTTCGTATTTTGTCGATCTTTTTTGATTTTTCAATTAAGCAGAATACTTCAATATATGTAGATTTGTTGGTTTATTAGTCCATTGGGTTATAGATTATTTTAAAAGGGGGAGATAAAACGTTCATAATTTAATTTACAGCAAATATTTGCATTAAAACTAGACGAGAAGAATATTTCAGAAATTTCTATTGTGGAATTAATGGAATAATTTCTGCATTTACCTGTTTTAATCTTTATTAATAATATTATCTTTTTATTAATAAAATATCTAACTTTTGTTTTCTTTTTCTTTCTTTCTAGGTAAGACCTTATGATTGTAGTTTGACAGTGTTTAATGGACCCATGCACATTTTAAGGAGCGATATACAAAAGCAGCATGTTTCCTAGCATGTTTCAAACTTGTAGTATAACAACTAGAGGTAACAAAATACGATTTTTATACCCACCACCTCCAGGATGGGGTATACTTTGTCATTCAGTTTGTAACACCTTGAAATATCGACCTGTGACCCTATAAAGTATATATATTCTTGATCGTCATAAAATTCTAAAACGATCTAGCCATGTCCGTCCGTCTGTTCAAAGCACGCTAGCATCTAAACGAAAGGAGCTAGGACGTCCAAATTTTCCATAAATGCGTCTTATAGTCATAGATCCGGTGGGATTGAAACTGGGCGAAATCGGCCTAAAGGGAAAATTTTTTCTCTCACAAGAACTAAAGATACCCTAAATAACCCCCAATATTTTAGAATATTTAAGCATATTTTTTCAATATGTCTGCTTGTATTTACTAGATATTGGATATGCGCATTCCCCCTATAACAAAATCGGGATCCATAAAGTGATATTTATTTGTAGGTGGTGAAATGTGGCAAAAAGGGATAAAAATGGTACATATTAAACGATAACAGTTAGAAACACGAAATTCGGGGTACACATTCCTCTAGTTGAGTATATAAAGGGTCCGCCAAATGACTTTTTTCTTTTGAAAATGCTATAAAAAACTACTGAATATTTTCTCAAATTTCTTTTTTTATTTGAAAGTACAATCCTTCCGGTTAATAATGGAATATAATTTCAATCAAATGGCTGCCTCGGCTGGCCATGCAGTAGCCTACACGATCGGTCCAATTTTCACCAATGGCTTCACGAATATTGTCCTTTAAAGCGTCAATTGTCTCTGGCTTGTCGGCGTAACACTTATCTTTGAGAGCACCCCACAAATAATAGTCCAACGGTGTCAAATCGCAGCTCCGAGGTGGCCAAACGACATCAGCTCTGCGGCTGATAATGCGATCTTCAAAAACAGGGCGCAAAACATCGAGTGTAGCTTCGGCTGTGTGGCACGTAGCGCCGTCCTGTTGAAACCAAATGTTGCCAATATGCTCCTCTTTAATTTTTGTGAACAAAAATTCGTTCAACATTGCCCGATAACGATCGCCATTGACTGTAACGGCCACTCCTTGCTCATTTTCGAAGAAAAATGGCCCAATTATGCCTCTAGACCAAAATCCCCACTAAACGGTGACACGATTTGGGAGTATCGGCTTTTCAATGTATGCGTGCGGGTTTTCTGTGCCCCAAATGCGACAATTTTGCTTGTTTACATACCCGCCAAGATCAAAATGAGCTTCACCAAAAAATATGTTTTTTTTGGGCAAAATTTTCAAAGTAATGTCGCAATATTTCCCAGCATTGTTCAAGCGTATACACAACCATATTCGTTCAGCGGAAGGATAAAGCTAATTATCTGTCAAATCAGACATGACCTAAGTGTTACCTTTCACGAAATAAGCACTAGTTTTCAAATTCGTACTTTAAAGGGGTAAAATGGTAATAGAGGGATAAAAATGGTGCCAACCAAAGGGCTGCACCTAGAATAATGAAATTCGGTGTATACATTCCTCTGACTTCGCAGACACTCAAAATAAAAAAGATTTTTCCAAATTCGTACTTTGTACTTTTACGGCAAAAATTGGTTGAATGATGAAGTTAGGTTATTTTGCACTATGAGATAATGGATTTTCAAATTTTGTACTTTTGGATTTAAAATAGAATGGAAATATTTACATCCAACTGTAGCACCAACTATCTACCAATATTTATGGCATTTAAGCTTTTTGAAAATATAAATATTAGAATATTTAGTTTTTGAATTGTCAATAAAAATTTTGTCAAAAATTTATATTTTCCTGTAATATTATTGCACTTCTACGAAAATCGACAGCCTCTGTGGAATGCAATCCATGGTGGAGTGTATACAAATTTCGGCCTGGCCGAACTTAACGCCGTTTTTATTTGTTTTAATTCGTTTTCTCATATCATATATATCCGTCCGTCTGCTGTCCATCTAAGCTTGTTCGCACTCTACAGGTCGCAATTGTTGTCCGATTGTCATGAAAATTGGCAGAAGTTATTTTTTCTGGCCAAGGACCATCGTATTTGGAGGAAATCGGTTCAGATTTAGATATAGCCCCCATACAAATGTCGCTCCCGATTTGACATTTTCCGCTCTAGAAACCACATATTGTACCCGATTTTCTTTAAAATTGGCACAACATCTTATAATCCAACTAAAAACACCTATGGTGAAAGAGGGTAAGATCGGTTCAGATTTAGATATAGCCCCCATACAAATGTCGCTCCCTATTTCACTTTTTCCGCTTTAGAAACCACATATTGTAGCCGGTTTTTCTTTAAAATTGGCACAACATCTTATGATCCAACTAAAAAACCTATGGTGCAAGTGGGTAAGATCGGTTCAGATTTTGATGTAGCCCTCATACCAATGTTGCTTCAAAATGTTTAACCGATTTTGGCCAAACATTACATATTATATTTCACCAATAAACATACATGGTGAAAGCGGGTCACATCGTTACAGGTATCAATATACCCCCATACAAATGTCCTTTCCGATTTAAAATTTTTTGTCAAACACATACATTTACAGGATGCAAAAATCCTTCCCGATTTCACTTTTTTACCGAATTGAATTGCAATGAGAATTGTTTGGGTGATGCACATATGTCCATACTTTGGTATAACCCAATTGGGGTCCATTCTGATCTATTACAGCTCTAGAAACTACATCTTACATCGGATCTTCATCAAATTTTGCAGATGATATTTTTCAACTAGGAATACCTACCGTGAATGAGAAATATATAGGCCCATGTTTTAGACCAGGCCCAGAATGTTGTTCTAGGCCCCCTTTTGAAATGTCGGTCCTATTACTACTGTATAATTTGTATTTGCCTGTCGGATAATTGGATCAATTACCATATTTTTTACCATATTCGTTAAATTTGATTAAATATTAATTTATAGTATAATTTATATGAACTACATAAAATTGCTTCCATGAAATAAATGGGTTTAGTAATCAAAGCGAGGTACATACGCAGGGAGTGGTGTAGGGTATTATATAGTCGGCCCCGCCCGACTTTAGCCTTTCCTTACTTGTTTTAGACTGCAGGTGCAGAGGCCTATGGCAGCTTTTTCAACCGCTCCATTATATTTTCCTTCTGTCTAACGAGTTGAATTTTTATTGTACTTCAATTCGTAAAATAATGAGAGCTGTGAACTGGAATGACCAAAACTTGTACTTTTGCAAAAATTTAGTATTAATAGAAAATAATTTAATATAGGTTTATTATGATAATATTGGTATGGTTCAATTATGTATGGAACAAAATATCGGCCAAATGCCGCCGCGACCTCGGCGGTACACCTCCATCCAATGGTCCAAATTTTCGATGACGCTGAGGCATAATTGATCTTCTATGCCGTTAATGTGCCGAATTATCTCGTCCTTTAGCTCTTGAATCGTACACCTCTTCTTTCAAATAACCCCAACGAAAGAAGACCAACGGTGTCAAATCATATGATCTTGGCGGCCAATTGACGTCGCCACCACGTGAGATAACACGGCCATTGAATTTGTCGCGCAAAACAGCCATTGTTTCGTTAGCTGCGTGTTAAGTGGCACCGTCCTGTTGAAATCACATATCGTCCACATCCATATCTTCCAATTCGCGCCATAAAAAGTTGGCTATCATCTCACGATAGCGAAGACCATTCACAGTAACTGCCTGACCGGCCTCATTTTGGAAAAAATACGACCCGATGATGTTGCCAGCCCATAAACCGCACCAAACTTTGTGTCACTCTTTGTGGGTGCATTGGTTTTTCGACAATCACTCTTGGATTATCATTCGCCCAAATGCGGCAATTTTGCTTATTGACGAATCCAACGAGGTGAAAATGTGCCTCATCACTGAAGATGAAAAATGATGACGAAGTGCACGATATGCATTTTGATTTGAACGCCATTTTCATAATAAGCCTGAATTACTTTAACGCGTTGCTCGATTGTGTATCTCTCCATGGTTCAAAATGAGTTAGTCTGAAATTGAGAAATGTCATGAGAAATGTGCTGAACGCATCATAAACAGGGAATTAATTAAAAATGCTATTCTGAAGGTGTTTGTGCTGTAGTAGTGGGCAAGATGATTTCAATTCATGACAACTATTTACTTTAGACAATATTATACTTTGAAAGTTTTAGGTTTTCTAAAAGAAATTTCTCTTCAGTTCACTTGTCATCTGTCAAGTGAATATTTATTTTTTTCGTATATCTTTTATTTATTTTACAAACAGTTGTAACACAGCAATAAACCTGTTTTATTATTTGTTTATAATATTGTCTGACCGACTGCACTCTAAATATTTGCATTCTAATGATCTTTAAAAATGGCAGCAATCCGGCCAAGTTCTTGGGAAAAGTCTCAGTTGATTGAATAATATTCACATCAAGTGTTTTCACTTTTAACTCTGGGTCAATAACCCCAGCAACAAGTGCCTAGCTAAATATGTATTAATATAAACAAAAATGAATACTCAAACATTTTGATGTGCTTCCGATACAAAATAAACTAAACGTAAACTATTGTCTAAACGTGTATTCAAATTGATGCTAATCAGCTGAATAAATTATAGGTGTGAAGAATTTACAAATAGACAGCAGAAGTGAGAAATTCATTAGTCGAAATAAATTTGTAAATTGGAAATAGCTGAAGAAGTAATGTCATGCTTAAATTTAGGCCGTGGACACAACCCGAGGCTCTACTAACACTTAAAACATTCATCAGATCTATATTTATGACCACCCTATATAGGTTTTTAGTTCTGCTCCGTCCTACTTTAGCCTTTTCTTGCTGTTTGTCTCAGCTCTCAGGAGAATATAGTGTCTGTAACTTACCATAATTGTTGCTATTTTTAAAGTCCAAACAATGCAGAAATCCATAATACGATTGTTGTTGTTCGTAATTTAACGATTTTTTGAATTAAAAATGTGGTTGCAGCTCTAATTTTTGCCCTTCAACGATAGCTAGCAACCTTTCTCTTAACGTCTATTAAGCTTTGAGCTATTTGGCTTAACAAAATATTTTTGTCTTTTGTCTTAGGTTACCTTAAAATAAAATTCCCACCTATTTACCTTGTGTTTTAATATCAAGAGACTGCAAAAAAGGTTGTCATGATCACTCACAT
The DNA here is from genome assembly GCA_947397865.1 of Polietes domitor. Classification (NCBI taxonomy): domain Eukaryota; kingdom Metazoa; phylum Arthropoda; class Insecta; order Diptera; family Muscidae; genus Polietes; species Polietes domitor. The sequence goes on along the minus strand of OX377620.1, from coordinate 165,265,116 downwards.
CACCTCACCTCATTATTAACGATACGTTAATAATAGTTGCAGTTAATCTCTGCCTTCTCTTGCTAACAGTATTATTTTGCAGATTTTGGCTTAAAAAATTGTTTTGGAATTTGTTAGGGTACATTGTTTTCTATTAATAAATGGATATTACTTATGTTTCAATACTCTATAGAAAATAACATTGGATTTGTTATCATCCAATGACAATATCGATGTCATGTATATAAATAAAAGAGGTGCCAAAAATCATGCGATATTTAAATTGGGTTGTTCAAAAAATAGGACATCATGAGAGCTGACAGCTTTAGGCTATTAACCCATCAACGGCCAGGAAAAAAACATACGAACAATGTATGTTTCGCACTAAACAGATGTCCTCATATGGGGACAGAGGGCGGTAATTGTTTAAAAAAGAATAACGCGTTTCCATTGATGATAAACCGTTGACAAATATTGAAGACTTCTCTATTAGTGTCGTCTTATTGACTCACTCTCCAATTAAATATTCGCTGCTGGCATGTAGTCTGTCGCCAAGATAGGCGCTTAATTTGATTTGTTATTTTTGGTTTTGCTTACCTCTTTTGGATTATAACTATATCCGTCCATACATATTTGCATGACAGTTCAATCACTAAATAATTTACGCCGCACACAGTGTCGCAGTTTCGTACAACGTGTTTCCAAAACTAGAATGAATTATCATCGAAATCTGAAATTTAGCACATGCTGATATAACAACTAAATATGATTACGGGTGAAATTTAAAAAAAATAAATAAATAGGTTTATTTATTTATTTAATTTTTTTAACAAACAAACAAATTAGTAGTAAAAAGTAGTCCAACTAAATATTATCTACACCTTTTTCAATTGTAATTCAAAAGACATCACTTGAAATTCAAAAGACACCAGTTGAAATTCAAAAGACACCAGTTGAAATTCAAAAATTCCATTTGAAATTCAAAAAATGTCAATTGAAATTCCAAACTCGCCATTTGTAATTCAAAAGACATCATTTGAAATTCAAAAGACATCATTTGAAATTCAAAACTCTTAATTTGTAATTCAAAACTCGTCATTTGCAATTCAAAACTCGTCATAAGGAATTCAAAAGACACGATTTGAAATTCAAAAGACACCATTTGAAATTCAAAAGTTTTCAAATTCAATTTCAAATTCAAAAATTATATGCAATTAAAAAATTATTCCATTTGCAATTCAAAAAGGGCTATATATGAAATTACCGACATTTTACATCATTATAATTATTAGTTGCTTATCATTTTATTAAATCTGTTTCCAAAACTGCAGAATATCCAAATTTGCAGAAAAATAAATGCTACCCCACCTAACGTATATTTTTCTTAAAAAAGTTTGTTTAAATTTTTGAATTTCAAATGGAATCTTTTGAATTTCAAATGGTGTATTTTGAATTACAAATGACGAGTTTTGAATTTCAAATGACGAGTTTTGAATTTCAAATGGTGTCTTTTGAATTACAAATGACGAGTTTTGAATTACAAATGGTGTCTTTTTAATTACAAATGACGAGTTTTGAATTTCAAAATGACGAGTTTTGAATTTCAAATGATGAGTTTTGAATTTCAAATGATATTTTTTAAATTTCAATTGATATTTTTTGAATTTCAAATGGAATTTTTGAATTTCAATTGATATTTTGTGAATTTCAAATGGAATTTTTGAATTTCATATGGTGTCTTTTGAATTACACTTGAAAATGGTGTAGTAAAATAATTTAGGTTAGGTCCATAATTGCGTGGAACATAGTATTATATGTTAGTTCCACGCCAAATGTTTGCAACACCAAAAAAATAATCAAGCTATACCCTTAAGCTTATGATCGAAGTACATACATCAATTATTGTGCGATCACCGTGAAATTTGGCAGGAGATTTTTTCTGTTAAATTTCGGACCAGATTTATTCTCTCGATTTACTGATCCAGAAATTACATTTTAAATTGGATCTTGATCAAATTATCCATATATGTTACATTTCATATAAGGAATATCTATAGTAAAAGTGGAACAGGTGATAGAAGTGGAACATACAAGCTTTGATATGAGATTAAACCGTTCCAGCTCACAGGTTCCAAATCGATTTTTGGAGTTAATTTCGTAATTTTTATACGGATAAATATATCTCGACGAAATTTAACATGTCCAGAAGTATTTTCCAGATGATTTTCTGCTTAACATTCCAAGATTGGTAACCTCGACCATGCCAAATTTTGAAATGAATGGCAAAATTAAAATAATGATCGGTACATTATTATAAAAAGATACACAGAGATTATCAAAATAACTTTTTCGACATCAGTTTTGGTACAAAACTGTAAACTTGTGGTTCATGTTAGAATGTGTCGTAAAACACTACTAAATCGTTCAAAGTTATCTTTCGGTTTCATTCCAAATTTCAGCGAGTAAAAAAATTGGTTTTTTCATTTGAATTTGCTAGATAACACATAGCTACTTTTGATAAAAGTTTTTATCCCTGTAACACATAGCTACTTTTGCAACAATCTGAACCAATAGAGATATCGAAAAATGCTTTGGTGGGTAAACGTATCATGGACTTAGATTTCAAATGCAGCAATAAATTTTTTTTTGAAAAATTACACATAGCTACTTTTGCTGCGACGGCGACGATATTCAAATCCTTATATTTCGCAATTGGTTTAACCGATTTTTATGACTAATCAATTTATAAACTATGACAATTAACAAATAATATATGAGTTACTCTATATCAATCCGACCATAAGAAATTCACAACGCTCCAAATTTTCTGAAAATCTCAGAAAATGTTCTTCTTTAAAAAAACATTTTACACGTGTGCAGAGTTATATAAATTGTAATTTTCACTACAAAATGAAAAATTCTGCTGGCACGTGTAAATTCAACTCCTTGTATTTCAATTTATGGTATATACCTTGCTTGAAAGGCCTTATGGCGTACTTTAACCCTATTTATAAACTATGAAAATGTCGTTTAGGTTTTACTGAAAAAGTTATTATTGTGAAGTTTTTCAGTGAAATTTTAAACAAATCGAAAGAAATTCAACTAAGTCACTAAAAAACATCTAAGGACACTACCTTAAAGTTTCAACAAAAATTAATGTAATTATTTCGAAAATCGAAATAAAAGAACTAAGGTTGTAAAAACTTTAAGAAATATAATGTGGCTATACCATTCCACTTTAACTCATTAACGCCCTCTGTCCCTATATGAGGACACCTGTTTAATGCCAAACATCTGAACAGCAGTTTTCTCTGGGTTACAATTTTAAAAGTAATTGCAATTGCTCCAAAAAACAAGGCATATTACATTAAAATCGGTCCAGTATTTCAGGAGTTACAGAATGAACACGCCATTTTGAAAGTTCGTGAATTTCTATCATATTTATTGGGTAACCACTTGGCATAGTCATATTTTCTACTAGCAGTGCCCACTACTTTGCACGCGGAAAAGCCAGTTTTTTGTTCAGTTTTATCCATCTCTGTTTTTTCGGATAGTATTTATTTAATTTTCTTTTGGTGCATATAGATAAACCTAAAATAGCAATTTGGAAACGCCCTATTAGAAAGCGCTCAGACACAGTCAAAGGAATGTGCGTCGATGTGCACTATTTTAGCTGAACTCGCTTCGTTTTTATATTTTTTATCATTTTCTACCCAGTTTTGCCAAAAACTTACAACCGATGCAGCCGGCCACTTTATAACTTTTTGCAACTCTTTCCCAAAAAGTACATATTTTAAAAAATCACTATAGGAAACGTGTGTTTTTGCTTCCCTAAAAAATCCATTTAGATTAGACTTCTACGTGGTCAGAGGAATTTACACAGCAAATTTCACGATTCTATCTGTAATACTTTATTTGGTACCATTTTTATTACGTTTGGTCCCGCCCACCCCTTAAATGTACAAATTTCGAACAAATCCATTTATTTTGCGCGCCTACGTGGTCGGAGGAATGTACACGCCGAATTTCACGATTCTACCTACAATACTTTAGTTGTTACAATTTTTATCCCGTTTTGTCCCGGTCAACTCTTATAAGTACAAATTTGGAAAAATCCATTTAGATTTGCGCTTATACGTTGCGCACCAAATTTCACGACTATAGCTACAATATTTAAATTGGTACAATTTTTATCTCGCGCGCCCCCCAAAAAGGACAAATTTCACGATTCTAGCTGTAATACTTTAGTTCGTACCATTTTTATCCCTTTTTGTCCCGCTTGTCCCTTACATGTACAAATTTCGAAAAATCCATTTATATTGCAAGTCTACATTGTCAGAGAAATGTTAATACCGATTTTCACGAATATAGCTGCATTGCTTAAATTGATATCATTTTTATCCCTTTTTGTCTCTTTCCCCCTTAAAAGTACAAATTTCGAAAAATCCTTATTCGCAGCTGGTCAGTGCAAGGAACACACCGTCAGTCACGTCAGTAACGATACTATTTTATATTTATTTTAGTTTTTTCGTTTGTATTTTTTGGTCTGTAATCAATATTTGATTTGAACTGGAATATTGTCCTGGCTCAAGACCATTTTGCTTCTATATTTAATAGAATGCAAATTTATATACAAATGGCATGGTGACATTTATTACTTGGCTGCAGACTACCACGATCATGATTTCGACCATGTCAAAAGTCTTTTCAAGTGGCTTCGCAGCGACTTTTCAACATCAAACCCGGCCTCTATAAGGAGATGATTCTCACAAACGAACGAGAAGCACAACTCACACAACGCCGAATTTGCGTTTAAAAAATCGCACCAAGTAATAAAGTACACATGCCATCTTACAAGCATCTCATTGAGTTGCATATGTAAGTATGTGTATATGCAGGTGTAGTTACCCAGCAATACTTCTGCCGTGCCAACGCTCTTTTGTTTTAGTTTTTTCGTTTGATTTTTTTGATTACTTTATTACTTGGTGCGTTTTTTTAACGCAAATTGGGCAAGGTAGTCGGTGGTAGTCTGCAGCCAAGTAATAAATGTCACCATGCCATTTGTAAATAAATTTGCATTCTATTAAATATAGATGCAAAATGGTCTCGAGCCAGGACAATATCCCAGTTCAAATCATTTTATATTTATTTTATATTTAGATAATATATAAATAAATAAATAAATAATTTGGAATGAGTCGTACGAACTATATTAAGAAGGTTTTTATTATATATTGAATGCTTCATTAGAGACATTTGAGTATTGTGTATTTTTTTTTTTCATAAAATTATTACTTTTGAGATACATAATTAAAAGTCGAATTTTGAGATATCGCACAAAAAACGACGACTTCTTTTCAAAACCCGTTTGAAGTTTCCTTGTCCATACTGTTTCTACTTCCACTAGATGATGATGTAAGATTCGTAGAAAAATGTTTTCTCGATTTTGGCCGCAGCCGTGACATTGTGCGCTGTTTATTTGTTTGGGTTAGTATTAATTATACAAAAGATGGAGTTTCGCTTTTATTTCGTTGATCTTTATGTTGTCATTAAGTTGTTAAGAATCTAGTGTTTTTTATTTTTTTTTAAATTGAACCGAATTCACGATTCTAAAGTGTTTTTTTTTTTTGTTTTATTCGTTTATCGACCTTCTGATCTATTTTAAGAATTTAATTAAAATCTTCTTTTTCTATTTTCCGAACAAGTAAGAATGACCTACTGATCACATTAATACGCTGAGAATTTTTTTCACTGAACCAACACTCAGGGGATGTCCCCTATAGATGCAGTGCATTACGTTGAGGTTAAAGGAAGATAAGGAGTTGGAAGGACGCAAGAGGAAGAAGTATTTGTTGACGTCTGTTTTGAATCTCTGAATGTCATAATTGGCGGGAAAGATATTTGACCGAAGTCGAAAAAATATCTGAGACATGGAACTAGATACGTTTTCGATCACGGGGAGTGGTTGATTGTTTTCCGGCAAGGATGAATTCCTTGCAAACATTTTAGCCAATAGGTTAGCTTTGGCAAACGGGTTAGTGAATAAATGACCATCTTTAACAAGAGTTGGGATAGATGATGAGTTATCCTATCCCATGGATAACTACTCATCCTTTACTCTTCTTACAAATGACCAAAAGCTCTTACTTCTCCATGGGAGAAGAAATAACTTTGGTACGAAGACGTTGTTCGTATAGAAGCTACTTATACGTGTACCCTGGCAAATATGGTTCTTGTCTGCTTGAGCAGCAGATCAGTGCTGACATATTTATTCAAACGCTTCCTCTGTGGATCTGACGCAGTCTTGGATGTCTGGTTAAACCAACTTTTATTAGATGGTTTATCCGAAATAACTTTGGTTAGAAAAAATGACTTCATTCCAATCAAGATAATATTTCCGATCATTTCAGCCGCATCATCTATATCGCAAAAGCAAAGCTTCGAATTGAAATGCTGGAGAAAGTTGTTAAGCTCGGCCCAACGTGCCTTTTTGTTAGCTTTGGGACTGCGGTCGAAGCGACGCGAAGAGCGGACTACGAAAAGGATGCCGAAACAATACAATGATCAGAATTACCAAGAGGCGCTAGAACATCAATTTCATACTTTTCAGGGTGTGAAGTTAAGAAAAGATCAAGATTATTTAGATGTTGACCTTGGACACACGGAATGCGAGTCGGTTCATTCACTACTTGCGTCAAATCATTATGCGCGGCAAAAAGCTCGGCGTATTAGCACTCCGGAGTTGAGTGACTCGAATAGGCAAGGGCATGAGGAATTATAAACATTGGAATCACCAGCAACCTCAATTTCACTGTTAGGACAATCCTCTAAAAATTTAGTGATTGAATCGGAAAGGGCGTCGAAGCCATTTTGGGGTGCTTACCTTTCCGCGAAAGGTCTCGGAAATGCAGTACGTGAGTTCCAATCTTGAATTTAACCCAAAGGGAATTAAACTCTGGATTTTGTGAGCTCAAGTGTTTCTAGCTCTGACGTTTTGTACGTAGACCACAAGATCTCTGTGGGGATTAAAAAGCGACAGGGTGTGATATTCAGACATGGATCAGAACCCTCACGCACCTGAATCTCACAAAGAGCAGGTACATCTGGACGATGGAAATGAATGTGGGAAGCTACAGAGAAAAAATTAGCCCTGTGTTTTTTTAAGTTTCATAGGGCCTCAAAGGAATAAATTCTTACCTTTGACTTCGTGGCCAAAGTCTCCAATATAAACTCAAGTTCTCTCATTTAATGAAGTCTCTTCAAGTTTAAATAAAAATATATATTTTATCCGTTCATTCTTAAACTAATCCTCCTTAATCTACTACAAGTCTATATTCGCTATATTTAACTTATTTCAAATTACTAACTATGACCACAACGAACGTATCATATCCGCTGCCTTTTCGCCTATCATAAATGAGGCCGCATTCGTGTGGCTGGTCGGCGGAAATGGTATAATGCTCGTGTCGGCCACACGCAATCGGCCAATGTCATGCACTTGTAGTTGAGCATTGACCACCGTTGTGCGGTCCTCAGCGGGTCCCATGCGACAAGTGGCCACTTGGTGATGCAACGTGTACGACAAGACACGTATGGAACAGCGCCAATAGTCATCGCTGGCGAATATATGTGACTCACAACCCGGCACGGGTAGGGCATGCAGACGTGCTCCCAATCTCTGCATGGCTGGCATTTCCACAATACGTATGACTTCGGGATTGCGAAAAGTCTTTGGATCAATGCGTGGCCATTCCAGGGGATTACGAGTGTGTAGCCACATACTACCCACAGATTTGGGATGGAACTGCATGACCAGAAAGCTCGACATCGTACAATGGCTTGTATACCTGGGTATAAATGTCCCTCATCGGAGGCTAAACTGCCGCTTACCATAACTAATTCCACATCGGGCATATCGGCCGCTTCATGGGACTGGGGGATCTTGACAAACGTCAATGCCTCTACGCCGCCTATAGATGAGGTCACCGTTGTAGGATCACCGCTGAGAAACTTGTTAAAGGTGACGAGACTACTTTGCGAGATAAAGAAGGTATCTCCTGTGGTGTTGGTCGTAAATGTAGGACCAAAGTCGCACATGTGATCATAGAGCCGCTTGCCAACGGGTAATTCTTTAATTATGGGCACTCCGATGGCCTCTAGATTATCACGCGGTCCTATGTCTGATAGCATAAGGAGTTGCGGTGAATTAAAGACTCCGGCCGAAAGAATGACCTCCTTGCGGGTCTTCTGGGTATACAGCGTATTACGATGTATCAGCCTTACGCCATACGCTTGTCTCGTAACTGGATCAATTAAAACCTTGGTAACCCTGGCCATTGTTACAATGTGTAAATTTTTCCGTTGATTTCTAATGGGCTCTATGTAGGCACGGAAAGCACTATGCCTCTTGCCATTCAAGAGATTGGCCTGCACAAATGACACTCCCAGCTGAGATTCGCCGTTGTAGTCGTTCTGGGCATAGCCAGCCTCTTGAGCAGCCTTAACGTAGGCTTTTGCGGCATCGGTGCGGTAGCGGACATCCTCCACACTCAAAGGACCCGAATGATTGTGATACGGCGACTGCTGCAAACCCTTGAGGTGGGCATTTTCCGACTTTAGAAAATATGGCAAGACTTCATCGTACGACCAGCCCTCGTTGCCGAACGCTGACCATCGGTCAAAGTCACGTCTGTTGCCACGATTGTAGATCATAAAGTTAATGGAGCTGGAGCCACCGAGCACCTTGCCACGTGGCAGGGCACATTCGTTGTTGTACATGCCTAGGCAGGAATCCTTCTGAGGCACCGTCTTGTAGCCCCAATTCGAGTGAGTTCCCTGGAGAGCCGGCGTCACGAGGGGAGCTATATGTGCAACATTTTCAACACCACCGGCTTCGATCAGATACACCTGCCACTGGGGATTCTCGGACAAACGGTTGGCCAAAACGCAACCAGCTGGCCCCGAGCCAACTATTATGAAATCGTATTCGGCATTTTGGCGTGGAGCTGTTGGGAAGGGGAACAGAACGTAAAGAGAGAAGGAATTAAAATTATTATGGGGAAGGGGTGTCTGAAGTTGTCCCAGACAGTAGGACAAATAAAGGATGAACATCGAAATTTATAGGACGGATGTAGAGTATATTTTGTTACTCCATATTTAAAATGTTCCTCGGAGACGCTATTAGGAATATATTCTAGGTCATGGCTTTCTTATAAATTTGCTGTTGAAAGCTTCACTAGAAAGATAGCTTTTTTTCCAAATTTTCTTTTTTGGATTAGTAGTAGTTTTGGGATACTGCTCTATGGCACTACCTGACGCTGTCATGAGAGCGGCCAGGTAAACCAAAAGACATGAAAAAAAAGCTTACTTCACATTCTATAGGATAAGTGTGCCACAATATTTGTTTGTGTTCATCTCTAAAAGAACAGGTACATTTTATAGTATCCCAGCAAAAAATTGGAAGTACTTCCGTAGGAAGCACATTTCAATCGTATCTCAAAATCCAAATGCAAAATTTTCCCGCTTTTGAGGAAGTTCTTTTAAACAAGTTCCAAAAAGTTGATAATATGTTAATATTCCGCAACAACTGACTGACAACGACTTTTTAGTATGGGCTCAGTAAGGAAAGGTGCCCGCTTGCACCCAGAAGGTCTCGGGTTCGAACCGTGGCTCGGGAAAAAACTTTTTTACATTTTGTATTACTTTTATAAATAAACAATGTTTAATTTTGTATAATTTTAATTATTTACAAATTTTTGCTTAACAAAATACAAATTTATATTCTTAATTATTAATACTATATAATATCAGTAAAACAAGTAAGAAATCGTCAGAAATCGGCTAAACCGAGTTATATATATTCCCTCACTCTCAGAGAACATATCACTGGAAATTAATTAGAGCCGGATGGTTTGTGTGGCTTTGGTACCTTCCAAAGATTCTTAGCATATGGTCCTAGCTTCCACATTTATAAAATAATTATAAAATCATGATCAAATATCAAGACAATTGTGTGGGAGGTGCAAGATAGGGCGTGGCTAAAACGTAAATATATTTTTGGTTTAAAGTGTCATTTGCATAAACATTTTCAAATATCAAGCTTTATATGAATTTGACTGCCCGTGTGAATGTTACGCCGGTTTTATGTTAAACAATGCTTATGCCATTTTGTGTGGGAGGTACCAGAAGGAGTGTGGCAATATCGCTCACATTCTACATGAATGCAACATCTATAAAAGCATTGCCAAATATCAAATTTCATAGTATTCCGATCATCCGTACAGAAGTTATAACAGCTTTAATTTTACTTAGTTTAGGGTGATTTGTGTGGGAGGTACTGGAAGGGGCGTGGCAAAACTCGCCATATTTAGTGCACTTAAAGTACTTATACACAGTAAAAAGTTTTGGCTTAATTTTAATGCCGAGCCGGTGTTTATATATAACAAATCCAAAAAAGTATTAAATCTATTCCATTATGGAATACTTTTAAGGAGATTGAATGAGAGAGAGAGAGTAGTTTCTTATTTTTTTATAGCATTAAAATAACACCAATATGTATTACGGCTTAAACCTTTTTGGTGTTAAAATAAAACCAAAATATTTATATTTAATACCTAACTAGGAATTAATTTAATGCCCTGTGGAATAAGTTATACACCGAACTAAGTGTTATTTTTATTCTTAATAAGAATTTGATTAATACTATTCGGAATGTTTTATATTCTCGAATTGGTGTTATTTCAATACCCAACCAAATGAATTGTATGCTAAAAGGGTGTTGCTTTTAATATAGGCAGGTGTAAAACTAACACCATTTCTATAAAATTTAATAAATAAAACAAATTTAATGGTTAGTTTTTAATATATATTTCATTTATTTCATAATAACATAAATAACATAAACGTTTGTTTTTTATCCAGATATATCAAATAAATAGGAGCAAAAAAAAATTGTATGGGAGGTACCATATTCCGTGACCCTAGGGGCCTGAGATGTTGACAGTTAATTTTTATTTTCGCCAATAGTCTGCCTGCAAAATTTCAGCTCGATTGGATCACGGAAAAGATGTTAAAAATCAATCCAAAGTTTTGCCCGCCAGCCAGCCGGCCAGCGGGCCAGGCGCAGACAAGTCAAGTTAATATAAAGAATTTAAAAATTGAAAGCAACAATCGAACTTTATAAATAAAGAAAAATACTTACAATGCCACCACAATTGCTGTTTTCAACTTTATAAGCCGGGAACAGATGTATTATTGCTTCTGCTAATGCAATCTTGTCCTCGCGATTCGGATAATTGCTACTTCGTTGGCGCAAAAAATTTATGGATTCACGTACCACACAACGTCGAGAGCTATCGCTTAATGTTCCCTTTGTTGAATATTCATCAAATATTGCAGAAAAATCTCCATTTTTTAAATAACATTCTAATTCCTGCAATATTTGTTATACATATCACAAAAAAGGAAAGGAATCAAACAGATTTCTACTTACCTTCTTAATATATATTCTGCTGATTGTTGAAGTTGTTTCTTCAAAGCAAAACTCTACAAAAAAAACAACTACAGGAACTGTACTGCGATATTATTCCTGCCAGCTCCTCAAAATCAATGTCGGCACCGTCGCGATCTTTTAACACAAGTTCTCTGCCTTCTACATTAAGATACAGCTTGTTTATAACTAACATTGAAAAACTTTAATTAACAAAGTATTTAATTGGTAAACGCTTGTAGGCAATACTCACTTGAAAGTAGTATTCCTTTCGGAGTGAGAACTTCACTTTCTGGATCAGAAATCTTAATTATGTAAAATTTTCCACCACTTTTAACTTTGACGAACATTATAATGCTTTTTTTCTTACTTTGTTTGTATGACTAATCTTTTTCTTGTTATATTTGTAAACCAAAACAAGTAAACTCATGAGAGAGACACAACTTAACAGCTGTTTTTAATACCTTACAAGGTGTTGTTTTTGAGAGAAATTTAATACTTTTTTGGTGTTAAAATTAAACTTAAAGTAATAAACTAAAGAGAAACAAATTTCTAATGCCCTTTTTGGTGTTATATTTAAACTTAAAGTAATAAACTAAAGAGAAACAAATTTCGAATGCCTTTTTAGTGTTATATTTAAACCAAATGGAATTGTTTTTTCTTTTATAGAAATATTTAAATCAAATTTTGGTGTTATTTTTATACCCAGTAAGCATTAAAAAACTCTCAAATTTCTCATGGTGTTAAAACAATTCCCCGAAGTATTTAAATTTGTACCATATGGTTTAAAATATAAACTATTTTGGAATTAATTTTAAATTTAATTCCAAAGAAGTTTAAATTTAACTCCGCTAAGTTTAAAAATTAAACCAAAACTTTTTACTGTGTAGAAACTTTATCATATACCAAAATATAGGTGCTTCCGAATATCGCTGTGGTAGTTATTGAGGTTTTAATTTAACATTGGAATATTGTCCATTTTGCCCATCTTCGAACTTAAACTAAGTTTGGGGAAAATATTATCATGTGCAAAGTCTAAATTTATTCCTTAACTCTCTTCGAGAGTTATCGTGTACACCAGCTAGCCAGACAGACGGACGGACATGGCTCAAACTTCATAAAAAGTCATGAAACGGATTTGGTCCAAAGATACTTGGGGTCTTAAGTTACTCCTTCTATGCGTTACACTACAAATGGAATCAAGTGAAAAAATGATTCCTTTGCAACACTTTAAAATTACTTTTAATTGATTTGAACTGGGATATTGTCCTGGCTCAAGACCATTTTGCATCTGTATTTAATAGAATGCAAATTTATTTACAAATGGCATGGTGACATTTATTACTTGGCTGCAGACTACCACTATCATGATTTCGACCATGTCAAAAGTCTTTTCAACTGGCTTCGCAGCGACTTTTCAACATCAAACCAAGGAGATGATTCTCACAAACGAACGAGAAGCACAACTCACTTACCGAATTTGCGTTTAAAAAATCGCACCAAGTAATAAAGCACACATGCCATCTTACAAGCATCTCATTGAGTTGCATATGTAAGTATGTGTATATGCAGGTATAGTTACCCAGCAATACTTCTGCCTTGCCAACGCTCATTGGTTTTAGTTTTTTCGTTTGCATTTTTTTGGTCTGTAATCAATATTTGATTTGAACTGGGATATTGTCCTGGCTCACTATTACTTTTAATTCTTTCAAAATAAAGGACATCCCTTGTATGACAACTCCATGTTAAATTCATTGATGAATATCCCAATTTTCACTACTTCCATCATCACAAGATGAACATCTTTTTCACTTCGTTGGTTGCTCTCTTTTTGCTGGGTATTTTACTATGGGAATAGTTCTCTTCAGGGCATATCTGGCAAGAGGAATTCCAGTTCTGAAACTTTTTTCCCAAAAAATAACTTTATTTGGAATCACTTCGGATATCTCTCCTACGACCAATTCAATTTCTCTGCAGGAAAGATTTACTTCGATCATATTTTTAAAAGAAAAAATCACTTTAGACCACTTTTCTTTCGGCAAATATGAGCAGATCGTACTCTGATTTAATTCTCACTCTCACACTTTGTTATGTTTTCTTCGTAAGTTTTTTTTTTTCGATGGCTCATTATTTTGCGAGTTAACGATACTTTAACACTGATTAAAATGCTACTCATTTATTGCAGGCTCACTTAGCTCCTCCATCTTACCATCATTGTAGAGACTCTGGTTAACGATGTTGCCCAGTCCTACACTCAGCATTTGTGCCCATTGCTGACTGTTAGCCATGGCAATTTGAAACACTGCCAGGGCAAATATAATGCCATACATGTTAATCGACCACTTCGATAACATGGCTAATCTGGCTGGAAGTTCTTGTCGATTTCAATTCAACTCAAGTTGCTCACCCGCTTCTACGGCTTTGCGTCCGTTTCGTTAATGTTTTGAATTACAAATGCCCGTTGGCTAGGTTCTGGTCTAGACATCTCACTCTCGTTTTGGCATATTGTCACGCTGTATAGACAGGTTTGCTTCTTCTTCTTCCATCAGCATCAATCGATCCATTAGACCGGAAGTTGTCGTTAATTATGTATGCATGTCCGTCCGTCCGTCCGTCTCTTGCTGATACTGTGGTAACACTAGGTATCATCTTCCTTTATCCACGTGTGGTTTGATAACAATTCTTAGTGAGTTTTAATTATTTTTTTTTTCTATTTTTGAATGTGGTTCGTGGCTTATATTATACTATAGAGTTATATTAGTACTCTATAGTGGTTCATGAGGCCGCGTTTAGCTTAAATGTCTAGAAATGTCACTATAATGCGAGAGGGTCTTCCAGCGGACGAACGGTCAGAAAGAAAGACGAACATGACTAGAGATCATCTTACAATATTAATGTTATCCAGGTGGAGAGCATATAAAAGTGATGTTTTATTGAATTTACTATCTACTTTAACATGATCATCGAATAATCTAACCATAATCAGCAGGATCTGTTCGAAAAAGCAAACCCCCGTCCCAATAAATGGTTTTGCATAAACTTTATGGTTAGATTGATAAAACTTTGTCACAAAGTATTCTTCTGTGTCTAGGTCAAGAACCTCATTGAACGTTAACTGCATAATTAAGTTTAAATTTACACATACAGAGCCAGACAGACAAATGCCGCGAACTGTCGATATGAATAATCATTATAATGCTAATTGACTGATTTTTTTCATTTAATTTATGGTGTGAATATTTTGGCAGTTTGACTTGAGAGCTGAAATGATTGATTGCTTGTTCTTTTGCTGGATGTGCAGATGAATGAATTGTCGTGTTAAGAATTTCTTAAGAACACCACAGGGGCTTTGCGAAAGAAATTTCTCCACTAACAAAAGAAACAAGTGATGATTATCTTGAGTCTCTTCAAGCCCCAAGGAATCGGTATGATTGGTATATGGTATATTTGTGAGTAAAGAACTTATGTGTTGCCAGGTAGTAGGGTAATATTAGTGATAGTGAGCTAATCGAGGAGCCGAAAGATATAACAGGAATTTACGCACGATCAAGATAGCCAATCAGAATTATGGTGTTGAAATTGGATCAGGATCAGGAGTAATGATAATGTTTGAACTTTAAATTGCAACTATGGAAGAAACTGAAGCTGGAACCATATGTAGAATTTAATGGACATCAGAATATAAAACAGGAACTTTAAATTGAAAAAAAAATGCAGGATCTAGTTGATGGAGTTATAAAAGAAAAATGACATCACAAAATTAATAGAAAATCAGGAATAAAGGAAACTATGGGCCATCGCAATGATCTAAATGTCCCATGCACAGGTATGGTACAGTGGAATCCCTATCCCTATTAATATAGGGTCTGCCATCTAACTTTTTTTCAACTATTCAACCGTTGGACTATTATTTGTGGGTGCCCTCAGCAGCTATTTGAATGAAATTATTTTCCATTATTAACCGGAAGGATTGTACTTTCAAATAAGAAAAGAAATTTGAGAAAATATTCAGTAGTTTTTTATAGCATTTTCAAAAAAGAAAAGTTATTTGTTGAAATATGTGGTTTCTAGTGCGGAAAAAGTAAATCATGGGAGACATTGGTATGGGAGCTATATAAAGGGTCCGACATCTAACGTTTTTTTTCCAACTATTCAACCGTTGGACTATTATTTGCGGGTGCCCGAGGCAGCCATTTGAATGAAATTATTTTCCATTATTAACTGGAAGGATTGTACTTTCAAATAAAAAGAAATTTGAGAAAATATTCAGTAGCATTTTCAAAAAAAAAAATATTTGGCGGACCCTATATTATAAAAGTAAGTCTGTCTGTTTGTTGTACAGATATGCAGGATGCAGGCCTGCAAGGAATTGTGGGCTGAGTGGGCGTGGCAATAGTTTTTTTTTAGCTAGAAGGCTAAAATTGGTATATATATATTAGTGACCTCGAGAAAAATTAATTTAATGACGAAATTTGGATTTTCGTTTTGTGGGCGGAGTGGGCATGGCAATAGTTTTTTGAGCTAGAAGGCTGAAAATTGGGACGTATATATTACTGATCATGAGAAAGATGATTTTGGTGTGGAATATTTTGGATTTTCGTGGGAAAAATGTTTTTAAGAGCTAGAAGGCTGAAAATTGGTATGTATATATTACTGACCTCGAGAAAAATTAATTTGGATCTTCGTTTTGTGGGCAGAGTGGGCGTGGCAATAGTTTTTTTTGAGCTAGAAGGCTGAAAATTGGGACGTATATATTACTGATCATGAGAAATATGAATTTCGTACTGTATTTTGGATTTTCGTTTTGTGGGCGGAGTGGTCGAGGCAAACGTGGTTTTAAAGCTAGAAAGGTCAAAATTGGTACGTATGTATATTACGATGGGTCACGAAAATAAATTGCAGCGGTCACACCCCAGAATGAAGATTGGATTGTTTAATGATGATCTATAAAATATTTCGTCACTGTGTCAAGCCATCTGTGAGCTAAACGCTCCTGAAAACACCTCTAAAAATCATGTTTTCCCGTGTAATTTCTTTTATGTTGCATTTTTGCCCAACATTTTTTTTAAATTAATAGACCCTTGGAAGCACTTTAAATTAAAATTGTTATTCTTGTCGTAGAATAACTCATGGCTAGAATTATTGGGCGGGTTTTCAAGGTGGTAGCGAAAAACTCATATTTCTTGGAAACATTTTGTAAGAGGTGTAAAATTTTCCGTTTTATTTGGTGGTAGTATTTTATAAAAAATAAATAGCAGAAATCAATACCTTTCGAATGATGCCCAAATGATGAATAATGACGTCACTGACTACGTTTTTGTGAAGTAATTTAATACAGGTGCTGGTTTTCACAGCCAAAATGTTCAAACACTTTTTCAAAAATGAGCGATGTTCATCATTTAGGCATCATTCGAAAGGTATTGACTGCAGCTATTTATTTTTTTATAAAATACTACCACCAAATACGAAAAAGTTTTCAGTAGTCACTGTGAAAATCCACAAAAAATTTCTATAATCGTCCAATAATTCGACCAATAAGTTACTGTAAGACAAAAAGCTAAAAAAATTAGGAAAAATGTAGCACAAAAAAATTACACGGGAAAAACATGATTTTTAGGGTTATTCTCAGGAGCGTTTAGATCACAGATGGCTTGATATATTTTGCAAATCATCATTAAACAATCCAAACCTTATTTTCGTGGTGTGACTGGAACTTGTTTTACCATTTGTATGGACGGTGACCCAGCCTAATGTATATATTATAGACCACGGGAAAGATAAATATGATTCGTTTTGTGGGCGGTGGGGCGTGGCAAAACTGTTTTTAGTGCTAGAAGGCTGAAAATTGGTACGTATATATATATTAGAGCGGCTTCATTTGTGAGGAAGGAAAAAATGTTGTTGATGTTCCCGACTAAAATGAAAGATTGGCTTGTTTTATGTGTTATCGCAAAATATTTCGCGTTTATCATTGTCCATTAGGGCGTACCTCAAAAAAAAAAGTTCGCCGTACACCTTCGAATATGAAGTATTATTGAAAGGTAGTTTCAAAAAATTTTTTTTTTATTTTTTTATGCCGAACGTAGGGGTCGCGCTTTTACATTTTTCTATATAACTTCTGCATTTATAAACGGATTTTAAAGTGTGATACATCGATGTTTTTGTCTCGACGAGGCCGATTTTTTTGTCTTTGAAGTCATTGAGCTCAAGCACCCCTTCTGGTACTTACCCATCATATCTTCTGGTACCATCCCATCATATCCCTATTGTACCACTCTAATATCAGAAAATTAAAGCTCGCATAAAATCATGAAACTCTTCCTAAGGAAGTACGTCGATTTTCAAAAAAATCGGCCTCGTCGAGACAAAAACATCGATGTATCACACTTTAAAATCCGTTTATAAATGCAGAAGTTTTATAGAAAAATGTAAAAGCGCGTCCCCTACGTTCGGCATAAAAAAATAAAAAACCTTTTTTTGAAACTACCTTTCAATAATACTTCTTATTCGAAGGTGTACGGCTAACTTTTTTTTTACTTGTAACCTGGTACGCTCTATTGTCCATTCGTGAACTGGACGCGTTCAAAATAACCTCAATAAATCAGGTTTTTCTTGAATAAAATTCACGACGAGAATGGTATTGAGAAAAAACCGCTAGAAATTAAAATCCGACCCGAGCCTCATCAAACCATATTAAAAACTTGCAATATGACCCAATATAAAGGCCAGATTTATAATATTTAAGTGCAACTTTTGATGCATTTTTATAGAAACCGCAATAACCTCCACATTTTAAGTTCGATTTATGTTTTTAGGGGCTCGTTGGCGAGGTATTGATGACCAATTGCAATTTTTAGAATTTGCTAACCCATTAAGGGCCGCAATTTTTTTTCTTACTGTTAATACTCAGTGGGTTAAATGTGAAGTAAAAACTGAAATATGGGCTTATTTGCATCGTATACACATTCTAGTCTTATATAAAGCTAATTTTTGGAAAGAAATTCAACCATTTCAAATTTTCTCCATTAAAAAATAAAACATGAATAATCTACATAAACTTTATAAAGGGGAAAAATTGAAATGGTTGTTAATGCTAAATTAACATAGATAGACGCATGAGATTAAAAGTAAATTTAGCAGATTTTCTTCTCTTTCATTTGATACCCATGTCGCCATTGTATGATACGCAAAAGTACGAAACTAAATTATTGAAACATTTACATCCTTTGGAAATTAAAAGTCCTGTAAAAAAGACAAACGACCACGAAATAAAAGCTGAGTATGAGTTTTCCTATTAGTGACCTATAGTTTCACTTCTATATAATCTCATTCTTGGGAGGGAAATTATGTCGCACGGTTTTATTGTAATATCTTATGTGAAGTTTTTCTCCCAATTTATGCATTGAAAGACCAAAATTTCAGATGTTAATTTTCAAAATTTAACTTTTTGTAAGACTAGAATGTGTTTACGATGCAAATAACCCCATATTTCAGTTTTTACATTACATTTAACCCACTGAGAACCAATAGTAGGAAAAAAATTGTCGGCCCTTAATGGGTTAGGAAGTTATAAAAATTGGAATTGGTCACCAATACCTCTTCAACGATCCAACAAAAACACAAATCGAACTAAAAATATGGAAGTTATTGTTATAAAAAATGCAACAAAAATTGCACAAAAATGTTAAAATTCTACCCTCTATTCTTGATTAAAATGCGGATTTTGGATATGGTTTGATGAGGGTCCGACCATATTTTTTCTAAATACAATTCTCACCGTGATTTTTTTTAGAAAAACCTGATTTATAGAGGTTATTTTGACCGTGTCCAGCTTACGAATGCATAAACAAACAAACGCGAAATATTTTGGGAGAACACATAAAACAAACTTATCTTTCATTTTAGTCGGGAACATCCACTATTTTTATTTTGAAGCCACTCTAATATATATATATATTACTGATTACGATAAAAATCAATATGAAACCTGATTTTAATTTTACCATTAGTTTTTCTTTTTGCCTGTCTAAGCTGGCTGGCTTCAGCTAGTATTTTCATTCAAGCTGTGGCAAAAATTATGTTTGGTCTTATTTTTGTCAAATTAGATCAAAAACAAGATTTTGTTTATATCCGCCCACAATCACGCCTACCACCCATGTAACATAAAATGAAAACAGCCTCATAAATTTCTTATTTGAATATAAAGGGTGATTTTTTAAAAAGTCTTTCAAAAAACACATAAAATTCAGAAAAATACATTGAATCCTTATTTGAATCGATCTAATTTAATGTTTGAAGATTATTTCATGCAAATGTTAACCTTGACTGCGCCTCAAATGGTCCATCCGCTTAGTCCAATTTTGGCATTTCCACGTTTTTGAGTAACAGAGGCCCAATTGCTGCGAACGGCGACGAATCGATAATTGATGGTCATCATTAACACTGGCCGATACAGCTGCGATATTTTCTTCAGTTCGCACTCTACGTAAGCGTGTTGGTGGTTTAATGTCCAACAATGTAAATTTGGTGCGAAATTTAGTTACAATAACCCGAATAGCCGCTCCAGTGGGTCGATTAAACTGACCATAAAATGGAAGCGCGCGATGAACTTTCTTAACAGAGCACGCATTTTGATAATAAAATTCAATAATTTGCAAGCGTTGTTGGTTTGTAAGACGATACATGGTTAAATTATAGACCAAACTGAAGATGTTTGACACGAAACGTGCGTCAGCTGTTTAAACCAGTGTTACCAAAAAGATAATAGCAAAAACATCACCCTTTATATGTTAATATAAATTTTTACCAGTGATTTCATTTGTTTTCACAATTAAATGAAAATTGTCAGCGCCACGGCCAAAATTTTTGTTTTTTTATGATTTTCGAATGTTTTGATAAAAATTATTTTATTTAATAACAAACAACATAAGATTACATACGCTCGCATGCCATAAAACCTTACATCCCTAAGGTCTTCAATTGCCGACCTCTAAAGCGAATAAGGCGAAATCTTCGTGCAAAATTCGCAACAGACTGGAGCGTGAAATTTTGAGATCGATGTTCCAGGACTGAGTCGCACACTCTCGACTACAGCAGCCCTATTATCATAACGGCGTATCATACGCCCTGGGAACCTTGACTGCTGTCTACTAGTCTAATACCAGTGGATGCCTCGTTTCGTCCAAAAGTTATTTTCATTAGCATTGACTTTGGAACTAAGTTTGCATTATACCTGAAAGTTGTTCAAGTGTAAAAGGGTCAAACCTAAATCCGAGCGGTCTACCACTGCGTAGAATTTTGATTACATCTATTCTTATGGTAGTTATACGCATGCGGATTTCGGTAGCTACAAGGTAATACATATATTCAAAATGGTCCGTAACGGATTTAGGTTGAATCCCCTAAAGCGATTGATTTCGTTTCACACAAATATGATACTGATAGATACTACTAGATGACGCAGCCTGTATAGTGCCTAAATCAAAGCGTTGACTCATATAATGATAACTCTTCAAATTAAAAAAAAAAATATCTTTTATTTGTCCAACTTAAATTAGCTTAAATTTATACTCATTAACCCCATTTTCACAACGTCTGCTGAGAGATAACAAACAGATGTCAGATTGCGAACTAACCGCCGGTTAGGTCTAACTTCTGGTTAACTGGACATATTGAAAATGCGACTTAAGGTCCTACAAGTCTATATTCCTTATGTGTAACTTAAAAAATACTGCCTATGACCACAACGAACGTATCATATCCGCTGCCTTTTCGCCTATCATAAATGAGGCCGCATTCGTGTGACAGGTCGGCGGAAATGGTATAATGCTCGTATCGACCACCCGCAAACGGCCAATGTCATGCACTTGCAGTTGAGCATTGACCACCGTTGTGCGGTCCTCAGCGGGTCCCATGCGACAAGTGGCCACTTGGTGATGCAACGTGTACGACAAGACACGTATGGAACAGCGCCAATAGTCATCGCTGCCGAATGTATGTGACTCACAACCCGGCACGGGTAGGGCATGCAGACGTGCCCCCAATCTCTGCATGGCTGGCATTTCGGTGATACGTACGACTTCCTTAATGCCCTGCAGGATGTGTTCGATGTCTTCGGGATTGCGGAAAAACTTTGGATCAATGCGTGGCCATTCCAGGGGATTGCGAGTGTGTAGCCACATACGACCCACGGATTTCGGATGGAATTGCATGACCAAAAAGCTGAAGTGATCTTGCTGAGTATCGTTCAGGGGCTTGTATACTTTGGTATAAATTTCCTTGCGCAAATTGGCTCCCCGCAAAAGAGCAGTACCCTCGTCGGAGGCGAAACTGCCGCTTACCATAATGAATTCCACATCGGGCATATCGGCCGGTTCTTCAGACTGGGGGATCTTGGCAAAGGTTAAAGCCTCCACACCGCCTATAGAAGAGGCCACTGTCGTAGGATCACCATTGAGAAATCTGCTAAAGGTGGCGATACCGCTTTGCGAGACAAAGAAGGTATTTCCCGTGGTGTTGGTCGTAAATGTAGGACCAAAGTGGCACATGTGGTCATAGAGCAGCTTGCCAACGGGTAATTCTTTAATTATGGGCACTCCTATAGCCTCTAGATTGTCACGCGGTCCTATGCCAGATAGCATAAGGAGTTGTGGTGAATTAAAGGCTCCGGCGGACAGAATGACCTCTTTGCGGGCCTTAATGGTATACAGCGTATTACGATGTATCAACCTTACGCCATAGGCTTGTTTCGTATCTGGATCAATTAACACCTTGGTAACCCTGGTCATTGTGACAATGTGTAGATTTTTCCGTTGATTTCTGATGGGCTCTATGTAGGCACTGAAAGCACTATGCCTCCTGCCATTTCGGGTAGTGGCCTGGACAAAGGACACTCCCAGTTGAGATTCGCCATTGTAGTCGGTTTTGGTGTGGCCAGCCTCTTGGGCAGCCTTGACATAGGCCTTTACGGTATCGGTGCGGTAGCGGACATCCTCCACACTCAAAGGACCGGAATGATTGTGATACGGCGACTGCTGCAAACCCTTGAGGTGGGCATTTTCCGATTTTAGAAAATATGGCAAGACTTCATCGTACGACCAGCCCTCGTTGCCGAATGCTGACCATCGGTCAAAGTCACGTCTGTTGCCACGATTGTAGATCATAAAGTTAATGGAGCTGGTGCCACCGAGCACCTTGCCCCGCGGCAGGGCACATTCGTTGTTGTGCATACCCCGACAGGAATCCTTTTGAGGCACCGACTTGTAGCCCCAATTCGAGTGAGTCCCCTGTAGTGAGGGCGCCATGAGAGGAATTTTATGTATGAGATTTTCCACACCACCGGCTTCGATCAGATACACCTGCCACTGGGGATTCTCTGACAAACGGTTGGCCAAAACGCAACCGGCTGGCCCAGAGCCAACAATTATGAAATCGTATTCGGCATTTTGGCGTGGTGCTGTTGGAAAAGAGAAGGAGAACATAAACAGAGAACGAATTAGAAAATTGTTATTCATAAGGCGTTTGCGCAGCAACAGTGGGGCAAAATAATAATAATAATATATGTACCTTTCTATACCCTCCATCATATTCCGTTTGCATAAACCTATAAAATAGTCAGTGAGAAATTATATTGATGTAGGAATCTACCGTTTATATGGAATGACAATGCTCTTTATGCAAATATCTGTTCACGTTGCACAATGTGACGGCTGCGGCCAAAATCTAGATTTTTTTAAAAGAAAACTTCAAAAGGGAAGTAATTTTTGTGGGAACTGTGATGGTTCAAAGTTCGACTTTAAAAACAGATTTAAAACTAAATAATTCTAAAATTTTTGTGTTTTATTCACCTTTTTCAATTGATCAAGGCCTCGAGTTCAAAATACACAAAAAATGTCTACTAAATAATTCTAAATGGAATTCTCCATAAAAAAATCGGAAAAGAAACGACAGTATCATTCACGAAAAACTCAAGAATTATTTACAATAATCATTCAATTTAAATAATAATTTTCCAATTCGAAGCAAATCTGAATGTAAATAAACCAGTAGCATCGTTTGAGCAAATTTAAGGCTAAATATTAGAAGAAAAATATTATTCCAAAGATCTATTGATGCAATGGAACTGAAACTGCAATAAAATAACTCTCACTGCGAATATTTAAGTTATTATTTTTATATTTATTCTCTAAACTCTCTTTTTTTATAAATTAAACTTTCTCAAAAAAAAATATCTAAAAATTAAGCAGATTAGAAGTTATCTATATATAAAGGGTGATTTTTTAAGAGCTTGATAACTTTTTTTAAAAAAAAAAGCATAAAATTTGCAAAATCTCATCGCTTCTTTATTTGAAACGTTAGATTGGTCCATGACATTTACTTTTTGAAGATAATTTCATTTAAATGTTGACCGCGGCTGCGTCTTAGGTGGTCCATCCGCTTAGTCCAATTTTGGCATTTCCACGTTTTTGAGTAACAGAGACCCAATTGGTGCGAACGGCGACGAATCGAAAATTGGTGGTCATCATTAACACTGGCCGATACAGCTGCGATATTTTCTTCAGTTCGCACTCTACGTAAGCGTGTTGGTGGTTTAATGTCCAACAATGTAAATTTGGTGCGAAATTTAGTCACAATAGCCCGAATAGCCGCTTCAGTGGGTCGATTAAACTGACCATAAAATGGAAGCGCGCAATGAACTTTCTTAACAGAGCACGCATTTTGATAATAAAATTCAATAATTTGCAAGCGTTGTTCGTTTGTAAGACGATTCATGATGAAATGTCAAAGCATACTGAGCATCTTTCTCTTTGACACCATGTCTGAAATCCCACGTGATCTGTCAAATACTAATGCATGAAAATCCTAACCTCAAAAAAATCACTCTTTACAAAAGAGTTGCGTTACTGGCTGACTTATCATTGATCAGCGCTCAGACCAAACGGCTGAAGCCGCCAGGGTCATGAAATATGACGAAGACGCGAACTAAGGAGTGGGTTTTACAAAATCCGTACTTTTAGGGGGTGAAATGAGACAAAAAGGGATAAACATCGAACCTTCATCCTGACCACACGGCTGTAGCTAGAAACATGAAATTCCGTGTGTGCCTTGCACTTACCATGCAGACGAGCTACAAAAAGGTTTTTTTTTTTTCGAAATTTGCACTTTTAAGGGAGGAAAGCAACAAAAAGGGATAATAATGGTACCAATTTAAGTAATGCGGTTTTATATTCATGAAAATCGATATTTACATTTCTCTGGCAACATAAATGGATTTTTCGAAATTTTTTACTTTTAAGGGTTGAGCGGGATAAAAATGGTGCCAACTGAAGTATTACAGCTAGAATCGCATGTAAATTCCTCTCATCACATATAAGCTCAATATAAAAGCATTTTTGTACTTTTAAAGGCGAGCGACACAAAAAGGGATAAAAAATGGTACCAACTAAATTATTACAGCGAGAATCGTGAATATATATATATTATATGCAAATTCCTCAGACCACGTAGAAGCGCAGTAAAATTGGATTCGAAATTTGTATCTTTAAGGAGTGCACGGGACAAAAAGGGATAAAAATAGTACCAATTTAAGTATTGCAGCTAGAATCGTGAAATTCGGCGTGTACATTCCTTCGATCACGTAGATGCGCATCATAAAATAATTTTTTGGAATTTGTACTTTTAGGGAGTGAGCGGGAGTGAGCGCATCATAAATTGTTTTTTTTTTTTTTTAATTTATACTTTTAGGGAGTGAGCGGGACAAAAAGGGATAAAAATAGTACCAACTTAAGTATTGCAGCTATAGTCGCGATATTTGGTGGGAAAATTCCTCTGACAACGTAGAAGCCCAATATAAATGGATTTTTCGAAATTTGTACTTTTAAGGGATGAACGGGACAAAAAGCGGTAAAAATAGTGCCAACTGAAGAATTACAGCTAGAATCGTGAAATTCGGCGTGTACATTCCTCCGACCACGTAGACGGGCAACATAAATTATATTTTTGGAATTTGTACTTTAAAGGAGTGAGCACGACAAAAAGGGATAAAAATAGTACCAACTAAAGTATTACAGCTAGAATCGCGAAATTTGGTGTGTAAATTCCACTCATCACATAGAAAAGCAATATAATACAATTTTTTACTTTTAAGGGATGTGCGAGACAAAAAGGGATAAAAACCTCGTCCCTGTGGCCCGGACGCGACATTCGCACGCCTTAAACTACGCCAAAAACAAGAAAGAAACTGAAAAAGTCGATCAGCCTTTTTAGAGTTCTAAAGCGCTTAAAGAGTACTACATTTTAAAAATGTATCGTCAGGATTTAGTATAAAATTATAAACAATTTTACATTGAAACAGACGCTACAAAAAACAGAAGTACTTTTGAAGCTCTTATAGAAATATACAAAGTTCAGCGATCTTTTGAGAACTTTGATTTTCCATATATAGATGTAAATGAAGGTCAGAGGATATATTTTGTTCGTAGATTTATGAAATATGAGAATTATCTCTTAGATTTTTTAATCAGGTGCAGCAGAAATACGGACGCGACAAATATTTCCCCTCGTAGTAAAAAAGTAGTAATTTTCGTTATAACACTTCAACTTTTAATAAAAATAAAGAGAAGAACAAGTTAACTTCAAGTTTCATAATAAAAAACGTGGTCGAAATAAGGAAAACATAAAGTTAAAAGCTATTAGTATGGTATGATTTAATTTTTTTGGTAGTTTTTTTTTTTGGGAGATCCCCATATGTAAATTCCTCTGAACATGTAGAAGCGCAGTAAACTTATTTTTTTTTTTTTCGAAATTTGTACTGCGGGACAAACAGGGATAAAAATGGCGTAAAACCCTTAAATGGATATTTCAAAAGGATGCTGGACGAAGAGGCATATAGTACATGCTTTTATCTAGTATATGTTTTGGGAAAGAGGTGTAAAAAGTTACAAAGTGGCCGAGTGCATCTAGAAACATGTGATCGAGGATATAAAAGGCTGTGTGGTTGTAATTTTTTGTTCAAAACTAGGTAGAAAATGATAAAAATTATGCACATGAGTATCTAATTGGAGGTTTCTAAGATACACTTCATCAATATAATGCAATAAATACTATCCAAAACAAGTAAGGAAAGGCTAAAGTCGGGCGGGGCCGACTCTATGATACACTCCACTTTCAATACAAATACAATTTAATTCGGTGAAAAAGTGAAAATGGGAAGGATTTTTGTATCCTGTAAATGTATGTGTTTGACAAAAAATGTTAAATCGTAATGGACATTTGTATGAGGATATATTGAAACCTGGAACGAAATAGGTGAAATATAAAATGTATAGTTTGGCCAAAATCGGTTAAACATTTGGGAGCAACACTTGTATTTACGCTATACCTAAATCTGAACCTTAGGTTTTTTACTTGGATTATAAGATGTTGTGCCAAATTTAAAGAAAATCGGGTACAATATGTGGTTTCTAGAGCGGAAAATGTCAAATCGGGAGCGACATTTTTATGAGGGCTATATCTAAATCTGAACTGATCTTACCGAATTTCTTCATAGGTGTTTCTAGTTGGATTATACGATGTTGTGTCAAATTTAAAGAAAATTGGGTACAATATGTGGTTTCTAGAGCGGAAAATGTCAAATCGGGAGCGACATTTGCATGGGGCTATACCTAAATCTGAACCGATCTTATCCAATTTTTGCATAGGTGTTTCTAGTTGGATTATAAGATGTTGTGCCAATTTTAAAGCTAATCGGGTACAATATGTCGTTTCTACAATGGAAAATGTCAAATCGGAAGCGACATTTGTATGGGGCTATATCTAAATCTGAACCGATCTTACCTAATTTCTTCATATGTATTTCTAGTTGGATTATAAGATGTTGTGCCAAATTTAAAGAAAATCGAGTATAATATGGGGATTATAGAGCGGAAAATGTCAAATCGGGAGCGACATTTGTATACGGGCTATATCTAAATCTGAACCGATCTTATCAAATTTTTGCATAGGTGTTTCTACTTGGATTATAAGATGTTGTGCCAAATTTAAAGAAAATTGGGTACAATATGTGGTTTCTAGAGCGGAAATTCAAATCGGAAGCGACATTTGTATGGGGGCTATATCTAAATCTGAACCGATCTTACCTAATTTCTTCATATGTGTTTCTAGTTGGATTATAAGATGTTGTGCCAAATTTAAAGAAAATCGAGTACAATATGGGGTTTCTAGAGCGGAAAATGTCAAATAGGGAGCGACATTTGTATGGGGGCTATATCTAAATCTAAACCGATCTTACCCACTTTCAGCATAGCTGTTTCTATTTCGATTATATGATGTTGTGCCAAATTTAAAGAAAATCGGGTACAATATGTGGTTTCTAAAGCGGAAAAAGTGAAATCGGGAGCGACATTTGTATTGGGGCTATTTCTAAATCTGAACCGATCTTACCCAATTTTTGCATACGTGTTTCTAGTTCGATTATAAGATGTTCTGCAAAATTTAAAGAAAATCGGGTACAATATGTCGTTTCTAGAGCGGAAAATGTCAAATCGGGAGCGACATTTGTATGGGGGCTATATCTAAATCTGAACCGATCTTACCCAATTTTTGCATACGTGTTTCTAGTTCGATTATAAGATGTTCTGCAAAATTTAAAGAAAATCGGGTACAATATGTCCTTTCAAGAGCGGAAAATGTCAAATCGGGAGCGATATTTGTATGGGGGCTATATATAAATCTGAACCGATCTTACCCACTGTTAGCATAGGTGTTTCTAGTTCGATTATAAAATGTTGTGCCAATTTAAAGAAAATCGGGTACAATATGTGGTTTCTGAAGCGGAAAAAGTCAAATCGGGAGCAACATTTGTATGGGGACTATATCTAAATCTGAACCGATTTCCAAATTCAATAAAAATCGTCGTTAGCCAAAAAAAGTAACTTCTGCCAAATTTCATGATAATCGGACAGCAATTGCGACCTGTAGAGTGCGAACAAGCTTAGATGGACAACAGACGGACGGACGGACGGACAGACATCGGTAAATCGATTCAGCTGGTGATTCTAAGCCGATCCGTATACTTAAAGGTGGGTCTAGCTCGATTATTTCTTGGTGTTACAAACATTTGGCGCGAAACTAACTTATAATACCCTATTCCACGAAGTGGTGTAGGGTATAAAAATATCATAGATTGTAACTAGGGTTAAAGTGCTCATCTGAAGACCTTTCAAGCAAGGTATACGACTTAAAAATGGTTTAAAACGATTGTGAAATACAAGGCGAGCATGATTTTCATTTTTTTCGTGGAAATTACAATGTCTATAACTCTGCAAATAAAATTGTAATATTTTCGCCAAGACTCATGCAAAATATTTTCTAAAGAAGAATATTTTCTAAGGTTTTCAGAAAAATCGGATCGATGTGATTTTTTGGCCGCTATATGAGACATGGACTGACTAGGGTGGGCCATTTAAAATTTGAACTACTGATTACTTTGACTCTGAAAGGTAGAATAACATTCATTTTTATTTTCAGGTTTATGTTTGACATTTGCAAAAAAATTGGGAACTATTACTAACTTACTTCCAATATAGTGAGTCTTTAACGAAAACTGTAAGAAATTTACATGGGAAATTTCGGAGAAGTGATAAGCCTTCAGTTGAGCCTTCCTGAAGTTCACTTTCATCTCGGTGGCTATGTCAATAAGCAAAATTGCCGCATATGGGGTTCAGAGAACACACACACACGTAACTATTGAGAAGCCAATGCATCCACAACGACCCACTGTTCGGTGTGGATTTTGGGCTGTACTGAAAAATTGGGTTGATCGGATGAGGTACTGCCGAGTCAGTCGTGGTGGTCATATGAATGATATTGTGTTCCATTATTAAATGACAAAGCTCAACCTTTCTAATAATATAGCCTAATATAGCCGATTCTAATTTAAAATGATCCATGACCCACTCTCTATATTGTATGTTAATTATGTCAAATTTTTTTTTTCGAAATATCACCCGTAATCATCTTTAGTTGCTCTATCAGCATGTGCCACATTTCAGTTTTCTATGATAATTCATTCTAGGTTTTGGCCACTCGTTGCATGAAACCGCGACACTGTGCGATGTACTATCTCTGAATAAACACTTTGTGGCAGATTCCTATAGGGAACGGCCCAGGAAAGGTTTACTGCAGGTTAATTGTTGCAGGAGGAGTTCAATTCCGGGCACATCATTTTAAAGATATAATTCAATTTGTAAATCTGAGAGAAGATCATTTTAAGGACACTTTTAAATGAGATTTCTGACACTTTTTTAAAAAAAGAATAATTATATTTCACTTCTGATATCTTTGCTATGATCGTTTCAATTTTTTTGATTAGAAGATTTTAAATAGGAAAATTCACTTTAGACCTCTTGTCTTTTGGCACACCTTAGTTTGATTAAATTTTCCAGACACTTTGTTACTTTTTCGGTAAGTTTTTTTTTCGATGGTTCATCACTTTGCGTTTTACCAATCCCATCATTTTATCACTTTAACTCTAACACTCATTTATTTAAAAGGCTCACTTAGCTCCTCCATCTTACCATCATTGTATAGATTCTGGCCGACAATGTTGCCCAGTCCTACACTCAGGATTTGTGCCAACTTCTGCTTGCTAGCCATGACAATTTGAAACTCAGCCAGGGCAATTAGAATCCCATACACGACAAACGACTGCTGCCATAACATGGCTAAGCTGGCTGGCTAAGTTCTTGTCCAATTCAATTCGATTCGATTCTTAAACTTGCTCACGCGCTTCTTTGGCTTTGCGTCCGTTTCGTTAGTGTTTAAAATTACAAGT
Organism: Polietes domitor; assembly: GCA_947397865.1. Taxonomy (NCBI): domain Eukaryota; kingdom Metazoa; phylum Arthropoda; class Insecta; order Diptera; family Muscidae; genus Polietes; species Polietes domitor. Next base: position 165,234,817 of record OX377620.1, on the reverse strand, counting down.
GCGCGTTGGGTGTGAGGCTTGGTTGTGTGAAAGCCCCTTGTTGGCCAAGCCACTTCAGTCTTGACTGAGCATAAAGTCGCCATAGGGAGGACAGGTTTTTTCTTCTTCCGTCCATCAGCATCAACATCAGCGGCTCCATTAGATCATGTTATGAATGTTCCTTTAATGCTGCTACTGCTGTAGTCGAAGGTATCATCTTCCTTTATCCACGTGTGTTTGGCTATCAATTCTTAATGAGTTTGCAATTTTCTCTGCTTCGTCTTACAAACCATAATTATTTCTATTTCTGCTGTTGTGGTTCTTGGCTTATCCATTGGCTTTGTTTCATAGTTTCATAATAACATTCTACAGCAGTCAGTTGCTTGAACTACTGGCAGTGTACCCTATAGTGGGTCGCTGCCTCATCGCTTCTCAGTTTGTTCAGTTTCTTTAAATTTTAAAAGGAAATTTAGACGTACAATTTCTATTTGAGATCGTTCCTAGAGTTGTTCCAATCTGAACACAAAAACTCGTTTTGCTTAGTTCCTAGAGTGCTTTCATTTCAAGAGACAAATAGACGATCGTACAGAGGTACGGATATTACTAATTCATCTTACAATGTTATGGAGGTAAAGAACATACACAGTTATTTTATAGGTCTTCAGATTCATCAAATTCAAACTGTAGCAAACGCATTGCTTAACATAGTAGACCATCTACCCTATGGTATCTCCAAAGTGATGTTTAATGGTTTAAATATATTAATTATCTACTACCTTTCCGGTTGTTGTTTTATATTCCGGGCATGACAAGTAGGAATGCCTTTTTATAGAAACCCATTCCCCCTTCCTAATAAATATTATCAGCTAGACTGGAGGGCTGCCTAGATGGATAAAGTACCACAAAGAAATCGTTTGTGTCTAGGTCAAGAACCTCAGTGAAACGTTAAATTCATAACTAAGTTTAAAGATACACATCCAGAGCCCTGTCTGACAAATACCGCGAACTGTTGAAATTAATAATCAATATCGTGCTAATTGGCTGATTTTTTTTCTTTTAATTTATGGTGTGAATATTTTGCCAGTTTGACACATGAGAGTTGAAATGATTGATTGTTTAATATTTTGCTGCAGATGTGGATGAAAGAATTTTCGTGTTAAGAATTTCTTAAGAGCACCAGGGGGCGCCTTTGTGATGGAAATTTCTCCACTAACAAAACCAAAAAAAGTGATGATTATCATATGTCTCTTAAAACACCAAGTATCGATATGAATGAAATATATGGGAGGACTTTAGGCAGACACTTATGAGTATTTGAAATGGTTTGTATGTGAGCTGAAAAACTCCTTGATCCTACCAGTGAGGTGAGAAGTACAAATAAGTGTTGCCCATAAAGGGTGATCCAAATCCAAGTTTCTTTTCCAACAAAAGAGCAATAATTATTTTGTTGGCATGTAATTGTTTATTCGAAAGAGCAAACAAACCCATTACTGATGCCAACGATTCCAAAATCCACATCAACTGTCATTCTCTGAGGATGAAATGGCTACTCTTTAATCACTTGCGGAATTTACCATTCCCAGATGTTTACATAGCCGCCGAGATGAAAATTAGCTGATCCATTACGAGCTGCTCTAAGACCCAAACTAAGAATTAACGAAACTAAGAGTTAACGAAGCCGATGGTCGTGTGCCTTCAAATGCTGAGTACATTGTGCATCGGGTTCGTGACATGTTGAGATAGATGGCGAGTCAATGTTCCAGAACTGAGTAGCACTCTCTCGGCTGCGACAACCATATTCTGGCCACTGCGCTCCACCAGACTCACGAACATCCTTTCCATTCGCTCCACGGAGATATGATACTATTTTTTTGTGAAGATTTCTAGCGAAAAGAGCGGTCACTGCCAAGATAACATATGATTCCGAAAGAAATAAAAATTCATTGCTTCAATATTCGGATACAAATGCATACAGGGTTGCCCATATTCGACGGACCCATCTGGCAACGCCATAACTTTTGACAGAGATGTCAGATCGCTTAATGACATACCGCGTTTGAAGCGTCAGTCCAAGCAGATTTTTACCATGCAACAATACACGCCACGCGAGCGCTCTGAAATAGTTGAAATTTACATTCAACAGAACAAGTCAATTGTGAAAACTCAACGTGCTTTTAAAATATTAAAAAATGTGAGAAGTGCGCCTTCTAAGAACACCATTAATAATGACATTAATGACATACCGCGTTTGAAGCGTCAGTCCAAGCAGATTTTTACCATGCAACAATACACGCCACGCGAGCGCTCTGAAATAGTTGAAATTTACATTCAACAGAACAAGTCAATTGTGAAAACTCAACGTGCTTTTAAAATATTAAAAAATGTGAGAAGTGCGCCTTCTAAGAACACCATTAAGCGTTTATACGAAAAATTTTCGACTGGTGAGGCTCTTTCTAATCCGAAGAGGCCAAATAAAAGTCGACCAAGGCGATCGGGCGAGCCAGTGTTGAGAGGTCCCCAAGAACATCCCAAAAACGCCGTTCTCAGCAGTTGGGCATGGCTCGGTCCACTTTACAACGGATTATTCGCGTTGATTTGCATTTGTTCCCGTACAAAATTCAATTGACGCAAAGATTGTTGCCTGTGGACAAGCCTCGTCGATTGGAATGGGCCCAAAGAGTCATCGAAATGGCCGAAGATGACGAGCAATTTTGGAACAAAATTATCATGTCCGATGAAGCCCATTTCACATTGAATGGGACCGTAAATAAGCAAAATTGCCGTATTTACGCCACTGAAAATCCTCAGGAGATTCAAGAAGTGCCTCTTCATGACGAAAAAGTCACAGTTTGGTGCGGCGTTAGTGCGAAAACCGTCATTGGGCCGTTTTTCTTCCAAAATGAAAATGGCCATGCTATTACCATCAACCAGGAGCGTTATCGCGACATGATGACCAATTTTGTGATGCCAATTATTCGTCGAAAGCGTATGAGGCAGTTCTGGTTTCAACAAGACGGCGCTCCACCGCACACAAGTCGCATAACAATCGATTTTCTGAAGAATTTGTTTCCGGGCCGTTTGATGTCGAAAAGTGGTGATTTGGACTGGCCACCGCGTTCGCCCGATTTGACGCCGCCTGACTTCTTCTTGTGGGGATATTTGAAGTCAAAGGTTTACGTTAACAAGCCAAGGACCGTAGAAGAGCTCAAGGACAACATTCGTGAAGAAATAGTCGCTATTCCGGCCGAAATGTTGGCGAAAACGATGGAAAATGCTGCAAAAAGGGCACAATACGCCATCAACGCCAGAGGCGGCCATTTGAGAGATATCATATTCAAAAATTGATGTAAACAAATCTACTTGGAACAAATTAAATGATTAAGATTGCCAACCGCCAAATTTTTATTTTTTTCTTTGATTTTTTAAAAAAAAACATGGGTCCGTCGAATATGGGCAACCCTGTATTTTCGTTGTAATCCGAAGAAATATGTATTTTTCTTTTAAAAACAATTTTTCTGAAACGACATAAAAGATATGTGAAAAAAACGATATAAAAGATCTCCTACTCTCTGTGTACAAACCTCAAACAGTACTTTCGAAAAATATGCTCTTTTACTCAATAGAATGAGTGCGCACTTCCTTAGGTGCGATAGTTAAGAGTTCCCAAACGCCTGCTTAATTTAAGATACCTCTCGTGTGTCAGATCTATCTGACGAACTGGTTGATTGCGCGAGCCTGCATTCTAAAAGATCTAGAGGTAGAGCTAAAGAGCGATTTCAATCACTGCTAGTGCAGAACAAAAAAATATTTATTTATATATATAAAATAGGGAGTGAGATAGTGCTGTATGGGAGTTTTAGGAGTTCGATTTGGATATGCTAGAACCCCCTAATTTGTGAAGTTCGCAAAAAAATGAATGAGCCAAAAATTGTGGGTGGTGGGGTGAGTGTACGAGGGTCCTCATCGGGCTCAAAGGTGTGGGAAAAGGCCCAAAAAAATTAATTTTCCCTCCCCAACATTTTTTACGAACACACATACCTCCCCATCATCACTCGTTAGAGGGGCTCCCATACAAAAATTATTAATTAATTTTCCCTCCCCAACATTTTTTACGAACACACATACCCCCATCATCGCTCGTTAGAGGGGCTCCCATACAAAAATAATTTTTTTTATAAAATTTGTTCCTACTTGTCCAAGGAGGCCGCCAGTGGAGTTAAATGTATAACCGACCTTAAATATTTTTTCAACTCCCACATTTTCTCAGAACATACTTACTTCCTATCATCAACTCTTAGGGTGGTGCCCATACGAATTTTTTATTTTTTATAATTTTTGTTATGACAGTAAGGCCGACCTCCACTAATTTTCCCTGCTCAACATTCTTTCCGAACAAACTTACCCTCTATCCCCACTCCGTAATGGGGCTCCCATACAAAAACTTCATTTTTATAAAATTTTCTCCCACCACTCTAACTCGCCCAAGGAGGACCCTAGTGGGGTCAAATGTATGTCTAACCCCCAATATTTTTCAGCCCAATATTTTCTCAGCACACACCTACCCTCCAACTGCAACCCTTAAGGTGGTGCCCACACAATTTTTTTCATTTTTATAATTTTTTTACTGAAGGAAAGGATCAAAACTGCTCCCTAGTCACCCCTAGAGGGAAAACATGTAAGACTGGCCCCCCATTAATTTTCTCTCCCTAACATTTTCCCCAAACATACCTGCCCTCTATCTCCATTACGTAATGGGACTCCCATACAAAAACTAAATTTTTATAAAATTTGCTCCCACCACTCTAACTGTCCCAAGGAGCCCCTAGTGGAGTCAAATGTATGACTAACCCCCAATATTTTTTCAGTCGCAATATTTTCTCAGAAAACACCTACCCTCCTACTGCAACCCTTAAGTGGTGCACATACATTTGCCTATTTTTATTATTATAGAGTGGGGATAGGGGGTAAGTTTGTTCGGAAAAAATTTTGGGGGGAATTAGTGGAGGTCGGTCTTACATTTAACACAGCTTGGGGCGACTCCAGGGCAGTTTTAGGCCTTACTGCCATAACAAAAATTATAAAAAATAAAAAAATCGTTTGGGGACCACCCTAATAGTTGACGATAGGAAGTAAGAATATATGTTCAGAGAAAATGTGGGGGTTGAAAAATATTGGAGGTCGGTCATACATTTAACTACACTAGCGGGAACAAATTTTATAAAATAATTAATTGTTGTTTGTATGTATTGTTGGTCTGTTATGTTGTATAGGGTGTTTTTTATTGGGGTATAGAACTTTAAGTTGGCATCACTTTTTTAACTGGCGGCCATTTTGTCAGCTGTCAAGTGATTAATATTTAGTTTGGTTTGCCATTTCATCATGAACAGGTTGACAAAAGAACAACGCTTGCAAATCGTGCAAATTTATTTCTGTCTGCTGAATGACTCTCAAAAATATTATTACGCAGGACGACAAAAGAAATTTTTCTTTTATATTAGGGGTGGGATAGTGCACGACTTTTCGATTTTGATATGCTAGGGGGCTCCCATAAAAAAATTAATTATTTGTGTTGTCATTTATTTTGGTTTAAGACCAAAGGTTGTGCTGAAGTCTTCAGCAGAGCCCAAAATTAGCTAAAAAGGCAGTGAGTTTTAGTGTGTTGACTTAGTTCGGTGTAATATTTTGTTTATCAGCGCTTCTCATTTGTCGTATGTGACCGCTGGTACTAATATGAACCCTGATTTAAGTCAAAGACATGCATTCGTTGCGAAACTTCTGACGAGATGTGGTAGCGCCCATCGAAACTGCGCAGTCAACTTCTAGCTGCAACAATAAAGGTCTCACTTTGCCTTTTTGCTAATTTTGGGTTCTGCTGAAGACTTCAGCACAACCTTTGGTCTTAAACCAAAATAAATGACAACACAAATAATTAATTTTTTTATGGGAGCCCCCCTAGCATATCAAAATCGAAAAGTCGTGCACTATCCCACCCCTAATATAAAAGAAAAATTTCTTTTGTCGTCCTGCGTAATAATATTTTTGAGAGTCATTCAGCAGACAGTTCCGCTAGAGTTTCTTATTTTATTATTTTTTGCAGGCCTGATCGATGTTTTGGTTTTGCCGGTTTCGCATAATTCTCTTCGATCACAACTTCACTCGCGCCCATACCTTTTTTTGATGATACATAGTTAATTTTTATACTTCTTATTGTTTGTTTATTTCTGTTTTTGTTTATCTTCCATTCTAGGATTATTTAATTATTCATAAAATGTTGTATATTTGGTGTTGTGGATATATTTGGCGTTATGCCTAGTTTGACAGTGTCGTTATAAAGGTGAAACTAATTAAGTGGCAATGTGTTTTTTCGCTTTATGTGGAAATTACGTTAAAGAACATCTTATTCCCATCTAGGAATAGGAATTTCCTGAAGAATCCATAAACAAGAGGATTTGATTTATGAGGTTTAGTTAGGTTGTATACCGAAATGGGATATTATACAGGATTTGACAACAAAATTTTATTCACATCGGAAATTTTATTCTTTTCGATATTAAATGTAAAACAAAACATAAAATTGGTATCAATTGTAATTTTCAAAAAGTAATAACAAATATATTGTCGGATCTGCACAACCACCCCCCCCCCCCCCCCCCACCACTCTATTCCTTCACAAGTGCTATTTGAAGTACTTATTGTGGTTACCTGGGAAAAGCTGCTCCCTCTTAAAGTAATTCTATTTCGAACTTCTTGAATATTTTATTCGATTTCGAGAGCATATTTGTTTCTAACAATTAGAAACAGCTACAAATTTGTGCAAATCATTCGAGTCAGTGGTTTTGTAACGATTACTCCAAATCAATGTTCAATGTTCTTATACAAAAATCTCAACAGCAAGAATGATAATTACTTTCCTATTTTTACAATTCTACTTTTTTGGCTTGGCTATTAAAGTTGATCTCTGTAATATTGATTTCAGATTATTATTAGAAGCAACATTTTTATTTAAAGACACAAGTCGCTTTTAAGTTTTAAATGATTGCCAGGGCTTAGTTCTTTTTGCTCTAGGCGAAAAATGGAAATTTCAAATTTAAATAATTTATTAAAATTTAAAATAAATTTGAATATCATTCGACTTGAAAATCTATTGTATCATATTGCTTTAAGCTTTGCAGTTTATTAACGGATTTAGGAACATTTCGATTGCCGTTTCTTTTCCTTCATAAAGTCTAGGCTTCTTTATTATTTAAATGTGTACATTTATTTTTTTTGGCGCCTCCTTCTCTAAGAGACCAAATATAATGTAGACGTCGACTAAGGGTTTTACGAAATTCGTACTTGTAGGGGGTAAAATGGGACAAAAAGGGATAAACATCGAACCTTCGTCCTGACTAAACGGCAGTAGCTAGAAACATGAAATTTGGTGTATTACTTGCAATGACAATGCATATATTAAGAGTTATTATAGGTATTTTTAGTCCTTGTGATGAAAAAAATCCCTTTGGTCCGATTTCGCCAAGTTGCAATCCCAACCGATCTACGACTATAAGACGCATTTATGGAAAATTTGGACGTCATAGCTCCTTTTATTTAGATACTAGCGTCAACAGACGGGCGGACATGGCTAGATCATCTTAGAATTTTATGACGATCAAGAATATATATATATATTATAGGGTCTCAGGTCGATATTTCAAGGTGTTACAAACGGAATGACAATGTTAGTATACCGCCATCCTGGAGGTGGAGGGTATAATAACGTAACTTCAAATGACTCATCAAAAATTCTCATCCTTAAATGATTCGTAGAAAATAATAAATTGGTCAGAGTACAGCATGGGAACGTAGAAAAATACACAAATAGGGATTTTTCGAAATTTTTACTTTTAAGGGAGGAAAGAGACAAAAAGGGATAAAAATGGTACAAATTTAAGTATTAAGTATATCCGTGAAAATCTCTATCTACATTTCTTTGACAACGTAGACTTGCAACATAAATGGATTTTTCGATTTTTTCTTATAAGGGCTGAGCGGGACAAAAAGGGATAAAAGTGGCACCAAATAAATTATTATAGGTAGAATCGTTAAATTTAGTATTTAAATTCCTCTCATCATATAGATGCGTAGTATAAATGTATTTTTTTACTTTTACGGGGTGATCGGCACAAAAAGGGATAAAAATGGTACCAATGGTATTGCAGCTAGAACTGTGAAACTTGATATGTAAATTTCTCTGACCATGTAGACCCGCAGTAAAATTGGATTTTTCAAAAGTTGTACCTTTAAGGGGTGCACGGGACAAAAGGGGATACAAATGGTACCAAATTAAGTATTGCAGCTATAATTGTGAAATTTGGAGTGTAAATTCCTCTGACAACGTAGAATCTCAATCTAAATGGATTTTTTTCGAATAGGGAGGACAAAAAGGGATAAAAATAGTACCAACTAAAGTATTGCAGCTATTGTCGCGAAATTTGGTGTGTATATTCCTATGACAACGTAGACTTGCAATAGAAATGGATTCCTCAAAATTAGTACTTTTAAGGGGAGAACGGGACGGCAAGGGATAAAACTGGTACCAACTTTAGTATTACAGCTAAAATCGTGAAATTTAGTATGTTTTATATATTTATTATTTAAATTACGTAAACGCAGAACATAAATTGATATTAAAAAATTTATACTTATAAGGAAGATGCGGGACGGCAAGGGATAAACGTGATACCAAATAAAGTACATGTTTTTAGGGGAAGCTAAAGCACATGTTACCTACATGGTGATTTTTCAAAATGTGTATTTTTTGGGAAAGAGGTGCAAAAAGTGGTCGGCTACATCTATAAACATGGGTCGTGGATATAAAACGGTTCTGCGGTTGTAATTTTTTGTTCAGCTAAAATAGTGCACATCGACAACTGTATAACTGTGTAATGAGCGCTATCTAATAGCAAAGGTTTCGTTGGAAGCTGGACTAACATGTTGCTTCCTTTTGGATGGATGATTTGTTGATCTCAAAATAGGGATAATAAAATTCGATGGCGCTAGAAAATTGCTTCGATTTTGTATTTAAGAAATTGACGCAATGGAAAACCCTGAATTTCCAAATAAATTTTCTTTAACAAAAACTTTGTAACTATAAATTTTAATATTCGAGGTGTGTCCTCTAAACTTTCGTAAACATAGTTTTTGATGTTTTTAATTGTCGATATTTTTGTGAAATTGTGAATAGTTTTGTGTAGCAGATGTGTTATACATGTAGTTGTTCGCGGGAAAACTACGTTTTATGACGTGCTAAAAGTATCTGAAAACAACTGCAAACTTTTGATATTTTAATATTTTTTTAGAAACAGTCAAGTGCAAAACTCTGAGAAGTTTGAATGTTGCATGGTTGTTCCAAACCGAATTTATTCTATAACTTTTGAAAAGAAAAAGATATCGTAACGAAATTTCATATGCCTAGCACAGAGTTGTTTTGCAGATGATGTGCAAGTGGGTAAGGGGGCTACTCGGTGAACCTCAAAAGTGGGTCACCTCGGCCGTGTTAAATTTATGTACTGATATAAATGATATTTTGTATAGTGATAGTCTTCGCGAATATCTACAGAAAACTTCAATTAATTTAAGAGACATTTGAGTTATTAGACAAAAATTTTAAATTGATTTCGTATTTTTTACGTTGTGATCTTGTTATTTGCCCTCCACCACCAGGATGGGGGTATATTCACTTTGTCATTCCGTTTGTAACACCTTAAAATATTCATCGGAGACCCCATAAAGTATATATATTTTGGGTCGTGGTAAAATTCTAAGACGATCTATCCATGTCCGTCTGTGGGTCTGTCTGTTGAAGGCACGACAGCGGCCGAACGAAATGAGCTAGGTGGTTCAAATTTTCCCTAAATGTGTCTTATGGTTGCAGAACGGTTGGGATTGAAAGAACATTCCTCTTGTAGCGTAAAAGCACCAAAAAGTAAATACACGTTTTAGCGGGCAAAATGGGACAAAAAGGGATAAAAATTGTACCAATGATACGATAACAGCTAGAAACATGAAATTTGGAATGTACATCCTCTAATTGCTTAGATACAGATTTTTCAAAATTCGTACTTTTAAGAGATACAATTGGAAAATAGGGATAAAAATGGTACCTACCAAACCGCTGAAGTTGAAATCGTGAATTTCGATGTATACTTTCATCTGACTGTGAAGATGCGAAATAAAAAGGATTTTTTTCGAAATTTGTACTTTTAGACGGAAAATGGGGCGAATGGGGATAAAAATGGTACCAACCAAACGGCTGAAGGTATACTAATGAAATTCGGTGTGTACTTTCATCTGACTGTGAAGATGAGAAATAAAAAGGATTTTATCGAAATGTTTACTTTTAGACGGAAAATGGGGCGAATGGGGATAAAAATGGTACCAACCAAACGGCTGAAGGTATAATGGGGCGAATGGGGATAAAAGGTACAATATGAAGGTATATTAATGAAATTCGGTGTATACATTTCACTGATTGCGGTGACGCGAAAAAAGAGATCATTCCATATTCGTACCTTTGGGTTCTTAATGAGAATCATGATATTCAGTGTTTGCACATGTCTGACGACCTACACGCGGAAAATAAGAGGTACGAATTTTTCTAAATTCGCACTTTTAGGGTAAAAAGCAAAAAAAGGAGTAAAACTGGAACCAAGCCAACGGTTGTAGCTAAAAACATTGAATTATGTGTGTGTATTCCACCCTGCAATATATTAGAACTTTTGCTGTAGCTGTAATCAAAAAATTACAAATGGGGAAAATCGGGCTGGAGGGAAATTGTTTCTATCTAATAATATTTAGGGCACATTTTTATACAATCACTCTACTGAGTAGGAGGGTATATATCATTTGGGACAGAAAAAAATGTAACGCATTGACTTAACACCCCAAGTATGTTTGGACCAAATCCGTTTCACGACTTTTTAAGCTGTTTGAGCCATGTCCGTCTGGCTGTTGTACACGATAACTCTCGAAAGGAATTAAGGGATCAATTCAAACTTTCCATATGGTAATATTTTTCCCAAACTTAGTTTAAGTTCGAATATGGGCGAAATTGCCACGCCCTTTCTGGTACCTCCCACACAAATGACCCATATTCCTATGTTAAATTAAAACTAATGTAGCTTCCACACGGATATTCGGAATCAGTTAAAATTTGGTATTTGATAATGATTCTATAGTCACTGTAAAAGTACTAAGTATGACGGGTTTTGCCACGCCCTTTCTAGTACCTCTCACACAAATCACCTTAAACTAAATACATAAAATTAAAGTTGTTATAACTTTCATGCGGATGATCGGAATAATGTGAAACTTCATATTTTACAATGCTGTTATAGAAGATACATTTGCATGGATTATAGGCGATATTGCCACATCCCTTCTGGTACCTCCCAGACAAAGTGGCATAAGCATTGGTTACAATAAAACCGACATAACATTCGTACGGGTAGACAAAATCATTTGAAATTTGATATTTGAAAATGTTTTTATAATCAAAACAAACAAAAACATATTTACGCCTTAGCCACGCCCCTTCTTGTACCTCCCACACAATTGTCTCTAGCCTAGGTAATATTAAATCCTTCATAACTTCTATACTGGTGCATGGAATCCACTATGACTTGATATTTGATCATTTTTTTGCAATTGTTTTATAACTGCGGAAGCTAGGACCAACTGCCATGAAGCTTCTAGTACCTTTCATAAAAATCATCCGGCCCTACGTAAAATTTAAGTTATTATAATTTCCATAGATATGTTCTCTGAGAGTGAGGGTTAGCCAATTGACGTTTTCTTACTTGTTTCATGTTCACTCTTTGATTTCACTTGAACTTTTATATTTGTATATAGTAGAGGACTATCAATATTATAATAATGAAGCATGACAATTTTCCTAATATGGTCTGCTGGTAATACGTGGTGGTGGGTATATAAGATTCGTCCCGGACGAACTTAACGCCTTTTTAACTTGTTGCTATTCTAATTATTTGTTTGACTATTAAATTCGACCTCACAAATATTGTTTCCAGTATATCATTCGAAGTGACATTTCTCTTTCAAGTTTTAAGTGATTAACAGGGCTTAGTTCTTTTTGCTCTGGGTGATAAATTTGAAATTTGAATATCATTCAACTTCACAGATTTTATATCACATTTTTAAGTTTACAATGTTATTTATAGAGCTAAGAGCATTGCGATGTCTTTCCTTCGTAAAGTTAAGGCTTCTTTATTTTTTAATTAAATTCAAATGGTTGATCTAACAGAACAAAATGAATGTCTTACCATTTGAAACACAGTTCCTAACTATTGAAAACCTCTCTAAATATACGGATCTACCAAGATTCCAATAATTAGAACAAAATACACTGAAAGAATTATCTTCATAATATTTATGATTTGTCTTAACCTCAGTGAAAATTTCCATTAAAAAGTCGCCAAAGAAACATTTCATAAAATGTAAGAAACATGTTTCATAAAGTAAAGATCAATGAAAGTGAAAACTATGAAATGCAGTTCTTCATTCGAAGAACTTTTGTCATAAATAATCTTAATTTTTTATAATATGATTTATGAATAATGATTTTATGAAGAAAATTGATTAATTTTATGAAAGAGTTTCATAAATAGTATATCGAAGTTTCCAATATAAACAAAAAGCAAAAAAAAGTCTGACTCGTTGACTAACCAATCAACACACACCATCATTGCGAGAGTCTTTGTAATGAATACGTCTTTCGCCTAAATCATGGTTCGTACTTATGTTAGAGTTATGGTTCACACAAATGAGAATTGCCAACATTCAACGAATAAAGTCGACACACTAAAAATGTGGTTGTAAGTTATGAAACATTTCATAAAAACTATGAAATCCTTCATTATACAAGGTGGCGTAAAAATAACCTTCCGATGTTTTTTGGCTGTAATTTAAAAAAATGAAAAACTTTGATTCTTCTTGTGGATTATTTTTATTTGGTCTTTTAATTTTTTTACATCAAGTCGAGAATATGATGCCATGTAAATGGCCCCCGCCACAGTTGATTGTCATTTGAGCCCTTTTTATGGCATTTTCCATTACTTTGGCCAAAACTTCCGGTGATAGGTCCTCACATTCTTGACAGATATTGTCTTTAAGAGCTGCAAGAGACTGAGGCTTGTTGACATAAACCTGCGACTTCAAAAAGCCCCACAAAAAGAAGTCTGGAGCGGTCAAATCAGGCGATCTTGCTGGCCAGTGCAAATCGCCAAAACGGGAGATTAGGCGCCCGGGAAATGCATCCTTCAGCATATCGGTTGTGGCACGTGCAGCGTGTGCCGTTGCACCGTCCTGTTGGAACCACATGTTTTCCAATCCCAATTCATCAAGTTGCGGCAAAAATAACTCGTTGATCATTGCTCTGTAGCGCTCACCATTCACAGTAACCGTTTGGCCCGCAACATCTTCGAAGAAAAAAGGTCCGATGACTCCTCCAGCGAAAACAGCACACCATACAGTGACTTTGAGCGGGTGTAATGGCTCTTCGTGAGTTACACGCGGATTTTCAGAGCCCCAGAAGCGTAAATTTTGCTTATTTACGTACCCGCTAAGATGGAAATGGTCCTCATCACTCATGATTATTTTTGATGAAAAATCATCTTCCTGTTGGTGGTGATTAAGGATGGCTTGAGCTTAAGTTAGACGCGATTGGCGGTCAGCAGCTAACAGCTGATGCACCGTCTGGACTTTGTACGGAAACATCTTCAAATCTTGTACCAAAATTCGCTGTAAAGACCGTCGACTGATACCCATTTGCGTGGCACGTCGTCTGGTCGATGTCGACGGCGCTTCCATGACATCCTCGGCTACAGCAGCAATATTCTCTGCAGAACGGCTACTCCGGGGTCTGCCACGCCTGGCAGCATCTCGTGTTGTGCCAGTCTCTTCGAGGCGAGCGGCTAAACGTCGCAGTGTTTCACCAGTAGGCGTTGAACGGCTAGGAAATCTGCGACGAAATTCACGTTGTGCCAAAGTCACCGACCGATTATTGGTCAAATAAATAGTCACCAATATTCCGCGTTCTGGAGCAGTGTAGCGTAACATTGTCTATTAACGTGTATTTCGCATGTGTTTACTACACAAATGTCAAAACAGAACTGACATTAGGGACCAAAATTTATACATTTTCTGATAGGAGGATTACTTTTGCGCCACCTTGTATTTATGAAAACATTTCATAAACAAATATTTTATTGGTTATGACATATTTTATAATCTTTAAGATTTTTTTCTTTAATACTATGAAATCGTTCTATGATCTTATGAAACTAAGTTTCACTAATTTAACAATTTTGATTTATTAAATATGAAATGTTTGTGAAAAAATTGTATGAAATTCATGAATTTTATGAATTTTTCATGCTTATTAAGAAAAAACTCACTAAATTTATGAAAAACCTTTTATGAAATCGCTTCATAAATATTTATTATGAAGGAAAATTCTTTCAGTGTATGTAAAACAGATCTATAGTTAAGGATGTCTCTGTGTCATTTATGGACAACTTTTGAGATCAGGTTGATGATCGACAAAGAAGAGCATATCAGGAAACCCGGTTGCGAATTAATAAACAATGATGCGTAAATGTTCCTCCATTTTTATCGTAGTTTTCTGCATCTTCTCATGATTTAATTTTCTTTTTTTCTTTACAGGTAAGAGGCTATGGTCTTAATTGCATTATTTGGATCCCCCACAAAAATATTTTGAATATTCACACCAATATAAAGCTTCTGAATTATCTACCTGGGTGAGAATAACTTATTAATCTATTGATAATGTGGTGAGAATTGTCATTCCTAATTATCCTTTCTCATGATGAGATGAAACTTAGTATTTCAATATTATCACAAAATATACCCACGAATTGGTCTGTGGCAGGTTGTCGAGCTTAACTTATCCCAAGCGCCTGCATTCCCCTATCGTTATTTACTCCTTTTACCTCGGCTATCTGTGTCCTTACCTACCTACCTACCCGCATTGCAGAACGGCATGAACAATGTACTTTCACTAATTAAAATTTATACTTAACACAAAACACTCGCTGAAAATCCACCCAAATTGCTCTCAACTCCGAAACGCAACACTTGACGCAAAACAATGACGGCAAGCAAAATTAATTGAAAGTGTACGCCCCCAAGGAAATGTGAAAGGATTTTTTGCGAATAAAAATTACCCCCCACATTGCATTAAATAAAGCCCTGAATTCAATCGTTAAAGTCGTTGAATTGACAGAAAGATGTTAAATAAATTCCAGGAGATTTGGCAAAATTGATTTGTATTACATTGGATTCTTCTAGTGACGTTTCAATTGATTTTTGATAGCTCATCAGACGACCTCTGATATGTTACGCAGGAGGTATACTAAGCTCGGTTAAGAATTGGTATAGTGAGATTCGAAAGTAAAATCGTTCTCAGATTTACAAATGCTTCGTAGAGATATAATAAATAATTTGTGTGTGCTAAAGACTCCTCCTCTCCTATTAAAAATCTTACCTTGTCTTCTCCCAGTAATGTGGCTGTAGATTTCGGACAAGTGGAGCATATTAGATTTGGTTTAAAACGATTTATAGAAGTGCATGTTTGGTTTACACTTAACCCAGTAGATGTGATCTCCAACATTGGTTAAAGGTTTAAACGGGGCCAAAGGGAAGATGTCTTTAAAAGTGACAGTAGTTGTATTAATTTCGGCTTTGGACCTCGGACATGCGGAACAGATTAGCTTAGGTTCAACAAGATTGATAAAAGTGAATGCTTGGTTTACACTTACCTTAGTGGATCGGATCTCCATGTTTGGTTAAAGGTTTAAATGGGGCCAAAGGGAAGATATCTCTAAAAGTGGGAGTAGTTGTAGACCTCAGACATGTAACAAGATTGATAGATGCTTGGTTTACACTTACCTTAGTGGATCGGATCTCTATGTTTGGTTAAAGGTTTAAATGGGGCCGAAGGGAAGATATCTCTAAAAGTGGGAGTAGTTGTAGACCACAAACATGTAACAAGATTGATAGAAGTGAATGTTTGATTAAGGGTTCCTCTCTCGAAGTGTGTAGTGTGCTCTTAGTTTCCCAGTTTTATTCCAGTCTATGTTTCTTGGTATTCTAGATCTAATACTCGACAAAGACAAGTACTTACAGACCAAGTCATTGCTTCATTTTGGCTTTTAGACCTCAAACATGAGGAAAAGGTTAGCTCAGGTTCAACAAGATTGATAGAAGTGAATGTCTGATTTACACTTAACCCAATGGATCGGATCTCAATGCTTGTTTAATAGTTCCTCTCTCGAAATTTTTGTTCAGTCTATTCTAGATCTAATACTCCACAAAGCCACGGAGTTGCATACCAAGTTATGGCTTTACACCTCGGACATGAGGAGAAAGTTAACTTAGGTTCAACAAGATTGATATAGAATAATGTTGGTTTAAACTTAACCCAGTGGATCGGATCTCCAAACTTGCTTAAAGCTTCCTCTCGAAATGTGTTCGTATTTCCATAGCTTTTTTCCAGTCTGTCTTTCTTGAAGTTCTAGGCTGGTGGAGTTTCCATGGAAAAGTCAAGAGTGTTCTCATTCTCGACGGAGCCAGGGATTTGCAGAGGTAGTGCTCGCATGTCATTTGTACTTCTCGAACTCTTATCAAGTTTTCGCTAGTCTAATCGATCATCTCCTTCTCACATCCAAGTCAAATGAACCAAACATATATTTTATTCGATATGATATTGATAATGAAAAATGTTTTCGATCACATATCAATGCAGCGTCCCAAGAACTAAAGCATGAATTGCAAATTTCGATGACTTTTTTCGAGTATTTGAAATGTTGGAATCGATGTTCGTTCAAAGTTCTGCCGCATCAATTCATAGAGTCTGGGCGTCAGACAATGTCTAACACTTCCTGTTTAAATTCATTGATTCGTGGGCAGCCCATCTATAAATCCATCAAACCAATCCACTGAGACCTAGACAAGAGAATAATCTTGAAATAATGACATAAAGAGGTCAAGCTACCTTCTTTCACGTCAATAGTCTAGGTTGATTTCATTGACAACGTCGAACATATTCTCTATCTATTCAGCCATGCCTAGTAACGTTTAGTGGTACTGGGTTCAGTTTACTTTGAAGATAAAGTGTTTCGTGAGACGCTGTGCTTGGATCCGATGAGGGACGTAGAAGTACGTGGTAGCACAACCACAATAAGTGAGATGATTGTTTTCTGATCTTTTTTACTGAAGCCTAATTTGGAAATACATTTCCATAATTCAGAAAACTGTTCGGGCAGTTTGGTTACCGCGTACAAGTGGAGCCACATTCAAGATATATGTGTTCGGCTGTCTCTTGTGCTTAGTCCTTGTCCATTCGTACTGCGATAACTCTCCTGTTTTGGCCTATGATGACTGGGAAATTATCTTGTGCGATTTCTATTATATTCAGCCTAGGATTGCCTACTTATTCTCCATCATAAAAATAACTTCTATAGTCCTCCGAAGTGAGGAAGCTCAAAGTAGTTCCAGTTCTCATTAAGTTGTACTGGCTACTGACAACTCAGCGAGGACAGTTCTGCCGATGTGGACAGATCTTACGAAGGGAAGACCGTCTGCGAAAATTAATATCCTGTCCTGTTGTGTCCAAATAGGCAAATCTGTGGCATGCTTCCTTAAGTACTCGGCAATGATAGTGTCAGCATTGCGGATTATTAGAATAGATCACAATAGATCAATCACCATAATCATTCATTTATTTCATTTATAACCCTCACTCTACAAAGTATGTTTGGAACAAATCCGTTTCACGACTTTTTAAGTTGTTTGAGCCATGTCCGTCTGTCTGGTTGGTGTATACGATTACTCTCGAAAGGAGCTAAGGAATCAATTCAAACTTTGCACCTGGTAATATTTTAGATGGTCGAAATTGCAACGCCTCTTCTGGCACCTCCTCGAAAATTCTGGCCAATTATAAGAAAAAAAATATTTTTACATCATCTGCATACATTAGAAGTCGAGAATTGATGATAGACCCCGGAAGGTCATTTATGAATAATAAGAAAAGAACCAGCCCTAGATGACTACCCTGAGGAACACCTGATGGAATCAGAATTGGTCTAGAATAAGAATTACCAAATTTGACAATCTGAGAGCGATTTGAAAGATACGAAGATATCCACTTCAAGAAGTTAGAGCTAAAACCTATACGATCTATTTATATAACAAAAGTTCGTGGTTCACTTTATCAAACGCCTTTCTAAAATCTGTATAGATGACATCAGTCTGATTGCCCTGAACAAATTCATCAATAACGTGAGAAGTAAACTGAATCAAATTTGTCACAGTAGAAAAGTCCTTACGAAATCCATGTTGATATGGACTCAATATAGAAGAAACTCTATGAGATACAACCTCAGTAACCAATTTCTCAAATAGCTTCGGAATAGCACTCAACTTAGCTATCGCTCTATAGTTTGACACATCAATTAGACTGCCAGACTTATGGAGGGGATCAATGAATGAACTCCTTCAAGCCAAAGGGAAATATCCAAAACTCAATGAAGTATTAAATAATAATGTTAGCGGAATAGCCAAACCACTAGCACAGAATTTCAAAATTATACTTGGCACCCCATCAGGGCCAACACTATTTTTGGATTTGAGATTATTCAAACTCGACAAAACTAAGGGTAAATAAATAACAAGGATTGACTCAATGCAGAATTATTATAGGGATTGGCGTCACTCGACCCATAAGATCGCTCTGAGTATGTCGTCGCAAAAAATTTTGCTAAACAATCAGCAATCGCCTGATCATCACCAAACTCTAAGCCATCCATTCTAATCATTGTCGGCTTAGTTGAGGATCTACGTTTCACAAAGTCATACAAAGATATAGGGTTCTTACTAAAATCATTCCTCAGTTTTTCCAAGTAGATCCTATAACATCTCTGAGACTCAATGCTATATTTCGACCTAGTAACGGAATATTTGACATAATCTGAATTCAAACCGGTTCTCCTAAATTTGTTAAAAAGTCTACTTCTCGAATTCTTCACGCCAGACAACTCACGTGAAAGCCAAGGTAGTCATCTAGAGTGCCCAACACGAGTTTTCGGTACTGATTGTGACAAAAAGTCATTCAAAATTTGATAAAGTCTATCTACGACATTGTCAAGATCAGTATAGTGACGACAGCTACAAACAGAATTCCAGTCAACATCCTGAATAAGTGAATTAAGTTTTTCGAAATTGGTTCTCTTGAAACAAAAAGAGGTTTGATTATCTTGCGAAGTAGAGGGAGAAGATTCACCAGAGTACAACATCGATATATTCAAGGTAGGATGATAGTCGTCCTCCGGGAGTGATATGGGAGGAACTCTACTGATTTCGAAGTAATCGGGATCATCGACAAATACTAAGTCTAGTTGCCTAGCATTTACATTTCCCACATAATTTATCTGAGACAAGTTAAGATCAGTAAAAAGTCTAACTATATGCGAGGGCCAATCATCCCTATCAAAAGTTGACGTCAATGGTGTTAAAGCCTCGGCATCTGGCAAGGTAAGCCAAGGTACAGAGGGTAAATTAAAATCTCCTAAAATCATAGTATGGTCTAAATCACTCGCCCTCGAGACAACCATACCAATTGCAGTCAAATGACTCTCGTAAACACATAACTCGGATGATGGAGAAATGTAAGAGCATGTAACAAACAACTTACTACGTCCCATGTTAATAAGGACTGCAATAAATTCGTCATCAAACCCTTGCAGAATGAAGTGTTCAGATGAGAATGCAGTAGCTGAGTTTATTGGTAAACGCGCCAGATTGTCAACCCATTCCACAAACTCCTTGACAAAAGCCCTAGATGGCCAGAACGAAGGGACAATTAATTTCTCGACAATTTCCCTTGAAACTATAATTTTAAATGAAGGCCGACTTTGGGCAAATGGTGACTTCAATTTATAAGAATTCAAATAGAAGTCACTTTCTCATTACTGACGTTGCCGCTGAAAAGAGACTTAATTACAAAACTGACACTGATAGTGCTCTCAAATGTATTGATACATTATCAAAAAGCATTATAAATAAATTTAAAAATAATATCACGCCTCTTTAATTATAGAGGACCTTGAGCATATAACAAAAACATTTCATCATTTTTTTACAAATGTGGAAGCTGGGACCATGTGTCACTAATCTAGTAACACATAATTCATCCAGACCTATGTAAAATTTAATTCATTATAATTTCTCTGAGAGTGCGCGCATATATTCATAAGTCGGTTAAGTCAGTTGAAGCGTACCTTTTTGTTTTATGTTGAATTTTAGACCGACAAATTTTCTTGAATTAATAGACCATCGACAGCACTTTAAATATAAATTTTGATTCTTGTCTTAGAATAAGTTATTGTTCGTGTTATTGGTCAGTTTTTGTGGTTTCTCAAAAGTGACAGCAAAAAGCCCATATTTCTTGGAAACATTTTGTAAGAGGTGTTATGAAAAATAAGTTGAAGGAATCAAAACCTTATGAATGATGCCCAATTAATGAATGACGTCACTGCATCCTTGTTTGTGAAATAATTTAATACAGGACATGGTTTAAAGATCCAACATTTTCAAAATCTTTTTACAAAAATAAGCACTGCGGCGTCAATTGCTTGCCTATCTTCAAAATTTAGCCATCATTCGAAAGGAATTTACTGCAGCTTTTTTATTTTTTAAATAATGCTACCACCAAATGTCGTGGTGAAAAAAATAGTATAAACGTCCAACAAGTTACAGTAAGGCAAGAATTAAAATTTATATTTAAAGAGCTTTCAAGGGTGTATTATTTCAGATTTTTTTTTGACAAAAATGCAACACAAAAAAATTTCACGGGAAAAACATGATTTTTATTTAGATTTAGGAGCGTTTAGCTTTTGATCTAGGAATGAAATATTTTGCAAAACATCATTAAACAATCCAAACTTTATTTTCGTACACTGTAAGAATTTTCCTTCATAATATTTATGAAGCGATTTCGTAAAAGGTTTTTCATAAATTTAGTGAATTTTTTCTTAATATGTATGAACAATTCATAAATAACATGAAATTTTTCGCACAATTTTTTCACAAACATTTCATAAAACAAAATTGTTAAATTGGTAAAACTTAGTTTCGTAAGATCTAAGAAAGATTTCATAGTATTAAATAAACAATTCTTAAATATTATGAACTATGTCATAACCAATAAAATGTTTGTGTTATGAAATGTCTTCACAAATATGCTGAAGAATTTCATAGTTTTTATGAAATATTTCATAACTTACAGCTGCACATTTAGTGTATCGACTTTATTCGTTGAATGCTAGCAATTCTCATTTGTACTATGTTAACTCTGTCATAAGTATGAGCCATGATTTGGGTGAAAGACGTATTCATTTCAAAGACTCTCGATGGTGGTGTGTGTTGATTGGATAGTCAACGAGTCTGACATTTTGTTTTGCTTTTTTGTTTATATTGAAAACTTCAATATAAATGATTATAATAAAATTAATAAAGTTTCTATTAAAAATAATAAATTTTTATGAGAAAAGTTCTTCGAATGAAGAACTGTATTTCATAGTTTCTAAGAAATGTTTCCCAATTTCTATGACACTTTTCATTGATTTGTGCTTTAGAAACATATTTCATACATTTTATTTTCGCCAAAGAAAGACTTTTTAATGACAATTTTCACTGAGGTTAATACAAAATCATAAATGCTATGAAGATAATTCTTTCAGTGTAGGGTGACTGGAAATTTGATTATCAATTTGTATGGACCGCGACCCAGACTAATGTATAGGGTGGGTCATTTAAAACTTAAAATTTGAACTACCGATTACTTTGACTTTGAAAGGTGGAATAATATTAATTTTTATTTTCAGTTCTATGTTTGACATTTGTAAAATCTGACGCTTTACGCTCGAACAAAATTCGGAAATATTAAGAACTTACTACCACTTCCAAGGTAGTGAGTCTTTAGAAGTTTACGTGGAAAATTTTCGAGCAGAGATCGGGCTTCAGTTAAGCCTTCATGAAGCTCATTTTCATCTCGGTGGCTATGTCAATAAACAAAATTGCCGCATATGGGGCTCAGAGAACCCACACGCGTGACTATTGAGAAGCCAATGCATCCACAAAGACTCACTGTTTGTTGTGGATTTTGGGCTGAACTGAAAAATTGAGTTGATCGGATGAGCTACTGCCGAGCCAGTCGTGGCAATCATATCCCATTCATATTGTGTTCTTTTATTAAATGGCAAAGTTCAATCTTTCCAATAAAACCAGTAATAATTAGTACTTTTTTTATGACGTTTGATGATAATCTAGTTTTTTTTTATTCTCATTCCCTGGGCAGAAACTCTAAATAATCATAAGAAGCTTTGAGAGGAGCAACGTATTAAATAATTTGTATATCGGAATGTTCAAATCGGGCATTTATCCAAAACCAATCCACATCATGGTTTCTAATTCTGTAATATTGGTTTATTTTCTGAAAAAAATATAACGTTAATTTCGCTGGTGCCCACTAGATGTCATTTTATTTGAGAATACAATTTATGTGCAGGGTATTTTAGGAGTTTTTATTCATTTAGATTCTTGTACGGTCTGCTAGTGACTTTTATGCAAAACAATATAGGGCAGAGTGATCTATCTAATATCCAGGATTAAGCAGTTGTGATTTTTGCCTCAATTTTTCTTTAGCAATTCTTCAAGAGAGAATCAAACAACCTTCTTAAAGTGACAACAATAGGGGTTGTATTTTATCCACAGATTTCTTAACTTCTAATTTAAAAACCATACGTCAAATCCTTCACAAAAGGATGTGTTGCCCTGTAGCTTTCACGAATACCACTGAGTGTGGGTGCTTGTGGTACAAATCGTTTAATGCCCTTTAAAGCCACTCGAACGAGGAGGAACGAGAAAAAAGTACAAACTCTGTGTGTTGGGCAACCATGCAACGACTGCATTATGTGGGCAATTCCACCCTGCACCACCCCCCATCTTGGCCATTTTGCCCGTGAGGCATGTTGCACTTCTGCCGTCATAACATCAGGAACAACAACCAATGAACATTTTCATGGTATTTTTTTGTTTTTGAAATTAATACTCATGCCAACCCCCCTCCTGACAATGATTAAATTGCTTTTTTGTGCGTTTTTTTCGCTGCAAAAAAAGAAAGTGAACAAAAGAGGAATTGGTGGTTGCATGCAACATTTTGTGGGAATGGCTGGTGTTTTTTGAAGGGAGCAAAACAGGCGAAAGTAACACATGTGTTTAACATCACATTAAGAGTATGTAAAATTTGGTGTGAATTTGTAACAAATCATTGTGGAAATCTGTGTAAAAAAATAGTTCAAAAGTGCCCGGGCCGAATCTTCTCCTTCACCATCCACCATGGTGTGGAGTTCGACAGTGATGTTAGTGATATATCCTGGGATGTTGTTTGTGCCTTCTGTTAATGGAAAAATCATCAGAATGATACATTTCTTCATTAGTTTATTAACGATAAATTGAAATAAAATAAAAATAAAAATAAAAATAAAATAAAAATAAAAATAAAAATAAAAATAAAAATAAAAATAAAAATAAAAATAAAAATAAAAATAAAAATAAAAATAAAAATAAAAATAAAAATAAAAATAAAAATAAAAATAAAAATAAAAATAAAAATAAAAATAAAAATAAAAATAAAAATAAAAATAAAAATAAAAATAAAAATAAAAATAAAAATAAAAATAAAAATAAAAATAAAAATAAAAATAAAAATAAAAATAAAAATAAAAATAAAAATAAAAATAAAAATAAAAATAAAAATAAAAATAAAAATAAAAATAAAAATAAAAATAAAAATAAAAATAAAAATAAAAATAAAAATAAAAATAAAAATAAAAATAAAAATAAAAATAAAAATAAAAATAAAAATAAAAATAAAAATAAAAATAAAAATAAAAATAAAAATAAAAATAAAAATAAAAATAAAAATAAAAATAAAAATAAAAATAAAAATAAAAATAAAAATAAAAATAAAAATAAAAATAAAAATAAAAATAAAAATAAAAATAAAAATAAAAATAAAAATAAAAATAAAAATAAAAATAAAAATAAAAATAAAAATAAAAATAAAAATAAAAACTAGTAAATCAAAAAAAAAAATTTTTTTCAAATCCATGCTTTATGCAAGCAGAATTCTATTGGGCCTAGAAATTCTTTATCTGCCATAGAACGGCATATATTCGAAAATGGGTTTTAACTTCGTATGGGAGGTGCCACGCCCACATTTCCATTACCGCCCATTTTTGTCACAACTACGCACATTAATGCTAGATGCACTTACACAAAATTACAGTAGGTGTAATTTTGGTTTTAACTTCATATGGGAGGTGCCACGCCCACTTTTGCATTACCGCCCATTTTAGGCGCAACTACGCACATTGATTCTAGATGCACTTACACAAAATTTGAGCACTATACGTGTCATAGAACTGACACTATTCGATAATATGTTTTAACTTCGTATGGGAGGTGGTACGCCCACTATTCCAATACCGCCCATTTTTGGCAGAACTACGCACATTGATGGTAGATGCACTTACACAAAATTTCAGCACTCTAGGTGTCATAGAACTGACAATATTCAATAATAGGTTTTAACTTCGTATGGGAGGTGCCACGCCCACTTTTCCAATACCGCCCATTTTTGGCACAACTATGCACATTGATGCTAGATGCACTTACACAAAATTACAGCACTCTAGGTGTCATAGAACTGACTATATTCAATAATAGGTTTTAACTTCGTATGGGAGGTGCCACGCCCACTTTTCCAATACCGCCCATTTTTGGCACAACTATGCGAATTGATGCTAGATGCACTTACACAAAATTTCAGCACTCTAGGTGTCATAGAACTGACAATATTCAATAATAGGTTTTAACTTCGTATGGGAGGTGCCACGCCCACTTTTCCAATACCGCCCCTTTTTGGCACAACTATGCGAATTGATGCTAGATGCACTTACACAAAATTTCAGCACTCTAGGTGTCATAGAACTGACAATATTCAATAATAGGTTTTAACTTCGTATGGGAGATGCCACGCCCACTTTTCCAATACCGCCCATTTTTGGCACAACTATGCGAATTGATGCTAGATGCACTTACACAAAATTTCAGCACTCTAGGTGTCATAGAACTGACAATATTCAATAATAGGTTTTAACTTCGTATGGGAGGTTCCACGCCCACTTTTCCAATACCGCCCATTTTTGGCACAACTATGCACATTGATGCTAGATGCACTTACACAAAATTACAGCACTCTAGGTGTCATAGAACTGACTATATTCAATAATAGGTTTTAACTTCGTATGGGAGGTGCCACGCCCACTTTTCCAATACCGCCCATTTTTGGCACAACTATGCGAATTGATGCTAGATGCACTTACACAAAATTTCAGCACTCTAGGTGTCATAGAACTGACAATATTCAATAATAGGTTTTAACTTCGTATGGGAGGTGCCACGCCCACTTTTCCAATACCGCCCCTTTTTGGCACAACTATGCGAATTGATGCTAGATGCACTTACACAAAATTTCAGCACTCTAGGTGTCATAAAACTGACAATATTCAATAATAGGTTTTAACTTCGTATGGGAGGTGCCACGCCCCTTTGTCCAATTGGTCAAATTTTTCCATTTCCTTGTATTGTCATCGAAAATGATTAAGTGTGCAAAATTTGAGCAAAATTGGTTGAGAAAAAAGCTTTCAAAAATTGATTTCAAATTTTGTGGCACACATATATAGAAAGTAACCTTATATAAAGCATGGAATAAAAATAAAAATAAAAATAAAAATAAAAATAAAAATAAAAATAAAAATAAAAATAAAAATAAAAATAAAAATAAAAATAAAAATAAAAATAAAAATAAAAATAAAAATAAAAATAAAAATAAAAATAAAAATAAAAATAAAAATAAAAATAAAAATAAAAATAAAAATAAAAATAAAAATAAAAATAAAAATAAAAATAAAAATAAAAATAAAAATAAAAATAAAAATAAAAATAAAAATAAAAATAAAAATAAAAATAAAAATAAAAATAAAAATAAAAATAAAAATAAAAATAAAAATAAAAATAAAAATAAAAATAAAAATAAAAATAAAAATAAAAATAAAAATAAAAATAAAAATAAAAATAAAAATAAAAATAAAAATAAAAATAAAAATAAAAATAAAAATAAAAATAAAAATAAAAATAAAAATAAAAATAAAAATAAAAATAAAAATAAAAATAAAAATAAAAATAAAAATAAAAATAAAAATAAAAATAAAAATAAAAATAAAAATAAAAATAAAAATAAAAATAAAAATAAAAATAAAAATAAAAATAAAAATAAAAATAAAAATAAAAATAAAAATAAAAATAAAAATAAAAATAAAAATAAAAAATAAAAATAAAAATAAAAATAAAAATAAAAATAAAAATAAAAATAAAAATAAAAATAAAAATAAAAATAAAAATAAAAATAAAAATAAAAATAAAAATAAAAATAAAAATAAAAATAAAAATAAAAATAAAAATAAAAATAAAAATAAAAATAAAAATAAAAATAAAAATAAAAATAAAAATAAAAATAAAAATAAAAATAAAAATAAAAATAAAAATAAAAATAAAAATAAAAATAAAAATAAAAATAAAAATAAAAATAAAAATAAAAATAAAAATAAAAATAAAAATAAAAATAAAAATAAAAATAAAAATAAAAATAAAAATAAAAATAAAAATAAAAATAAAAATAAAAATAAAAATAAAAATAAAAATAAAAATAAAAATAAAAATAAAAATAAAAATAAAAATAAAAATAAAAATAAAAATAAAAATAAAAATAAAAATAAAAATAAAAATAAAAATAAAAATAAAAATAAAAATAAAAATAAAAATAAAAATAAAAATAAAAATAAAAATAAAAATAAAAATAAAAATAAAAATAAAAATAAAAATAAAAATAAAAATAAAAATAAAAATAAAAATAAAAATAAAAATAAAAATAAAAATAAAAATAAAAATAAAAATAAAAATAAAAATAAAAATAAAAATAAAAATAAAAATAAAAATAAAAATAAAAATAAAAATAAAAATAAAAATAAAAATAAAAATAAAAATAAAAATAAAAATAAAAATAAAAATAAAAATAAAAATAAAAATAAAAATAAAAATAAAAATAAAAATAAAAATAAAAATAAAAATAAAAATAAAAATAAAAATAAAAATAAAAATAAAAATAAAAATAAAAATAAAAATAAAAATAAAAATAAAAATAAAAATAAAAATAAAAATAAAAATAAAAATAAAAATAAAAATAAAAATAAAAATAAAAATAAAAATAAAAATAAAAATAAAAATAAAAATAAAAATAAAAATAAAAATAAAAATAAAAATAAAAATAAAAATAAAAATAAAAATAAAAATAAAAATAAAAATAAAAATAAAAATAAAAATAAAAATAAAAATAAAAATAAAAATAAAAATAAAAATAAAAATAAAAATAAAAATAAAAATAAAAATAAAAATAAAAATAAAAATAAAAATAAAAATAAAAATAAAAATAAAAATAAAAATAAAAATAAAAATAAAAATAAAAATAAAAATAAAAATAAAAATAAAAATAAAAATAAAAATAAAAATAAAAATAAAAAATAAAAAATAAAAATCAAAAAATAAAAATCAAAAAATAAAAATAAAAAAATAAAAATATATATTTTTTGTGCTTTATTCGACCTTTTTCAAATTAATAGAAATTGTTTTGAGTTTTTTTTTAGCTTGAGCTCTTGCCTTTTTATTTATTTAAATATCCCTACGGAACCTCAAAAGACATGTCCTAGAATCGGCCTAAAAGGATATGACTTTGAATCGGTTTCAAAGGACATGACTTGGAACGCACCTCATGAGAATTTACAATTTATTCACCAGTTCTGTGATATATCCATATCGACCTATCCCTGGATATGTACGTTTATAGCTATTGCCACCAATTTCCCGTAGCGATACTTTTCCAATATTTCGCAATTACATTGAATTGCATCATCAGGGTACGTGAGAACACCAAAAAAGTATATTTAAATAAATATAATAATCAAAATTTTCTATTATATAAATATATATATAAAAAATAAAAATTAGTATATTTAAGCCGGGATAACAAGATGCGACAAAAACACGTTAATAAAAATTTAGTTTTTTTTGCTCAAAATATATATTTTCAAAAAAATATTTTGTTTTCATTTTTTTGGACTTAGCATCGATAACCATAAATTTGACTGACACTGGATAATTATCCAGGCTTAGTCCAAAATTTTGACCATAAAATTATTTTTTTAATTTGATTTCATACACACATTGATATTGCTGTTGGCGGAAAATTATTTTTTTATTTTCAGTGAATTTTTAATATTTTATTTAGATTTTCGTTATCGCAGCTGAGTTATCCAGTCTTAAAGAAAAACAGCCCTAGTTTTTCTGATGGTACAAAAAATATGTTTTTTTTTAATTTTTTATTGCTTTTATTACCGCCTGTTTATAAATTCATATATTTTTTGTGACACACTCTATTATACTGTCCACCCTTTGGTGGAGTGTTAACTAACATCAAACGAATGTTATGTGAGAGCACAAAGAAATTACTCTCTTAAAGGTCTGCGTACACCGCAAACAGTTTGAAAATCACTGCTGTGAGAATGTAACTTTACTATGAACATAAAATGTGTGGCATACTTCGAGGCGCACACAGAAATTAAAGCAAATAGAGCGACCAGTCACAACTGTGTATGTTTACGATTAGAGAAAACAGTCGAAATGATTGCAATCTAAACAATTCTTTTTCAATCAACAGCAGAGGACACGCACACACAGTGGGTGTAAATGTCTTTTTTGGTTTAAATTATTATGTTACTTTTAAATTTAATGAAATTTCATTGAACTAACGATGAACTCATTTCATGGCTATGATTGCAGGTCAAAACACAGTTCGCAAACTAGAAAATATTTTTTAATTTTAGATGTAACCCTTTGGAAAATGAATGACAGCCGTATTCAGCAATTTACTGAACTGGCCTCGTAGCATAGTTCGATTTTTCCACTTGATGAAAACAAGTATCTGCAAAAAATTGACTTGTAGCACAGTGGCGTCGTTCTTAAGAATTTGTTTACAAACAAACACATATTCCGAAATGTTGTTAATTAATCATTTAATTTTTTCAACGAACAAACATGTTCACAAGTCATGTCAAAAGTCAAGTTCATACGCTATGAGTTCGTTAGCTTTTGTTGTCGCACTAGCGTTAATTACAGTTGTTTCTAAACAATATTTAATTGGTCGGTTTCCCCCGTCATATTTGATGATTCGCTGTGTAGTAATAGTGGAAAAGTTCTCAAGCGATTTGTTATAAAAACTCAGAGTGAAAAGGAAAGTCAGATTGTTGAACCACCAGGGTTTGGGTTTATTAGCGACACAATATGAGTGGACTTGTTTTTGATTTATTCATTTCAGAGAAAATCGAGCTTTTGTAAAACCAACATTGAAATAACGTCGTTTTTGGTTTATATGGAACAGACTGCATTTTCATCGCTGAAACCTAAGCTAACTTGAAAGTGCTGAGATATACTTATATTTTCGAGAAATCGTATTTCGCGAAAACCGGATCTAGAAACCGAAACCCGGATCTAAAAACCGAAAACCGGATCTAAAACCCGAAACCCTGATCTTAAAACCGAAACCCGGATCTAAGAAAACGGTTTTTGATTTATTAATTTTTAATGTCATATTTCAGAGAAACTCGCGATTTTTTTTTAAATCAACAGTCAAATAACACAGTTTTTTGTTTATATGAAATAGTCTTAATTATCATCGCGAAACACAAATCAAACTTGAAAATGATGAGACATACTTATCTTTTCGTAAAATCGTATTTTGAAGTATATTTTTCGCGAAAACCGGATCTAAAAACCAAAAACCGGTTTTTGGAAAAAAAAATTGCAGACCGTTTTTCTGAAAAATCTAATATGATGAATGCGACATTGTCTTTATAATGTGTAATAGTATTTTCTATATAAGAACCGGAGTGGGTTTTGATTTATTCATTTTTAATGTCATATTTCAGAGAAAGTCGCGATTTTTTAAATTTACATTCAAATAATGCAATTTTTGTTTGTATTTAACAAACTGAATTTTCATATTTTCGTAAAATCGTATTTTGAAGTATATTTTTCGCGAAAACCGGATCTAAAAACCAAAAACCGGATCTAAAAACCGAAACCCGGATCTAGAAAAACCGGTTTTTGGAAAAAATTGCAGACTTTTTCTCAAAAATCTGATATGATGAACTCTTTTGCAGGTTTATCATTTACAATTCAGGAATACGACATTGTCTTCATAATGTATGTATAATGGGTTTGTTAGGGGCACAATATTTTCTATATAAGAACCGGAGTGGGTTTTGATTTCTTATTTTTAATGTCATATTTCAGAGAAACTCGCATTTTTTTTTAAATAAACATTGAAATAACACAGTTTTTTGCTTGTAAATATTAAACAGACTGAATTTTCATCGGTAAACCCAAATCAAACTTGAAAATGATGGGACATACTTATCTTTTCGTAAAATCGTATTTTGATGTATATTTTTCGCTAAAACCGGATCTAAAAACCGAAACCCGGATCTAAAAAACCGGTTTTTGGAAAAAAAATTGCAGACCGTTTTTCTGAAAAATCTAATATGATGAATGCGACATTGTCTTTATAATGTGTAATAGTATTTTCTATATAAGAACCGGAGTGGGTTTTGATTTATTCATTTTTAATGTCATATTTCAGAGAAACTCGCGATTTTTTTAAATTTACATTCAAATAATGCAATTTTTGTTTGTATTTAACAAACTGAATTTTCATATTTTCGTAAAATCGTATTTTGAAGTATATTTTTCGCGAAAACTGGATCTAAAACCCGAAAACCGGATCTAAAAACCGAAACCCGGATTTAAAAAACCCGGTTTTTGGGGGAAACAATTGCAGACCTTTTTCTCAAAAATCTGATATGATGAACTCTTTTGCAGGTTTATCATTTACAATTCAGGAATACGACATTGTCTTTATAATGTATGTATAATGGGTTTGTTAGGGTCACAATATTTTCTATATAAGAACCGGAGTGGGTTTTGCTTTAATAACACTAGTCAACAGTCAAAATGTACTCGGGATGCGATAATTTTTTCTGTGTAGATAACCTTGACATGAGCTCGAAAAACGCAATAAAATTTTTTTTTTTCGTTTGGTTTTTTTTTTATTATTTTTTTTTTAAATTTTAAAATTTTTTTTTTGGTTAATTTGTTTCGTCCGGCATAACTCGGGAACCACTAGCCCGATTTAATTGAATTAAATTTTAAAAAATTTAAAATTACAATTCCCTTAATCTGTTCATATATTGTTTTCCTATACAAGCAACAGTTTCCAAGTTAAAAATGAATATATAAAGGAAAAAACTTATTTTTTGCCTTAAGATTTAATTTTTTTTTTTTTTAAAATCCATAAAAAATCCAAAATGAAAAAAAATTTCAAATCTTATTACTTTTACGTAAAGTCACATAACCTATGAGCAAAATGAGACAAAGATCATGAAAATCGATGCACGCGTTTCGCTTTTATTCGCAATTGAGTAAAGGTATGAATTTCAAAAATTTAAAAATTTTTTTTTGGTTAATTTGTTTCGCCCGGCATAACTCGGGAACCACTAGCCCGATTTAATTGAATTAAATTTTAAAAAATTTAAAATTACAATTCCCTTAATCTGTTCATATATTGTTTTCCTATACAAGCAACAGTTTCCAAGTTAAAAATGAATATATAAAGGAAAAAACTTATTTTTTGCCTTAAGATTTAATTTTTTTTTTTTTAAAAATCCATAAAAAATCCAAAATGAAAAAAAATTTCAAATCTTATTACTTTTACGTAAAGTCACATAACCTATGAGCAAAATGAGACAAAGATCATGAAAATCGATGCACGCGTTTCGCTTTTATTCGCAATTGAGTAAAGGTATGAATTTCAAAAATTTGCTCGACATATGCACAACTTTGTCTATGGTAAGGTTTTTTCTTTTTTTTTTTTTATTCTCAGAATTAACAAAACGGAATAAACAAAGGGTTATTTAATTTTTATGATTGCGTAAGCAAAGTAATAAACGCTAATAAATGTGCGTGAACAATTAAAAGGAAAAAAGGAAAGGGGACTTTTTTAATTATTTGGGTTTTCCGTTGGCTACCTGTATGATTTTTTTACAGAAATGCAACCCACATTTAAGGGTGGTCATTATTCGGAAAATTTAAGACTCACACATGGTGAAACAGGTATGTAGCCACCGTAAAAAAATATACACCCATTTATAAGTACCTGTCAGTAAAATACTAAACAATACACAGTATAAATAGGTCTTCATTGATCGATTTTACTCATTCAACAAGTGTCGACGAACGCGATAGTTAAAATGAGCAAACGTTCGCGAGGATTTGAATGCAATACCAATCCAAGTAATTTTTGTTACATGTGCGCCATGCTCGTCACTCACATCGCCCAGGTTGTCCGGAATGAAGTCCAAGTGCGAGTGTAGAAAATGTATCTTAAGCGACATATTTGCTCTAATTTTTTTATAATTTTGGAGTAGTTGTTCGACGATCTCTCTGTAATTTGAGCTTTTGTTGTTTCCAAGAAATTCGGAAACAATTTGCCGAAATGAGTTCCAAGCTGCAGCTTCATTTGGTGATAAAAATGCTCAAACTGTTGGTCTTGCAACAACTTTTTAATTTGCGGACCGTCGAAAACGCCTTCCTTTATCTTTGCCGATGAAAGGTGAGGAAAAATGGTTTTTAAATAGGCGAACGCTTCGCCATCTTTGTTGATAGCTTTCACGAAGTTTTTTATGAGTTCGAGCTTTATGTGAAGAGGTGGGAGAAAAACATTTTCCTTTCTTATGAGTGGTGTATATTTCACGTTGTCGCTGCCGGGGATGAAGTTAACTCTTTCTGTCCAACTCCTCCTGGTGTAATGATGTTGACGATCGCGGCTGTCCCAAAGGCACAGAAAACAACAGTACTTTGTGAATCGACCTTGTAATCCACAAAGGATACCGATAACCTTAAGGTCGGCACAAACTTTCCAATCGTGCCTCTCATAGGTAAGGCACTTTAGTAGATTGTCCATGACTTCGTATGTTTCCTTGGTGTCAACGGCATGAGCAATTGGAATCGAAGGTTTCTCGTTGCCGTTGTGCAGTAAAATTGCTTTAAGGCTCTGCTTGTTGCTGTCGATGAAAAGACGCCACTCTCCTGGATCGTAAGAGTACCTTTTTTTTTCCTTTTAATTGTTCACGCACATTTATTAGCGTTTATTACTTTGCTTACGCAATCATAAAAATTAAATAACCCTTTGTTTATTCCGTTTTGTTAATTCTGAGAATCAAAAAAAAAAGAAAAAACCTTACCATAGACAAAGTTGTGCATATGTCGAGCAAATTTTTGAAATTCATACCTTTACTCAATTGCGAATAAAAGCGAAACGCGTGCATCGATTTTCATGATCTTTGTCTCATTTTGCTCATAGGTTATGTGACTTTACGTAAAAGTAATAAGATTTGACACTTTTTTTCATTTTGGATTTTTTATGGATTTAAAAAAAAAAAAAATTTTAAATCTTTAAGCAAAAAATAAGTTTTTTCCTTTATATATTCATTTTTAACTTGGAAACTGTTGCTTGTATAGGAAAACAATATATGAACAGATTAAGGGAATTGTAATTTTAAATTTTTTAAAATTTAATTCAATTAAATCGGGCTACTGGTTCCCGAGTTATGCCGGACGAAACAAATTAACCAAAAAAAAAATTTTTAAAATTTAAAAAAAAAATAATAAAAAAAAAACCAAACGAAAAAAAAAATTTTTATTGCGTTTTTCGAGCTCATGTCAAGGTTATCTACACAGAAAAAATTATCGCATCCGGAGTACATGAAATTTTTTTCAATTTGTTGAGTAGTGTAATTTTTAATGTCATATTTCAGAAAAATTCGCGTTTTTTTTTAATCTACAGTCAAATAATGCAGGTTTTTTGTTTTATGAAACAGACTGCATTTTCATCGCTAAACCCAAAGCTAACTTGAAAGTGATGAGACATACTTATCTTTTCGTAAAATCGTATTTTGAAGTATATTTTTCGAGAAACCCGGATCTAAAAACCGAAAACCGGATAAAAAAATAACCGAAAACCGGATCTAAAAAACCGGTTTTTGAAAACAATTACAGACCTAGTTTTCTCAAAAATCTGATATGATGAACACTTTTGCAGGTTTAGTTTTAACGATGCATGAGTACGACATTGTTGTTATAATGTACAACGGGTTTACTAGGAACACAATATTTTCATATTCAGAGAAACTCGAAATTTTTTAAATCAACATTCAAATGACACAGTTTTTTTGTATTAAACAGATTGAATTTTCATCGCTAAACCCAAATCTAACTTGACATATTTTCGTAAAGTCGTATTTTGAAGTACTTTTTTGGAGAAAAACGGATCTAAAAAACCGGTTTTTGGAAAAAATTGCAGACTGGTTTTCTCATCGTATATGATGAACACTATTGCAGGTTTATCATTTACAATTCATGAGTACGACATTGTCTTTATAATGTACAATGGGTTTGCTGTAGACACAATATTTTCTATATAAGAACCGGAATGGTTTCTGGCCTATTAATTTTAATTAATTAATGTCACATGCCAGAGATTTCTCTGTTTTTTTTTTTCGAAAATGTGAAATAAATATCTTATAAATATCTTATATGAAACGGACTGAATTTTCATCACTGAACCCGAATTTTAACTTAAAATGTGAATCATGCCATATTTTCGAGAAACCGATTTATGAAGTATATTTTTGTTTCCATTTCGAGAAAACCGGTTTTAAAAGCCGAAAACCGGGTTTTTTGGAAAAATTCCTAGCCTAGTTTCTTAAAAATCGGATATATGATGGGCACTTTTACAGATTATGTAATGGCAATTCAGATACACGATATTACCCTCATAATGTCACATATTCGTGCTTTTTGGTTTTTAAAACCGGGTTTTTTCAAAATTGCAAACAAATTAAAAGTTGCCTCAAAATAAAATTTTAAAAACCGGTTTTACAATCCGAAAACCGGTTTTTTTGAAAAAATTGCAAACCGGACGCTATGACGGACACTTTTACAGGTTCAGCAATGACAATTCAGAAACACAATTTTGTCCTCATAATGTCCCATATTCGAGTTTTTCAGTTTTTAAAATCGTGTTTTTCAAAATCGCAAAATATCAAGATTCCTCAATGTGAGATTGGGGAATATGTTTGTGTCCTCAATAGAATTGTACAATGATCCATTTTCGAGAAAACTCGGGTTTAAAACCCGAAAACCGTGTTTTTGAAAAAAAAAAACAAACCGAGTTTCTTAAACATTTGATCTGATGGGCAGTCTTGCAGGTTCAGCAATGACAATTTAGGGAAACGATATAGGCCTTCTAATCCCATTTATATATCATATATTTATGAACCTCGGTTTGCAATTTCTTTCCGATTTCGGGGTTTACCAAATTTCAAAAGTTTCCTCAAAATAAGATTTGGGAGTATATTTGTGTCCTCAATAAAATTGTATAATGACACACCGAAAAACTCGGTTTTAAACCCCGAAAATCGGTTTTTTGAAAGAAATTGCTAACCGAGGTTCTTAAATATATGGTATAACGGACTCTTTTCAGCAGTTTCAGCAATGACAGTTCAAGGACACGATATTGCCTTCATAATGTCACATATTCCCGTTTTCGGTTTTTAAAACCGGGGTTCTCAAATTTGCAAAATTTTAAAAGTTTTTTTTTTTTGTTTCAAAATAAGTTTTGGAATATATGTATGTGTAAAAATGTATAATGACACATTTTCGAGAAAACCGGTTTGAATACCCAAAAACCCCTTTTTTTGTAAAATACAATTTTTTTTTCAAAAATCTGACAGTGATAGTTACTCTTTCAAGATTCAGACTAAGCAATGAAAAATTAAAAAACAAGAATTTACCCTCGAATAGTCACATTTTCTAAGGTTTTCGTTTTAAAGCCGGATTTTTTAATTCCATTTTCTGGCAAAAGAGATTTTGGATCCGGTTACTAAACAAGTATCTATTGAGTTTCTCCTTATTTTGGAGAAACTCAATTTTAAATACTGAAAAAAGTATTCTGAAACCGGTTTTTTACAATGTTTTAAACCAGTTTTCTTAAAAATTTAACTCAGCGATACAAATTCAAAAACGAGTTATTTGAAATATAACTCGAAAATATGACATTATTAATGGAAATATAATTGTGTCACCAATCGAATTCTTTATTTGCGAGAAATCCGGTTTAAAACATCGAAACTCGGTTTTTGACAAAGTTATAAACCGGTTTTCTTAAAAAGTGACGAAAATTCAAAAACACGATATTGCCTTCGTAATGCCATATTGTCGAATTATTAGGTTTTAATAACGTTTTAGTGTGATTTTTTAGTATAATTGTGTCCTTAATCCAACTCTATTTTTGCGAGAAATCCGATTTTAAAAATTGTAACCCGGTTTTCTTACAAATCAAACAATTTGTTCTCATGTGACAATTTTCAAGTTTCCAAACCTCGTTCTCTGAAAAATGTGTATGTTTGTGCCCACAATAAATTTGTACCAGGACAGATTATCCAAAAAGAACCCCGGGGATCTTGTTAAAATTTCAAACCGGGTTTTTAGTTAGTTTTCCAGGATTCAGTTTCACCGATGAAAAATTTAGGTTTACGGGAATTTGCCCTCAAATTGTCACATATTCGGCTTTATCGTTTTCCAAAATCAACAATAACATTCTATCGAACACAATTTTTGAGAAACCCGGTTTTAAAAACCGAAAACGGCTTGAGGCAAAAACTACAAACCGCTTTTTATCGAAAATCTGTCACTAGAGTAACTTTTGAACTGAATTTTTGAGAAACCCGGTTTTAAAAACCGAAAACGGCTTGAGGTAAAATCTACAAACCGCTTTTTATCAAAAACCTGTCACTATAGTAACTTTTGAACAGTTTTTTTGGAGAACCCCGGTTTCAAAAACCGAAAACCAGTTTTAGGAAAAATTAAAAACCGGTTTTTATCAAAAATCTTCCACTATAGTAACTATTGCATTTTCAAGTTCAACGAAGAAAAGATCAGGTGCATTAATTTCCCCCATAATATCACATTCTCAAGTTTTCTGTTTTGGTTTTTAACTGGGTTTTTTTCTGATCCATTTTCCTGAAAATGAGATGTGGGAGTATACCCGGGTCCTCAATAAAATTCAACAATGTCACATTTTCGAGAAAAATTAAAAATTTTTTTTGAACCGGCTTTTTCAAATTTGAAAAATTTCAAAATGTTTCCTCACATTTTCGGGAAAAATTTAAAACCCGAAAACCGATTTTTAGATAAAACTGCAAACCGGGTTTTTTGAACCGTGTTTTCAAAATTATCAAATTAACAAAATTATCGAAGAAAATTTTTGCGAAAATCGGGTTTTAAAACTGAAGACCTGTTTTAGTCAAAATTTCTAACCTTTTTTTTTATCAAAAATGTGTTACTATAGTAACTTTTGCAATATCCAGACTCAGCAATGAAAAATTAGGAGCATGAATTTTTCCTCATGATGCCACATTTTAATTTTTTGTTTCTAAAACCGTTTTTTTTTTAATCTTTCTAACTCATTTGTAGAAAAGTGATATTTGGTAGTACATTTTTGTGTTCACAGCATGTTAATTTTTTTAAGAATAAAAAACCACTTTCTTTTGCCAAACTCGGTTTTTAAAATCAAGTTCTTTTCAATTTTCTTTTAATACGTTTTATGAAAACATGAGATTTGGGAGTCCTCAATAAAATTCTATCAAGTCAGATTTTCGACAATACCGCTCCTTAAAATTAAATCCTATTTTGAAACCGGTTTTTGGACAAAATTATAAAAAAATATATATTTTTTAAATTTTTTCTTAGACAAAATTATAAACAGTTTTTTCTATCAAAAGTCTGTCACTATAGTAACTTTTAAACATTTTCGAGAAAACCGGTTTAAAAAAACCGATTTTGAAACCGGTTTTTGGACAAAATTAGGAAAAAAATATATATATTTTTAATTTTTCTTAGACAAAATTATAAACAGTTTTTTCCATCAAAAGTCTGTCACTATAGTAACTTTTAAACATTTTTGAGAAAACCGGTTTAAAAAACCGGTTTTAGGGAAAATTACAAACCGGTTTTTATCAAAAATTTATCACTATAGTAAGTTTTGAGCAAAATTTGTGAGAAAACCGAGTTTAGGCAAAATGACAAACCGGTTATTATCAATAATCTGTTAGTTTTGCTTTATTCAGATTCGGCGACGTAAAAATCAGGAGCATGAATTTCCCCTCATAATACCACATTTCAAGTTTTTTGTTTTAATTTTTCGAGGAACCCGGTTTTTTAAAATAAGAAAACCGAGGTTTGAAAAAAATTATAAATAGAATTATATATATTTTTAAATTCATTGATTCGTTCTCTTCCGTATGAAAATAAACAACGAAAGGAAGAAAAAATCAAGTAGATTTTGTTTAAAATCGACCCAGTTGAATTAGTCTTTTTACATTGTTCTTAGATAGATTTTATTGTTTGTAACCACATAAAAAACACCCAAGCAAAATCGATATCCAGTTGGGTTTTTATTTTGTATGGAAAATTACTCGATTTAAGACTAAATAATAAAAAATTAATAATTCAAATTCAAATATAGCTCAAGGTAATATCATCGAGGCCAGACAGAAACTGCGGAAATGCCAGCTTAATTAAATAAAGATCCAAACTACAATCCCATTCAATATATATGGAAACTTTTCTATTCTATTTGAATAATATTCTTTAGCAAGAGAAGTTAAGAAGGTAGACGTTGAATTTATGAATATTCAGTGCTCTGGCAAAGATTATAAAACTATTATTCAGTAAGAGAATTTTTCGTGTGTGTGACTTCAAGGATTTTGGAATTAGAAGTTTTTTTAGAAAATTGACTTCTAAGAGATTAATCAAATGGGGTAGGATCTAGTGGTTGCAACGGGGTCGGTCTCTTAGTTTCTCTTGTGCTTGCTATTTTCATTTATTTTCGCTTCTTCAAGCTGAGCTTAAAATGCACTGCCTTACAAGTTCTTGATTCTAGACATGCTACCTACTATGCCACACAGACAGATCTCGCTCCGGGGCTAATGTATTGCTGCTATCATGCATACGATGGTTTGGAATTTTTTCGAATTTTACACAAAATCTTAGGTTGATCCTTCTGTGGTTGATCTTTTTAATGTTCCTCCCAATTTTCTACGGAAATTGAGCAATATTGCATTTTTCTTATTATTCTGCCATTAAAAATAAATCATAGAAGAAGAAAAATATATAAGCAAAGTAATACTCGTATTTTTTATAATTTTTTGTGGTCTTCTTCTATTAATAGTTCTATACAAATGGTCAGTGTAGGCACAGCTCGATATTCTTCAATATCAAGACGCCAATAAAGATTTGCTTAATCTTCCGCACAATCTAATCTCAACAATTATAATTTGTTAATTACAATTAAAAAAAATATATCACAAGCAAAGAAAGAACAGACAAAAGTGATAAGCCAAGACCACTCTCTCTCTCTGTTTCTCTTGTGTGCGGCACAGTGGTTCAGAATTGTTTTTTAGCGTTCAAAGGTTCATTTAGAAATGAAGCCAACTGTTGGTCAGAACCGGTTTCACCGAAAACCTCACCACAAAGAATTTTTAAGAGTGTTATGGTCCACCTCAAACCTTTCAAAGTACCACCTTTCTGTAGGCTGATGGGTTGCCAGCGCGGTCCCTGAACATATTAGACAATATTAGAACTCACCAAAACAGGTGAGCGGTGAGCTAGGAATTGAATTAGTTTCTTGAATTTTCTGTTATAACTTCTTCACCCCATGTGTCCTTTTTTATTCGCCATCATGCGACCAGCAACCCAAATTCGAGAACGGATCGGTATATTATTTTCAGTTTTTAAAATGGCAAAATCGTAGGACTGGATATATTTAAGAAATTATCACCAATTTAAATTTTTCTTCTCTACTCTTCGATTTAAAGCGAAGACCTTCAAAACATCAGCTTAAATTTGTTCTATCTGATTTAGCGTGTTGCTAATAAATATTAAAAAAAATATACCGGTTTTGAAAGAAATCTTGACTTCGAATGAATATAACTTTCGGTTCCGAAAAGCAGACAAGAATGATATGCATATTTGAGAAGAAGAAAGGAAGCTCCCTATGTAGAGTATTGTCCACTTTCCTCTACCGCTTTCTGGTTTTATTGGAAAGGTTGAACTTTGTCATTCAATAATGGAACACAATATCACTCATATGACTACCATGACTGACTCGGCAGTACCTCATCCGATCCATCCAATTTTTCAAAATTCACACCATACAGTGACTCGCGAATGCATTGGCTTCTCAAAAGTCACGTGTGAGTTCTCTGAAACCCATATGCGGAAGTTTTGCTTATTAACATAACCACCGAGAAAAAGTAAGTTTTTAATATTTCCCAATTTTGTTCAAGCGTAAACCTTAAAATAAGAATAAAAATGAATGCTATTCTACCCTTCAAAGTAATCGGCAGTTCAATTTAAAATTGTAAATGGCCCATCCTATATTTAGTATTTTCCAGACATTAGGCGAAGAATTTTTTTAATTTTTATTATGCATGTGGATTTAGTAGTCTCTTATCATATATGTATTATATATGTGCAACAAAAAATAATACACAATTTTAGTTTTTTTCCGTTTGTATTTTTTTGGTCTGTAATCAATATTTGATTTGAACTGGGATATTGTCCTGGCACAAAGGCTGTCGATTTTCGTAGAAGTGCACTAATATTACAGGAAAATATAATTTTTTTAATATAGCCAAACCAAAAGAAATACAAATAATTAAAAAATAATTTTATAAATAATTATAATAATTTTATTATTTCAAACAACGATTACAAAGCAAGGCTACGTTTACATATCGAAAAAATACTTCAAGTCAATTCAAAAAATAAATTTTCTTATATTTGTATTTTCAAAAAGCTTAAATATCATAAATACTGGTGATAGTGGGTGCTGCATAGGGTTTGCATCCCGGGATTTCCCGCGGGAAAATTCCCGGGAATTCGCATATTTTTCATTTTCCGTATCCCGGGAAATTCGTACGGGAATTCAGTAGAAATTTTCGCATATATTTTCCATCATTTTTACAATAAAAATGTTGTACAATAATTTAGCTTATATCGATTTAAATTATGAATGTCTAATATTGCACTTCGATGACAAAATAATTTTAAGCTGCGTTCGGATATGCCAAAAATTCACTTTTTCGGGGTTTGCCTGTCACACTCCATATGAAAAAATTTAAAAACCCGGAAAAAGTCGATTTTTGTCGTGTATCCGAACGCCCAAAAAAAGAAGTCAGTCGTTCGAAAATATTTTATACAATGCTATAGAAGCGCAAGTAACAATATTGTATTAAAAAAGTCAAGATAGTTGTCTAAAGAAAGATTTTATAGTTTTCGAAGCGACAGGACAAAGAACAAACAACATAAACATTTTATTTAATGCTCTACTGACTACATCTGTTGAATGTGAACGATCGTCGTCCGTCGCGTCCACATTTTCCAATAAAATAAGAAATATCTGATGAGCCATATATGCATTGTCTGCTCTTAATTCAAATATACACTTGCAAATTTTGATTTAATTCATTTTGAAACTTGAAAAGATTTTTGAATTTAATTCTGTAACAGGTTCGTTGTGTAATAAATATTTATTATTCTGATCTGGCGAACTCTGGCTCAAGACCATTTTGCATCTATATTTTATAGAATGAAAATTTATTTAAAAATATCATTGTGACATTTATTATTTGGCTGCACACTACCACTATCATGATTTTCACCCTGTGAAAGGTTTCGTCAGGTGGCTTCGCAGCGATTTTTAAGTAAATGATTTTCACCAACGAATGAGAAGCAAAACTCATTTGCTGAATATCCGTTCAAAAATTCGCATCAAGTAATAAAGCACACATGCCACCTTAATAAAATGTGAATGTTTCATTTAAAAAAATAAGCTTAACTCATGTCAAACGATATATTGACGATTTCCCGTGCTGTCCCGGGATCCCAGGAAATTGAAAAAATAATTCCCGTTTACCGGGCAATAAAATGTACGGGAAAATGCAAACCCTAGTGCTGCAGTTAGTTGTTTGCATTTCCATTCTATTTTAATTCTAAAAGAACAAATTTTGAAAAT
This sequence comes from Polietes domitor, assembly GCA_947397865.1. Taxonomy (NCBI): domain Eukaryota; kingdom Metazoa; phylum Arthropoda; class Insecta; order Diptera; family Muscidae; genus Polietes; species Polietes domitor. Next base: position 165,192,336 of record OX377620.1, on the reverse strand, counting down.
CCATTGTCTGACGTACACAGTGCAAAATAACTGATGATTCATGATTCAACCAATTTTTGCCGTAAAAGTAAAAAAGTACGAATTTGGAAAAATCTTTTTATTTTGCATGTCTATGCAGTAAGATGAAGAGTATGACCTAATAAAATCTCTTTATTTTACGTGTCTACGCTATTAGAGGTACACACCGAATTTTATCATTCTAGCTGTAGTCGTCTAGTTGGTACTATTTTTATCCCTCTGTACCCATTGTAGCACTTGAAAGTACGAATTTGGAAAAAACCTTTCATTTACCGTCTCTACGCAGTCAGAGGAATGTATACCCCGAATTTCATGACTCTAGCTGCGGTCATTTGGTTGGTACTATTTTTATCACCTTTTTCCATTTTAACCCCAAAAATACGAATTTCGAAAAATCAGTTTATTTGACGTGTCTATGCAATCAGAGGAATGAATACATCGAATTTCATGACTCTAGCTGCGGTCATTTGGTTGGTACTATTTTTATCACCTTTTTCCATTTTAACCCCAAAAAGTACGAATTTCGAAAAATCCGTCTATTTTACGTGTCTATGCAATCAGAGGAATGTATACACCGAATTTCATTATTTGGTAATATTCAACCATTTCATTTGGTTGGTACTATTTTTATACCCTTTTTCCATTTTAACTCCAAAAAGTTCGAATTTCGAAAAATCCGTTTATTTGACGTGTCTATGCGAATTTCGAAAAATCCGTTTATTTTACGTGTCTATGCAATCAGAGGAATGTATACACCGAATTTCATTATTTGGTAATATTCAACCATTTCATTTGGTTGGTACTATTTTTATCACCTTTTTCCATTTTAACCCCAAAAAGTACGAATTTCGAAAAATCCGTTTATTTTACGTGTCTATGCAATCAGAGGAATGTATACACCGAATTTCATTATTTGGTAATATTCAACCATTTCATTTGGTTGGTACTATTTTTATCCCTTTTTTCCATTTTAACCCCAAAAAGTACGAATTTCGAAAAATCCGTTTATTGTACGTATCTATGCAATCAGAGGAATGTAAACAACGAATTTCATAATTTGTTACTATTCAACCATTTCATTTGGTTGGTACTATTTTTATCCCCTTTTTCCATTTTAACCCCAAAAAGTACGAATTTCGAAAAATCCGTTTATTTTATTCTATGCAATCAGAGGAATGTATACACCGAATTTCATTATTTGGTATTATTCAACCATTTCATTTGGTTGGTACTATTTTTATCCCTTTTTTCCATTCTAACCCCAAAAATACGAATTTCGAAAAATCAGTTTATTTGACGTGTCTATGCAATCAGAGGAATGAATACACCGAATTTCATTATTTGTTACTATTCAACCATTTCATTTGGTTGGTACTATTTTTATCCCCTTTTTCCATTTTAATCCCAAAAAGTACGAATTTCGAAAAATCAGTTTATTTAACGTGTCTATGCAATCAGAGGAATGTATACAACGAATTTCATTATTCCAAGTGTAGCCGTTTGGTTGGTACCATTTTTATTCCTCTTTTCCCATTTTACCCCTTAAAAGTACGAATTTGGAAGAAATACTTTTATATTATGTATCTACTCAATTAGGGGAATGTGCACACTGAATTTCGTGTTTCTAGCTGTTGTCGTTTAATATGTACCATTTTTATCCCTTTGTGCCCCATTTCACCCCCTACGAATAAAAAACACTTTATGGTGCACGTTTTTGTTATAGGTGGAATGCGCATACCCAATATCAAGTAACTACAAGCAGAAAAACATGCCTAAATATTGTAAAATATTAGGGATTATTATGGGTATTTTTAGTCCAAAAATTCCATAAGTTAATAAAAATGTTAAATGGGCCATAACTTCTTAAATATAGCTCTAGGAGCTAAAAGAAGGATAATTTGTGATCACCCAAAAATTCCAAAAGTTTTCAAAATGTTAAATGGGCCATAACATCTTAAATATAGCTCTAGGAGCTAAAAGAAGGATAATTTGTGATCACCCAAATGTTTCAAAATGTTAAATGGGAACCCTTTGGGTCGATTTCGCCCACTTTCAATCCCAACCGATCTACGACTATAGTTATGCGACCTTTGATCGCTAACAAAACAATTCTGAACCACGGTGCCGCACACAAGAGAAACAGAGAGAGAGGGAGAGAGCTTCTCAGTGTATCACTTTAGTCTGTTCTTTCTTTGCTAGTGATATATTTTTTTTTGAATTTTAATTAACAAATTATAATTGTTGAGATTGTGCGGAAGAAGAATAAGCAAATCTTTATTAACGTATTGATATTGAAGAATATCAAGCTGTGTCCACACTGACCATTTGTATAGAACTATTAATAGAAGAAGAGCCCAAAAATTATAAAAAAATATACGAGTATTATTATGTTTATATTTTTTCTTACTCTATGATTTATTTTTAATAGCAGAATAATAAGAAAAATCCAATTTTGCACAATTTCCTTACTAAATTGGAAACATTCAGAAGATTAACCAAATTCGATTTCGGTGACAGGCTGTGCGCTATAGTAGTTAACATATCCGCCTAAGATTGTGTGTAAAATTAGAAATACAGAAATACAAACTAATACAGTTAGAATTATGCAATTTAAAGTATTTTTTAAATATATTTTTCTCTTTCATTTGATATCCATATCGCCTTTGTGTGACATGCATAAGTACGAAAATAAATTATAACCTCTTGAAAATTTCACGAAAATTGCTCTTCATAATATTTTCCCTATCATAATTTGTGCTGATTTTTTGCCTTCCACGGCTGTACTTTTTGCTGTCCAGCAATTGATAATGCCTGCCCCTTGGCTTCCTGAATTGCTCTGATATTAAGTCCTTTGTACATCATTTACTGAGTCATTTTAAAATAATCTCGCGCTTTAAAAGTTGTCCCTACAGTCGTCATTTTAAGCCCCTGATAATTACTGGATTTTTACTTACAAATTGTGCTAAAATAATAAAAGAAAAGAAACTGGTTTTTAAGTGTGGCTCTTAAATGGCCAACGAGTGCAATGAGTGGTGGCTGTCAAAACAAGCCTCTTTTACACAATATTCTCAGCAATATTTTCAACAGATTATTTTCTGGTTGTTGCTGTTGTTAAAGCTTTTAGTTATAATTCACTGAAATGTGATATTGCTAATCATTTTCATCGCCATCATCATCATCATCATCTTCACAAAGATAGTAGGAAATACGTTAAGATTGCCATCGAAATCAATGACGACTTTTGCTTCCACAAAATTCGTAGCGTTAGCAGCCGCCAACAAAACCATAATTCAAATAGTATCCATACTAAACACTTCCGCTTTTTGATTTTGACCACCACCAGCACATGTATCTTTCATCATGCATAAATAAACCTCAAATGCCGAAATGGAAAATGATTCGGCATTTATTTGTATTCAAATTGTACAACCAACGAACTGCGGTCTAAGGCAAATTTTATTTTTGGCCATAAACTGAAAGCCAAATATGTTTGTTGCTGTTTAACTGGATTAATTTGACTTAGTTGCCATACTACACAGTCAGTCTGTCGCTCTCTCGGCATCTCATAGCATCAGAGATGATGTGCTGCTGGGTGTTACTGGCAAGTTTGTGGGTTTGGCGCTTGAAATGGATATGATCGATTTAATTCTCGTTAAATAATTACCGGCCCAGCTCACAGTTAAGACTCGGCGGACGTTAGACATATGGAGGGCTGTGTATGTTCTTTTTATGCTGATATCGAAATATGATATATTATTTTATCTAATTTATAAAGGGTCTAATTTGTTTAATACTTTTTATAAAAAAAATAAAAAATCATTTTTTTTAATAAATTCTATTTTTTATGATTTTTTCGAGCCAGTTTATTTAAGGTAATTAATTGTAGCCATTTTCATAGAAGCATTAGTTTAGGATAGGCTAAGAAGTCAAAGCAGCAGTGGTTTGGAAATATTTAAAAATTGGCAAAAAAAAATATATTTTTTTAAGAATTTTTTCGTAAATAAAAACAAGTAAGGAAGGTTAAAGTCGGGCGTGGCCGACTATATGGTACCCTACACTTAGTCATTATACCCTATGGTGTAGGATATAAACGTACATTTGAACCGGGTGATATACGATGCAGCTATAACAGGAGAATATATTAAAAATTCCATACTTTTATCTGTATTTGTAAGAAAATTTGAACACAAACTTTGAATGGGAGCTATATACAAATCTGAACCGATCTACTCTATTTTACCAGAGCTGTTTCTAGTTGAAATGTAAGTTGTTTTGACAAATTTGAAGAAAATCTGTCAAAGTTTGTTTAGAGCGGAAAGAGTTAAATCGGAGGAGACATTTGTATGGGAGCTATATATAAATCTGAACCGATCTATCCTATTGGTACCAGAGCTGTTTCTAGCTGAAATGTAAGTTGTTTTGCCAAATTTGAAGAAAATCTGTCAAAGTTTATGGTTTCTAGAGCGGAAAGAGTCATATCGGAAGAGACATTTGTATGGGAGCTATATATAAATCTGAACCGATCTATACTATTTTTACCAGAGCTATTTCTAGCTGAAATCTAAGCTGTTTTGCCAAATTTGAAGAAAATCTGTCAAAGTTTATGGTTTCTAGAGCGGATAGAGTCAAATCGGAAGAGACATTTGTATGGGAGATATATATAAATCTGAACCGATCTATCCTATTTTTACCAGAGCTGTTTCTAGTTGAAATATAAGCTGTTTTGCCAAATTTGAAGAAAATCTGTCAAAGTTTATGGTTTCTAGAGCGGAAAGAGCCAAATCGGAAGAGACATTTGTATGGGAGCTATATATAAATCTGAACCGATGTATCCTATTTTTACCACAGCTGTTCTTAGTTGAAATATAAGATGTTTTGCCAAATTTGAAGAAAATCTGTCAAAGTTTATGGTTTCTAGAGCGGAAAGAGTCAAATCGGAAGAGACATTTGTATGGGAGCTATATATAAATCTGAACCGATGTATCCTATTTTTACCACAGCTGTTCTTAGTTGAAATATAAGCTGTTTTGCCAAATTTGAAGAAAATCTGTCAAAGTTTATGGTTTCTAGAGCGGAAAGAGTCAAATCGGAAGAGACATTTGTATGGGAGCTATATATAAATCTGAACCGATGTATCCTATTTTTACCACAGCTGTTCTTAGTTGAAATATAAGCTGTTTTGCCAAATTTGAAGAAAATCTGTCGAAGTTTGTGGTTTCTGGATCGGAAAGAGTCAAATCGGAGGAGACATTTGTATGGGAGCTATATATAAATCTGAACCGATCTATCCTATTTTTACCAGAGCTGTTTATAGTTGAAATATAAGCTGTTTTGCCAAATTTGAAGAAAATCTGTCAAAGTTTGTGGTTTCTAGAGCGGAAAGAGTCAAATCGGAGGAGACATTTGTATGGGAGCTATATATAAATCTGAACCGATCTATCCTATTTTTACCAGAGCTATTTCTACCTGAAATATAAGCTGTTTTGCCAAATTTGAAGAAAATCTGTCAAAGTTTGTGGTTTCTAGAGCGGAAAGAGTGAAATCGGAGGAGACATTTGTATGGGAGCTATATATAAATCTGAACCGATCTATCCTATTTTTACCACAGCTGTTCTTAGTTGAAATATAAGTTGTTTTGCCAATTTTGAAGAAAATCTGTCAAAGTTTATGGTTTCTAGAGCGGATAGAGTCAAATCGGAGGAGACATTTGTATGGGAGCTATATATAAATCTGAACCGATGTATCCTATTTTTACCACAGCTGTTCTTAGTTGAAATATAAGCTGTTTTGCCAAATTTGAAGATAATCTGTCAAAGTTTGTGGTTTCTAGAGCGGATAGAGTCAAATCGGAGGAGACATTTGTATGGGAGCTGTATATAAATCTGAACCGATTTATCCTATCTAACAACAATTGCGACCTGGACTTTGATTACAAGAATAGATGGACAGACGGACATCGCTAAATCGACTCAAAAAGTGATTCTAAGTCGATCGGTATAATAAACGTTTCCTTTTGGGTGTTACAAACAAATGCACAAAGACATTATACCCTGTGGTGTAGGGTATAAAACCAATCAATTTGTAAAAATTGATATTAAAAAAAATAATTTTGTTTCCCAAATTTTTCAAGAAGATTTTTTTTTTGTTTTTGGAAGTCTTCAAAAAAATTAAAAAAAAATGATTTGTTTTAAAAAATATAAATATCAAAATCAATCAATTGTGAAAAACTAAATTCCTTTAATCTGTATTAGTTTAAAGATTTCCAAGATTTCGCCCCTAGTACGGAGTACAAATATTACACTGTGCCACAATTTTACATATATTTTATTGTATATAAATTTTTAAATAATTTATTTTCACACTTTAACGAGTCATACAAATGCGATATGGATAACAAATGAAAGAGAAGAATATTTGGTAAAAATACTTTAAATATAATGCTTCTACTAGTATTAGTTTAGTATTAACCCGTATTTATTTAGTTTATCCATTTTTTACTATTTAAGGGAGAAAACTTGAAATGTTTGTTAATGCTAAACCAATCCAGAAAGAGACACACAATTTTTAGTATTTTTAACAGAGATTCTTCTCATGCATTTGATACTCATATCGCCTGTGTATGCCCCTTACAAAAATATGTAAATAAATTTGCAAAAATATTCAATTTGTATTTTTTGTTTATCGTGTCGAATGATCTATCTTCCAAAAAAAAAACATGGGCGAATTTTAACCCTAGCAATGGTGTTGTATAAGTTGGCGTGTAATTTTCCTGCTTAAGCGTGAAGAGCTTTATTTACAACTTTGGGGACCCCCACTGAAATTATCCGGCAATTTCTTTTCGTAGAACAGTTTAATCCTTTAATATCCTTTTTGAAAGAAATTTCTTTATTTTCTTGAAAAAGGGGCCAAATTTACCCATAAAGATAGGAGCTAGAGGGTTAAGATCTTCCACAAATATAATCCTCATACAAATCCACAAAATAATTCTGACAATAAGAATTCTCTCAGACATTAACTAACAACACTTTTTTTCAATTAGTATGATCCTCTCTTCGACCAACAAATGAAAACTATGACCCACTGTAAAAAGAAACACAGCCCAGCTGGACTATAAGTATATTCTGCAAAAATGGCCTGCTCAACATGCCAGATCAGATTTATAAGGTTGCTATTCTCTTCCATTCAAAAAGTCTTAACTTGTTGGACAGCGTTATTACATGAATTCTATACAACGTAGATAATAAATATTTTAGCTACGAGCTATCTACGTGTTTTTCTATAGACACCACGAATTATAGACTCCTGTGGCGTATAGATTTCTCGTAATAATTAATTTCAGACGAACGAAAATAAGTTATAGAAACAGGTCGTAATTAATATGAAAGAGTGAACAAAATTAACAAACATTTTTATACATATTGTGAAGTGTTTATTAAAAGGCCAGACGTTGCTATTAATTTGAACAGTATGGACAATAAAAGTGTCGTGCAGTGTAAATATAAGGCGGTCCTAATATAGATCCTTGAGGAACTCCTCTTTATAAAAGGATTTAAAATCGTTTTTTTTGCTACTGCTGCACTATGGTTCCAAATATGATATGGCCAAGTTTTTTTTTTCAATTTAATTATTTATATTTTTAAATTATTTATATTCTATGTCTTATATTCATTATATTATATTTATATTCTATGTCTTGTCATTTATTTTGGTTTAAGACCAAAGATTGTGCTGAAGTCTTCAGCAGAACCCAAAATTAGCAAAAAGGCAAAGTGAGACCTTTATTGTTGCAGCTAAAAGTTGACTGCGCAGTTTCGATGGGCGCTACCCCATCTCGTCAGAACTTTCGCAACGAATGTATGTTTTTGACTTGAATCAGGGTTCATATTAGTACCAGCGGTCACATATGACAAATGAGAAGCGCTGATAAACAAAATATTCCACCGAACTAAGTCGGCACACTAAAAATCTCACTTTGCCAATTCATTTTTATGCGTATATTGTTTATAAAATTCTAAATAAAGTAGGGAAATGTGAGAAATTAGGGTTCCATTTTTATCGTTTTATTGTTTTCAAACCAGATTCAACATTTTTCTTGTCTTCTCAAAACTTCTGATATCTAAATATTTGTAGATTTTACGTTCGAAATGAATTTGTTTTTCTAAAAAAGATATTTTTACTCGAATAGCGACACTGTAATTCTGGGCTAGTTGAGTAGATAATTTTTGTAGAATAAACTTATAGTCCAGCTGGTCTGAGTTTCTTTTTATCACGGATCCAAAGTTTTCATTTTTTGGTCGAAGAGAGCATTATGTTAACTGAAAAAAGTGTTCTAAGTTAATGTCTTAGAGAATTCTTTTTATCAGAACTATATAGTGGAATTTCACTCTTCTCCTTATGGGTCAATTTGACCCTTTTTCGAGAAAATCTAGAAAAGTCCTTTCAATTTAAAAATATTCTAGGAAAATGATTGCCGGGGAATTTCAGTGGGGGTCTCTGCAGACACCAAAGTTGTAAATAATGATCTTCCCGCTTAAATAGCTAAATTACACGTCAGCTTATAAAGGGTGATTTTTTAGCTATTATCTTTTTGGCAACACTGGTTTAAACAGCTGACGCACGTTTCGTGTTTTGTTTCACTGTCAAACATCTTCAGTTTGGTCTATAATTTAACCATGAATCGACTTACAAACGAACAACGCTTGCAAATTATTGAATTTTGTTATCAAAATGCGTGCTCTGTTAAGAAAGTTCATCGCGCGCTTCCATTTTATGGTCAGTTTAATCGACCCACTGAAGCGGCTATTCGGGCTATTGTGACTAAATTTCGCACCAAATTTACATTGTTGGACATTAAACCACCAACACGCTTACGTAGAGTGCGAACTCTACGGAGAAAATATCGCAGCTGTATCGGCCAGTGTTAATGATGACCATCAATTATCGATTCGTTGCCGTTCGCAGCAATTGGACCTCTGTTACTCAAAAACGTGGAAATGCCAAAATTGGACTAAGCGGATGGGCCATTTGAGGCGCAGCCAAGGTCAACATTTGCATGAAATAATCTTCAAACATTAAATTATATGGACCCTACTATCGATTCAAATAAAGATTTCATGCATTTTTCTGAATTTTATGTGTTTTTTTTTTTGGAAAAACTTACAAGAACATTAATGGGGTAAAATTGGTCCATGTTTTTTTTGGAAAATCGATCTTTTTCGACAAAAATGTGGGTATTTCGGTATAGCACGGGAAACAAAAAAAGCAAATTGTATATTTTTGCAAAATTTTCATTTTCGTGGGAGATATAGCTAAAATGATTTTGTATGCATGACATTTTTGTTTTTTAATTTTCTCGCAAGCTATCCCACGGATCCGGCAGATGTTTTGCATTTGTATTAAGAACCAATGTCGCTTGTAACATGTTGTAGTAAGTCGCGAAAAAAAGCTGCAATTGAATTTATTTCTCTATCAGGGTTTCTGAAACACTTCTGTCACAAATATTCCCTATTTAGTCAGCAATCATATGCCAAAAAAGACTCCTAGCATCCTAGCTACAGTCGCTTTTCACAATTTTTGACTTTACAGCCAACATTTATCCTATTTCACTCTTATTTTAGCCGTTTTTAAAAAGTATATCGTGTTATCAAATTCCACCATATCGCCGTTTATAAAATTTTGCTTCTAAATTCAGGCTAGCATGTAGCAAAAGAGCGCCACCGAAATTATATAAAAATATACATCCACGTTCACTGAGGCTTAACTATACTGCACGTCTCTAACCAATCACTGGCATTGACTACGGGGAAGATTGCCGCTATACGCATGCGTATTGTATGCATATGTGTGTATGTTATCTATTCATGGTATGAATGAATGAGTGGATGATGATGATGGTGGTTGGGATGATAACGTTTTTGGAAACAAACAAGAAGAAGAAGAAGAAAAACAAACTCGATGTATGCAAAAATCATCATAAATTTTTGAATTTTTATTATTATACCTTCTTTTCCGCTGTTCAAATATTCAATGTCAATGTTAAACGGTAAATAACAATGTTTCCGAATGATTTTGCATTGATCAGACTAGACGCTCGAGCGCGCGCGCACACATGTGTGTGTGTTTGTGTGTGTGCGAGAGCGAGAGGGAGAGGGAGCTAGCGTGACTATCGCCGAGTGTGCAGATACGCTGGGGACCATGGAGATTAGCTGGAAAAGGGCGTTAAGCTACGGGCCGGCACGAATTTTATATGCCCTATAAAGGGAATACAAATTCATATTCTTACACGACATATAATATATATTGACTATAACAATATAGGTAATATTTGCATAGACTGAATTCGGTTTAGCAAAATAAAATATTTGTCATATGAATTTCTTTTATTTTGACAGCTAATTTTTTTCTCGGTTTTTAATGACCACCAAGATCTTCAAAACATACGTCAAATTTTATTTGTGGCAACTTCCTTCCACACACCATTGCACACATGGAAATCTCCTACATTTTCTGGAAGAACGCGTGAAAATAAAATACCCGTGTTTTTCAGTTTTTCTAGATCAATTCGTTTTCACGTTCAAATTAATTGTAAACATTGCACACATGGAAGTCTCCCATATTTTCCGGAAGAAGATTTGAAAATAAAATACCCGTGTTTTTTAGTTTTTCTAGATCAATTCGTTTTCACGTTTAAATTAATTGTAAACGTTGCACACATGGAAATCTCCTACATTTTCTGGAAGAAGACGTGAAAATAAAATACCCGTGTTTTTCAGTTTCTCTAGATCAATTCGTTTTCACGTTTAAATTAATTGTAAACATTGCACACATGGAAATCTCCTACATTTTCTGGAAGAAGACGTGAAAATAAAATACCCGTGTTTTTCAGTTTTTCTAGATCAATTCGTTTTTTTAAATTAATTGTAAACATTGCACACATGGAAATCTCCTACATTTTCTGGAAGAAGACGTGAAAATAAAACACCCGTGTTTTTTAGTTTTTCTAGATCAATTCGTTTTCACGTTCAAATTAATTGTAAACATTGCACACATGGAAATCTCCTACATTTTCTGGAAGAAGACGTGAAAATAAAATACCCGTGTTTTTCCGTTTTTCTAGATCAATTCGTTTTCACGTTTAAATTAATTGTAAACATTGCACACATGGAAATCTCCTACATTTTCTGGAAGAAGACGTGAAAATAAAATACCCGTGTTTTTTAGTTTTTCTAGATCAATTCGTTTTCACGTTTAAATTAATTGTAAAGATTGCACACATGGAAATCTCCCATATTTTCCGGAAGAAGATTTGAAAAGAAAATGCCCGTGTTTTTTAATTTTTCTTGATCAATTCGTGTTCACGTTTAATTGCACACATGGAAATCTCCTACATTTTCTGGAAGAAGACGTGAAAATTAAATACCCGTGTTTTTCAGTTTTTCTAGATCAATTCGTTTTCACGTTTAAATTAGTTGTAAACATTGCACACATTGAAGTCTCCCATATTTTCCGGAAGAAGATTTGTAAATAAATTGTAAATTTATGTTAAAGGGTGGTATATATATAAATAAAATAAAGGGTGATTTTTTAAGAGCTTGATAACTTTTTTTTTAAAAAAACGCATAAAATTTGCAAAATCTCATCGGTTCTTTATTTGAAACGTTAGATTGGTCCATGACATTTACTTTTTGAAGATAATTTCATTTAAATGTTGACCGCGGCTGCGTCTTAGGTGGTCCATTCGGAAAGTCCAATTTTGGGCAACTTTTTCGAGCATTTCGGCCGGAATAGCCCGAATTTCTTCGGAAATGTTGTCTTCCAAAGCTGGAATAGTTGCTGGCTTATTTCTGTAGACTTTAGACTTGACGTAGCCCCACAAAAAATAGTCTAAAGGCAAATCGAATGATCTTGGTGGCCAACTTACCGGTCCATTTCTTGAGATGAATTGTTCTCCGAAGTTTTCCCTCAAAATGGCCATAGAATCGCGAGCTGTGTGGCATGTAGCGCCATCTTGTTGAAACCACATGTCATGCAAGTCAAGCTCTTGCATTTTGGGCAAAAAAAAAGTTGGATATAATCTCACGGTAGCGCTCACCATTCACAGTTACGTTACGATTCGCATCATCTTTGAAGAAGTACGGTCCAATGATGCCACCAGCCCATAAACCGCATTAAACTGTGACTTTTTCTGGATGCATTTGTAGCTCTCGCAATGCTTCTGGCTGATATTCACTCCAAAATCGACAATTCTGCCTATTTACGTACCCATTGAGCCAAAAATGAGCTTCGTCGCTGAACACAATTTCTTTCTTTCTGAACTTTCTTAACAGAGCACGCATTTTGATAATAAAATTCAATGATTTGCAAGCGTTGCTCGTTAGTAAGTCTATTCATGATGAAATGTCAAAGCATACTGAGCATCTTTCTCTTTGACACCATGTCTGAAATCCCACGTGATCTGTCAAATACTAATGCATGAAAATCCTAACCTCAAAAAAATCACTCTTTACCTTGGGTTGTATAAGTAATATAAATTACACAGAATCCATCAGGTAGTATGAGTAATCTAAATGTAATCACATTAATCATACCACCCACTGTAAAATGCAAACTCATGGAGCGAAATAATTAATATGCAATTGAAATGAAAATATTTTCTAATTATTTAAAGAGAATATTTTCTATGAGATTTGAGATATCCAATAATATTTGTATTATTTTCTAAGTGTTACAAACCGCATAACAACCCAAATATACTCCACCATTCTGTGGTGGAGGCTATACACATGCCGGCTATTAAATGATAAATGATTCCAAATGTTTTACTTTGCTAGTGGTTTTGTTTTTTTTTTTGTTTTTCGAGATGTTGATTTCAGCTACCATATACCAAAAAACAATAGATCGACTTTTTGTGGTTTTTGTTTTGTATTTTTCTGTTGTTTGTTCTTCAAATATTTTTGTGTATTTGTGCTGAACAAATACATGTGTTTGTTTGTTTTGTGGTGATTGTGATTGTTTTTCTTGGGCCTTTTATCTTGCGTTAATATTTGATTTTCTGATTAGCAACTTCATGGGCGATTAAAATCTAAAGGTGTCATAATTTGAAGTTGAATTTTTTTGTTTGTTTGTTGTCAATCCGAACATGTTGATGTCGGCCATCCATATAGACATATAAATAGAGCGCATCGAATTGTTTAAAACTCAAACATTTACTTGAATTCTGACACTTATGTCATCTGGCTGGCTGGCGGGCGAATTGGACCAACTGAACGGTGGCTGATGTTAAAGACAAAGAATGATACTTTGGTTTTTGGGACATGTTCAGGTTTTTAACATTTTTATTTCAACACGGAAGATAATGAAATTTTTTTGCCAAAGATTTAAATGCTGGAAGCATGCTAATGAACTGAAAGCTAGCTAATTTTTCATTCTTTTTGGATCTATAGATCTTTGCCAATTTTTAATTATCTCAATTTGTGCAAATGCACAGTGGTCTTGGCAAAGGGAAATTACGGAAATCCTACCGTGAAAGTGAGCGGCCACATAAACCAAAGGAAAATGCCATAATTATTTGTTGATTGAATTCTTGAGAGAGAATATAAAATCAAAGCAGATTTTCGAACGAATTAATCTTCGAGAATGAGCCTCATTTCCCACTAAATAGCTTCATTAGTTATCACAATTGTAGCATTTGTGCTGCAGAGAACAAATGCGATTTCTAATAATATTAAATAAATATATAATAATTTTTTCATTGAATTATTAAGAAGATCATAAAAATAATGCAGCTTTTTCCACTAAATAAATTTCCAGAGATGAGGCTCCTTTTCCGCTAATGGCTTCTTAGATATCACAATTATTATATCATTTGTGGTCCATGACAATTATAATGAAATACAATGAAAATGTCCATTTAATTCTTGAGTAAGATTTTTTCCACTAAATGAATCTTCAGAGATGATACCCATTTTCAGATAAATGACTTCGTTAGTTATCACAGTTGTAGCATTTGTGGTCCATGACAATTATAATGAAATAAAAATGTTCATTTAATTCTTGAGAAAGATTAATGCCGTTTTTTCACACTAAATGAATCTTCAAAGATGAGGCTCATTTTCCGCTAAATGGCTGCATTTAATTCTTGAGAAAGATTGCACAAATAATGCAGACTTTTCCACTAAATATATTTCCAGCGATGAGGCTCATTTTCCGCTAACTGGCTTCGCTATATATCACAATTGTCGCATTTGTGGTCCATGACAATTATAATGAAATAATGAAAATGTTCATTTAAGTCTTGAGTAAGTTTTTTTCCACTAAACGAATCTTCAGCGATGATACCCATTTTCAGCTAAATGACTTTGTTAGCTATCACAGTTGTAGCATTTGTGGTCCATGACAATTATAATGAAATAAAAATGTTCATTTAATTCTTGAGAAAGATTAATGCAGTTTTTTACACTAAATGAATCTTCAAAGATGAAGCTCATTTTCCGCTAAATGGCTTCATTAGTTATCGCAATTGTCGCATTTGTGGCCCATGATAATTGTAAAAAAATACAAATGTGCATTTAATTCTTGAGAAAGATTACACAAATAATGCAGCTTTTTCCACTAAATAAATTTCCAGAGATGAGGCTCCTTTTCCGCTAAATGGCTTCGCTATATATCACAATTGTCGCATTTGTGGTCCCTGACAATTGTAATAAAATAGAAATGTTCATTTAATTATTGAAAAAGATTACACAAATAATGCAGTTTTTTCCACTATATGAATTTTGAGGGATCAGGTCCATTTTCCGCTAAATGGCTTCGTCAGATATAACAATTATCGCATTTGTGGTGCAGAAAACTTATGCATGATCGTTCAGAAGCAAATCTGGTCACGCAAATTAGTGGGGACATGCCATATGACACACAGCTCGAGAACAAATTAAAATTTGCTCTTTAGAATTAGCCATCCAGATCAGATGATCAGACACCATTGGACATCAATTCGTAAAATAATGAGACATGTGAACTACACCTTTTCAAGTTAATAATGAGAAAATGTAATTTAAAATCAGAATAAGTCGATTCATAATAGGAACATATAAATTGAATTTGAGAAATGTAAATTCATAATAGGGACATGATAATTCATAATCAACACTGTAAATTCATAATGACAAATTCATATTGAGAAATATAAATGCAAAATAAGAACATAACAAATTCATATTGAGAAATATTAATACAAAATGAGAAAATCTAAATGAGTGCAAATATAAATTTATATTCAGAAAATATATATTCATAATCAGAAACAGTAAAATTTATAATCGAAGCTATGTTCTTCTGTGGATATTTTCATTTAGTGTATTTTGTGGCCAAAAGCGCACAGATTTCCTTAGTTTTCTTAAATAAGCTATATATCGATTGATTGCTTCAGGTTTCTTCTTTTCAAATCCGATGGATTTTTCATAGTTTTGTATTTTGTTTTTAAGAACTTATGAAAAAGATATTCTGATGATTTTTCACTGTAAAAATCGAAAAAAAATCGTAGAAAATAGAACCCATCAATTCACCACTTCCAAACTCATACAGTCGCTAAGAAAGACATCTCAGAACACTACTTTGAAATTTAAAAAAAAATGGATTAATGTAATAATTTCGAAAATAAAAATTAAAGAAATAAAATTGTTTGTTTTGTCTTTGTTTTTAATGGCCACTAATAAAATAATCATCTCCTTGATAGTAGTTAATTTTACAGATCTTCAAAACATAACTTAAATTTGAATTATGGCCACTTCCTTCCACACACCATTGTACCCATAGAAGTCTTCCATATTTTCCGAAAGATGATGTGAAAATAAAATAATCGTGTTTTTCAGTTTTTCTCCATCAATTCGTTTTCACGTTTAAATTGTAAATTAATGTTAACGGATATCTTGGGTTGTATAAGTAGTAGTATGAGTAATCTGTAAAGAGCATGGAGCGAAATATTCCCAGCAAAAAAGTATTGAAGTAGTTCAAAATGAATTACAGTTTCATTACTTCAAAATCATTCTAAGCAGCATATCAAACGCGACTTTTTTCTTCTGAACTATAGGTCATGTATTATTATAAATTAAAATTCTAATTTTATTTCCAAAATTTAGAAGTACATTTATTAAATTACTATTTCTTTAAATTATAGAAAATGTAAAAAAATCAAATATTTTTCTATTACATTATTGATGATTGAACAACAGATTTTAATAGTCTCTCTTATGGGTAGGGTAAATTTTGTTTATATTTTTATTGGATAAATTAACAGCACAATAGAAATACAGTATGTACTAACAAAACTGAGAAGATGGAACTATATGAAGTGTATCGTCAGAATAAGTTGGCCGCATATTAAAAATAGTCAAGTTTATATTTTTATTTGTAATGTCCACCCTTAAATGTATCTAAAAATAAATGACTCTCTAATCTAATCCAAATGTAATAGGGCATATCATTTTTTACAAGTAATAGAAATTACCTTCAAAACAAGGTATAACAAATTAAAATGGGTTAAGTATTTCAGGAGTTCCAGGCGATTTAAATTGAAAAAATCTAATTTGTGTTGTCATTTATTTTGGTTTAAGGCCAAAGGTTGTGCTGAAGTCTTCAGCAGAACCCAAAATTAGCAAAAAGGCAAAGTGAGACCTTTATTGTTGCAGCTAAAAGTTGACTGCGCAGTTTCGATGGGCGCTACCCCATCTCGTCAGAACTTTCGCAACGAATGTATGTCTTTGACTTAGTACCAGCGGTCACATATGACAAATGAGAAGCGCTGATAAACAAAATATTCCACCGAACTAAGTCGACACACTAAAAATCTCACTTTGCCATATGACCCATATGGTTTTGATATGTTTCGAAATAGCTGTAGAATTTTAAATGGAACTTATGAATTTCATTTGAATATGTCGGAATTTCAAATGATCTATTCTGAATTTCAAACGGAATTTCTGAAAAGGAATAAGTTCTGAATTTCAAATGGAAGATTCTGATTTTCAACAAGAATTTACGACTATCAATTGATGAATTAATAGGAATTTCTGAATTTATGTTGTTGTTATCTGTACTACAATTGGTCTTTTGTGAATTACACTTGGAAATGGTGTAGTATAAGGGGGAGAAAAAAATCGCCCTTCCAATGTAAGTGTCTTAATGGAAACAATAAAAATTGTTTCTGAACTGACTCAATCCTGTCAATATAGATGCCATACCGAAGATCCCCTACTACAGAACCATATTCTAGAATAGGACCAACAAGCGCAAATCTTAGCTCATATAATAATAATAATATGATTGTTGGTTGTTGTCAGTTTGAAATCCATTAGAATACCAAGATCCACATAAGAATCAACTATATCTAAATCAACTTCACTAATAGTATACCAGACAAACCTTGTACTCAATGTAAAGAAACACATATGTCTGTATTTCTTTAGGTTAAGTTCCATACAACTTATGTCGCACCGTCATCTTGAAAGAATTGGCTTCTTCAAATGATAACATTTCTGATTATTTTTTGCTAATAATTATTTGTTATTACTACATTGCCACTGTGACTCTTGGTAGCTGACTAGTCACGTTATTTGTTCATCCATCATTTGTTTTCTAAATGCTATGCACAGATTTTAAAAACGTTGACATTTCTTAAGCGCACGTTACTTGAATTCAAGAATACATACTTGTAGAATTATTAAAAAATTTGCATATTTCTAGCACTCAGCAACCCGTAGAAGTGAATAAATTGTAGAAGTTTTAAATAAAAATAACCCAACTTAGTTTTAGATATTTTTATCTTTTATTAGTTGATTTATGTGATGGCCTTCATGGTTAATCTTTTCATTCAAATGGAACACTTTTTGAAATTGAAATTGACTTGAAAGATTTAAGCAATTATCTGAGGCGATTTGAAATAACATTGCAATGAAATAAGACCCAATGAAATAATCTACAAGGAAAAACTAAATAAATTCAATAAGAAAATCGAAATAACTTATAAATGGTACATAAGCCTGAAGATAATGTCGATAGTAAAACCAATAAAAAAAATATCTGATATATCACAAGGTTTCATCATTACAATGTTCAACAGGTAAAATGTTCCACAAAAATATTGACATTTTACACATAATGTAGCAAAAAGACCATTGCATTGAGGAGCTAGGGGGTTAAAATGTTCCATAAAAATGTTCTTCGTAGTATTCTAAATTATATTGCTGAACACATCTAATACTTAAAATGCAAGGAACACACGGTTTCGACATAGGGAACCATAATCACAAGAATGTGCAAAAGTGGGAATATTGCCCATTTTGCACAAAATGGGGCAAAAGACCACGCAGTTGAGGAGATGGAGGTTTAAAATTTTCCACAAAAATGTTCTTCGGAGTATTCTAAGTAATAATGCTGAACTCATCCTTTATTTAAAATGTGAGGTTCAGAAGGTTTCCTATGCCGATTAATCAGAAGAATGTGCAAAAGTGAAAATATTGACCATTTTGCACAAAATGGGCCAAAAACCACCCCTATTGAAGAGTTAGGTTGTTAAAATGTTCCACAAAAATTTGCATCGAATTGTTCTAAGTAATATTGCTGAACACAACTTATACTTAAAATGTAAGGATCACGAGGTTTCCTATGCCGTTTCATCATTAGAATGTTCAAAAGGTGGAATATTGACCATTTTGCACAAAATGGCCAACCAGACCCCTCTATTGAGGAGCTGGTGGGTTAAAATGTTCCACAAAAATGTTCTTCGTAGTGTTCTACGTAATATTGCTGAACACATCTAATACTTAAAATATAAGGATCTCAAGATTTTCAATGCCATTTCATCTTGAGAATGTGCAAAAGTGGGAATATTGACCATTTTGCACAAAATGGCCAAACAGACCGCTCTATTGAGGAGCTAGTGGGTTAAAATGTTCCACAAAAATGTTCTTCGTAGTTTTCCAAGTAATATTGCTGAATACATCCTATACTTAAAATGTAAGGATCATAAGGATTCCTTTGCCGATTAATCATAAGAATGTGCAAAAGTGGGAATATTGATCATTTTGCACAAAATGGACAAAAAATACCCCTCTTTTGATGTGCTAGAGGGTTAAAATGTTCCACAAAAATGTTCTTCGTAGTGTTCTAAGTAATATTGCTGAACACATCTTATACTTAAAATGTAAGGATCACGAGGTTTCCTCTGCCGATTTATCATAAGAATGTGCAAAAGTGGGAATATTTACCATTTTGCAGAAAAGGGACCAAAAATACCCCTATGTTGAGGAGCTAGAGGGTTAAAATGTTCCACAAAAATGTACTTCGTAGAGCGCTAAGTAATAATTCTGAACTCGTCCTTTATTAAAATGTAAGGATCACAAGGTTTCCTATGCCGTTTTATCATTAGGATGTGCAAAAGGGGAAATATTGACCATTTTGCACAAAATGAGCCAAAAGACCACTCTGACGAGGAGCTAGAGGGTTAAAATGTTCCACAAAAATTTTCATCGAATTGTTTTAAGTAATATTGCTGAACACATGCTACACTTAAAAGGTATGGATCACAATATTTCCTATGCCGTTTCATCTTGAGTACGTGCAAATGTGGGAACATTGTCCATTTTGCTCAAAATTACCCAAAATACCCCTTATTGAGGAGCTGGAGGTTTAAACTGTTCCACAAAAATGTTCTTCGTAGTGTTCTAGATAGTATGCATTTGGCATTCGTATAGTTCTATCGTGTAGTTTAATATTCATAGTACCCATTTGCATAATACATATTGCATCCCATACAATTTATAGACATTCTGGCGGCATTGTTTGGCATGCGTTCTTTCATTATTATCGGTTGCTAACTGAAGAAACCAGAAATGCTGGTGGTGAATAGTGAACAGACAGTATGTTTATTTTTGTATCAATTAAAAAGTTGTTAATCGAGACAAGAAAAAAGAATATTTATAGGTCATTTATGGAAAGTAAATTAATGTCTAGCGCTAATAGTTCGAATCTTCCTTCATATGACTAAAAATTTCTAATTTATTTGAGGAGGACGAAACAAATAAAACATTGGTTTTGACAATGAAAATCAGGAGAATCAAACACTTTGTCCATATACGTATTTTGGATCCAGTGGGGGATAACTCATCAGTGGAAGTCCCCCCAAACAAATGAGAATCACAACTCACATATTGGTTTCTGGCACTACTTAAAATTAGCTTTTAAGCTTTGACAGGTGGCAACATTCAAGTTTGAAGTTTAGCGATGCCACCATATTGCCCACAAGTTGCAGGCAAATAAAGAACATAGAGAGATTGGTGGTTCTAATTGACAAAGAACATGTTCAGCTTTTCAAATTATCGAACGCGGAAGATAATGAAATTTTAGCGAAATATTTAATTATCGATTATAATGTTATTGTTACTGAGAAGATGCTAATGAACAATGAATGAAGCCAGCTATTATTTAACAACCTATTGGAAGAGAAATGTTGGAGACAAGCTGTGTCTACTGTATTTGTCTTAAAAGCTTAGACAATTTGTATAATTAACACAATTAGCCCAAGGCACGTACGGTGGTCTCCGCAAAATTATATAGGATTGTTGTTTCGTTAATGATAAATATTATAAAAATAATGTTGATTTAATTAATCGCTGGAACCAGTCTGTTCATATGTTCATTATACTGAGAGCTTCGTTAATCATTAAAATTATCACAAGCAAATGCATGCACTATGGGCCACAGTTTTTGGGAGTTATATCTGCTGATTGAAGTGACATATTTGCATCGCTAGATTTTTGAAGAATTTTACAAACAATCTAACATTACTCTATGCATCAGAAATGCTGTGGATGTTTCATTTAAAACATCTTCTGAACTCGAAAACGATATTACAATTTTTCTATGGTATTTTTTTAATTTTTTACTAAAATTCCAATTTTCGGCTAAGGTGCCTTAAATATTTGTACTCTCATTTTGGAAATATAAGTCCGATAACACCCGGTTAAATGTTAATTTAAAGGAACAAATGACACTTTCACATGTAAACAGTGGATAATACTTAAAATGTAAGAATCACAAGATTCCCCATGTCGATTAATCAAAAGAATGTGAAAAAGGAGAATATTAATCATTTTGCACAAAATGAGCCAAAAAGACTCCTTTATTGGGAAGCTAGAGGGTTAAAATGTTTCACAAAAATGTTCTTCGTAGTGTTCTAAGTAATGTTGCTGAACACATCCAATAATTAAAATGTAAGGATCACAAGGTTTTCTTGTGGGTTAGTCTTCAAAAATTTGGGAAAACATTTTTTTTTTTGAAAAAATCTATTTTTTTGGCACAAAAAAATCATAAAAATTGAAAAGAGTCGGAAAAATGTACTTTGTTCTACTTTTGATAGCTAACAAATCAACAAATTAACAAATCAGGATTTTCTTAAATAATTCTTTTGCATCTACAAAGAGTATCATAACTTCTACAGTTTTCCATATATTTCCAGTTCCAGTTCCAGTAAAAATCGATTTTTTCGAAAAAAAATGTTTCCCAAAAATTTGGAGGCTGTTCTTAAACCACTGTTTGTATGTTAAAGTGTAATTCGCAACATTTGTAGACACTTTTAGCTACTTTTAATTGAACATATAAGGGTACAAAATGCGGAAGACAAATATTTTAATTTGAGTAAAAATTAAAAAAAATAACCATATTTTTTTGTATTGATTTTAGGAATCAGCATGCAAATTTTTGATTTCTTCTATTTTTTGTATTAGAGTTCGTTTTTTTTCAAATTCTCAAAAATTAAAAAACGTAGTAATTTTTATATGCCCACATTCAAACAAAGCTCAATTTACAGAATTAATAGACATTTAAATAGAAAAGTTTTAAGAAAATCGAAGAGTACAAACAATAAAAAAATAAAAATTCAATTTTTTTTAAAAGTACTATTAAAACTTGCTTGGAATTATAAAGAAAAAAAGGATATTTAATACATAAGTCATAATTCATACACCAGACAAATTAATTTCACTGTGGAAGGGCGAATTGGCAATTGAAGAACGCTATTAAGGCAAGAGAATTCATTCACGTAAAGCTGTCATATGTTTGACATGGTTTGATAAGGGCGTAAAATTACAAAAAGCTAAAAGAAATATTTAATAAATAATTTCTTGACGAATTGACGCTGATATTTTCTTTATATATATTATTTCTTTTTGTCGCTGACTTATAGTGAAATTTGGCGTAGAATATTTTTTCCATTCACATCAGTCCCCTAAAATGCAGATTGTGGGATATATATTTATTAGCGCCAATTCGGAAAAAGTACGAAGTTAAGCCTAAAATGAATTTTGAGTTTTGTTTTATTTCTGGCATTCTAGTTCAGTTTTGAGATTTGCTGTATTAAGAGATTTTTTATAGAATTTTATGGCAAATATTTTTGTAGAACCTTTTTTTACACAAAAGGGACCAAAAAAACCCTCTATTGAGGAGCTAGAGGGTTAAAATGTTTCACAAAAATGTTCCTCATAGTATTCTAAATAATATTGCTGAACACATACTTAAACTGTAAGGATCACAAGGTTTCCGATACCGATTCATCACAAGATTGTGCAAAATGTGGAATATTGACCCTTTTTGCACAAAAGGGACCAAAAAGGCCACTATATTGAAGAGCTAGAGCGAGAATTTGTTCCACATACATGTTCCTCATAGTGTTGTAAGTAATATTGCTGAAGACATCCCATACTTAAAATGTAAGGATCACAAGATTTCCCATGCCGTTTCATCATGAGAATGTGAAAAATGGGGAATATTGACTCTTTTTTTACAAAAGGAACAAAAAAGGCCACTAAATTGAAGAGCTAGAGTGTTAAATGGTTCCACAAAAATGTTCCACATAGTTTTGTAAGTAATATTGCTGAAGACATCCTATACTTAAAATGTAACGATCACGAGATTTCCTATACCGATTCGTCATAAGATTGTGCAAAATGTGGAATATTGACCCTTTTGCACAAAAGGGATAAACTCTATTAAGGATCTAGAGGGTTACAATGGCCACTCTATTAAGGATCTAGAGGGTTACAATGTTTCGCAAAAATGTTTTTTCGTAGTGGTCTAAGTAATATTGCTGAACACATCCTATACTTAAACTGTAAGGATCACAAGGTTTCCGATACCGATTCATCACAAGATTGTGCAAAATGTGGAATATTGACCCTTTTGCACAAAAGGGACCAAAAAGGCCACTATATTGAAGAGCTAGAGCGAGAATTTGTTCCACAAAAATGTTCCTCATAGTGTTGTATGTAATATTGCTGAACACATCCTATACTTAAAATGTAAGGATCACAAGATGCCGTTTCACCTTTAGAATGTGAAAAATGGGGAATATTGACTCTTTTTTACAAAAGGAACAAAAAATATCACTAAATTGAAGAGCTAGAGCGTTAAATGGTTCCTCAAAAATGTTCTCCATAGTGTTGTAAGTAATATTGCTGAAGACATCCTATACTTAAAATGTAATCATCGCGAGATTTCCTATACCGATTCGTCATAAGATTGTGCAAAATGTGGAATATTGACCCTTTTGCACAAAAGGGATAAACTCTATTAAGGATCTAGAGGGTTACAATGTGCCGCAAAAATGTTTTTCGTAGGGGTCTAAGTAATATAGGATGTGTCTATACTTAAACTGTAAGAATCACAAGGTTTCCCTGCGTTGAGTTATCATTAGAATGTGAAAAATGGGGAATTTTGACCTTTTTGCACAAAAGCGACCAAAAAGTTCCCTATATGGAGGAGTTAGAGTTTTAAAATGTTCCAAAAAAATGTTCCTCATAGTGTTTTAAGTAATTTTGCTGAACTCATCCCATACTTAAAATGTAAGGATCACAAGGCTTCCTATGCCGATTCATCATTATAATGTGCAAAAGTGGAATATTGATCCTTTTGCATAAAATGGGCCAAAAAGACCCCTATATAGAGGAGCTACAGGGTAAAAATATTCCACAAAAATTTTCCTCACTTTGTTTAAAGTAATACCCCCAAAACACTCATCCGAGTCCGATCGCCAAATTTATTCAAAATGGTGCCTTAAGACACTACTTGACGCTCACGTGAAATCGGCAAAGTAAACCGACACATGCGGCATGGATATACCCTAAGGGTTAAGTGTCCTGAGAGAGGTCCCTCCGTGCTGCTGAGTTCTAATTTACACAGCCTTATTCCTCTTCTCAGGCCTGTCCCATAAGACTATAATCGTACTGTCTAGCGTGAACTAGTCCCAGGTTAGTGGATGGACCCATTTTCCCAACTCGATTCTCGTCACCTGGAAAGATTTAGCTCCTTCTATGTTGACCGATTCGAAGTTCGATCCTCTTCTTACCAGTTCATCATCTTGCCCGTTCTTACCTTCGATCAGATACAGTGTCAGCCGTATCCCTCTTGTCAGGCCTGTCCCATAAGACTATAATCGTACTGTGTGGCGTGAACTAGTCCCAGGTTAGTGGATGGGCCCATTTTCCCAACTCGATTCTCGTCACTTGGAAAGATTTAGCTCTTTCTATGTTGACCGATTCGAGGTTCGATCCTCTTCTGGCCAGTTCATCATCTTTCCCGTTCTTACCTTTGATCTGATACCGTGTCCTGGCACCCACATGATATCACTTATTCCTCCTAGTTTTCATTTATTTCCTCGGTTTTTTTTCATTTACTAATTAAACACAATTTTGCCATAAAGAAAACACCATTAAATTATTTTTCGTTGAATTTATTTCTTTATTAAAAAATAACTTATAAACTAAATAATCAGTTCTTAGCACTTATATCTATGATGTGTGTATATGTATATATACTAATAAGTAAAACTTAGTGTTAGTGTTACTTATTTTTTGTTTGCTTCTTCTGAAAATAAAATTCCAAGAAAATAATCACAATATCCTAACCAATGATGAGGATGGCAAAGAAAAAGAGAAGTATGCTACCAATACCAAAGAATAGAAAAGAAAAGATAAAACATATACGGCGAGGACGGAGTTGTGGAAATCAACATACAATTGTTGACTATTATAAGAGTTAAGAGGGAAATTGAAGGCTGGCTGTACCATGAACTATGAATTTGCTGTTGGTGGGTTTAAAGAGCTTTGAGAAGTCAACAGACAACGTTAATTATAAAAAACGGCTTCTAGTTATTCTAATGTTTGCTGGTACTAAGTGACAACTAAGTGAGATATTGGCCTGGATCCATCCTGGATCGTTGACATATTTCTCTTTTTCTTTGACAGCTAGACGACCAAAAGTCACCAAACATGTATGAGAACGAGGATCAATTTTTTTTTGTTAAAACTAATGACTACACATAACTTATCTAACGAGTTCTGATAACAAAACGGAGAATGCGTACAGTAGCGTAACTCTATGAACAGATATAGGCCCGACACACAAAGCTCTGTCAGTGATTGACTATGAAAATCTGTCCACTTGACTGTGAACCAATTTCACCTACACCTCAGAGTACAAGCTAGCTAAATGTGGTGGCTGCAACTGACACCCGCCCTGAACAGAAATTACAGAAAAATCCCGGCTCAATCCTATGCTTCCTGAAACATTGTGATCTCTGTGCCAGGTACTACTACTGTAACTCTTTACGGCATATAACCATGATCCTGCTTAATCATATCGGCTGCCTTCTCGGCAATCATGAAGACCGGTCCATTGGGATGGCCCGACATGATTTCGGGCATAATACTGGCATCGGCCACACGCAAGTTCTTAATGCCGTGCACTCTCAAACGGTTGTCGACCACGGCGGCCCTATCGGACTTGGGGCCCATCTTGGCTGTGCCCGAGTAATGATAGATGGTGAAGGTAAAATGCTTGACATAACACGTCCAGTAGTCCATGGACTCGAATTCGTACTGCTTGCAGGTGGGAATCTTTTTGTTCCACATTTGGGCATCGATTTTCTTGAAGCCATCCTGGTTCATCAGACTGATGGCCTTGAGCAGACCGCGCACCGAGATATCCACATCGTAGGGATGGTTGAAGTAGTTGGCAAAGATCAGGGGATATTTGAAGGGATCGGTCGACTTCAACATGATACGGCCACGACTCTTCGGTCTCAAGATCATGGGGAAGATCATGAAAGCGTTGAGGTTCTTCTCTTCGATTTCGGCAAACATGTTGTCGTAGATGATCTTCTTCAAGCCGAAGCCGCGTGAAATGGCCGGATTGGAGGACATGGAGCCGCCCACCATGAACAATTCAACATCGGGCCAGCCATCTTCCAAATCGGGATGATCCAAATCCCAGAAGGCGATGGCTTCACAGCCACCGGGGGAACCGTAGGGACCTTCTTGTCTATTGAAACGGGTCAACCAGCCGGGCTGGGCGAAGTCCTCGAAATGCAAAGAGCTGACATTGGTGGTGAAGGTGACAGCGGGCGCTGTGTGATCCTGCAAGTTGAAGCCTACAGCCAAGTCCACAATGGGCTTAATGCCGACCTCCTTCAAATGCTTGGCGGGACCTACACCGGACAACATCAACAATTGGGGTGTGTTAATGGCGCCAGCCGACACAACAACCTCACGGCGGGCCAGGATCTTGTGCTCGTGGCCATCGGTTTTCACCATCACACCATAGGCGGTCTTTGTGACGGGATCTATCAGCACCTTGGTGACCAAGGCGTTTTTCTTCACATGCAAATTAAGACGTTTTCCCTTGAGCGGATACAGATACGAGCGATTGGAACTCCAGCGTGTCGAATTGCGGGTGGTAGTGTGCAGGAAGGCCACGCCGTTCTGAATATGGCCATTGTAGTCACGATACTTTAGGCCATCCTGTTGGGCAGCCTCAACGAAAGCCTTGGCTATGTCGGAACGCCAGTTCACGTAGGAGATCTTGACCGGACCTTCACGGCCCACCATATCGGTATCGGCATCGGGCACACTGGAACCCTCGTATTTCTTGAAATAGGGCAAGACATCCTTGAAACTCCAGCCCTCATTGCCTAATTCGGCCCATCTGTCGTAATCGCGACGATTGCCTCGGGTGTACATCATGTAGTTGAGCACCGACGAACCGCCCATCACCTTGCCGCGCGGCCAGTTGCAGCGATTGTTGTTCATGGCCAGACAGGCGTGATCCGAGGGCTGGGTGCGGTATTTCCAGTTCATTTCGCCCAATTGCAAGAAATGCGCCACAATGGGCACATCCATGATCAAACGTTCGGGGCCGCCGGCTTCGAGCAGCAGCACCTTCCATTTGGGATTCTCCGAGAGACGGGCGGCCAACGTACAGCCCGCTGTGCCAGCACCCACCACAATGAAATCATATTCGCCCTCCATGGTGACGCGATTGTCGTAATTCTCCAAATCGAGATCCTCTTGGCCGCGTCGCAAAAAATCCAGCGTTTCCAAGATGACATTGTGCTCCTGGGCCACGGCCACGCACAGCAGGAACGAGACGAAGGTGAAGGCAGCCACCAGGCTGGGTGGGTTGTTTAGGATTTTCCACATGTTTAACACTTTTTGTTGTTGTTGTCAACAATGGTACATAATATTTTTAATAAATCCACGGGGTTTTCTCGAACACTTTTCTCACTTGGGCGGAATTTTTCGTTTTCGTTTTGTTTTTGTTTTCTTTGGGTTTCCGTCCCCGACTTTTTTTAAATTATTATTTGGGCGAATCGCCTCACGCTTAGCCAACCGTTGCGTTGCAAATCTTAACTCGAAATGTTTCTAGCCAGGTTTTATGTTTCGGTTTTAATGGCCACCAACGTTTTATGGCTGAAACTTCTGAAAATTGACAAAGGCGAACAGACCAAAAACAACAACCGACTATTTCGTTTTTACATGTTCTTAATGAGCAGCAGCGGCAACAGCGGCGGCGGCGACGGCAGTAGTATTTTTCTTCTTCTTTTTTTGTTGGTGTTTCTCGCTCTTGCTAGGCATTCAAAGCAAGCCAGCCAGCCAAACACAAACAAATCGCAAAAAACTGGTTCGCTTTGGCCAACACAAACAGCCCCCCCTCCCCCCACCACCAACACTATGCTCTTCCCCCACATCAATTACCAATTCTCGAGTTGGTCTAGAGCGCAGCCGTGATGGTCTTGATGATTGAACTTAAACTTTGATCAACGCAACACAGCAGCAATCGCAGCATATCATGCGCGCACGGCCGTCTATAGAGAATTCTTGAGTTGTCCGTCCGTTCGTCTTACATCTTTGTCCGTCCGTCCGTCCATCCGTCTGTTGGTCTGAGCACTTGTCCGTCTGTCCGTTCATCTGAACACTTGTCCGTCCGTCTGTCCCTCTGTCCGTCTGCTCATTTGCTTGGCTGTTGATTTGTTTGGATTTTCGCTTTTCTTTATTTTCTGACTGGTCCGTTGGTTTGCTTGGCTGGTTCTTTGTCTTTGGCTACTCTTCTCGATTGCGGTCAATAGATTTGAGTTTCGCTTATTCATTCTTCATTCACTTTCGTTCTCGTTTGCCATACGTCTCTCTAGGTGGCGGCCGATGTCGCTTGCGCACAGTCACTGTCGATCTTAACAAAACATTCATTTGATGACATGTCGCTAAGCACGTATAGTTTTTGGTAGTACGGCAAAGCACAGTGCCTCCGAACAACAACAACACTAGTGTGGGATTTTCAAAAGTGGCAATTACCTAAAATGTACGATTTTTGAAGTGTCCAAGTTGTCAAAACTCTTACAACTTCAATGACTAGTTTGCGACTCGAAAACGTGGATGCAATGGACTTACTGAAAATTCTAAGGGACAGTGTGTACAGTGCCCAGATATAACGCCCCCGGGAAAGCACGGATTTGGGTTATAAGTCCGGTAAGTTGTTTCAAGGCAAGTGCAGCTTTAACTCGCTTCGAAGGACCATTTAATCTAACTGTGGAGGCAAACACAAAACGACATTAATATTAAATCAATCTGTCGTGCCGGTGCGTAAAACAATTCAATATGCTCTATAGTAGCGGGTCTTAATAGTTTTGAATAGAGTTTTTGTTCGTCTCGAAGGACCATTTAATCAAGCTGTGCCAGTGCATAACATGTTTCACGCAGATAAAGGTGGTACCAATTTTCAATAACAACTGTTTTCGGTTATAAATTGGTCAAATCTACCAACGCAATCATCAATTGAGCTCAGTTTGATTTGTCATTTCATCAATGGTTTAGTTAGGCAATGCTTATTGACTCATTAGACATGTCAGTAAGCAAAATTGTAGCATTTGGAGTAGGAGAGAAGCCATGAGAGATTCATTAGTTTGTGCTTAATGGATCGGAGAAGTTTATGGTCCTTTACTTACTGGTCCTTACTTCTTTAAATGTTATCGTCAATGGCTGAGAGGAAGTCCTAAATTTTCCCAATTCTGAGAACATAGATCACAAAAAATATTAAAAAGTATTCACATTAATGATGGAAAGAGACGTCGATGGTAGAGACGTAAATTGTAGGTATAATTGACTCAGATACGCAAAATACATCAGCAGCCACATCGATTTCGATGACCTTATTGAATATGAGGATGATGTTTATGACAGTGTAAATAAGTTCAATTTCATTTTAAAATAGACAGACCTCTATGGAGGTCAAGGGTGGATCTTACATAAATATGGAAATACAGATCCCTGTAAATGTGTTGTCGCGAATGATAAGTTACTCGATCTCCTCAAGGATTAGACATACTGAGACAACTTTTAAATAAAACTACAGGCAACGCTTATAAAAGAGGATAGAAACCAGCAAACTAGTTATATCGAAGACTTCACTCCTGCCTTTTGACAAAGCCTGACACTGTGACATGAACGAAAAATTGTCGATGATACAGCCGTAATGAAAGGCATAGTAACCAGCTAAATGCATCAGCTACCCTGCAGGGTCATCTAAACGTTCTGAATTCTTCACGGGTCTCCTATTCGTAGGAGGACCGTTTAAACTAAACGTAGTTGACGTTCATTTGAAATTCTCATGGCCATGTTCTACTTCACAAGTTTGAGTGGTCCCAGAATCTGTAACGTGAACATTTACGAAAACTTCTTCAAAAAGAATTGATTACTAGAGTTACAGAGACTGAAATACATCCTTGTTATCAACTTTTAGACGATTATCTTGACAGTGAAATTGTAGTTGCTGGTTGATTTCAATGTCCATAACTTCTCTTGGCTTGCTCAGTCGAGCCGTTCAACATTGTAGGGCCAATACGTCGAGAACAGTGCATAATGATTTGGCGCAATTAATGAATGAACCGACTCATTCTTTCATTCATTTCCCCTCCCTTTTTCTTATTTTCATCGACGACCTTTAGGATCAAACCTCGAATTCAATCTACTCAATCGCCGATGACTCATACTCATTCGATCATAGACCAAGTGTTCAAGAAATTGAGGACAAAATGCTATTGATGTATGATTCACTCAGCCGGATTTACTGACCATTTTCGAGGGAATAGAGGCGATTTTAATGTGCATACGACCCAGTGATACTTGTTGTCTCACAAGCGATTCACTTATTCATCGGTCTCATTTCTATGAACGGTGTAGATTCAAGTGACTAGGCATTTTAAAGCGGTTAAAGAAGTACTTCACTCCCTCTGATCTTCTCAATCACCTACCACTATCGGGCCCAAGATGGAATACAACAACTTCCACATATGGGAATTTCCCAAAAAGGTCTACCAAAGAAATGAAATCAGACCACACTAACTTTAGCTTTCAACTTTATTTTTTCCTTATTTCGACAGCTTTTTTAATTATGAAACTTGAAGTTAAGTTAAATTCTCTGTTATTTTTATTAAAAGTTGAAGTGTTATAACGAAAATTACTACTTTTTTACTACGTGTGGAAATATTTGTAGCGTCCGTTATATTTCGTCCGTATTTCTGCTGTACCTAATTAAAAAAAATCTAAGAGATAATTCTCATATTTCATAAATCTACGAACGAAACACACTTACATGTATATATGGAAAAATAAAGTTATCAACAAATCACTGAACTTTGTATATTTCTATCTTTTTCTATTCTTTCCTGGCCACTGGGCGATCCTCATATGGTCAATTGCTCCCATATCTTCTTTGGAGCTACTTGACCGTGTTCAGAGAAGAGCGATGTTGTTGATATATGACAGTATATGATATTTACTATTGTCTCTCTTGATACTTTTATGATGTTTGTTATTTGGATATTCATGATCTCATCCTGCACGTGAGGACGTTCAGTAGAGATACACAGCTCTCAAGGAACTAGCACCCATTTGTTGTCGATTGGACAGCTGACCGCACTATACATTTCAGAATGAATTCGTTCTCTGTTCGTGCAACTCGTATGTGGAATCGACTTCCAGCAAATATCTTTTCCTCCAATTAGGACATCCAGATGTCAACAAATACTACTCTCTCTTTTCTCTATCCTTTCAGCCAACGCAATACACTGCATTCATAGGGGCCAGCCCCTGAGTGTTGGTTCAGCGAAAAAAGTACAAATGGAATTTATGATTATATTATTTTATAATATGATAGGCTCCTAAGAAGCCGTTTCAATGTCAAACAAATTAAGCATAAAAATGCAGAGCGCTATAGAACCACGATTACCAAAGATTTCGTGGCCCAATTGAACGAAATGTTAAAGTCATGTTTCTCAAAAGAACGACGCCGCCTCATGCCATACGACTTAGATAAGGAAACTTTGAGTGAACTCGTTATATTTCTAACTGACTTCCGAGTTCGTGTCGTAAAACGCCACTAAATCTAAATGATATCATTGGTTTAGACAAACAAACAAACCGGTAACTTTGGACATCTTGTGCAAACTATAGCCGAGCCCCCGTTGCTTGCCAAGCCAGCCCACATTTTATATTCAAACACTAATGATAGGAAATTATCTCAAATGACTTTTTTTTATAAAGGCTGGGTCATATTAAGCATAATTGCGTAGCATAGTTTATTTTCTAAATATGTTTGGACCTCAATTCGTAAAATAACTAGAGATGTGAATTGGAATGACAAAAACTTGAATTTTTTCAAAAAATTAGGATTAATAATAACTTCAATAACTCCGTCAATTACTAACGGCGTTTTACACCTTACTAAATGCTTTATTTAAATAAATTTACAAGTGGTGCGGTTACCAAACAAAATAATGCGGAAAAATACTGACAAAGTTGAAAAATGAAATGAAATGAAAAAACTTGCATTTTTGCAAAAAATCAGTATTAATAAAAACTTCAATAACTCCGTCAATTACTAACGGAATTTTAAAAACAAAGCGGCGTTTTACACCTTACTAAATGCTTTATTTAAATAAATTTACAAGTGGTGCGGTTACCAACCAAAATAATGCGCAAAAATATTGCCAAAATTGAAAAATAGATAAAAAATTGTGTTTGCTGGACAAAAGCACATCGACTTCTTAAGTTTTCTTAAATAGGCTATGTAACGATCGAAAGCTCCAGGTCGCCACTTTTCCAATCCGATGAGAAAAGGTAAAAATCGGTTGACAAACAACTAAGTTGCAGGCTTATAAGTGTGCTAAGGTACGAAAAACCGGCGTTTTTACCCGTAATTCAAGATTTTGGGGGTGTCTGGGAAATTTCAAAAACAGATTTTTGTTCCACTCGACAATATCTGAAAAACAAGAAAAAACGGCGTTAAGTTCGGCCGGGCCGAACTTTATATACCCTCCACCATGGATTGCATTCCACAGAGGTTGTCGGTTTTCGTAGAAGTGCAGTAATATTACAGGAAAATATAAATTTTGTAATATAGCCAAACCAAAACAAATACAAATATTGAAAAAATAATGATATAAATAAATATAATATTTTAATTATATCAAACCATTATCTATTTCAAAACAAAAAATAAATATTCTTATATTTATATTTTCAAAAAGCTTAAATACAATAAATATTGGTAGATAGTGGGTGCTACAGTTTGTTGTACTTCCATTCTATTTTAAAGTATAAATTTTGAAAATCCATTATCAGACGTACATGTGCAAAATAACCTAACTTCATGATTCAAAACTTTTTATTTTGCGTGTCTATGCAGTCAGAGGAATGTATACACCATGATTCCAGCTGCGCCCATTTGGTTGGTACCATTTTTACCCCCTTGACATTTCTAGGCAATTAGAATTTCATCATTCTAGCTGTAGTCGATTAGTTGGTACTATTTGTATCCCCCTGTACCATTATATCCCTTGAAAGTGCGAATTTCGAAAAATTCGTCTATTTTCCGTGTCTACGCAGTCAGAGGAATGTATACTCCGAATTTCTTGACTCTAGCTGCGGTCATTTGGTTGGTACTATTTTTATCCCCTTTTTTCTTTTTAACCCCAAAAAGTACGACTTTCGGAAAATCTGTTTATTTTAAGTGTCTACGCAATTCAATTAATTTACCGAATGTCATTATTCCAAGTGTAGCCGTTTGGTTGGTACCATTTTTATCCCTCCGTACCCATTGTATCCCTTGAAAGTACGAATTTGGAAAAAAAAAACTTATTTTCCGTGTCTACACAGTCAGAGGAATGTATACTCCGAATTTCATGACTCTAGCTAGGGTCATTTGATTGGTACTACTTTTATCCCCTTTTTTCATGTTAACCCCAAAAAGTACGAATATTAAAAAATCCGTTTATTTTACTTGTCTAACCAATAAGAGGAATTTATACACCGAATTTTATTATTTTAGGTACAGCCATTTGGTTGGTACCATTTTTATCCCTCTATTCCCATTTTACCCCTTAAAAGTACGAATTTAGAAAAAATACTTTTATATTATGTATCTACTCAATTAGAGGAATGTACACACCGAATTTCGTGTTTCTAGCTGTTGTCGTTTAATATGTACCATTTTTATCCCTTTTTGCCCCATTTCAGCCCCTACGATGTAAGGGTTATAAATGTCCGTGTTATCATAATGAAACCTCGTCTGGTTTAAGTGAGTTAAATGCTTGATTACTGATTGCCACCGCAATCCTCTTTTTCGGTTCACTACAAGTTGCAATAGGTACCCCTCTTTTTGGGGGTTTAGAATCACTGTGCGATTACGTCGTCGTCGTCGTCGTCGCCGTCGTCGTTATTGTCGTCGCTGATGATGATTGGGACATATGATAACTAAAGGGTCCATTGTTTCAGCCACACAATTTTAGCATTACGTACGTTGGCATTGATTCGTTATCGTAACATTTTGTAGCCAGATTTTTGTTTATGGATTTCTAATGAGTCACTTGGCTTTCTTCAGCTATGTTGGCGTTTTTTATGATTCCCTAAGAATGTACATGGTTACACGAGTTAGTGTTTTTTGGTACGTATCCGGTTGTTTTGGCATTGCGGTGCCTGCCATAAATTTGATTTTGAATAGTTTTAGCAAATTCGATACTTATGTAATAAAATTTATTATTTATTGTTGGAGTGTGTGACCGAAAGATGTTTGCTCAGCGTTTTGGTTAACATCGGATCTTTGATTTGAACTGGGATATTGTCCTGGCTCAAGACCATTTTGCTTCTATATTTAATAGAATGCAAATTTATTTACAAATGGCATGGTGACATTTATTACTTGGCTGCAGACTACCACGATCATGATTTCGACCATGTCAAAAGTCTTTTCAAGTGGCTTCGCAGCGACTTTTCAACATCAAACCCGGCCTCTATAAGGAGATGATTCTCACAAACGAACGAGAAGCACAACTCACTTGCCGAATTTGCGTTTAAAAAATCACACCAAGTAATAAAGCACACATGCCATCTTACAAGCATCTCATTGAGTTGCATATATAAGTATGTGTATATGCAGGTATAGTTACCAATACTTCTGCCGTGCCAACGCTCATTTGTTTTAGTTTTTTCGTTTGCATTTTTTGGTCTGTAATCAATATTAGATTTGAACTGGGATCCCTATAATTCTTTAACCAAAAATAAGATTCAATTCGCTTTTCAAAAAAAGCTGTAATTACTCAGCTTTTAAATAGTTTATGTAATACAATAAATTAGCGTGTATAATGTTTATATATTTAGTATAAAAATAAAAAGTTCGCATAGTAAGGGGTTTCTATCTCTGGTTGCGGGTTTCTTGATTCCAGGTTCGATTCGAACGTAAGTAATTCTGCAGTGATGCAATTTTGCAATGATTTCCAATTTTTAATTTATTCGATTATCGATAAAACTGAGACTTCAGCAGGGGTTGTTGAAATGTGTGGATTCTTGTGTTAAATCTCGCTCTTGTCTTGTCGTCATCTGGTGAGCTTTGTTTCTTCAAAAGATGCATTCCACCCACTAGACGCACTAAATCATACCACCAAATATAATACATACGTTTCGGTCTAATCTATATTTTAATGGCACTTATATTTGTTAAACATAGTTTTGAAGTTAACTTTTAGTTGGATGATGAGATACTAATGAGAATCCCTTCTTATTTTTTTCAGGTATGGTTTTCAACTGCACGTTTGGCACGTTAATTAAACTGAGGTGGTGAGTTCTCATTTCCTTGTTTTCGAATAGTCTCGATAATTGACTACAGATGTCGCTAATGTCGCTAGTGTCTCATAATCTTAAAAATTGGCTTGAAGATGTCGCCAGTTACTGTCACAATGACTGCTACTGTAACTAGACGTGTTTTAGCTCACAAAAATTATTCTCATAAAATTCCCCAATATAGTTCTGACACTAATAATTCTCTCAGACGTAAACTTACAGCACTTTTCGCTTCATATAATGTTCTCTTGGACCAAAAAATGAAAACTTTGACCAGCTATAAAAGAAACTCACGCCAGCTGGACTATAACTTTATTCTACAAAAATGATCTACCCAACATGCCCTTTCAGAA
Source organism: Polietes domitor (assembly GCA_947397865.1). Classification (NCBI taxonomy): domain Eukaryota; kingdom Metazoa; phylum Arthropoda; class Insecta; order Diptera; family Muscidae; genus Polietes; species Polietes domitor. The sequence goes on along the minus strand of OX377620.1, from coordinate 165,156,473 downwards.
TTAATGGGGTCGCTAATCTGTTTCAAAAATGCTGTTGAACAGTGTTATTAAAATTTCTTCGTACCTTTTTATACCCTCCACCTCCAGGATGGAGTACACTAACTTTGTCATTCCGTTTGTAACACCTTGAAATATCGACCTGAGAGCCTATAAAGTATATATATTCTTGATCGTCATAAAATTCTAAGACGATCTAGCCATGTCCGTCCGTCCGTCCGTCCGAAAGCACGCTAGCATCTAAACAAAAGGAGCTAGAACGTTCAAATTTTCCATAAATGCGTCTTATAGTCGTAGATCGCTTGGGATTGAAATGGGCCAAAAGGGAGAATAATCCCTAATATTTTAGCGTATTTAAGCATGTTTTTTGAATATGTCTGTTTATATTTGCTTGATATTTGGTATGCGCATTCCCTTTATAGCAAAAACGTTCACCATAAAGTGATTCTTATTTGTGAATCAAATGGGTGAAATGGGGCAAAAAAGGGATACAAATGGTACATACTAAACGACAACAGCTAGAAGCACGAAATTCGTTGTGTACATTCCTCTAATTGAGTAGATAGTATTTTTTCCCAATTCGTACTTTGAATGGGTAAAATGGGAATAGAGGGATACAAATGTTACCAACCAAACGGCAGTACCTACAATAATGAAATTCGGTGTATACATTCCTCTGATAGATAAGTAAAATACACTGATTTTTCAAAATTCGTACTTTTTGGGGTTAAAATGAAAAAGGGGATAAAAATAGTACAATCTAATGACCGCAGCTAGAGTCATGAAATTCGGAGTATACATTCCTCTGAGTGTGTAGAAACGGAAAATAAACAGTTTTCGAAATTCGTACTTTTTTGGGTTAAAGTGAAAAAAGGGGATAAAAATAGTACCAATCAAATGATCGCAGCTAGAGTCATGAAATTCGGAGTATACACTCCTCTGACTGCGTAGACACGGAAAATAGACGAATTTTTCAAAATTAGTACTTTCAAGGTATACAGGGATATGGTACAGAGGGATAAAAATAGTACCAACTAAACGACTACAGCTAGAATGATGAAATTCTAATTGCGTAGAAACGTCAAGGGGGTAAAAATGGGACCAACCAAATGGGCGCAGTTGGAATCATGAAATTCGGTGTATACATTCCTCTGACTGCATAGACACGCAAAATAAAATTTTTATTTCCAAATTTGTACTTTTTTCTTTTACGGCAAAAATTGGTTGAATCATGAAGTTAGGTTATTTTGCACTATGTATGTACGTCTGATAATGGATTTTCAAAATTTGTACTTTTGGTATTAAAATAGAATGGAAATACAACCAACAGCAGCACCCACTATCTACCAACATATATGGCTTTGAAAATATTTTTGAAAATATAAATATAAGAATATTTGTTTTTTGAATTGACGTATTGGTAGCATTACCTTATAAGCGTGGTTTGAAATAATTAAAATATTATATTTATTTATAAAATTAATTTTTCAATATTTGTATTTGTTTTGGTTTGGCCATTTTAAAAAAATTATATTTTCCTGTAATATTACTGCACTTCTACGAAAACCGACAACCTCTGTGGAATGCAATCCATGGTGGAGGGTATATAAAGTTCGGCCCGGCCGAACTAAACGCCTTTTTTACGTTTTTAAATTTCCATTGTACACGTCTACATTTGTACTGTACACAGTCAAATGGGACCGACATTAGTTTCTGAGATAACAGCAAAAATGTGAAAATATCCACCTGTATTTACTTCTGTGAATAATTTTCTTCTCATTTGCATTTCTTTTCAAGTCGAAATATATTGAAATTTTCGTTTGTATGTTTTTGGTCTGTAATCAATATTTAATTTGAATTGGGATATTGTCCTGGCTCAAGACCATTTTACATCTATATTTAATAGAATGCAGATTTATTTACAAATGACATGGTGACATTTATTACTTGGCTGCAGACTACCACGATCATGATTTCCACCCAGTCAAAGGTTTCCTCAGGTGGCTTCGCAGCGACTTTTCAGCAACATACCCGGCCTCTTTAAGTAAATGATTCTCACAAACGAAACGAGAAGCACAACGCACTTGCCGAATATTCGTTTGTAAAAAATCGCACCAAATAATAAAACACACATGCCACGTTAAAGGCATCTCATTGAGTTGCATATGTAAATTAAGCTGGGTCGCGGGCCATACAATTTCCAGTCACCCCACTAAAATAAAGTTTGGATTGTTTAACGATATATATTTCGTTCCTAGATCAAGCCGACTGTGAGCTAAACGCTCCTGAAAACACCCCTAAAAATTGTGTATTTTTTTATCAATTAGTCTACCCTTTCATACACTTTAAATATAAATTTTGACTCTTGTCTTAGAGTAACTTATTGGTCGAATTATTGGACGTTTATGGTAGTTTTTTGTGTTTTTTTTTATATTGACCACTGAAAACTTTTCCGTACTTGGTGGTAGTATTTTATGAAAAATATATAGCTGCAGCCAATACCTTTCGAATGATGCCTAAATTATGAAAATCGGAAGGAAACTGACGCCGCAGCGCTCATTTTTGTAAAAATAGTTTGAAAATTTTGGCTCTGAAAATCCATCTCCTGTATTAAATTGGAGTCATTGACGTCATTTTTCGTCCGATATTCATCACTTAGGCATCATTTAAAACGTATTGATTATTTTTAGGTATTTTTATTTTATAAAATATTCACAAGAAATATGAGTTTTTAACTGTCTTTTTAAAAAACCCCAAATAATTATTATAATCAAACTAAACGTCTAAGAATACGAACAATGAGTTATTATAAGACAAGAATTAAAATTTATATTTAAAATGCTTCTAAGTATCTACAAATTCAGAAACATTTTTGGACAAAAATGCAACAGGTGCAACAGATAGCTTCACCTAGGAACGAAATATTTTGCAAATCATAAAAAAATATATTAAAAAAAAAAAAAAAACATAAAAATAAAAATTTTACTTTTCTTTAAAATAGAAAATCACGTAAAGTAGTCAACTTTGGGGTAGTTTCTAAGATAATTTCAATAGCCCGATTTGCAATGTCAATAACTCAAAATAACCCTTGAGTCCTTGTCTAATTTCAATTTTTTACACAACTCAAAAATGTTTACTAGAAAAAAAGTTATTTAATGTTGGCCGATGGATTCTGTTGATTCTGAACCACTGTGCGGCGCCCAGTACTAGTCTGTTATGTGCAATCGTCTCTAGGTGCACCGGGTGCACTAACCGGTTTGCTTTTTGAAATCAACAACGTATACGTTAAGATCCCATGCGGTTAGGGAGCTGGTAACGCGCAGTCAAGTTGATGATAGAATTCATCTTTGCCTGAGAGATATCTTACGAAATTTTAAGTTGAATCTTGTTTTGTATTCCATTAATGCTTTCCATCCTTTGGATAATCTCGGGGCATCTTCGGGGAATTTCTTGGCGAAGTTGTTTCAGGATCTGAAAGAAATTTGATTGATCAATTGTCTTTACTGAGTGACTATTAATTAAATATTATTATTACGAATCAATATCATTATATTTATTTCTGTTGACAATTTGCCAGTTACGACCTTGATGAAGCTTCCAAAAAACCGGGAGTAGTTAAAACGTACATCTGGAGCAAAGTAAAATTCCACTTGTTTTAATTGGAATTTTGTTTTTATAATTGAAATAATGGTTTTATACTTATGGCGATTCCGTGATTGATGTCTGAGATAAAAGATTAAACGTGAAGCGCATGCCTCACTGTGGGCATTGCGATCTTGATCGCCAGCTGGTTGATTGAGCTTGCACCGAAACCGGATTTCGTTTAAATATCTGCCATTTTAATATATTTAAATAGTCGAAAATGACTACGTCAGTGGTCACTTGGATTAGATTTTTTAGTATTAGCAACATTTTAATATTTAAAGAACTTTGAAAGTTCGCTCAATGCTCAGTGAGCATCATCTCAATGGGTTCATTGAGCCCTTTGTGGAAAAATTCCAAATAGAAATGACAAAGAACATTAATGTGCTCACGAATATATTTACGGGCATTATAATTGTTGTTAATTTTCAAATATAATATAAGACATTAGTTTTATTTGCCTCGTCGTACATTGTGTTAATTATAGTTTAGTATGACATAATCTACTAATTAATGTTGGAACTTGGAGCGATATTATGAGTTTGTTGTGTTGCTTTGTGACATTTGTTTTCTCGACTTTAACTCAACTCGGTGGAGATCTAGCAAAAAAACTAGTGATCTCTTGAATTGAATTTAATTCGTTGCAAAGAAAACTAGAAAGAGGGAATGATATATCAAAATGGAAGGAGGGACAAAGATGAACTTCAGACGGTGGGACAGATCATGTTTTACATACATATATCCTCGAACTATTATCATGATCACGTTGGTAGAATACTCCTGGTATTATAATCATGATAAAAGAATACTTCTTCCAATACTTCTTCTTCGTTGCAAAGAAACTAGAAAGAGGGAAAGATGTATCAAATGTAAGGAGGGGCAAAGATGAACCTCAAACGGTGGGACAGATCTTGTTTTACATATATCCTCGGACTATTATTATGATCACGTTGGAAGAATACTCCTGGTACTATGATCATGTTGGAAGAATACTGTTGGCATTATGATTATGTTGGAAGAGTATTTCCTCCAATACTTCTACTTCTTTGCAAAGAATACAATAAAGAGGGAAAGATATATCAAATGGAAGGAGGGACAAAGATGAACTTGAGACGGTGGGACAAAGATGAACTTCAGACGGTGGGACAGATCATATTTTACATATATCCTCGGACTATTATCATGATCACGTTGGAAGAATACTCCTGGTATAGATCATGTTGGGAGAAACTCCTGGTATTATGATTATGTTGGAAGAATATTTCTTCCAATACTTCTTCTTCGTTGCAAAGAAAACAAGAAAGAGGCAAATATATACCAAATGGAAGGAGGGAAAAAATGAACTTCAGACGGTGGGAAAGATCATGTTTTACATATATCATCGAACTATTATTATGTTCACTTTGGAAGAATACTCCTGGTATTATGATCATGTTGGGAGAATACTCCTGGTATTATGATTATGTTGGAAGAATACTTCTTCCAATACTTCTTCTTCGTTGCAAAGAATAAAGAAAGAGGGAAAGATATATCAAATGGACGGAGGAAGCATACTCCTGGTATTATGATTATGTTGGGAGAATACTCCTGGTATTATGATTATGTTGGAAGAATACTTCTTCTTTGTTGCAAAGAATAAAGAAAGAGGGAAAGATATATCAAATGCAAGGAGGAAGCATACTCCTGGTATTATGATTATGTTGGAAGAGTATTTCCTCCAATACTTCTTCTTCGTTGCAAAGAATAAAGAAATAGGGAAAGATATATCAAATGGAAGGAGGGACAAAGTTGAACTACAAACGGCTGGACAGATCAAGTTTTACATATATCCTCGAACTATTATTACACAGTGCAACACGAAAAAAAATAACCATATACGGACACCGCTACATGATAAAAGACCAAAAAAAAAGACCCGTGTTTTTTTTTTTCCCCAAAGTCATGCACTTTTTTTTTATGGGCCCCCAGAGATTTGAGGCCTCGGTGTAATTTTTGGAAAAAAAGTGATCATATTCTCAGGCTCATATCTTGCAAACCGTTCGGAATTTTGATTTACTCTCTGAGGCAAAGTTCTAGCTCTTGTCATAAAGAACAAAAATTGTGAACATATAAAATCAAAAAAACTTCATCTTCAAGGTGAATATGATCACTTTTTTCCAAAAATTACACCAAGGCCTCAAATCTCTGGGGGCCCATAAAAAAAAGTGCATGACTTTGGGGGAAAAAAACACGGGTCTTTTTTTTTGGTCTTTTATCATGTAGCGGTGTCCGTATATGGTTATTTTGAAATGACTTCAAAAATGTTGCACAGTGTTATGATCACGTTGGAAGAATACTCCTGGTACTATGATCATCTTGGAAGAATGCTCCTGGTATTATGATTATGTTGGAAGAATACTTCTTCAATACTTCCTCTTCGTTGCAAAGAATACTAGAAAGAGGGAAAGATATATCAAATGGAAGGAGGGACTAAGATGAACTTCAGACGGTGGGACATATAATTTTTTACATATATCCTCGAACTATTATTATGATCACGTTGGAAGAATACTCCTGGTACTATGATCATCTTGGAAGAATGCTCCTGGTATTATAATCATGTTGGAAGAATACTTCTTCTTCGTTGCAAAGAATAAAGAAAGAGGGAAGGAGGAAGCATACTCCTGGTATTATGATCATGTTGGGAGAATACTCCTGGTATTATAATCGCGTTGGAAGAGTATTTCCTCCAATACTTCTTCTTCGTTGCAAAGAATAAAGAAAGAGGGAAAGATATATCATAAGGATGGAGGGACAAAGATGAACTTCAGACGGTGGGACAGATCATGTTTTACATATATCCTCGAACTATTATTATGATCACGTTGGAAGAATACCATCATCTTGTAAGAATACTCCTGGTATTATGATTATATTGAAAGAGTACTTCTCGGCTGTATCTTTCAAATTATGCTTAAAGAGTATTAACATAAAATTGCAGTCTATGTTTGAAATATCATCTCCCCTTTAGTACACCATGTATTTCGTTCTCTGCTCCTCCAATGGATCTATAGCTATATTGGCTGGATAATTAACTAGCCGGTTTCGTTTTTGATACTAGCACGCTTCCAACGTGCGCCTGGACGGACAAATACTTTGACAACGAACCATAAACATCAAATATAATATGACAGTGCCTCGATATTATCACGCTTTTTTAGAATTTATCTTTATTATTTTCAATTATCTATGAAAAGAAACCAGTCTCAAGTCTTGTGGGCTATTGTTCTTCAAAACTATTTCAACGATTATTGTTTTGACGTGTGTTTATCATAAATCGTTTTAGTTTTATGTATCGTTTTCAATTGAAAGTTATGCAAAAAAAAAAACAAATTTCATCAATATTCAAATATAAAATTGATGGCAGATGTTCTGTGAAGTGTGCGCGGTCTTCTCATCAAAAAATCATTTTTGAAGTTGCACTAACATTTGTTGCAACCAATTTGATAAGCAAGTTTAATTACTTGGACATGATAATTTGAATATTAAACAACAGACTTGAATGACGACGCCATAGACTGTCAAATTCAAATCGTCTTAATTGGAGAAGAAAGACATAAAATTAAAATATATATAATATAGAAACAAATTTTTTTTGCTCTTTTTGTAGAAGTGTGGAGAGATCATTTTAAATTCGCCATAGCAAATTGAAAGGCATTTAAGCTTTCTTCTCCCACTCTCCAATCTTCCATTTCACCATTATCCCCCAATTCTCTAGATTCTATTACAGTTCATTTAACTTTCTGGATATTGTCGAAAATGACATCATCTCATCAAAGCAATACAACAAGAATGTATATTCGACTCGATTTTAATAATGGTATTAATGGCACGTGTGACCAGTCAGACATGGAGAATATTTATCACAATATTAGTCAGTCACTCAGTTAGAAAGGCTTCGAAAAGAATTCAGTTTGGCCAGTTAAAAAATTGTGGCCAAGACTCGAAATCATTTGATTTTGATTTGATTTCAACTATCGGTATTTGTGCTATGATTTGAACACATAAACGACGTTTCATATTTCTTATGGTTCAGAAGTACCGATGCACAGTGGTTCATCGAAATCCATTGACCACAATTTAATAACTTTAGTTTTAGTAAACATTTTTGAGGTCTGTAAAAAATTGAAATTAGACGACGCACGCAAGGATTATTTTGAGATAATAACATTGAAAATCGGAGATATTTTAGAAATTAGCCCAAAGTTAACGACTTTCCGTATTTTTTTGATTTTAAATAAATATTTATTTTCGCCATAAAAACAATAGCAGACAAATTGAACATAATAGAAGAATTCACCACGATTCCAAAGGATATATTATAATTTCTTTTTCACTGAACCGACACTCAGGGGATGTCCCCTATAAATGCAGTGCATTGCTTTGGCGGAAGGAAGATCAGGTATTGGAAGGAGGAAAGAGGCAGTAGTGTCAGTTGACATCTGTTTTGAATCTCTGAATATCGTAATTGGTGGGAAAGATATTTGCCGGAAGTCGATTCCACATACGCATAGTACGGGCGAAGAACGAATTTATTGTGTAATGTGTAGTGCGGCCGGTTGTCCAATCGCCAACAAATGGGCGAGCGTTCCTGGGGAGTAGGTGTAAGATCACGAATTTCCGAAGAACAAACACCATGAAAGTATCGATAGAACAATGATACACAACCAACATTACGACGGTGTTCAAGGAAGACAATAGATTTGGACATCCTACCGTCACCTATCAATACCATCGCGTGCCTCTGGACACGGTCAAGTAGCTCTATTGATGAAGCTGGAGCACCCGACCATATATATGGGAGTTGTATTCCATCTTTGGTCTGATATAGGTAGTATAGATATTGAGAATATCAGAGGGTATAGATATTGAGATTATCAGAGGGTGATACAGCAATTGAGAAAGTGACCAGAAACCCCAGGTTCATCACTCAGTACAATAACTTAATCAATCAATATAACAGAATAGAAGTTATAAAAGATTTAATTTTACCTAGGATAGGGACAATTGTGTGGGAAGAAGGGAGTGACAAATGTTTTCCCTTACCAATTTCTTGAACTAATGAAAAATTATAAGTTTGATGATTTATTACTGTAATTCTGGTTGATTTTGTAAAAAATAAATCGAAAATAAAAATGGTGAAAATAGAAGTCATTATTTCACCACTTTCAAACTCACACAGTTGCTTAAAAATCGTCTTAGGCACACTACTTTCAGCAAAATAGATTAGTGTAATCATTTCGAAAATCAAAATAAATGAATTAAAATTGCAAAAACTTTTAGTTTTTTCGTTTGCATTTTTTTGGTCTGTAATCAATATTTGATTTGAACTGGGATATTGTCCTGGCTCAAGACCATTTTGCTTCTATATTTAATAGAATGCAAATTTATTTACAAATGGCATGGTGACATTTATTACTTGGTGCGATTTTTTAAACTCAAATTCGGCAAGTGAGTTGTGCTTCTCGTTCGTTTGTGAGAATCATCTCCTTATAGAGGCCGGGTTTGATGTTGAAAAGTCGCTGCGAAGCCACTTGAAAAGACTTTTGACATGGTTGAAATCATGATCGTGGTAGTCTGCAGCCAAGTAATAAATGTCACCATGCCATTTGTAAATAAATTTGCATTCTATTAAATATAGAAGCAAAATGGTCTTGAGTCAGGACAATATCCCAGTTCAAATTGCAAAAACTTTTAAAAATCTAACCTCCATAAACTTAGCCATAATGACAATAGAAAATAAATGGAATCAAATTGAACAACATACAAGAATACCTCAGGACCTCTTCATAGAATTATTGACCTTCTGCATTAAAGAGACACGCTATTTCAAGTGTGAAGACAAGGTACATGAACAGAAAAAGGGGATGCCAATGGGGTCACCAGCCTCACCTGTAATTGCTGACATCATTATGGAAGAACTGCTGGACGCCACGATGGAAAAGTTAAAAGAAAAACCAAGAGTACTGACCAAATATGTAGACGACTTATTCGCAATTGTAAAGCGTAGTGAAGTAGAAGCCATACTTAACGCATTAAACTCTTTCAACTGACAAATACAATTTACGATGGAAAAAGAATTGGACAATAAACTACCATATTTGGATTCGGTGATAATTAGACAAGGGAATCTGCTGAAAGTTGACTGGTACCAAAAGCAAACGGCTTCCTGACGTCTAATTAATTTTTATTCTAAGCACCCAAGACGAACAATCATAAATACCGCGACGAATTTTATAAACAAGGTCCTACAAACCAGTGATAAGGAATTTCACGAAACAAACAAGTCCAAAATTAGAAATATACTGCGTATGAACGACTTTCCCGAAAAATTAATAAATAATCTAATCCAGCGAACGACGCACAGAGGGTTGAAATTAAATTAATTAATTCAAAAATCAAAATTAATTTTTTTGAAAATTTTTTATTATACGATTAAAGAATATAAAATTCTACATCAATATCGAAAATATCAATGACATGTGTTGTTTACTTTTCCATTTGCACTGCCTTAAAGTCAAGCATGTTTTAAGTTTTACTCGAACAGTTCTGAAAATTACAAATTGACATACTTCAAAGGTTAATATCTTTTTCCCCATTTTAAAAAGTAGCACTTTAATTATAGAATCTTCAAGTTCAGGTATTTTAGAGTGATTTTACAAAAAAACTTTTTAACGAAAGTATTTTAGAAATATTTTTAAAAAATTGTTGAAAATATATCTAAATTTAAGGTATTTTTCAAAATATTTGTGGGGTTTTTAATGTGAATTCTGTAACATACCGCCAGATGGTGAATTTCTAATTAAATTACAATGTGTTAGCTTCAATATTCCGCAATTATATGTTGCGCGTTTTTTGCGCCAATTTATTTTATTAAATAAATTGTGAAAATAGTCACTATTTATGTGTGCTTATACATTAAGTTTTATTGTACAACTGGAATTTAGAATATGACGAAAATTTAATATTAAAATTTAATAATTAAATGAAACAATTATTTCTAATGAAAAGCATTCACAGAAGCAGAATGAGAATCCAAGTTGCACAATAAATATTAATTTTATAAACATCCCTATATAAAAACGAAGTGCTGAAAGACTACAGTCGGGTGATGCCGGCTATATGATACCCTGCATCTTCTATCCTATTTCAAGTAATTTACACCAATTAAAAATGTATTAAAATATCTGTGACAGTTTAATGTCGGACACATTCGATTGTCCTTTATGAGCAAATGTCACCAAATCTGGTGGGACATTTGTATGGGGGCTTTTTCAAACAATGGACCGATGTCATCAAATTTAACTACATCTGTTTGTAGGTGCAATATAACGTTATGTGCCAAATGCGAACAAAATTGAGTAAACAATTTTGTTACTAGAGCGGAAAAGTCAAATCTGGAAAGACATTTGTATGGGAGCTATACCTAAATCTAAACCGATATGACCCACTTTCACCATAAATGTTTCTAGGTGAAATATAACGTGTTTTACCAAATTTGAATAATATCGGTTAAAATATGTGGTATCTAGAGCGAAAATAGTCAAATCGGGAGTGACATTTGTATGGAAGATATATCTAAATCTGAACTGATTTGCTTCAAATTTAATAGTGTCCCTCATTGATGCGAAAAAATTAGCTGTACCAAGTTCTGTTGGGATTGGATGATAATTGCGACTTGTACTTCGATAAGAAGAATATATACACGGACGGATTATTAATTTATTTTCCAGGAAAACCACCTTTTCCACTAAATTGTACTCGAATTGTGTTTTCTTTTACTGACTATGGTAAAGGGTGTTTTTTATTGAGGTATAGAACTTCGAATTGAAATAAAACACAAGAAAATCGTTTTAATGTCCATCAATTTGGCTTTATTGGAAGGATAATTTTATGCCATTAATGTTTAAATAATCCAATGGTGTCAAATCACACGATCTTGGTGTCAAATCACACGATGACGAAAGACCAAGCAAAATTTATAAATCCACAGAGTACATTCCAGGAATATCCGAAAGGCTAAAACATTCTAATATTTACGACAAGGAAAAATTCGAGTTGCTACGAAAAATAAATTGAAAACCATACTTTCATCACATAAAACCGAACACAAATCTCTTGACAAACCCATTGAGCAAAAAATTGCCCTTGCAGTCCACTGTACCTTGACGGGACACAAACCAAACTTTAATGACGTCGAAATATTAGCGGAAGAGAATAATTATACAAGGAGATACACATTGGAAATGCTAAATATAATTGACGTCTCCCCTGGATAAAGGCTTAATTATAAGAGAGACACAGACGGTTGTGCTCAAATATATAGGAACACGGTGGAAAAACATAGACGGCAAACTGGACAGTAGTTGACAAAAGCTTACAGAGAGTGGCAGGAGAATTTTCTATTGGGAAAAACTTTTTTAAAAATGTAAATATAAATATTGTGATATTTTTTTGATTGCTAATGCTTGTAACTTGTAATTGTATAATTTGTGTTTTTTTTTTACTAGACCCCTGAAGATGAACGGAGTTGGTCGAAATATTGGGAAATAAAAAACAGGAAAATAATAAAATAGTAAATTTTTTGTTTTACTATTTGAAAAAAAAAACTGACCTCAAGCCGAACAAGAGACAAAACGCAATCTAAACCACATTAATATTTTAAATGTAATTGGCATTATCTTCAAAACAAGGTATAACACAAAAAAATCGGTAAAGTTTTTCAGGAGTTACAGGTGAAAAATGTAGTATTTCTTCACCGCTAAATTGGGCATAACTCGTAAAAAAAATACGTATACAATATTTTTATGAGAAGAATACATACACAAACTTACAAGACAATCGCAGCTATCGAAGACAAAAACCGTAGCGCTTGACATGGAATGGCTCATATGTAGAAAAACTGTATTCTCAATTTTTCATTTCGTGATCCTTTCTCCTTTTTGCAGGACTTTTAATTTCCAAAGTATATTAATGTTTAAATAAAATATGTCCACACTTCAACGAGTCATACAAAGGCGATATGGGAATCAAATGAAAGAGAAGAATCTATGTTTTTGCAAAATTTTCATTTTCGCTGGAAATATGACTAACATGGTTTGTATGTATGTATCATTATTATATTGTAATTTGCTCGCGATCTATTCAACGGATCTGGTAGTTTTGTTGCATGGGTATTAAAAAAGAATTTCGTTTCTTACGTATATATAGCCAGTCGCGAACCTACATTTGTTGCAAAGATCCAAAATTCGCAGTTGCAATTGCATTTATTTAAACTTTCTCTGTCTGGGTTTCTCAAATAATTCTGCCACAAATATTGCCTATTTAGTCAGAAATCATATGCCAAACAATGACATCCTTCATATGACAGCCTTATGTTAAATTAATTGCTGAAGAGCCCAATTTTCACAACTTCCAAATTAAAAGATTTCTCGAATTCTTTCTTTTGGCTGGGGATGTAATTGTCGAAGTAAACCATTACATTTTCCCCATTCTTTCTCCGCCAATGATAAAACTACTCTTTGTTCAAGTTCAAAAACTTCAAACTTATCTTCTAGGGGACCTTTTTTCACTTGGTATAACGAAAATTTTTTCACTTATCCGGGTTGCTAATTACCGCATTTTATATCCACTCTTTATTGGCTTCATAGGACAATACTGCTTCATAGTGTTTCTTCCTTTGTATCAGTATCATCGATTCATCAACTGAAACTGGTTAAGGCAATAAGCTCCTTGCAGGAGCATATCCTTACGTAAAATACACCAAGTTTTCGAATACGACTAGTTAAGCAACTGAGAACGACGACGAATCGATTCGCCTCGGTCTTCTTTCTCACAGAACGCTGTCTTTCGTAATACAGCTGAACAATTTGAAGACGCTGTTGTGGTGCGAGTCTCTCCATGATGACTCACCAAACGATATTGAACAGAAATGACGACCCAATTTGATATGAGTCATGCGTGATTTGTCAAAAAACCTCATCAAAGCTCACAATAAATATATATTTCTCATAGTTCCTAAGAGGAGCATAAGACCCTAACAAACTCATTCCACTCAATTCTATCTAAGGTTGGTTTTTTTATTTCGCTCCACTTGTGTACTTTATCTGTGGCTTCTGCGTCTACCAGGCGGCTCCACGTATTTGCCCGTTTTTCTCATTTGCGGTTTCCCTGTGCGTGCGATGCCATTTTTGTGGTTTTCTGATGGTGTGACCTGACCTATCCACTTCCATTTAAGACGTTGGATTTCCTAGATTATAGGCTCTCCGTTATCAACGGAAATTTTATACGGCGAAAATACGCGTATAATCTTCTTAAAGCAGCGTTTTATGGCAGCTTGTAGGTTATGCCTGGCAATCGTATAGGACCACTGAATTGATGCACGCATTGAATATTCTTAATTTTGTGTCCCAGTGAAATCTTCGCTCTTATACCATTAGCTTTTCCATCGATGGAAAGAAATTCAAGGAAAATAATCTCGTATGATTGTTATACGTTCCTACAATTTTTAGTGTCCTTTGGACTTAACATCTTGTTTTCGACTGGTTCCGCTTGTAGCTTCTTCAGCTTAACTAGGAAAAACATCTTCATTGTCAATAAGTTACTCTTCGACTCCGTCTCCTTCGTCGTCATGCCAGCTGTTCAGATTATCATCATCACTAGCTTCGTCACACACTTCATCGCTTTCTATTCCTTTGTCTCCGCCGTTATCTCCCGGAATTTCTTCTAGATCAAGGAGTTCGCGGAGTATTTCACTCATACATTTCTATAAATGCCGATAACACATATCGAAAATCCAAATAAAAGTCATTCTCAGTTCAATGGTACTTACCGGTATATTTTTATTGACAACTGGTTTTTTAAACGGAGCCGGCGCTAAACAGAAGGTGCCTTTCGGTGGATATCATGCACAGCCAATAGGTTGAGATGAGCGTCACTTGTTCCTTCAGGATAATTATATATATATTGATTCCCATGGTTCCATGATGGAACAAAAGGGCCGCAACAAATTCTTTCACTGTGATCAGTTCTATGCCATTAGCTTCATATCGACCCAGGTCTTTTCTGTTGAGCGTGCTTCTGCTTCAATTGCCTCCTGCCTCTTCTTCTACTATCTTGGAGGTTCCATTCGATTGACTTCTTAGAACGTGTTGAGACGAGCCTCACTTGTTCCTTCGGGGGAATGATCTGCATTCATTCCTACCGTTCCATGGTGGAACAAAGGGCTGCAACAAAATCTTCCATTGTGATCTTTCTGTTCTGTGCCCTTAACTTCACTTCGGCCCTGATCTTTTCTTTCTTTCGTGCTTCGGATTCAAGTGGGTTCGCCTCTTCTTCTACTGCCTTGGAGGTTCCATTCAATTGCCTTCTTAGAGCGTGTTGAGACGAGCCTCACTTGTTCCTTCGGGGGAATAATCTATATTGACTCCTATGGTTCCATGGTGGAGCAAAGGGCCGCAACAAAATTCGTCCATTGCGATCTGTTCTGTCCTGTTCTATTAGAGTGCGAGCGTGCTTCTGTTTCAATTTGCCTGCTGCTGGTCTCCCTCTTCTTCTATTGTCTTGGCAGTTCCATTCGATTGCCTTCTCAGAGTGCGTTCAGACGAGCTTCACTTGTTCCTTTGGGGGAATTATTTTGTTAGTGGATCTGCTTATTCTTCTACTGCCTTGGCGTTCCAATTAATTGCCATCTTAGCTAAGTCTTCATGAGCTCTTCCCAAAACATGGCCAATCCAACTCCAACTCTCTTCTCTGGGCGATTTCAACTCGGATAGCTCTTTCTCCTGCTCTTTGCCACAGGTCTCTGTTTGAGATGACATTCGGCCAGAATATTCTAAGAAGCTTCCATAAATAGAAAATAGTTAGCTGAGGTCTTCCAGTATTCACAGCCTACGGCGGAGTTGAAGGACTTGCAGTTTTTACACAAAACGTGCTCTGTAAAACATCGAAACGGAATGTAATTGCCAAGTAACCCGAGGAGGACAATGATTCCGTCCCTACGTATAAGTGGTGGGTGATTTGAGTACTTGACTATTAATTAAAATTACCGCCCACCACAGTCGACTCAGATCGCCTATAACTCAGGCGGGTAAGAACAAAAACTTACCCTAAGACTCAAACTGCATCGACTGGCGTCTCTCTCTCTCTCGCTGGTAATGAGGTATTAGGACGGCTTACGTTTACGTAGCATTCCCGCCGAGTTCTGAGCTGTTGTGTGTAACGATGTAACTAATGATAATGATGTTGTTTAATGAGCCACAAAGAAATGCAACTGTTATGCATATGTAGTCGCCTCCAACTGCTGGACCGGCCGGCAATCACTAATACGTCGTTAACGTCATTTAAACAATGCATTCAGCCCCACTGGCTGGCAGTGTTTCATAAAGTCATGAACTTGG
Source organism: Polietes domitor (assembly GCA_947397865.1). NCBI lineage: Eukaryota > Metazoa > Arthropoda > Insecta > Diptera > Muscidae > Polietes > Polietes domitor. The sequence continues at coordinate 165,140,397 of OX377620.1, read as the reverse complement.
CTTTAATTGCACATACAATTGAATGAATTGAAACACACAAATTATATGGCCAGAACACTACTAACTCTGGACGGAGCGGAAAATATTAATATTTTCACAGTGCAACACTTGCCGGGCTCAGTTGGATTTGAAACGCGTGAAAGTACGGAACGACGATCGCTCAGGATGCAGTGCAAAATTTTCTACGCGCTGTTGGTACTAAGTACGTTGACGTTGCCGGTCACAATGGCCCAAATTCAACAAACAAACATTTTAGCTTTCTTTCTGGACTTCATGCAGGAAGGCCAGACCTTGGAGAATATGGAGAGGTCGGACGACAATGTCAAGCTGTTGAGGGAATACGATTTCATTGTGGTGGGCGCTGGCACAGCTGGCTGCACACTGGCTGCCCGTTTGTCGGAAAATCCCGCCTGGAAGGTATTACTTCTGGAAGCTGGCGGCCCCGAATTGCTGATTATGGATGTACCGGTTTTTGCGCATTTCCTGCAACTGAATCACGACGTGAATTGGGCCTATCGCACTCAGGCATCGGATAAATACTGCACGGGTCTGAAGAATAATCGCTGCAATTTTCCCCGTGGCAAAGTTATGGGCGGTTCGTCGGTCTTGAACTATATGATGTACACGCGTGGCAATCGTCGTGACTACGACACTTGGTCGGAGCTGGGCAATGAGGGCTGGAGTTACCAGGATGTTTTGCCGTATTTTAAGAAATTGGAAGGTTCCATAGTTCCGGACGCCGAAGCCGAGTATGTTGGGCGCAAAGGCCCCGTTAAGGTATCATATCCCAAATGGCATTCGAATGTGGCTGCAGCTTTTGTCAAAGCTGGCCAGGAGGATGGTATACCGCTGTGTGATTACAATGGTAAGAAACAAGTGTGTTTCTCGTACATACAGACCACCACGGATCAGGAATATCGCTGGAGCGCCAATCGAGCTTATCTCTATCCCATTAAAGGCAAGCGACCCAATCTTCACATACGAAAGTATTCTATGGCTACGAAAATCCTTATAGATCCCCTCAAGAAATCTGCCTATGGTGTGGTATTTGAATCGAAAGGCCAGTCCTTTGAAGTCCGTGCCCGTATGGAGGTTATCTCATCGGCGGGAGCCATAAACACGCCCCAACTGCTGATGTTGTCCGGCGTGGGACCGGCAAAACATTTGCGCGAAGTCGGCCTAAAACCCATAGCAGACCTGGCGGTGGGCTTTAATTTGCAAGATCATTTTGCTCCCGCAGTAACCTTCCTTACCAACGGAACTACCTTGAAACTTGGTAACTTCTTTGAAGTCGAACAACTTATCAAATTACAATCGCACGATAGCATGCTATCGATACCGGGCGGTGTGGAGGCTATAGCATTTTACGATCTCGATCATCCCACGGATCCCGATGGCTGGCCTGACATGGAGCTCTTCATTGTAAGCGGCGGTTTACACACTAGTCCCGCTGTGGTCAGGGCCTTGGGCATCAGGGATGACATTTACTCTTCAATGTACGAAGATATACTGAAATATGACAGCAATACCTTTCTGATATGGCCCATGATCCTACAACCACGCAGCAGGGGACGCATAATGCTGCAAAGTAAGGATCCCAAGAAATATCCGCTTATATATCCCAATTACTTTCATGATCCCTACGATCTCGACATTATCGTGAGAGGTCTACAAAAGGCCATAGAACTGGCGGAACGACCGGCGATGCGTAAAATCAACGCCAAGCTCTTGGAGCGCAGCATACCACAGTGCCGCAAATACGGCGATGTTAGATCTCGAGATTATCTGGAATGTTATGCGCGCCACTTCACCTTCACCATCTATCATCAGTCGGGCACAGCGAAGATGGGACCGAAATCGGATAAAACGGCCGTGGTGGATTCACGTCTGCGAGTGCACGGCATCAACAAGTTGCGTGTGGTCGATGCCAGTATTATGCCGAAATTGGTGGCCGGTCATCCCAATGGGCCGGTCTTCATGATTGCCGAGAAGGCAGCCGACATGATTAAGCAGGACTACGGTTATCTGTAGCTACGTAATCCATTTCATTCATTCATTAAGTTTAATGTGTGTGTTCAAAGTACAATTTAGTTTAGTTAAGTAATACGATGTTGTAATATCTTAAAGTTCTTTAGTGAAGGCAAAAACCTGTTATTGAATTTGTAATTGTAAGCGTTTCAAACATTTGTAATAAATCTGTAAGTATAAGTGCACAGTGATTTGATGGCAGAACAAAAGTGGAGCTAGAAGTGTAGGTATCTGCGAAACAAATGGAAATTTTAATTGAAAGGGGATTAATAGATCATGAGTTTGGTTTTCGATGCACGTGAGAGTTTAGATCCTATTTGGTGAGAGCTTAGATCCCCACCGCCAGATCTGCAATAGGTTTTATGACAATTTCTCGCAAAAGTGGCCAGATTATGGCTTCCGCAGAAGAGATAGCCTTCATGCGAACATTAACTTCATAGGACTGACAATTCAATAGGAAACCGAATTGTTGATGGGATGTTATGTGCGCCACTTCACCTTCGGCATCTATTACACTATGTAACAAAAATAAAAAATTTCTCAGTCCTTGGGATGTAATTGTTGAAGCTTTGCTTTTGTGACCAGGACAATGTGATTCATTAAAATATGCTAAAATTATGAGAAAAACGTGTTTGAGTCTTTCACTACAGAGAAAATCATACAGAACAGCACATATAAATCAAAACTAGATTTTGATTAACCCAGTTTGATGTGGAGTGGTGGCATCAGTACCTTCTGGGGGTCCACCAAGGGCTCCCACTTGACGTTGTTCCTCCCCACTGTGAATTCAGTTCGTTGTGGCCATTCACGCTTACTGTAGTGTGCTCTGTCGGCAACAGGCAAAGAAAGCAAGGAAACTTGGTGTAACCGCCTTGCAGGCCCATTAAGAATGTCACTATTTTGAAATCTCCGATCACTTCCCAGCCATATTGCTCATACTTCAATGCGTTCAGCACTTTCTTGACATTGTCGTAGTTCTCTTTGAGAGATACTGAATGCGCCAGAGGAAGAGACGGATACTTGTTGCCATTGTGAAGCAACACGGCTTTGAGACTCTTGCATGAGCTGTCAATGAAGAGGCGCTACTCTTTTGGTTCGAAATCAATTCCGATTTCCTCGAACAGACCGGTCACGTCGTGGCAGAAGCAGAGCCCATCTTCGCTGATGAAGAAGTTGGAAAAAAGTTCGTGACGCTTCCTCTGACATGAGACTTTAACACTAGGATCCAGCAAATTCCACTGCATCAGTCTGGGCGTCAAAAGTTCAGCATTTGACTTGGTGAGACCAAGATCTCTGATCAAATCATTCATGTCCTTTTGGTTGGGATAGTATGGGTTTTTGTTATCAGCTAGTAAATTAAATCCTTCACCTGCATTGTCTTCCTCACTCTTGGAATCAGGGCTCTCACAGGAATACACCTGCTCTTTCTCTGGAGGAGTAGGAACGGGGAGGCCAGAGCTGTGTGGAACTGGAGCCATGGATGGAGGAATGTCAGGATACATGATTTGACTTGCTTTTTTGCCAGTCCAACGTTTGGAAGGGTCCACCATGCAGAAGAAGCAGTTGCTTGAATGGTCAGTGGGTTCTCTCCAAACTCTTGGCACAGCAAACTTCATAGCTCTTTTTTCCCCTCTGTACCATCCTGAAAAAAAAAATAGAAAAGAAAAGTATCGTCTAATAAAAAAGTAAATAGAAACATTTATTTTACCCATAACAAAGCAATATACTTTTAAAATGTCTTACCTTCCAAAGTCCTTTGGCAGTTTTCACAGGCGAAATGAGGTGCCCAGGATTTGTCTTGATCACCCACAGGAATGCCGAAATAAGCATTGTAAGCTTCGCACATTTTAAAACCTGTTTCCAAGGAGTACTTATTCGCTCTTGTTTTGATAAAATATCCGCAGACATAACAAAATGCATCTGCAGGATACTTGCAGCCTCGTGAAGCCATGTTTGAACGAATTTATCTGTAATAAAATAAGCAACAACTCTCAATAAGCAAAGTTATCTTGCGACAATAGCTGTTTTCTATACTTTTGGGACCTAACTGACTAGGAAATAACAATTACAACCCAGGGACAAAAATCTTCTTACATAGTGTTATCAGTCGGGCACAGCATCTTTCTACAAACCCTTTGATCCATTTGGATCGATTGGGTTACAAGTGATCAAGTGTTCTTAATGTCCAACTGCAAATCAATTGCTTATGAAAACTGATTGATCATATTTTGTGGTTAGGTCGCCCAATAAAGTTGCGAGGCAAGCGCTGGACTTGAACTCATAAAAATGCTAGGAGGGCTCAAAATACATAGATGTCCCGAAATAAATGACAAAGAACCAAAGAACCTAAGGTGCAGAGAAATTGCTGATGTCATTTGTTCTTCATTCTAGTAGTAAATATCCTAGCAAACGATCAAGCAAAGTGGAGAGTAAGTAAGTAGCATAATAAAGGTCAGAATGTCCAGAAGACTGTTGACTTGTGACTAGTTTCCCAGATAGCGAGCCAACTCCGTGTGAATCGTAAGACTTAAACTCAATGCGCTGTGTTTTCTCTATGAAAGAGGAGAATGTTTTAAGCGACCTTAAACCACAATCGAGATCAATTTAATATTTGTAAAGATCAAGTTCAGCCACTGAATGGGGGTCATTGATTACTTCAGCTTTGTGGATTTTTTCTTAATTATTGCAAACTGGTCGTCTAAAGTATCTTCCTCTCGATATAAATTCTCATCGTTCAATGAACCGCAGAGTGAAAACTTAAGTTTTCCGGTTTGTAATGCCTCGTGAAATTAAAATGTGTCAAAATTTGTAATCAGTTGATCCCGATGTAAGTGTGTCATTGACTACTTCAGCTCTGCATCATTTAAATTATTACAAACAGGTCGACTGAGGTAGCTTCCTCGCGACATAAATTCTCATCGATCAATGAACCGAAGGGTGAAAACTTAACTTTTCTTGTTTTGTAATGCCTCGTGAAAGTAAAACGTCTCGAATTTTTAATCAGATGATGCCACAGAAGTGTGTCATTGGCCACCCCAGATATGCGGGTTCTTTAATTTAGTGTAAACTGGTCGGCTAAAGAATCGCCCGAAGGGTGACAAATTAAGTTTTGTGGTTCGTTATTCCTAGTAAAATTAATTAATTAATTTGTAATCAGTTGATGCAACTGAAGTGTGTCACTGACTACTTAGCTCTGTGGACTCTCTAAATTACTGCAAACTGGTCGACGTGAAGTATATCGCTCGCGATATAATTTCTCGCCGATCAATGCACCGAGAGTGAAAAATTATTTTTTTAGGTTTTTAAAGCCTCGTAAAATTAAAATGTCTCCAATTTGTAATCAGATGATGCCACTGAAGTGTGTCATTGACCACCCCAGCTCTGCGGATTCTTTAATAATATTTCAATGAACCGAATTGTAAAAACTTGACTTTGCAGGTTTGTAATGCCTCGTAAAATAAAAAAGGTCCCATATGGCTCATGTGATTCAAAATTCTGCGTTTCGAATAATCTGACTTTACTTGGAATGAACAATTATTGGGAACTTGTTTCCAATTTCTCATCTTTGCGCCACAGACTTTATTATTATTTGTCTTCCTCCACGCTTGAATGAACGAAGCGTATTACTCGAGTAATAGAATGGAACTTTTACGCATCACTGTTCGCCGGCTTTTTCCCCCTTTTCCAAATGAATAGCTGTTAAGAAATATTACTTTACAGGACGAGCTTTAGCTGCCCGTTTGTCAGAAAATCCCATCTGGTTGGTTAACTTCTGGAAGCTGGCGCGCTGTGGAAGAGAACACCGTCCTAGTGCGAAATAAATCTGAGTTCGATTTGTCATGTATGGTTAGGCATGATTTGGTTCAATATTGTTCTAGATTGACAATTTACACTTTTTCCGAGAGATTTTAATTAGAAACTAGTAAAAATTGCGTAAAGTTCGGCCGAGTCGAACATTATATACCCTCCACCATGGCTTACATTCCACAGAGGCTTTCGATTTTCATAGAATTGCAGTAATATTACAGGAAAATATATATTTTTTAATACAGCCAAACAAATACAAATATTAAGAAAGTATAAATAAATATAATATTTTTATTATGTCAAACTACACTTATAAGGCAAGGCTACCAATAATAAATACTTCAAGTCGAAATAACACTTCAAGTCAATTCAAAAAATAAATATTTACATTTTCAAAAAAGCTTATTGGCTGATAGTGGTGCTACAGTTGGTTGTATTTCCAATCTATTTTAATTCCAAAAGTACAAGTTTTGAAAATCCATTATCTCACGTACATAGTGCAAAATAACCAACTTCTTGATTCAACCAATTTTTGCCGTAAAAGTAAAAAGTACGAGTTTGGAAAAATCTTTTTTCTATTTTACCCCCTTAAGAGTACGATTTTCTAAAATCTCTTTATTTTACCTGTCTACGCAATTAGAGGGATGTACACATACAATTTCGTCATTCTAGCTGTAGTCGTTTAGTTGGTACTATTTTTATCCCCCTGTACCCATTGTATCTGCTGAAAGTACGAATTTAAAAAAAAAAACTTTATTTTTCGTGTCTACGCAGTTAGAGGAATGTATTCTCCGAACTTCATGACTATAGCTGTCGTCATTTGGTTTGTACTATTTTTATCCCGAATTTCGAAAAATCCGTTTATTCTACACCGAATTTCATTATTCAAGGTTGGTACCGTTTGGTTGGTACCATTTTTATCCCTCTATTCTTATTTTACCCCTTAAATGTAAATTTGGAAAAAATACTTTTATATTATGTATCTACTCAATTAGAGGAATGTACACACCGAATCGTGTTTCTAGCTGTTATCGTTTAATATGTACCATTTTTATCCCTTTTTGCCCCATTTCACCCCCTACAAATAAAAAATCACTTTATGGTGCACAACTACAAGCAGACATATTGAGGAAACATGCTTAAATACTCTAAAATATTAGGGGTTATTATGGGTATTTTTAGTCCTTGTGAGGGAAAAAATTTTCCCTTTGGGCCGATTTCGCTCAGTTTCAATTCAAGCCGATCTACGTCTATACGACATGATAAAGTTAGTATACCCCCATCCTGGAGATGGAGGGTATACTAATATATTAAAACTATTCTGAATATAAGAATATCAAAATAACATTGTTTTTATTTTCATTACGTTAAGTGGTTAAATTTAATGAATATTTTTCTTAAGTTATAGTTATTATGACCTTTGTTTGAAATTAGTCGCCCTCTGAGATCTGGTAGCATTGGATCCTCCAACAACCTTAGCACATCAGTAGTGATGGGCTCATTATGTCGATGTCTGACAGACGTATTTCCAGTTATGGAAGATGTTGCAGGATCCGAAGAAAAAAGGCAATCTTTTGAAAAGATCACTATTTTTGTGCAGAGTTACAAGCCGACCCATAATTATCGGCGGCGGCGGCTTTCGGTTGATTTGCCGGCTCGTTCAGTCATTCGAATACTCCTATTTATTTGACAATTTTGGGAAAATGGAAGGAACAATTTTCTTTTATTTTTTGGCAAGTAGTTCAATATTCGTTAATATTAGCTAATGTTCCAATAATTTAATATTGTTATTAGGGTATCAAATTATTCGGACGTTTATGTTATTCGATTTTTCGTTTATTCGAAAACAAAAAATTTCCAATTAATCGAATAATGAAGTCGAGAGTCGATTCGATTAACCGATAAATCGAACAATTGTCCACTTAAATAAAATATAATTAATAAGAATTATATAGACAAGACACGGCAGTTTACGGGTAGTTCAACTATATATTGAACGTTTATTATGTATCTGATTTTATTTAAAAATTGTAATATCAAATTCGAAATTCATTAGAAGTTGACAAAAATTTTAATATCTTACCAAAATAAAGAACCTTCCCTTAAATGAGCATAATATCAGAAGTTATCCATTGACATTTTTCGAATATGGATCATATGATTTATAACAGAACTGACTTTATTATCACGGTGTTAACCTCAATTTTTCTATGAATTTACTATTCTATGAAATTACTATTCTTTAAATTTTAAATAATTCCGAAGCTATTGCTATTTTTAAATGAAGTCGGATAAATCGGTTTTTTAATATCTGTGGAGCATACAAATCAAAAATCAAAAAAAAAATGTGGTGTACCCAAATGGAGCAAACTGGCTATTCAAAATCAATTTATCATACAAAGCATACGACGATTTCATAAGTTTTTAAAGGCAAAACTTATAATATCGATTAAGCGATTATTTGGGACAATTTATTCGAATTATTCATTATTCGAAAATCATGATTTTTTATTATTCGAACAAATATTTGACAAAAATTATCCGATTAATCAAATAAAATTTAATCGGTTGGGTACCCAAATTGTTAACCCATACAATTATTTTTTGGGAGAAGGAATCCATTCCCAAAATGTATAATATGGATAAATTTAATAAATATTTTTGCAATTACAGCTTTTCATGTGAGGCATATTTGAAAAGACGTTCTTGAATATCATAATCCTTCCAAAGAATGATAATACTCTACCTACTTTGACACACTAAAGAAGCACAATAGATATTGTTATTTATCGGAACACGTGAACACACGTACTGGAATTGACTTATATAAATGAAAGAAAGATCAATATTTATATTTACATTTATATTTTCCTTTGTAATTTTAAGTGGGTTGTCTATTTTAGTAGTAAGATTTGACTGAGTTAGAACTCCGTCAACTCACGGCGGCGTGGTTGAAGTCGATATGAGTCGATGAAATCGGCGGCGTGGTTGAGTCGATTTGAGCCGATGAAATCGGCTGCGGCGCGGTTCGTGCAGAAACATGCGGCGGCGGAGGCTTGTCGGCTTAAAATCGGTCGACTTGTATCTCTGTTTTTGTGTGAAATTGGATTCCATAGCATTTCCAATTGCCAAGGCACCACATTTTATTATATCTCCACTATGTATTAATTGGATCGCAAGGCAAAGCCTGTTCATTATCGGATCAATGGAAAAATCAATTATTTTATTAAACCAATCTGAATGGCGACGCACAGTGGAATATTTCCATGCAAGCTGCGGCAAAAAATAGTAGTAATAGAGTTATTAGATCAAAAACATTTTTTTTGTTTAAATCCACCCACAAGCACGCCTACCTCTCATATAAGTTAAAACTAGTAAATCAAAAAATTTTTTTTTTCAAATCCATGCTTTATGCAAGCACAATTCTATTGGGCCTAGAAATTCTTTTTTAGTTATCTTTTGTAGAAGGAAAAATTACTGCAAAATTTCAGTTTTTTATCTGCCATAGAACGGCATATATTCGAAAATGGGTTTTAACTTCGTATGGGAGGTGCCACGCCCACATTTCCATTACCGCCCATTTTTGTCACAACTACGCACATTAATGCTAAAGAGTGATTTTTTTGAGGTTAGGATTTTCATGCATTAGTATTTGACAGATCACGTGGGATTTCAGACATGGTGTCAAAGAGAAAGATGCTCAGTATGCTTTGACATTTCATCGTGAATCGTCTTACAAACGAACAACGCTTGCAAATTATTGAATTTTATTATCAAAATGCGTGCTCTGTTAAGAAAGTTCATTGCGCGCTTCCATTTTATGGTCAGTTTAATCGACCCACTGAAGCGGCTATTCGGGCTATTGTGACTAAATTTCGCACCAAATTTACATTGTTGGACATTAAACCACCAACACGCTTACGTAGAGTGCGAACTGAAGAAAATATCGCAGCTGTATCGGCCAGTGTTAATGATGACCACCAATTTTCGATTCGTCGCCGTTCGCACCAATTGGGTCTCTGTTACTCAAAAACGTGGAAATGCCAAAATTGGACTAAGCGGATGGACCACCTAAGACGCAGCCGCGGTCAACATTTAAATGAAATTATCTTCAAAAAGTAAATGTCATGGACCAATCTAACGTTTCAAATAAAGAACCGATGAGATTTTGCAAATTTTATGCGTTTTTTTTAAAAAAAAAGTTATCAAGCTCTTAAAAAATCACCCTTTAGATGCACTTACACAAAATTACAGTAGGTGTAATTTTGGTTTTAACTTCATATGGGAGGTGCCACGCCCACTTTTGCATTACCGCCCATTTTAGGCGCAACTACGCACATTGATGCTAGATGCACTTACACAAAATTTGAGCACTATACGTGTCATAGAACTGACACTATTCGATAATATGTTTTAACTTCGTATGGGAGGTGGTACGCCCACTATTCCAATACCGCCTATTTTTGGCAGAACTACGCACATTGATGGTAGATGCACTTACACAAAATTTCAGCACTCTAGGTGTCATAGAACTGACAATATTCAATAATAGGTTTTAACTTCGTATGGGAGGTGCCACGCCCACTTTTCCAATACCGCCCATTTTTGGCACAACTATGCACATTGATGCTAGATGCACTTACACAAAATTACAGCACTCTAGGTGTCATAGAACTGACAATATTCAATAATAGGTTTTAACTTCGTATGGGAGGTTCCACGCCCACTTTTCCAATACCGCCCATTTTTGGCACAACTATGCACATTGATGCTAGATGCACTTACACAAAATTACAGCACTCTAGGTGTCATAGAACTGACTATATTCAATAATAGGTTTTAACTTCGTATGGGAGGCGCCACGCCCACTTTTCCAATACCGCCCATTTTTGGCACAACTATGCGAATTGATGCTAGATGCACTTACACAAAATTTCAGCACTCTAGGTGTCATAGAACTGACAATATTCAATAATAGGTTTTAACTTCGTATGAGAGGTGCCACACCCACTTTTCCAATACCGCCCCTTTTTGGCACAACTATGCGAATTGATGCTAGATGCACTTACACAAAATTTCAGCACTCTAGGTGTCATAGAACTGACAATATTCAATAATAGCTTTTAACTTCGTATGGGAGGTGCCACGCCCACTTTTCCAATACCGCCGTTTTTTGGCACAACTATGCGAATTGATGCTAGATGCACTTACACAAAATTTCAGCACTCTAGGTGTCATAGAACTGACAATATTCAATAATAGGTTTTAACTTCGTATGGGAGGTGCCACGCCCCTTTGTCCAATTGGTCAAATTTTTCCATTTCCTTGTATTGTCATCGAAAATGATTAAGTGTGCAAAATTTGAGCAAAATTGGTTGAGAGAAAAGCTTTCAAAAATTGATTTCAAATTTTGTGGCACACATATATAGAAAGTAACCTTATATAAAGCATGGAATGAAAAAACGTCATAGATTTCTTATTTTAATATAGATGTGAATACAAATCAATACCAGTGATTTCACTTAAGTCCACAATTAAATGAAAATTGTCAGTGTCACCCAACGCCCACATAATTTTTTTGGTTTTTATACACTACAGGGTGGCTGATGAATACTGCTACCATACTACTTAATGCTGTTGTTAAATGACTTATTCTTTGCAGAACTGCGTCGAAAGTGAATCCCTTTCAACACTGTGTGGTTTCAACAGGATGATGCGACTTTGTCACATAGCCAGGTCCTGCTATGAGAGAGAATTGCTGCGAAAGTTCCCCAAGAAGGTGATTTCTAGACACTCGACATTTCGTTGGCCCCCAAAGTCTCGTGACCTCACTGCACCTATCTTTTTCTTGTGGGGTTATTTCATCTGGAAGTTTACAAACCAAATCAAAAAAATGGATGATTTAAAGCAATGCATTCGAACAACAATTGAGACAATTCTTACTGCAACTCTGCAGGATGTAATGAATAATGAATTTTGCACATACATACGGCTATCGTCATGTCATTTAAATTCTTTTATTTTTAAACCTGTTAAAAAGGTTTAATAAAAATGTATCGGTTGTCAAATGAACAAAGAAAAAGTAATTTACATAAATTAAACAAAAAGTTATTTTAGTTTCTTAATGTAGTGTCATTCATCAGCCACCCTATTATGTCTTTGTGCATTTGTTTGTAGCACCCAAAAAGAAGCGAGATAGACCCATTGTTAATTATACCGATCGACTTAGAATCACTTTCTGAGACAATTTATCAAATCAAAATTTACTGGTCTCAATTATAGTCCGATCTTAACAAAAATTGGCACAAATAAGTTTTGTGGATCAAGAACGAACGCTATTTAATTTGAGGCAAATCGGTTCAGATTTAGATATAGCCCCCATACAAATGTCACTCCCGATTTGACTCTAGAAACCACATATTGTACCCGATTTTCTTTAAATTTGATACAACATCTTATAATCCACCTAGAAACACCTATGCAGAAATTCGGTAAGATCGGTTCAGATTTAAATATAGCCCCCATACAAATGTCGATCCTGATTTGACATTTTCCGCTGTAGAAACGACATAATGTACCCGATTTTCTTTAAATTTGGCACAACATCTTATAATCCAACTAGAAACATCTAGTCATAAATTGGGTAAGATCGGTTCAGATTTAGATATAGCCCCCATACAAATGTCGCTCCCGATTTGACATTTTCCGCTCTAGAAACCACCCGATTTTCTGTAAATTTGGCACAACATCTTATAATCCAACTAGAAACATCTAGTCATAAGTTGGGTAAGATCGATTCAGATTTAGATATAGCCCCCATACAAATGTCGCTCCCGATTTGACATTTTCCGCTCTAGAAACCACATATTGTACCCGATTTTCTTTAAATTTGGCACAACATCTTATAATCCAACTAGAAACATCTAGTCATAAGTTGGGTAAGATCGGTTCAGATTTAGATATAGCCCCCATACAAATGTCGCTCCCGATTTGACATTTTCCGCTCTAGAAACCACATATTGTACCCGATTTTCTTTAAATTTGGCACAACATCTTATAATCCAACTAGAAACATCTAGTCATAAATTGGGTAAGATCGGTTCAGATTTAGATATAGCCCCCATACAAATGTCGCTCCCGATTTGACATTTTCCGCTCTAGAAACCACCCGATTTTCTGTAAATTTGGCACAACATCTTATAATCCAACTAGAAACATCTAGTCATAAGTTGGGTAAGATCGATTCAGATTTAGATAAAGCCCCCATACAAATGTCGTTCCCGATTTGACATTTTCCGCTCTAGAAACCACATATTGTACCCGATTTTCTTTAAATTTGGCACAACATCTTATAATCCAACTAGAAACATCTAGTCATAAGTTGGGTAAGATCGGTTCAGATTTAGATATAGCCCCCATACAAATGTCGCTCCCGATTTGACATTTTCCGCTCTAGAAACCACATATTGTACCCGATTTTCTGTAAATTTGGCACAACATCTTATAATCCAACTAGAAACATCTAGTCATAAATTGGGTAAGATCGGTTCAGATTTAGATATATCCCCCATACAAATGTTGCTCCCGATTTGACATTTTCCGCTCTAGAAACCACCCGATTTTCTTTAAATTTGGCACAACATCTTATAATCCAACTAGAAACATCTAGTCATAAGTTGGGTAAGATCGGTTCAGATTTAGATATAGCCCCCATATAAATGTCGCTCCCGATTTGACATTTTCCGCTGTAGAAACGACATAATGTACCCGATTTTCTTTAAATTTGGCACAACATCTTCTAATCTAACGAGAAACAGGTATGCAGAAATTGGGTAAGATCGGTTCAGATTTTCTTTAAATTTGGCTCAACAGCTTATAATCCAAATAAAAATTGTGAAAGTGGGTAAAATCGGTTCAAATTTAGATATAGCTCAAATACCAATGTTGCACCCAAATGTTTAACCGATTTTGGTCAAACTATACATATTATATTTCACCTATTTCGTTCCAGATTTCAATATACCCCCATACAAATATCCTTTCCGATTTAACATTTTTTTGTTTCAAACACATACATTTACAGGATACAAAAATCCTTCCCGTTTTCCCTTTTTCACAGAATTAAATTGTATTCGCATAAAAAGGGGAGTGTATCATAGAGTCGGCCCCGCCCGTCTTTAGCCTTTCCTTACTTGTTTTTTTTTGATTTTCTAATTTTTTTTTTCTATAAATTATTTTATTTTTTAATTGATGACTCGCGGCTATTATAACTTCACACACAACTTAAGATTAATATCGAACCAATATTTGCATGTGCTCGCAAGCCATAAAACCTTACATCCCTAAAGTATGCTTTAAATAATTGTTCCAAAATTCATTATCAGAGCACCACGAAGAAAGTATTGCTTCATTTTTGACTTAGAAGGTTTTACCATTTCAGTAATTAAATCGATGTTGGTAGATATAAGCACAATATTCTTTTTAAAATGAATAAATAAGACAATAGTTTAACAATATTTGTAAATGCCGAGGCATTGGGCGGCCTCGCGAATATAGTTTTATACAGTAGAAAATTAACAATAATAAATAAATACAGCATTCAGGTAAACCTCTGTCTGAAAATGAATGCAAAAACGTAATTACACTTTTACAAATTCCAATTTTCTACGAACTTAATGGAATTTCAATACGGTGCATGGTTTCCAAGATACATCCCAATAAAATAACCTTTTTTATGATGAAATTTTTAACTATTTTAGCATTTATGAACTTAAAATACATCCACAGCTAAAATTAACCGTGGTATTAGCAAAATCTTTAAGAATATTCTTAATAGGAATGTTCTTTGCAAAATTCAATCAGTAAAGTTGAGATTTGGGCGCATGAAATTTGGGAGTTTTTGCCGCTGATAATACACTGTGCGACGCTCCACTACTTTTCTATTCCTTATGGCGGCAACCGATTTCCCATTTGCTAAAATCACTGCACTTTTATATATTTTTTTAAGTTTTATCATTAATGTTCAGTTCAAGACCTACTAAACCGTATTCCATAAAAGCAACATTTTTTAGAATTTGAATTTGATCCCAATATTGAAAAGTTCTCTGCGCAAAAACGTCATGTTTTCTAAAAATACTTATAAAATATCATTTCGCAGCCATGTTTTTCACCAATTGTTCTACATAAGAAGACATATTAAAAATAAAGTAAAAAAAATCTAGACAACAACTCACAACGAAACCTACTAAACCCCTTTATGCAATATTACAAAATACAGAATTAATTTCGTTTTCTTATTTTACTCGTAACAGCTAAATTATAACACTCAATAATCAATAAAATTACTTAATTTAATTACCTGTCATTACAAATTAATAACAAATATTAAAACACGCGATGCAAATGGACAGCTCATGTCAGTGTCAAGTTAACAACAAAAATAGATGTTTGGTCACATCTTTAAAATTGTCAATATTAAATTAAACGACTAATGCAATCGCCTAACTTTAAATAGAGTTAAATGCAGTCACCACCTTAGATTAATATTGTATTATTGTTTTATTATTAAAATTACGAAAGTTATTTTTTTTTTATTTTGCCACAGTATGGCGGCCCCGAACTATCCACGATTACATTTTCTTCAACAAAGTCGATACATTTGTCGTGACTATTCCTCCCAGCAATCAGGGTAAGGGTATCAAGCATAATCTCTGCCAACTACCCCAAGGCAAAGTCATGGGCGGTTCGTCAGTGTTAAGCAGGCATGTCAATCGTTAGCCCAACATGGACAATGAAGGCTGGAGTTACGAAGTTGTCTTGCCGTATTTTAAGAAATTGATATTTTAAGGGTGTACCACCCTTTCATGTGTTGATTTCGAATCTTGTCACTCGTTAGTATCTCGTCCTGACAGCGAAAAGTGTATAGATCATGTCTATAGCAATGTAAAAAGTAGTCTATCTGTGGATTCACGGATCATAACATAATTTGGTGTGAAATTCAATGTATCATTCCAAACAACATATATGTTACGAGGCGCTAAAAACAATCTAACTTTGATGTGATTGCACAACCATTTCGTACGTATTCAAACACTTTGAGCCACAGTGGAAATCCCTCAACTAATACTGCTGAGCTAATAAACGCATTTTCCAGTAGCATTACTCAAAACACAATTTCTAAAGAGGAACAGGTATTAGCGAAATCTCTGTTAACACCATGGACAACTATTTATTATTATTATTATTATTATTTTATTTATATATTTATTCATTTGAGATCGAATTTTATTTGTACAATGTTATGAGATTTTACTTAAAAGTATTGCAACAATTGAATTCAATTTAAACTTACAATATATTATCACAGATTAAGGAAAATTGGTTGAAAAAACCTTTGAAATGTTAAAAAAAAATTAATAATATTATTAATCTTTCACTTAAAAAATACTTTTAAAGAAAAGTATGGAATAGTGAAAGTTAGTTTCTTAATGTATCAAATGTTGACCTTCTGCATCTTTCGCGAAATGACAGTGTCAGGTTTCTAGTGAATGTATAAGTTGAAAATGTCGGCGGTAAGTTATGAATTATCTTCAAATTTTTGTTTTGAATTATTTGCAGTTTTTTGGTATGTGATTTAGCGGCTTTATCGGACCAGATTTGCCAGCTATATGTCATAATAGGACGAATGCACATTTTATAAAGCATGATTTTATTTTTAACATTTAAAGTTGATCTTCTGTTAAGGAGAGGGTATAATGCTCGACTACATCTGATTACTGCTGACATTCTGTAAATGTTGTTTGAACGTTAATTTTTTATCTAAGGTTACTGTTGAAATTACTGTGTAATGAAAACAACTTTGTAATATAATTATTCTAAGGCATAATAGGCTTGTATAATTATATTCTATGACATAGTAGCCTTTGAATTTTATTTTTGTGTTAAAATTTGTTTGCAACAAATTTTATTTCATTCTCCCTTAATACTTTATTCAATAAAGACGTTTTTTGTGTTGTTTCTGTAAAACGCTTGTATTTATCCTCAACAGTTACTCCCAAGTATTTCACTTCACTCTTAATTTCAACTGCGTTTCCTTGAATTTTTAATGGTAATGTGGGAACTCTCTTAGGTGATTTGTTAAAAGGAATTATTATAGCTTGTGTTTTCTCATCATTCACTTTTATTTTCCACTTATTAAAATAAGTTTGCGTAGTTTTGAGGGATTCCTGCATACGTTTAATAATCGCATTAGAGACTTTTCCAGAACAAATAAGAGCGCTGTCATCTGCGTAAAAAGCGGCTTCACTATTTTTCCTGATTTTGATGTCAGATGTGTAAATTGAGTAAAGTGTGATGGAGATAAGACGGAACCTTGTGGTAGTCCTGCAGGAATACTTCTTTCCGAAGAATAGCTTGACCCAATATTCACCATGAAAGTTCTATCGCTTAAAAAACTCTTTATAATTTTCTGCATATAAAGGGGATAACCAAAGCTATGTAACTTATATACGAGTCCATAATGCCATATTGAATCGAAAGCTTTTTCAATGTCAAGTAAAACAATGCCAGTACTTCTCCTATTGTGTTTATTCTCATTGATGAAATTGATGAAATGATGTGTGGTGGAGTGTTCTTTGCGGAATCCAAATTGTTCTTTATTCAATATACTGTTGTTATTTGTAAATTCCAATATTCGTTTCTGAATTATCTTCTCAAAAATGTTATCCAGTAAGCTTAATATACTTATTGGTCTATAGTTAATAGGAAGTTTCGGATCTTTTCCACTTTTTAAAATTGGAATCACCTTAGATTTTTTAAAAACTTTTGCGAAATATCCATTACAAAGGCAGTAATTGAATATTTGTGAAAGAACTTTGAAAATTTCTTCTGGCATGTTTTTCAGGAGAATTCCATTTATTGCGTCAAACCCGGGAGCCTTGTTATTCTTTAATGCAGCAACGTACGACATCACTTCAGAAGAGTCTGTACGGGGGACATCAGAGTGAATTATATCGTCTGTATGAAACTGATGAATAAATTGTTGCACTTTCCGTTCCATTGATGAATTGAAATTCTTAGTTACAGTGTGAGATTTTTCAAAAACGTCCCCTATAGCATTAGCTTTATCCTCGTGTGTTTTCAATATCTCACCATTTACAACCAAATCCTTCATAGGCTGCCGCTTCCCTCTGATGGCGTTAGTAATTTTCCAAAATTTCTTGGAGTCGGTAGGTAGTTTTGAGATAAATCTAGCCCAGTCGTTATTTCTATCTTCGTTTAGAAAACACAAAATCAATGCCATTTTTAAAATAAAAAATGCCCACCTATTTTTCTGTCCACATGTGTATATGTTTACATTATGTGATATTATAGGGTGGGCCTTTTAAAACTTTAAATTAGGATTGGCTATAAATTAAAAGTACCTATTAATTTTTCAAATTTCTAGTTTTATTGGAAAGATTGACCTTTTTTCATATGATAATGGAACACAATATCATTCATATGATTGCCACGACTGGCTCGGCAGTACCTCATCCGTTCAACCCAATTTTTCAGTACAGCCCAAAATCCACACCAAACAGTGTTTCGTTGTGAATGCACGAGTGGGTTCTCTGAAGCCCATATGCTGCAAGTTTGCTTATTGACATAGCCACCGAGATGAAAATGAGCTTCATGAATGCCGATCTCCTTTCGAAAAATTTCCACGTAAATTTCTTACAGTTTGCGTTAAAGGCTCACTACTTTGGAAGTAAGTTTTTAATATTTCCCAATTTTGTTCGAGCGTATAGCGCCCCATTTTGCAAAAGTCAAACATATACCTGAAAATAAAAATTAATGTTATTCTACCTTTCAAAGTCAAAGTAATCAGTAGTTCAAATTTAAAATTTTAAATGGCCCACCTTATAAAGAGTTGTTATTTTGGTTGATTTTGAATAAAACACAAATTATTTAGGAAATTATTGGCATTTCTTTTTATTATGATAATATTATTGGTATGGTTCAATTATGTATGAAGCAAAATATCGGTCAAATGGCCGCCGCGACCTCGGCGGCACACCTCCATTCAATGGTCCAAACGCTGAGGCATAATTGAGGTTCTATGCCGTTAATGTGCCGAATTATCTCATCCTTTAGCTCTTGACATACTCCATTCTTTCAAATAACCCCAAAGAAAGAAGTCCAACGGTGTCAAATCACGCAAAAGAGCCTTTGTTTCGTTTAACTGTGTAGCAAGTGGCACCGTCTGGTTGAAACCACATATCGTCCATATCCATATCTTCCAATTCGGCTCATAAAAAGTTCGTTATCATCTCACGATGCCTAACCGGCTTCATTTTGGAAAAAATACGTCCCGACGATGCCGCCAGCCCATAATCCCCACCAAAGAGACACTCTTTGTGGGTGTATTTCGACAATCACTCTTGGATTATCATTCGCCCAAAAGCGGCAATTCGGCTTATTGACGAATCCATTGAGGTGAAAATGTGTGCACGAAGTGGACGATATGAATTTTGACTTGAACGCCGTTTTCATAATAAGTCTGAATATCTTTAACGCGTTGCTCAATTGTGTATCTTTCAAATTGAATTAGTCTGAAATTGAGAAATGTCAAATGAAATGCAGAAAACAACTTGACATTTAGGTGTGGTTCACATTCAACATCGACCCTTCGAATTTAATCACCCTTTATATGACGATATACTGAAACTTAACTCCTATACTTTTATGAACTTGTCTTCCGCTCTTCTTTTACCCGGTCTAATCATTCCGACTCATGGCACTATGGCAAGCCCTCACCTTTAGTGAATAAGAAAATTAAAATATAGAGATTCCCTCCTCCAAAATCTATACTATTATCTGTATTAAAATATATTAAATTTCACAGAGACTAAAATTAAATCAACGGAATCAATCGAATAATAAAAATTTAAATAAATGAAGAATATAAAAACTTAGCCTATTCACTTAAAAATTCTTTCCACATTTCTCTGCTCTCGTTAAATATCTTAATTCGTTAATCAATTAAGAAAGTTCGGATCTAAATGTTCATCGTCATGTTGTCTTTGGAATCCCTCTTTTTCTGCTTACCTTATAGATTCCTCATGAGAGTCGTTTGAGTTCTTTCTCAAGGATCTAGAAACTATTTCCTCTTCTTTATCTTCAAAATAATGCTTGATTGTTTTGTTTATCTCCCATTGCCTTTCATTGGAAATTGTTCTTGACCTCCGGACTCTTAAACGTTTGCCTAAAAATATGTTAATAAATCTTAGAATCATTTGAGTTTGTTTTAGCATTTTTGGCCAATCAACTTTCGCAGCAATATAGCAGATGTGACTTCACACAAGTATTTTTATTATTTATATTATTATTAGCTTAGTATCCAATTTAAATTTTATTGCATTTCTAGACTCGACTTAAATATGCAACGTTCTACATTTTCCGGTGCTGATACTTTTATTACGTTCCACTCTTCTTTGAAATTCTTCTGATTGACTTCCCTCACTAATAATAGTTAGTGCTCTCTGCAAGCAATCTTTCCATATTGCCAGTTGCTCCACCTTATTGTTCGATATTTCCATAAAATTTGCATATTGCTATCGTTTCGCCTATTTTTTCCGAAGTTGCTGTTCTTGTCCAGATTTATATGTTTCTTTATTTGTTTTGAAGTAAGTTTGTGCTGTATATTTAAATGAGAATGCTGGTTGCTGTTAAATTATTATTATTATTATTTTTCTTTGTCTTTGCGTTTCTATTGTAGACCGTTCTTTAACGCCTTCTTTCTGAAAATGGAATTTTAAAAGTTAATTTCATGACATTATATTTTATGTTAAAGCTTATTGAGTTTATAGGTTATTGAATGAAGTTCGCAAAATTCGATGTGAATGCGTGAGGCTTCATTTTTTCTTGGTGTATTTGTGCTTTTTAGTATATGGGCTCTTTGCGTTTTAAGAAAAATTAAGATTGGCTCCTATTTGGAAAATTGAAAAAAGATTTTTGTTTAGTAAAGTTTTTTTAGATTGTCGGCCTTCGGGCGGGCTTGAAGATATTCTCCTCTAGCGAATGTACAGAACCGGCTACGCAGAGTAAAGGTCCACCAGGAGATAATAATTCGATAGTCTTCTTGATGATTTAGAAATCACCTCTATTTCAATTAATCCTGTTAAAATAAATTAGTGCGAGTACTATAGATTATTTGAAATTTAGATGCGTACGCACAAAAAATAAATATGAATTAAAAAGTAATATTTATATATACACATACTTACGTATGCAATTGAATGAGATGCTTGTAAGAAGGCTGGCGAAGGCTTTTAATTTAGAAAGTGCTATTGAAATGGAAATATTTTTGCACGGAAATAATGTTATTATTTTAGTAATAACTAGTAAATCAAAAAAAAAATTTTCAAATCCATGCTTTATGCAAGCAGAATTCTATTGGGCCTAGAAATTCTTTTTTAGTTATCTTTTGTAGAAGGAAAAATTACTGCGTTATCAGGAGCAGAAATAATAGATTTTTAATTTGTGGTTTGTATGGGAGGTACCACGCCCACTTTTGCATTACCGCCCATTTTAGGCGCAACTACGCACATTGATGCTAGATGCACTTACACAAAATTTGAGCACTATACGTGTCATAGAACTGACACTATTCGATAATATGTTTTAACTTCGTATGGGAGGTGGTACGCCCACTATTCCAATACCGCCCATTTTTGGCACAACTATGCGAATTGATGCTAGATGCACTTACACAAAATTTCAGCATTCTAGGTGTCATAGAACTGACAATATTTAATAATAGGTTTTAACTTCGTATGGGAGGTTCCACGCCCACTTTTCCAATACCGCCCATTTTTGGCACAGCTATGCACATTGATGCTAGATGCACTTACACAAAATTTCAGCACTCTAGGTGTCATAAAACTGACAATATTCAATAATAGGTTTTAACTTTGTATGGGAGGTGCCACGCCCCTTTGTCCAATTGGTCAAATTTTTCCATTTCCTTGTATTGTCATCGAAAATGATTAAGTGTGCAAAATTTGAGCAAAATTGGTTGAGAAAAAAGCTTTCAAAAATTGATTTCAAATTTTGTGGCACACAAACATATATAGAAAGTAACCTTATATAAAGCATGGAAAAAATTATGTTTAACTTAAAAAAAAAATGAAAAAAAAACACCTGTAAAAAATGGATTAAATTCTGCCTGGCCGAAACTTGCATACATATAATGAAAAACTATTTTTTTAATTCCAAAAAATAACAAATAAAAAATATTTTTTTAAATATAAAACATAAAGAAATTCCCTTTAAAAAATTTGTGTATTCTGATTAACAATTTTAAAAATTCAGAAAATACAATTACAAAATGAAAAATTTATTTAAAAAATAAACAATAAATAATAAGTTAAAAATCATAAACTTAAAAAAAAATAAAAATTTATCTTTTAATTAAATATAGCTAAATTCGGATGGGCCAAAATAGAAGTTTCCTTTGATAAAATATAAATTAAAAAAGTGGAAAAAAACGTTGAAAAGTATTAAAAGCAAATGAAAGAGGAGACTCCCCTCCATTTGGCAAAAATATTCGTGTTGTTATATCAGGACAAAAGGACCTTATTCAAGTCCTTTCAATTTTTTTTTTAAAGGACAAAATTTTGAAAGGACTTGAATAAGGTCCTTTTGTCCTTTTATCTCAGCATCGTAGGATGAGTAGAAATATATAAAATATTTTTTTTTATTTAAATGTCCTTTAAAACTTTAAAGTCCTCTAAAAAGGACAAATGACCAGAGAATGAAAAACTGTAAACGCAGTTTTACTCCAGAGAGCCTCTAGTTTCACGTGTATAAGGTCTTGCTCATGTGTTAAAAAAAAATTGAAATTTGTCTTACGGTGTAATAATAAAAAAATAATATACAAACTGAAGCTCTAATATCTCTTCTAACAACTGATATCTGAAGAAGTATAACCAAAACAAGGGTGTTTCCCATTCACCTTGTTGCACTTTATTAGGAACATAAAACTTACTCAGATGCATATTGTTTTCTTTGTGAAAGAGAGCCGCGTTATTAGACCAACAGACAATAGTAAAGGCTCGTCCATAAAATTCCCTGCCCTTCCCTGCCCTGCCCAGCAAAGATCCGTGTGGATGACCTCAGTTCTCAATACTTTCGCAGCTTTTCAGGTTTGCTGCGCCTAAGAATACTTAATGAGATGATTTGAAATGCAAATTGTGTCCATAAAAACCTTTGTGCTTTTTTGGGATTTACTGGTTCTATTCCATTCCATTCTAAGATTGCGGGAACTAGTTTACAGTTGATCATTCGACGACGAATTGAAACAATTTGTATTTAACAACAACATAAGCCCAGAGAAACTGTCATCGGGCACAGTCGTGATTGAATCGCTCGCCATTACGGACAATACAATGCAGTGGAACATTTTCGGAGTACTTTTCGTGCTGTGTTCGCTGCAATGGACGGCTTCCCAACAGCCAGATACGAATGTTATATCCTATCTGTTTCAATTGCTGCGGGATGGCCAAGCCGATCAGAATCTGGAGAGGAGTGATGACAATGTGCAGCTGCTAAAGGAATACGACTTCATTGTGGTGGGCGCAGGGACAGCCGGATGCACATTGGCTGCCCGTTTGTCCGAAAATCCCAACTGGAAGGTTCTACTGCTGGAGGCTGGCGGCCCCGAACTACTGATCATGGATGTACCGATTGCATCGCATTTCCTGCAATTAAACCCAGAAATCAATTGGGATTATCGCTCTCAGAAATCGGATAAATTCTGCAAGGGCATAAAGCGCAATCGCTGCCGACTACCCCGAGGCAAAGTCATGGGCGGTTCGTCGGTGTTAAACGCTATGATGTACACGCGTGGCAATCGTCGTGACTACGACACTTGGGCAAACATGGGCAATGAGGGGTGGAGTTTCCAGGATGTTTTGCCGTATTTCAAGAAATTGGAGGGTTCCCTCGTTCCCGATGCCGAAGCCGCCTATGTCGGCCGCCACGGTCCGGTTAAGATAGCATATCCCACATACCGTTCGCGTCTTGCTGATGCTATTGTCAGTGCCGGCCAGGAGGATGGCATTCCATTGTGTGACTATAACGGCAAGAGTCAAATATGTTATTCTTATATTCAAACAACCACCGATCGCACCTATAGATGGAGTTCCAATCGGGCCTATCTCTATCCCATAAAAGGCAAACGGCCCAATCTACACATACGAAAGTATGCCATGACTACGAAAATCCTTATAGATCCCCTCAAAAAATCGGCTTATGGCGTGCTATTCGAAACGAATGGTCAGTCCTTTGAAGTCCATGCCCGCATGGAGGTAATCTCTTCCGCGGGGGCCATTAATACGCCTCAACTACTAATGTTATCTGGCGTCGGACCGGCAAAACATTTGCGAGAAGTTGGCATAAAGCCGATAGCCGATCTGGCGGTGGGCTTTAATTTGCAAGATCATTTTGCGCCCGGCCTAACCTTCCTCACCAATGAAACCACATTCCATGCAGATGGATTCTTCGATGTCGATGAAATACTCAAACTGCAGTCACACGACAGCAAGTTCTCGGTACCGGTTGGTGTGGAAGCCATAGCATTTTATGATCTCGACCCACCGGCGAAACCTGATGGCTGGCCCGACATTGAGTTCTTCTTCATAAGCGGTGGTATAGACATAAATCCATCTACATTGCCGGGACTGGCTATCAAGGACGACATCTACTATACATTGTATGAGGATATCCTGCGGCATAACTCCAATGCTTTTATGATCTGGCCCATGATCTTGCAGCCACGCAGCAGGGGACGCATTATGCTACAAAATAAGGATCCTAAGAAACATCCGCTTATCTATCCCAATTACATGCATGATCCCTACGATGTCGATGCTATCGTGCGAGGCCTACAACTAGCCATCGATTTGGTGGAACGACCTGCGATGCGTAAAATCGGTGCCAGACTCTTGGACCGCAGCATACCACAGTGTCGCAAATACGGCGATGTTAGATCTCCAGCCTATCTGGAATGCTACGCGCGCTACCTCACATTCACCATGTACCATCAATCGGGCACAGCGAAAATGGGGCCGAAGTCGGATAGAACGGCGGTGGTGGATGCACGTCTGCGAGTGCACGGCATCAACAAGTTGCGTGTGGTCGATGCCAGTATTATGCCGAAATTAGTGGCCGGCCATCCCAATGGGCCGGTCTTCATGATTGCCGAGAAGGCAGCCGATATGATTAAACAGGACTATGGTTTTATATAGTTGTGTTTTAGTGGTATTATAGTTAGAGTTAGTTAATTAAAATTAATGAGTAAATTGATCCTCTTTGCGGAGAATACAAATCCTTATTGTGATTGTCATACAGACACACTATAATGTTCCTGTGGAATGCATGCACATGGCGGATGCTATATATCAGACTGACCCGCCTCATTTCTTTACTTTATTTAGATCTATTAAAAAGAATAATTTAATTATTATTATTAAGAGTTTTATTGTTAACTCGCCCCAATAAAGTCTGTAAGGTCCTGGGGCAAAACATTACATTGTAAATATATCTAATGAAAAAATTGAAAAAAAAACGAATTGAATTGACTGATTAAGTCGCTGGTGATGGTCCGGTTAAGATATCATATTCGACATTCTCTCACTTGTAGCTGAGTTAGGATGAGGAGGATGGCATTTCATTGTGTGTCAATAATGGGAAGATTCAAATATGTTCTTCTTGCATTCAAACAACCACCGATCGCATCTATAGATGGAGTTCTTCTAATCAGGCCTATCTCTATCCCATAAAAGGCAAGCGGCTCAATCTTCACATACGAAAGTATGCTATGACTATGAAAATCCTTATAGATCCCCTCAACAAATCGGCTTATGGCGTGGTATTCGAAACGAATGGCCAGTCCTTTGAATTCCATGCCGTCTTGAGGTTATCTCTTCCGCGAAAGCCCAAAACACACCTCAACTACTGATGTTGTCCGGAGTGGGAGCGGCAAAACATTTGCGAGAAGTTGACATAAAAGCTATTGCAGATCTGGCAGTACTGCACATTTTTCGCCTGGTCTGGCCTTCCTCCCTAATGAAACGACTGCCTTCCTCCCTAATGAAACCACTTTGGATTCCTTGAAGTCATTGAATTACTCAAACTTCAGTCACACGACAGCAAACACTCGATACCGGTTGGTGTGGAAGCAATAGCTTTTTATGATCCCGACCCACCTTCGAAACGTGATGGCTGGACCGACGTAGAGTTGATGGTATAGATGTAAATCCAGCTACATTGCCGAGATTAGCCATCAAGGACAACATCTTTATATATCTTTTATGAGGATATCCTGAAACATTACTCCCATGGTTTTATGATCTGACCCACGACCCTTCAACCCCGCAATAACTACATTGTCAGGACTGTCTATCACGTGAGCTTTGCTAGAAGTAAATCTGGCAACGGCACTTCAATTTGCAAGATAATTTTTCGCCCGATCTAACCTTCCTCGCCAATGAAACCATATTCGAAACAGATAGAATCTCCGATGCCACTGAAGTACTCACATTGTAGCTCTCTTTACCCTGTGGTTGTGGAAGCAATAGCTTTTTATGATCTCCACCCACTTTCGACCTCTGATGACTGGGCTGATATAGAATTCGACCTCATATTTGTGGTATCGATCAGGATCTTTCCTCTTTTTGTATTGAAAGACAGAAGAACAACCCTCAGCTATACACACTTCGGCCATCTACGTGGATAACTCATAAGTGGCGCTGTTGTTTGTGCTGTCATGTTATATATACACATGTGGACAGAAAAATAGGTGTGAAGATTTTTTTATTCATTGTGGGATAAATTTTACAAATAATCCCCTAAAACACTCAAAACACTAAAACTTCGTTACAAACGCATGAAACCCAAACATAATATTGAAACACGCGGATCAATTAGATACTTGCATAGTAACATTAGCTGAAAGAGACCCCTTCAAGTCTCCCAGAGCCATTGCAAGTGAAATTGGGAATGTTGTATCATCCCGAACAGTTGACTGCAAATCTACCGGATAGAATAGCTCGGAAAGTTCCTTTGCTTAAACAAGTAAATTTGAAGAAGAGGAATAACTTTGCTTTGACTCATAAAACCTAGTGCGGAACTGAAGGCGAAACAAAGTGGCGAAATATTCTGTGGAGTGATGATACTAAGACAATTTATTTGGCAACGATGCGGAAAGGAATGTCCGTCGACCGAAAGGAATTCCATGCTAGATTTACAAAAAAACTGTTAAGCACGGGGGAGGATTATTGGAAACCGTCATGCTACCATATGCGGAGGCAGAAATGCCACTAATATGGAATTTTCAGCAGGATAAAGACCCAAAGCAATCATCGAAGTTGGTTCCGGGAACATAATTTGAACGTTGTTGAGTGGCCAAGCCAGTCTCCCGATCTCAATCCAATTGAGAACCTTTGGGGAGAACTGAAGAGACAAGTTTCGAAGCTTCAAGGCAATAATAAAAAAGAATTATGGGGAAGAATTATATTCAACATGCATGGTATAATATCCCTTTAGAGACCTGTCGAAAGTTAGTATCATCTATGCCTAAACGAGTCGAAGCTGTCCTTAAAAATAATGGAGGTTATACCGGTTATTACAAGTATTATTCGATATTTTTTAAAAAACTAAACATTATGTACGAATTATTGCTCAACTTTTAAGATATTTTGTTTAAACATATTTTGTTGTTTTTGTTTTTCAGTTCATATTATAAGTCTAAAGTACTTTTTGAATACATAAGATATATCTGCTCTATAAACTATTCAGAAGTATTAAATAAAATAGCACGAAACACAAAATCAATGCCATTTTTAAAATAAAAAATGCCCACCTATTTTCCTGTCCCCACATGTGTATATGTTTACATTATGTGATATTATAGGGTGGGCCTTTTAAAACTTTAAATTAGTATTGGCTATAAATTAAAAGTACCTATTAATTTTTCAAATTTCTGGTTTTATTGGAAAGATTGAACTTTTTCATATAATAATGGAACACAACATCATTCATATGATTGCCACGACTGGCTCGGCAGTACCTCATCCGTTCAACCCAATTTTTCAGTACAGCCCAAAATCCACACCAAACAGTGACTCGTTGTGGATGCATTGGCTTCTCAATAGTCACTTGTGGGTTCTCTGAAGCCCATATGCTGCAAGTTTGCTTATTGACATAGCCACCGAAATGAAAATGAGCTTCATGAAGGCCGATCTCCTTTCGAAAAATTTCCACGTAAATTTCTTACAGTTTGCGTTAAAGGCTCACTACTTTGGAAGTAAGTTTTTAATATTTCCCAATTTTGTTCGAGCGTATAGCGCCCCATTTTGCAAAAGTCAAACATATACCTGAAAATAAAAATTAATGTTATTCTACCTTTCAAAGTCAAAGTAATCGGTAGTTCAAATTTAAAATTTTAAATGGCCCACCTTATAAAGGGTTGTTATTTTGGTTGATTTTGAATAAAACACAAATTATTTAAGAAATTATTGCCATTTCTTTTTATTATGATAATATTGGTATGGTTAAATTATGTATGAAGCAAAATATCGGTCACAGTGTCACGGCAGTGGCCAAAAATGATATAAGTGAACATTAAAATTTTATAATTTTTTTTCTTTATTTACAAGTAAACACTTATATTAGATGAAAAATAAAATTTTTTCTGGATATATGGACTAGATTTTGTTTTATAGAAGCTCAATTGTGATAGTTGTTAAGCCAGTGGTACATCATTGCCAAATGTAGAACTTTATATATTTTAGAAATGCTGTTATTTCAAATACATAATGTAACTGTCGGTATAAATTACATATAAATGTAAAATTTGAGTTGCATTTAATATGGCAACACTGGTTTTGTTGATAAATATGTATCACATGGAAAGAACCGTTAGCTGAAACATATGTCTAAAGATGTGTCAAAGTGAATGTGAACCGCATGTTGTGAAGACTCAAAAACAAAAATACATCAAAATACTACTCTAATTTTTGGATATTTAGTTCACAATAGTGTGTATTTAAACATATCTAAATTTCAACTGCGCCAGAGTGCTCTTTTATTTTTTATGAATATTTTTCAGTGTCTACTCCATTGAAGATACGCGAAATATTTAATATATGGTTAGAGGTGAAGCACAACAAAAACACCATAATCGAGTGTAAAATAAAAGAATTTGTGGAAAATCATTTGGATCGAGAATTAGACGTCTCTGAGAAAAAACATATTCACTTTACGCTTTGGAAATTTAGCAGTAATTGGAAAAAATATGGACGGAAAAAGGCTTCGTTTGAAAAAGCCGTTAGTAGCTGGTTGGATCCCCGTGAAATATTGCATGGGGATCCAACTTCTGCTGTAAGTTTTTATCAGTTCGCGAAATATTTAATATATGGTTAGAGGTGAAGCACAACAAAAACACCATAATCGAGTGTAAAATAAAAGAATTTGTGGAAAATCATTTGGATCGAGAATTAGACGTCTCTGAGAAAAAACATATTCACTTTACGCTTTGGAAATTTAGCAGTAATTGGAAAAAATATGGACGGAAAAAGGCTTCGTTTGAAAAAGCCGTTAGTAGCTGGTTGGATCCCCGTGAAATATTGCATGGGGATCCAACTTCTGCTGTAAGTTTTTATCAGTTCTTGGCATCAATCAGAGATAAAACAACTCTATTGTTTTTTTAGGAACCAAGTTCAAGTTCTGTTAAACGTAGGCCACGTTTGTCTTTCGACCAAGCATCACATCGAACTAAGCGAAGACGTGTTGATGAACTTGTTGCGTCAACATCTGCAGAAGCTATTACAAAAGCAGCAGAAAAAATTTCCGAAACAAGTAACAGTGGAACTATTTCAGTGGAAAAAACCCTCGCATTGTACGTGGATATGGATCTCTCTTTTAGGCAATACCATATGATGAGAAACGTTGTGAATGCTGTGCATAAAAATTGTTTGCCGTCCTATTATTCTATCGTAGAAGCAAAAAAAATTAATTCCAGATGGAATTAAAGTTTCAGAAACGGAAGCACATGTTCCATTACAGGCAATTTTGGATAAAACCGCAAATAGCATTTTAAATAAGTTGGAATTTGGTGCGGAAAATAATGTTATTTTAGAGTGCAAGTGGGGATTTGATGGCAGTAGCGGCCATAGCATATACAAACAAAAATTTGAAAGCCAAGACGCTACCGACGAGTTTTTGTTTGTTGCATCTTTCGTACCATTGCGTATCATGGAAGACAAAAATGAAAAAATTTTGTGGCAAAACAACAGACACTCTTCTCTTCGGCTATGTAGACCTCTGAAAATTTTATGAACTAAAGGAAATTCTGAGCTTATAGTGAAAGTAAAAGACAACATTCATCGTGAAATTGAACAATTAACAACATATGTCTATAATAATGATAAAAAGAAAATTAAAGTTCAGTATCGCCTAAAATTAACGATGATCGACGGGGCTGTGTTAAATGCTATACATGGGCATAAGAGTTGTGCGACTTGTTTTTGTGTGGAGCTAAACCTACACAAATGAATACCGAATTAGTTCTTGAAAGAAATGTCAACGAAAATTGCTATAAATATGGGTTATCGACCTTACATGCGTGGATCAATTTTTTGAATGCATTATTCACATTGCATATAAACTACCCATATAGTGGATGAACAAAATAAGCGAGTAGTGACGGAAAATAAAGAGAAGATTCAAAAAAAATCAAGGATGAAATGGGGCTTATTGTAGACATGATTAAAACAGGATATGGCACTTCGAACGATGGAAACACGGCCAGACGTTTCTTTTCAAATATTGAACAGGCGGCTCAGATAACAGGTGTTGATAAAACTTTAATAAACAACTTTTCTGTTATATTAAGAACATTGTCTAGTGGACTGCACAAAGATGTGACAAACTTTGAAAAGCTACTAAAGGAAATATTTATTTTATATATTAAGTTATACCCCTGGTACTACATGCCTGTTACTGTGCTCAAAGTTTTAGTTCACGGTATTAGTTACATCAAGTACTCCAATGTACCAATTGGAATGTTATCAGAGGAAGCCATCGAGTCCTGTCACAAAGAATTCGAAGTAACAGATTGAGGCATACAAGAAAGACGAGTAGAGTTGACTCCAATAGGGATCTAATACATTACTTAATTCTGCAGTCAGAGCCTGATATTTCGATGAACAGTCAAAAAATAAAAATAAAAAGATACGATCTTAATGAAATAAAGGATTTTGTTTTTGTGGAAGATGAAAGGATGATTTATGCAATAGTATTGATGTTGTAACATTTGAAGATGAAAGCGATGATAACATTAAATAAGATATACGCATGGAACTAAAAACAAAGATATTGTTTTTATTAATAAAATCTTTTTGTTATTAATAGAGGGTGATTTTTTAAGAGCTTGATAACTTTTTTTTAAAAAAAAACGCATAAAATTTGCAAAATCTCATCGGTTCTTTATTTGAAACGTTAGATTGGTCCATGACATTTACTTTTTGAAGATAATTTCATTTAAATGTTGACCGCGGCTGCGTCTTAGGTGGTCCATTCGGAAAGTCCAATTTTGGGCAACTTTTTCGAGCATTTCGGCCGGAATAGCCCGAATTTCTTCGGAAATGTTGTCTTCCAAAGCTGGAATAGTTGCTGGCTTATTTCTGTAGACTTTAGACTTGACGTAGCCCCACAAAAAATAGTCTAAAGGCGTCAAATCGCATGATCTTGGTGGCCAACTTACCGGTCCATTTCTTGAGATGAATTGTTCTCCGAAGTTTTCCCTCAAAATGGCCATAGAATCGCGAGCTGTGTGGCATGTAGCGCCATCTTGTTGAAACCACATGTCAACCAAGTTCAGTTCTTCCATTTTGGGCAAAAAAAAGTTGGATATCATCTCACGGTAGCGCTCACCTTTCACAGTTACGTTACGATTCGCATCATCTTTGAAGAAGTACGGTCCAATGATGCCACCAGCCCATAAACCGCACCAAACTGTGACTTTTTCTGGATGCATTGGTAGCTCTTGCAATGCTTCTGGCTGATATTCACTCCAAAATCGACAATTCTGCTTATTTACGTACCCATTGAGCCAAAAATGAGCTTCGTCGCTGAACACAATTTCTTTCTTTCTGAACTTTCTTAACAGAGCACGCATTTTGATAATAAAATTCAATGATTTGCAAGCGTTGCTCGTTAGTAAGTCTATTCATGATGAAATGTCAAAGCATACTGAGCATCTTTCTCTTTGACACCATGTCTGAAATCCCACGTGATCTGTCAAATACTAATGCATGAAAATCCTAACCTCAAAAAAATCACTCTTTATAAAATTTGTACTGCTTTTTTAATATTTTGCTTAAAGACCAATATAATTTTAAATTAAATATAATAAACTTATATATATGGGAGGATATATGGGAGGTAGGCGTGTCCTTTGAGATAATTGCATATAACTTAACACAGTTATCAATAATATATTAGAGACAAATCGAGTCAAATATAGTTCAATTCCAACAACAATTTTGGAAAATATAAGCTTTTTTCGTTTCAGGATATATGGGAGGTATGCGTGTCCTTTGAGATAATTGCATATAACTTAACACAGTTATCAATAATATATTAGAGACAAATCGAGTCAAATATAGTTCAATTCCAACAACAATTTTGGAAAATATAAGCTTTTTTCGTTTCAGGATATATGGGAGGTAGGCGAGTCCTTTGACCGATTTTCGCAAAACTTCCTTTTTATTCTTTCCTATGTATAAAAGCAATGTGTACCAATTTTCATCTTTCTATGTTAACTCCTTCTATTTTTGGCCACCGTTTGTAAGAAATCACGACACTGTGCGCCGCGACCTCGGCGGCACACCTCCATTCAATGGTCCAAATTTTCGATGACGCTGAGGCATAATTGAGGTTTTATGCCGTTAATGTGCCGAATAATCTCATCCTTTAGCTCTTGACGTACACCTTTCCTTTCAAATAACCCCAAAGAAAGAAGTCCAACGGTGTCAAATCACGCAAAAGAGCCATTGTTTCGTTTAACTGTGTAGCAAGTGGCACCGTCCTGTTGAAACCACATATCGTCCACATATCCACATATCTTCCAATTCGGCTCATAAAAAGTTCTTTATCATCTCACGATGCCTAACCGGCTTCATTTTGGAAAAAATACGGCCCGATGATGCCGCCAGCCCATAAACCGCCCCAAACAGACACTCTTTGTGGGTGTATTTCGACAATCACTCTTGGATTATCATTCGCCCAAAAGCGGCAATTCGGCTTATTGGCGAATCCATTGAGGTGAAAATGTGTGCACGAAGTGGACGATATGAATTTTGACTTGAACGCCGTTTTCATAATATGCCTGGATAACTTTAACGCGTAGCTCGATTGTGTATCTTTCAAATTGAGTTCGTCTGAAATTGAGAAATGTCAAATGAAATGCAGAACAACACTTGACATTTAGGTGTGGTTCACATTCAACATCGATCCTTACAATTTAATCACCCTTTATATGACGATATACTGAAACTTAACTCCTATACTTTTATGAACATGTCTTCCGCTCTTCTTTTTCCCGGTCTACCTTGCAGATACGAAGCAAAATCAGTCCGCGGCTCATGGCACTATGGCAAGCCCTCACCTTTTGTGAATAAGAAAATTAAAATATAGAGATTCCCTCCTCCTTAATTGATGTTATTATCTGTATTAAAATATATTAAATTTCACAGAGACTAACATTAAATCAACGGAATCAATCGAATAATAAAAATTTAAATAAATGAAGAATATAAAAACTTAGCCTATTCACTTACAAATTCTTTCCACATTTCTCTGCTCTCGTTAAATATCTTAATTCGTTAATCAATTACGAAAATTCGGATCTAATTGTTCATCGTCATGTTGTCTTTGGAATCCCTCTTTTTCTGCCTACCTTATAGATTCCTCATGAGAGTCGTTTGAGTTCTTTCCAAAGGATCTAGAATCTATTTCCTCTTCTTTATCTTCAAAATAATGCTTGATTGTTTTGTTTATCTCCCATTGCCTTTCATTGGAAATTGTTCTTGACCTCCGGACTCTTAAACGTTTGCCTAAAAATATGTTAATAAATCTTAGAATCATTTGAGTTTGTTTTAGCATTTTTGATCAATCAACTTTCGCAGCAATATAGCAGATTTGACTTCACACAAGTATTTTTATTATTTATATTATTATTAGCTTAGTATCCAATTTAAATTTTATTGCATTTATAATTTTACGTATTATAAATTTTTTTTAATTCCAAAAATACTCTTAAATATTTCAAAAAAATTTAAATTGTTTTATTTATTTATTCTTTTCCGATATTTCGATCGTCATCGACGATCATCCTCAGGGATATTCACTTAAAAATACAAACAAAATTAATTATACAAAAAGACAAAACAAAAATTATCACAATAATTACATGTTAGCAAAACCAATGAACTCTTTCGTTTCGAAGTAATTTCTCAACTAAAGCTATTGCTTTCGTCCATATTTGTCAACAATGTTTCGATATATTTGTGCACAGTGGTCAGTGTCAGTCTTGCAGTTCATTCTCTGGTCAGTAGGGACATTTATAATATGTAACATTTCAAGCGTATATCTTCTACGATAATTATTTTCTTGCTTCAAAATGTCTACGTCGTTGAAGTTTGGCTTATGCCCCGTCAAGGTACAATGTGCTGCTAGTGCTGTCTTGTGTTCCAGTGGTTTGTCAGTCGCTTTATGATCAGATTTGTGTGCAGAAAGTCGAGTTTTTAATTTCATCTTTGTAGTACCAACGTATACCTTCTGGCATACGTTGGACTTGCCCCCATTACATTTTATCTTATAGACTACGTTTGATTTTTCTTCTTTGTTTATTTTTGATTTTGTCCTGCTAAAAAGGTCATTAATTGTGTTGTTGCTCTTTAATGCTAATTGTATGTTGTCCTTATTATAAATGTTGGAGTTTTTAAATCTTTCCGAGAAGCCAGGAACATATGTCATCGGTTTGTATATTTTTGAAATTGGTTCATTCAGCTCTCCAGGTTGTTTCTTCTTCGCATGTCTTATTAATTCCGTAATGGTTTTATTAGGAAAGTCATTTAATTTTAAAATATGTCTTATCTTCTTTTCGTTATTTTTATGGAATTCTGCGTCACTAATGTTGAAAACTCTATTGACGAAGTTAGTCGCGGTGTTGATTTTTATACGTCGAGGATGTTTGGAGTAAAAATTTATTAATCTTCCAGATGCTTTCTCTTTTTGGTACCAATCCGTTTTTATAACGTTGTCTCGTCTATACACTATCGCGTCAAGATATGGTAGTTTATTGTCCTGTTCACATTCCATTGTGAATTGTAATTGATTATCGAAAGAATTCAATACATTTAATGTGTTTTGTATTTCCGTTTTCTTCACAATAGCAAATAAATCGTCTACATATCTTGGCTTTATCGTCAGTTTCTGCATTGAGGCGTGTAGTAATTCTTCCATTATAATATCTGCAATAATCGGTGAAGCTGGTGATCCCATTGGCATTCCTTTTCGCTGTTCGTAAACCTTGTCATCATATTTAAAATATCTGGTATCTTTAATACAAAACGTTAATATTTCTAAGAATAAGTCCATGGGTATTGTAGTATAGTCCTTAATGTCGTTCCATTTTTCTCTTATAGTTTTAATAGCTAAGTTTACCGGTAAGCTTGGAAGCAAGGAGACTACGTCAAAGGAAATTAATATTTCGTCATCATTAATGTTGGTATTATTAATTTTAGATTTGAAATCTATCGCGTCCTTTATGTTATATTGGGAATCCTTCGTCAAATTATTTAAAATGTCAACAACATATTTTGATAATCCATATGCGGGAGAATTTATTGAAGAGCAAATTGGTCGTAAAGGAATGCCGTCTTTGTGGATTTTTGGAAGCCCGTAAATTCTGGGAGCCGTGGCTACTTTATTTGTCAATTTGTTTTTGTCCGTTAAGCTTAAGATATTCATATTAAATAATTTGTCCACAAGTCTATTGTTTTTGTTCTGTAGTCCTGACGTTGGGTCTGTCTTTAATCGTCTGTATGTGCACATATCCCGTAAAATATATTTCATTTTCAATTCGTAATCCTCTTTTAGCATTGCAACCGTTTTTCCTCCTTTGTCAGAACTCAATATTAATATTTCATTATTTTGTTTCAAAAATTGTCTTGTTTGTCCCACTGTGTCAAGTAAAAGTTTATCTCTCCTCCCCAGTTTCGTTTTTTGTAAGTGGTCGTCAATCAGAGACACTAATTTTGTTCTTGCAGTCTCTTGTTGTTCTCTGTGCTCGATCGATTGTACACACTCTTCTCCCTCCGCTATTATTCTAAATAAAGGGAGTTTTGTTGTTGTCACTGGTAGTGCATACTTGGGTCCCAGAGAAAGCAGCAACTCAACATTGCTGGGGATATGTTTGTTGGTGTTGTTAACGAACCACTCTTTGTTATGTTTCATTTGAAGTACTGCTTGTTGCTGTTGTTTCAATGCATGTAATTTGTTTATGTGTGTTGTTTTGTTCTTCTTCGTGTGATTTTGGCGGAGAATGTGTTCGCTGTCAAAGTAGATTTGTTGGTCTTCTTCGTCCAAAAGTTCCAAAAGTTCCGATCTCTTGCTCTACCTAGCATCACGGTGTTTGTGTTTATTAGTTTGTGCTTGTATTGTATTAGTAGCTTTATAATGAAAAAATATTTTTTTAATTACAAAAATATAATTGGAAGTTAAAAAATAATTATATAATAATATAATTAATATTTATTTATTTATATTTTATTAATAATAATTAATAATTAATATTTGTTGAAAAAAGGAATATTTTAGAGAAATTTGACTGCATTTTAAAATTAATTTCATTCAAAAAAAAAATAAGGAAAACATCTTATAAAACAATGAAAAATATATAATTATGAAAAATTAACAATTATTTTTCGATTGAGCCAAAACTTATATACTATAAAAAAAATCAAAAATGTAAATTATGAAAATATTAAAAATCATGAAAAAATTTAATATAATAATAAAATAATTTGAATAAATAAATTTGAAAAATTAAAAACCAATTTTTTAATTTAAAAATAATATAAATAATATAATATAAAAAATAAATAAACAAAGTAGACAAAAATATTTTTCATTAAATATAAAATATTAATATAATAATATTAAATATAAATATAAAAATTTTAAAATATTTTTTAATATGAAAATCAAAAAGTTTGCGGAATAAAAAAAAATTGAACATTATGAAAAAATTGTTTTTTATTCCAATAAATTGTTAAAATTTGTTGTTTGTATGTATAGTTGGTCTGTTATGTTGTATGTCTTGTCATTTATTTTGGTTCAAGACCATAGGTTGTGCCGAAGTCTTCAGCAGAACCCACAAATTAGCAAAGAAGGCAAAGTGAGACCTTTATTGTTGCAGCTGAAAGTTGACTGCGCAGTTTCGATGGGCGCTACGCCATCTCATCAGAACTTTCGCAACGAATGTATGTCTTTGACTTAAATCAGGGTTCATATTAGTACCAGCGGTCACATATTTCTAATGAGAAACGCTTCGTTGCGAAAGTTCTGATGAGATGGTGTAGCGCCCATCGAAACTGCGCAGTCAACTTTCAGCTGCAACAATAAAGGTCTCACTTTGCCTTCTTTGCTAATTTGTGGGTTCTGCTGAAGACTTCGGCACAACCTATGGTCTTGAACCAAAATAAATGACAAGACATACAACATAACAGACCAACTATACATACAAACAACAACAATACACACGAGGTACAGTGAAGACGGGACATACCGTACAACAACAACCTTTGCATTGTTGCGAGCGATGCGAGCACATGCACAACATTGAATTGGCAAAGTGAGATTTTTAGTGTGTCGACTTAGTTCGGTGGAATATTTTGTTTATCAGCGTTTCTCATTAGAAATATGTGACCGCTGGTACTAATATGAACCCTGATTTAAGTCAAAGACATACATTCGTTGCGAAAGTTCTGATGAGATGGTGTAGCGCCCATCGAAACTGCGCAGTCAATTTTCAGCTGCAACAATAAAGGTCTCACTTTGCCTTCTTTGCTAATTTGTGGGTTCTGCTGAAGACTTCGGCACAACCTATGGTCTTGAACCAAAATAAATGACAAGACATTGTTAAAATTTTTTAAAAAGAATTTAATTTTTTAATTAACAATTATTTTTTTTAATTGAACAGCAACCTTTTTGTGAAATTTGTGTTTTTACTACGTTGAGATCCGTTAAGAATTAACAATTTTGAATACAATTTCAGTAAAAAAATAAGAACCAACAACTAAATGAAGGAAATAATAAAAAAATATGAGCCAATTTCTTTTTTTTTTGGAAAATTTATTACCTGTTTAATTTAAATTTCATTGCGGAAACATTATAAAATAAAATTAATAATTATTATTCGAATGGCCGAAACTTACATATTATGAAAAAATAATTATTACTTTTTTAATGTAAAAATTATGAAATTATTCTATTCCAACTGCTAGGCCCCTAGCCCTAGCACGAACGAGAAATATACAAACTAAAGCTCTAATATCTCTTCTAACAACTGATATCTGAAGAAGTATAACCAAAACAAGGGTGTTTCCCATCCACTTTGTTGCACTTTATTAGGAACATAAAACTTACTCAGATGCATATTGTTTTCTTTGTGAAAGAGAGCCGCGTTATTAGACTAACAGGCTCGTATCATCCATAAAATTCCCTGCCTTGCCCTGCCCTGCCCAGCAAAGATCCGTGTGGATGACCTCAGTTCTCAATACTTTCGCAGCTCTTCAGGTTTGCTACGCCTAAGAATACTTAATGAGATGATTTGAAATGCAAATTGTGTCCATAAAAACCTTTGTGCTTTTTTGGGATTTACTGGTTCTATTCCATTCCATTCTAAGATTGCGGGAACTAGTTTACAATTGAGCATTCGACGACGAATTGAAACAATTTGTATTTAACAACAACATAAGCCCAGAGAAACTGTCATCGGGCACAGTCGTGATTGAATCGCTCGCCATTACGGACAATACAATGCAGTGGAACATTTTCGGAGTACTTTTCGTGCTGTGTTCGCTGCAATGGACGGCTTCCCAACAGCCAGATACGAATGTTATATCCTATCTGTTTCAATTGCTGCGGGATGGCCAAGCCGATCAGAATCTGGAGAGGAGTGATGACAATGTGCAGCTGCTAAAGGAATACGACTTCATTGTGGTGGGCGCAGGGACAGCCGGATGCACATTGGCTGCCCGTTTGTCCGAAAATCCCAACTGGAAGGTTCTACTGCTGGAGGCTGGCGGCCCCGAACTACTGATCATGGATGTACCGATTGCATCGCATTTCCTGCAATTAAACCCAGAAATCAATTGGGATTATCGCTCTCAGAAATCGGATAAATTCTGCAAGGGCATAAAGCGCAATCGCTGCCGACTACCCCGAGGCAAAGTCATGGGCGGTTCGTCGGTGTTAAACGCCATGATGTACACGCGTGGCAATCGTCGTGACTACGACACTTGGGCAAACATGGGCAATGAGGGGTGGAGTTTCCAGGATG
This sequence comes from Polietes domitor, assembly GCA_947397865.1. NCBI lineage: Eukaryota > Metazoa > Arthropoda > Insecta > Diptera > Muscidae > Polietes > Polietes domitor. The sequence continues at coordinate 165,100,889 of OX377620.1, read as the reverse complement.
TTTTGCCGTATTTCAAGAAATTGGAGGGTTCCCTCGTTCCCGATGCCGAAGCCGCCTATGTCGGCCGCCACGGTCCGGTTAAGATAGCATATCCCACATATCGCTCGCGTCTTGCTGATGCTATTGTCAGTGCCGGCCAGGAGGATGGCATTCCATTGTGTGACTATAACGGCAAGAGTCAAATATGTTATTCTTATATTCAAACAACCACCGATCGCACCTATAGATGGAGTTCCAATCGGGCCTATCTCTATCCCATAAAAGGCAAACGGCCCAATCTACACATACGAAAGTATGCCATGACTACGAAAATCCTTATAGATCCCGTCAAAAAATCGGCTTATGGCGTGATATTCGAAACGAATGGTCAGTCCTTTGAAGTCCATGCCCGCATGGAGGTAATCTCTTCCGCGGGGGCCATTAATACGCCTCAACTATTAATGTTATCTGGCGTCGGACCGGCAAAACATTTGCGAGAAGTTGGCATAAAGCCGATAGCCGATCTGGCGGTGGGCTTTAATTTGCAAGATCATTTTGCGCCCGGCCTAACCTTCCTCACCAATGAAACCACATTCCATGCAGATGGATTCTTCGATGTCGATGAAATACTCAAACTGCAGTCACACGACAGCAAGTTCTCGGTACCGGTTGGTGTGGAAGCCATAGCTTTTTATGATCTCGACCCACCGGCGAAACCTGATGGCTGGCCCGACATTGAGTTCTTCTTCATAAGCGGTGGTATAGACATAAATCCATCTACATTGCCGGGACTGGCTATAAAGGATGACATCTACTATACATTGTATGAGGATATCCTGCGGCATAACTCCAATGCTTTTATGATCTGGCCCATGATCTTGCAGCCACGCAGCAGGGGACGCATTATGCTACAAAATAAGGATCCTAAGAAACATCCGCTTATCTATCCCAATTACATGCATGATCCCTACGATGTCGACGCTATCGTGCAAGGCCTACAACTAGCCATCGATTTGGTGGAACGACCTGCGATGCGTAAAATCGGTGCCAGACTCTTGGAACGCAGCATACCACAGTGTCGCAAATACGGCGATGTTAGATCTCCAGCCTATCTGGAATGCTACGCGCGCTACCTCACATTCACCATGTACCATCAATCGGGCACAGCGAAAATGGGGCCGAAGTCGGATAGAACGGCGGTGGTGGATGCACGTCTGCGAGTGCACGGCATCAACAAGTTGCGTGTGGTCGATGCCAGTATTATGCCGAAATTAGTGGCCGGCCATCCCAATGGGCCGGTCTTCATGATTGCCGAGAAGGCAGCCGATATGATTAAACAGGACTATGGTTTTATATAGTTGTGTTTTAGTGGTATTATAGTTAGAGTTAGTTAATTAAAATTAATGAGTAAATTGATCCTCTTAGCGGAGAATACAAATCCTTATTGTGATTGTCATACAGACACACTATAATGTTCCTGTGGAATGCATGCACATGGCGGATGCTATATATCAGACTGACCCGCCTCATTTCTCTACTTTATTTAGATCTATTAAAAAGAATAATTATTATTATTATTTAAAAGAATAATTATAATTATTATTATTATTAAGAATTTTATTGTTAACTCGCCCCAATAAAGTCTGTAAGGTCCTGGGGCAAAACATTACATTGTAAATATATCTAATGAAAAAATTGAAAAAAAAACGAATTGAATTGACTGATTAAGTCGCTGGTGATGGTCCGGTTAAGATATCATATTCGACTTTCTCTCACTTGTAGCTGAGTTAGGATGTGGAGGATGGCATTTCATTGTGTGTCAATAATGGGAAGATTCAAATATGTTCTTCTTACATTCAAACAACCACCGATCGCACCTATAGATGGAGTTCTTCTAATCAGGCCTATCTCTATCCCATAAAATGCAAGCGGCTTAATCTTCACATACGAAAGTATGCTATGACTATGAAAATCCTTATAGATCCCCTCAACAAATCGGCTTATGGCGTGGTATTCGAAACGAATGGTCAGTCCTTTGAATTCCATGCCCGTCTTGAGGTTATCTCTTCCGCGAGAACCCAAAACACACCTCAACTACTGATGTTGTCCGGAGTGGGAGCGGCAAAACATTTGCGAGAAGTTGACATAAAAGCTATTGCAGATCTGGCGGTACTGAACATTTTTTGCCTGGTCTGGCCTTCCTCCCTAATGAAACGACTGCCTCCCTCCCTAATGAAACCACTTTGGATTCCTTGAAGTCATTGAATTACTCAAACTTCAGTCACACGACAGCAAACACTCGATACCGGTTGGTGTGGAAGCAATAGCTTTTTATGATCCCGACCCACCTTCGAAACGTGATGGCTGGACCGACGTAGAGTTGATGGTATAGGTGTAAATCCAGCTACATTGCCGAGATTAGCCATCAAGGACAACATCTTTTATATCATTTATGAGGATATCCTGAAACATTACTCCCATGGTTTTATGATCTGACCCACGACCCTTCAACCCCGCAATAACTACATTGTCAGGACTGTCTATCACGTGAGCTTTGCTAGAAGTAAATCTGGCAACGGCACTTCAATTTGCAAGATCATTTTTCGCCCGATCTAACCTTCCTCGCCAATGAAACCATATTCGAAACAGATAGAATCTTCGATGCCACTGAAGTACTCACATTGTAGCTCTCTTTACCCTGTGGTTGTGGAAGCAATAGCTTTTTATGATCTCCACCCACTTTCGACCTCTGATGACTGGGCTGATATAGAATTCGACCTCATATTTGTGGTATCGATCAGGATCTTTCCTCTTTTGGTATTCGGCCATCTACGTGGATAACTCATAAGTGGCGCTGTTGTTTGTGCTGTCATGTTATATATACACATGTGGACAGAAAAATAGGTGTGAAGATTTTTTTATTCATTGTGGGATAAATTTTACAAATAATCCCCTAAAACACTCAAAATACTAAAACTTCGTTACAAACGCATGAAACCCAAACATAATATTGAAACACGCGGATCAATTAGATACTTGCATAGTAACATTAGCTGAAAGAGACCCCTTCAAGTCTCCCAGAGCCATTGCAAGTGAAATTGGGAATGTTGTATCATCCCGAACAGTTGACTGCAAATCTACCTGATATAGAATTCGACCTCATATTTGTGGTATCGATCAGGATCTTTCCTCTTTTGGTATTCGGCCATCTACGTGGATAACTCATAAGTGGCGCTGTTGTTTGTGCTGTCATGTTATATATACACATGTGGACAGAAAAATAGGTGTGAAGATTTTTTTATTCATTGTGGGATAAATTTTACAAATAATCCCCTAAAACACTCAAAATACTAAAACTTCGTTACAAACGCATGAAACCCAAACATAATATTGAAACACGCGGATCAATTAGATACTTGCATAGTAACATTAGCTGAAAGAGACCCCTTCAAGTCTCCCAGAGCCATTGCAAGTGAAATTGGGAATGTTGTATCATCCCGAACAGTTGACTGCAAATCTACCGGATAGAATAGCTCGGAAAGTTCCTTTGCTTAAACAAGTAAATTTGAAGAAGAGGAATAACTTTGCTTTGACTCATAAAACCTAGTGCGGAACTGAAGGCGAAAAAAAGTGGCGAAATATTCTGTGGAGTGATGATACTAAGACAATTTATTTGGCAACGATGCGGAAAGGAATGTCCGTCGACCGAAAGGAATTCCATGCTAGATTTACAAAAAAACTGTTAAGCACGGGGGAGGATTATTGGAAACCGTCATGCTACCATATGCGGAGGCAGAAATGCCACTAATATGGAATTTTCAGCAGGATAAAGACCCAAAGCAATCATCGAAGTTGGTTCCGGGAACATAATTTGAACGTTGTTGAGTGGCCAAGCCAGTCTCCCGATCTCAATCCAATTGAGAACCTTTGGGGAGAACTGAAGAGACAAGTTTCGAAGCTTCAAGGCAATAATAAAAAAGAATTATGGGGAAGAATTATATTCAACATGCATGGTATAATATCCCTTTAGAGACCTGTCGAAAGTTAGTATCATCTATGCCTAAACGAGTCGAAGCTGTCCTTAAAAATAATGGAGGTTATACCGGTTATTACAAGTATTATTCGATATTTTTTAAAAAACTAAACATTATGTACGAATTATTGCTCAAGTTTTAAGATATTTTGTTTACACCTATTTTATTGTCCACCTAAAAACTATGCATTTCTTGAATTGACGATATTTTATATTGTTTTTCAGTTCATATTATAAGTCTAAAGTACTTTTTGAATACATAAGATATATCTGCTCTATAAACTATTCAGAAGTATTAAATAAAATAGCACGAAACACAAAATCAATGCCATTTTTAAAATAAAAAATGCCCACCTATTTTGCTGTCCACATGTTTATATGTTTACATTATGTGATATTATAGGGTGGGCCTTTTAAAACTTTAAATTAGGATTGGCTATAAATTAAAAGTACTTATTAATTTTTCAAATTTCTGGTTTTATTGGAAAGATTGAACTTTTTCATATGATAATGGAACACAATTGCCACGACTGGCTCGGCAGTACCTCATCCGTTCAACCCAATTTTTCAGTACAGCCCAAAATCCACACCAAACAGTGACTCGTTGTGGATGCATTGGCTTCTCAATAGTCACTTGTGTGTTCTCTGAAGCCCATCTGCTGCAAGTTTGCTTATTGATATAGCCACCGACATGAAAGTGAGCTTCATGAAGGCCTATCTCTTTTCGAAAAATTTCCATGTAAATTTCTTACAGTTTGCGTTAAAGGCTCACTACTTTGGAAGTAAGTTTTTAATATTTCCCAATTTTGTTCGAGCGTATAGCGCCCCATTTTGCAAAAGTCAAACATATACCTGAAAATAAAAATTAATGTTATTCTACCTTTCAAAGTCAAAGTAATCGGTAGTTCAAATTTAAAATTTTAAATGGCCCACCTTATAAAGGGTTGTTATTTTGGTTGATTTTGAATAAAACACAAATTATTTAGGAAATTATTGTCATTTCTTTTTATTATGATAATATTGGTATGGTTCAATTATGTATGAAGCAAAATATCGGTCAAATGGCCGCCGCGACCTCGGCGGCACACCTCCATTCAATGGTCCAAACGCTGAGGCATAATTGAGGTTTTATGCCGTTAATGTGCCGAATTATCTCATCCTTTAGCTCTTGACATACCCCCTTCTTTCAAATAACCCCAAAGAAAAAAGTCAAACGGTGTCAAATCACGCAAAAGAGCCTTTGTTTCGTTTAACTGTGTAGCAAGTGGCACCGTCTGGTTGAAACCACATATCGTCCATATCCATATCTTCCAATTCGGCTCATAAAAAGTTCGTTATCATCTCACGATGCCTAACCGGCTTCATTTTGGAAAAAAATACGGCCCGATGATGCCGCCAGCCCATAAACCGCCCCAAACAGTCACTCTTTGTGGGTGTATTTCGACAATCACTCTTGGATTATCATTCGCCCAAAAGCGGCAATTCGGCTTATTGGCGAATCCATTGAGGTGAAAATGTGTGCACGAATTGGACGATATGAATTTTGACTTCAACGCCGTTTTCATAATAAGCCTGAATAACTTTAACGCGTTGCTCGATTGTGTATCTTTCAAATTGAGTTAGTCTGAAATTGAGAAATGTCAAATGAAATGCAGAAAACAACTTGACATTTAGGTGTGGTTCACATTCAACATCGACCCTTACAATTTAACCAACCTTTATATGACGATATACTGAAACTTAACTCCTATACTTTTATGAACTTGTCTTTCGCTCTTCTTTTACCCGGTCTACCTTGCAGATACGAAGGAAAATCAGTCCGCGACTCATGGCACTATGGCAAACCCTCACCTTTTGTGAATAAGAAAATTAAAATATAGAGATTCCCTCCTCCTTAATTGATGTTATTATCTGTATTAAAATATATTAAATTTCACAGAGACTAAAATTAAATCAACGGAATCAATCGAATAATAAAAATTTAAATAAATGAAGAATATAAAAACTTAGCCAATTCACTTACAAATTCTTTCCACATTTCTCTGCTCTCGTTAAATATCTTAATTCGTTAATCAATTAAGAAAGTTCGGATCTAATTGTTCATCGTCATGTTGTCTTTGGAATCCCTCTTTTTCTGCTTACCTTATAGATTCCTCATGAGAGTCGTTTGAGTTCTTTCCAAAGGATCTAGAATCTATTTCCTCTTCTTTATCTTCAAAATAATGCTTGATTGTTTTGTTTATCTCCCATTGCCTTTCATTGGAAATTGTTCTTGACCTCCGGACTCTTAAACGTTTGCCTAAAAATATGTTAATAAATCTTAGAATCATTTGAGTTTGTTTTAGCATTTTTGATCAATCAACTTTCGCAGCAATATAGCAGATGTGACTTCACACAAGTATTTTTATTATTTATATTATTATTAGCTTAGTATCCAATTTAAATTTTATTGCATTTAATTGCATTTATAATTTTACGTATTATAAAAAAATTGTTTTTTAATTCCAAAAATACTCTTAAATATTTCAAAAAGGATTTTTTAAATTAAAAAAAAAAACATTTTTGTGGATCTATTTTTTTATTTAAACATTATGAAAAAATATTTTTTAATTACAAAAATATAATTAGAAATTAAAAAATAATTTAATAATTTAATATAAAAAAGGAATATTTTAGAGAAATTTGACAGCTTTTTAAAATTAATTTCATTCCAAAAAAATAAAACAATGAAAAATATATAATTATGAAAAATTAACAATAATTATTCTATTGAGCCGAAACTTATATACTATGAAAAAAAAATCAAAAATGTAATGTAAAAATTATGAAAATATTAAAAATCATGAAAAAATTTAATATAATAAAAAAATAATTTGAATAAATAAATTTGAAAAATTAAAAATCATTTTTTTAATTTAAAAATAATTAAAAAGAAATAAACAAATTAGACAAAAATATTTTTTTAAATATAAAATATAAATAAAATAATATTAAATATATATATATAAAAATATAAAAATATAAAAATATAAAAAATAAAAATAAAAAAATAAAAAATATAAAAATATAAAAATATAAAAATATAAAAATATAAAAATATAAAAATATAAAAATATAAAAATATAAAAATATAAAAATATAAAAATATAAAAATATAAAAATATAAAAATATAAAAATATAAAAATATAAAAATATAAAAATATAAAAATATATAAATATGTAAATATAAAAATATAAAAATATAAAAATATAAAAATATAAAAATATAAAAATATAAAAATATAAAAATATAAAAATATAAAAATATAAAAATATAAAAATATAAAAATATAAAAATATAAAAATATAAAAATATAAAAATATAAAAATATAAAAATATAAAAATATAAAAATATAAAAATATAAAAATATAAAAATATAAAAATATAAAAATATAAAAATATAAAAATATAAAAATATAAAAATATAAAAATATAAAAATATAAAAATATAAAAATATAAAAATATAAAAATATAAAAATATAAAAATATAAAAATATAAAAATATAAAAATATAAAAATATAAAAATATAAAAATATAAAAATATAAAAATATAAAAATATAAAAATATAAAAATATAAAAATATAAAAATATAAAAATATAAAAATATAAAAATATAAAAATATAAAAATATAAAAATATAAAAATATAAAAATATAAAAATTTGAAAAAGAAATATTTTTAATATAAAAATCAAGAAGTTTGCGGAATAAAAAAATTGAATATTATGAAAAAATTGTTTTTTATTCCAATAAATTGTTAAAATTTTTTAAAAAGAATTTAATTTTTTAGTTAACAATTATTTTTTTTTTATTGAACAGCAACCTTTTTGTGAAATTTGTGTTTTTACTACGTTGAGATCCATTAAGAATTAACCATTTTGAATAAAATTTCAGCAAAAAAAGAAGAATCAACAACTAAATGAAGGAAATGATAAAATAATATGCGCCATTTTTTGGAAAATTTATTACCTATTTAATTTAAATTTCATTGCGGAAACACTATAAAATAAAATTAATAATTATTATTCGGATGGCCGAAACTTACATATTATGAAGAAATAATTATTACTTTTTTAATGTAAAAATTATGAAGTTACTATATTCCAACTGCTAGGCCCCTAGGGACCTTATCACACACATACGGGTTAAAATAATTTTCATTGCAATAGTCAACACGAACGAGAAATATACACGAATGAGAAATATAAAGCTCTAATATCTCTTCTAACAACCGATATCTGAAGAAGTATAACCAAAACAAGGGTGTTTCCCATTCACCTTGTTGCACTTTATTAGGAACATAAAACTTACCCAAATGTATGTTGTTTTCTTTGTGAAAGAGAGCCGCGTTATTAGACCAACAGACAATAGTAAAGGCTCGTATCATCCATAAAATTCCCTGCCCTACCCTGCCCAGCAAAGATCCGTGTGGATGACCTCAGTTCTCAATACTTTCGCAGCTCTTCAGGTTTGCTGCGCCTAAGAATAATTAATAAGATGATTTGAAATGCAAATTGTGTCCATAAAAACCTTTGTGCTTTTTTGGGATTTACTGGTTCTATTCCATTCCATTCTAAGATTGCGGGAACTAGTTTACAGTTGATCATTCGACGACGAATTGAAACAATTTGTATTTAACAACAACATAAGCCCAGAGAAACTGTCATCGGGCACAGTCGTGATTGAATCGCTCGCCATTACGGACAATACAATGCAGTGGAACATTTTCGGAGTACTTTTCGTGCTGTGTTCGCTGCAATGGAAGGCTTCCCAACAGCCAGATACGAATGTTATATCCTATCTGTTTCAATTGCTGCGGGATGGCCAAGCCGATCTGAATCTGGAGAGGAGTGATGACAATGTGAAGCTGCTAAAGGAATACGACTTCATTGTGGTGGGCGCAGGGACAGCCGGATGCACATTGGCTGCCCGTTTGTCCGAAAATCCCAACTGGAAGGTTCTACTGCTGGAGGCTGGTGGCCCCGAACTACTGATCATGGATGTACCGATTGCATCGATACTTTCGCAGCTCTTCAGGTTTGCTGCGCCTAAGAATAATTAATGAGATGATTTGAAATGCAAATTGTGTCCATAAAAACCTTTGTGCTTTTTTGGGATTTACTGGTTCTATTCCATTCCATTCCATTCTAACATTGCGGGAACTAGTTTACAATTGATCATTCGACGACGAATTGAAACAATTTGTATTTAACAACAACATAGGCCCAGAGAAACTGTCATCGGGCACAGTCGTGTTTGAATCGCTCGCCATTACGGACAATACAATGCAGTGGAACATTTTCGGAGTACTTTTCGTGCTGTGTTCGCTGCAATGGACGGCTTCCCAACAGCCAGATACGAGTGTTATATCCTATCTGTTTCAATTGCTGCGGGATGGCCAAGCCGATCTGAATCTGGAGAGGAGTGATGACAATGTGAAGCTGCTAAAGGAATACGACTTCATTGTGGTGGGCGCAGGGACAGCCGGATGCGCATTGGCTGCCCGTTTGTCCGAAAATCCCAACTGGAAGGTTCTACTGCTGGAGGCTGGCGGCCCCGAACTACTGATCATGGATGTACCGATTGCATCGCATTTCCTGCAATTAAACCCAGAAATCAATTGGGATTATCGCTCTCAGAAATCGGATAAATTCTGCAAGGGCATAAAGCGCAATCGCTGCCGACTACCCCGAGGCAAAGTCATGGGCGGTTCGTCGGTATTAAACTCCATGATGTACACGCGTGGCAATCGTCGTGACTACGACACTTGGGCAAACATGGGCAATGAGGGGTGGAATTTCCAGGATGTTTTACCGTATTTCAAGAAATTGGAGGGTTCCCTCGTTCCCGACGCCGAAGCCGCCTATGTCGGCCGCCACGGTCCGGTTAAGATAGCATATCCCACATATCGCTCGCGTGTTGCTGATGCTATTGTCAGTGCCGGTCAGGAGGATGGCATTCCATTGTGTGACTATAACGGCAAGAGTCAAATATGTTATTCTTATATTCAAACAACCACCGATCGCACCTATAGATGGAGTTCCAATCGGGCCTATCTCTATCCCATAAAAGGCAAACGGCCCAATCTACACATACGAAAGTATGCCATGACTACGAAAATCCTTATAGATCACCTCAAAAAATCGGCTTATGGCGTGCTATTCGAAACGAATGGTCAGTCCTTTGAAGTCCATGCCCGCATGGAGGTAATCTCTTCCGCGGGGGCCATTAATACGCCTCAACTACTAATGTTATCTGGCGTCGGACCGGCAAAACATTTGCGAGAAGTTGGCATAAAGCCGATAGCCGATCTGGCCGTGGGCTTTAATTTGCAAGATCATTTTGCGCCCGGCCTAACCTTCCTCACCAATGAAACCACATTCCATGCAGATGGATTCTTCGATGTCGATGAAATACTCAAACTGCAGTCACACGACAGCAAGTTCTCGCTACCGGTTGGTGTGGAAGCCATAGCTTTTTATGATCTCGACCCACCGGCGAAACCTGATGGCTGGGCCGACATTGAGTTCTTCTTCATAAACGGTGGTATAGACATAAATCCATCTACATTGCCGGGACTGGCTATCAAGGACGACATCTACTATACATTGTATGAGGATATCCTGCGGCATAACTCCAATGCTTTTATGATCTGGCCCATGATCTTGCAGCCACGCAGCAGGGGACGCATTATGCTACAAAATAAGGATCCTAAGAAACATCCCCTTATCTATCCCAATTACATGCATGATCCCTACGATGTCGATGTTATCGTGCGAGGCCTACAAAAAGCCATCGATTTAGTGGAACGACCTGCGATGCGTAAAATCGGTGCCAGACTCTTGGACCGCAGCATACCACAGTGTCGCAAATACGGGGATGTTAAATCTCCAGCCTATCTGGAATGCTATGCGCGCCACTTCACCTTCACCATCTACCATCAATCGGGCACAGCGAAAATGGGGCCGAAGTCGGATAGAACGGCGGTGGTGGATGCACGTCTGCGAGTGCACGGCATCAACAAGTTGCGTGTGGTCGATGCCAGTATTATGCCGAAATTAGTGGCCGGTCATCCCAATGGGCCGGTCTTCATGATTGCCGAGAAGGCAGCCGATATGATTAAACAGGACTATGGTTTTATATAGTTGTGTTTAAGTAGTATTATAGTTAGAGTGAGTTAATTAAAATTAATGAGTAAATTGATCGTCTTAGCGGAGAATACAAATCCTTATCATGATTGTCATACAGACATAATACAGATAATATTCCTGTGGAATGCACTACATCAGACTGTCCCGCCTTTTCATTTCTTTACTTTATTTAGATCTATTAAAAAGAATAATTTAATTATTATTATTAAGAATTTTATTGTTATGTTATAATATATATATATATATATATATATATATATATATATATATATATATATATATATATATATATATATATATATATATATATATATATATATATATATATATATATATATATATATATATATATATATATATATATATATATATATATATATTTCTTATTTAGAGTGTTTGCCTCTGACTGACCACTGAATAAAATTATTGAAAATAAATTAAGACTAATAACAGCAGTCTTTCTATGGTCTCGTGCTGTACAAACTCAAAAGTAATTAAATTTATTCATTACATATGATAGAATGATAGTGGTCTAAGTCCAAAATCTACAAAAATTGAGATATGCCTATGTTTCTCTTTACTCTGATCAGATCTTTGACATTTGTAAAAAATGTACCCTTACAATGACATTTCTCATTTTATTCACACAAAAATTGTCTTTAGTGTTAGTCTGAAAGTGGCCTATATCCACTAATATCGATGTGTGGCGATGCAAACAAACATATTTTATTTATAATGACCATTTTAAGTGATTCAGATGATTTGAATAACATATAAAATTCAAAAGTAAATAATAATTTCAATATAATGTTTCTATAGAAATATTTATAAATACCTTTTAATTAAAAAAAAAGAAAAGACTTTTGACATGGTCGAAATCATGATCGTGGTAGTCTGCAGCCAAGTAATATACCATTTGTAAATAAATTTGCATTCTATTAAATATAGATGCAAAATGGTCCAGGACAATGTCCCAGTTCAAATCAAATATTGATTACAGACCAAAAAAATACAAACGAAAAAACTAAAACAAATGAGCGTTGGCACGGCAGAAGTATTGCTGGGTAACTATACCTGCATATACACATACTTACATATGCAACTCAATGAGATGCTTGTGAGATGGCATGTGTAAAGTACTTGGTGCGATTTTTTAAACGCAAATTCGGCAAGTGAGTTGTGCTTCTCGTTCGTTTGTGAGAATCATCTCCTTATAGAGGCTGGCTTTGATGTTGAAAAGTCGCTGCGAAGCCACTTGAAAAGACTTTTGACATGGTCGAATCATGATCGTGGTAGTCTGCAGCCAAGTAATTAATATCACCATGTCATTTGTAAATAAATTTGCATTCTATTAAATATAGATGCTAAATGGTCTGGAGCCAGGACAATATCCCAGTTCAAATCAAATATTTATTTTTATTTTATTTTCCCAATATTTCGGTTGCCTTCGTCAACCCTCATCAGGGGATAAACACTAAACAAAAACATATACAATTTTTAACAAATATTCACTATTAATATCACGAAAAATTCAATAATAATTACATTAAAAATTAATAGGCGTCGTCCTGTTGTCTGCACAAATTGTTGTCAACTAAAAGTCTCTCTTTGTCGGCTGTATTTTTGATTTATATGTCGATGAGCTTTCGCGCAATTCTCTGTGTCTGTTTTGTAATTCATCCTCTTCTCCGTGGGAACGTCAATAATGTTCAATACTTCAAGAGTATATCTTCGCTTATAGTTTCTCTCCTCTGCTAATAAAGGGTGATTTTTTAAGAGCTTGATAACTTTTTTTTAAAAAAAAACGCATAAAATTTGCAAAATCTCATCGGTTCTTTATTTGAAACGTTAGATTGGTACATGACATTTACTTTTTGAAGATAATTTCATTTAAATGTTGACCGCGGCTGCGTCTTAGGTGGTCCATTCGGAAAGTCCAATTTTGGGCAACTTTTTCGAGCATTTCGGCCGGAATAGCCCGAATTTCTTCGGAAATGTTGTCTTCCAAAGCTGGAATAGTTGCTGGCTTATTTCTGTAGACTTTAGACTTGACGTAGCCCCACAAAAAATAGTCTAAAGGCGTCAAATCGCATGATCTTGGTGGCCAACTTACCGGTCCATTTCTTGAGATGAATTGTTCTCCGAAGTTTTCCCTCAAAATGGCCATAGAATCGCGAGCTGTGTGGCATGTAGCGCCATCTTGTTGAAACCACATGTCAACCAAGTTCAGTTCTTCCATTTTGGGCAAAAAAAAGTTGGATATCATCTCACGGTAGCGCTCACCATTCACAGTTACGTTACGATTCGCATCATCTTTGAAGAAGTACGGTCCAATGATGCCACCAGCCCATAAACCGCACCAAACTGTGACTTTTTCTGGATGCATTGGTAGCTCTTGCAATGCTTCTGGCTGATATTCACTCCAAAATCGACAATTCTGCCTATTTACGTACCCATTGAGCCAAAAATGAGCTTCGTCGCTGAACACAATTTCTTTCTTTCTGAACTTTCTTAACAGAGCACGCATTTTGATAATAAAATTCAATGATTTGCAAGCGTTGCTCGTTAGTAAGTCTATTCATGATGAAATGTCAAAGCATACTGAGCATCTTTCTCTTTGACACCATGTCTGAAATCCCACGTGATCTGTCAAATACTAATGCATGAAAATCCTAACCTCAAAAAAATCACTCTTTATTTGTACGTCTTTGAAGTTTGGCGTATGGCCTGTCAGAGTACAGTGGGCCGCAAGAGCTGTTATTTGCTCTATTGGCTTGTCAGTTGCTTTTTGGTCCGATTTATGTGAAGAGAGAGAGATTTCGTAAATTCAAATATTGCTAAATCTGCATCTTCTGTAGTGTCAATGGATGAGCTCAATATCAAATGAACATTCTCATTTACATGACTCCTAAACGATGTCCAGTTAGCATTCTTATAAAACCGTACGACAATTTAAAAAAAAAAATCGTTGCAGTTCAACCGGATGATATACGTATGAAACTATAAGCAAAATGGAGTTACTTGGCTTGGTTTTTTGTTTTTAATTTCCTCATACTGCTGCTCCTTCACAGTACTACAAAGTTCCAAAGGATAAACATTTTCAAAAAAAAAATATTTTCTATCAGTAGTTTTTTTTTTGTATTTATTCGACCTTTTTTTAAACCATTATGATTATTAAATTAAAAACGAGCTCAAGTTCTTTGTTTTTGTATTTTTAAATTGTTATTAATCAACATTTCGTCGAAAGACATCTTCAGGATTCGAAATAAAACAACATAGTAAAACTGAGTACAGATGTGACTTTATTGCATTCTAATTATTTTATATACTTGTTCGCACCCTATAGTAACGCTATTAGTGTCATATTAAAGAGGAGAATATCTATTAAAAAATACTTCAAATTTCAAGCTTCTATCGGCATTAGTTCAGCATTAACATATATTTCAAATTTATCCCTTAGTTTATCTAGTTTATTCATTTCATGTTTTTTTAAGAGACAAAACTTTAAATGGTAGTTAATACTAAATTAATACAGATGGAAGCTTGAAATTTAAAGTATTTTTAGCACATATTCTCTCCTTTGATTTGGCATTCATACCGGTGTCATAGGGTGCGAATAAGTATTAAAAATAATTTTTGAATTATTCTATCCTTTGGATGAGAAAATGAAAAACTAAAAACTTCACTTAACTCTTTCACCTATAGTTGCAGATCTATGTGTAGATCTGGTTCAAGTGTAATATCAGACAGTCATACAGTGTAATCCAATTTCAAAATATCATTCATTCTGGATGAGACGTTGACAACTGTATCGACAGGAAGGTAATCAGAGTCTAGATTGTTTAAAGTTTCAGCTCCAGACATTTTCTTCGCGGGATGTGTTTGATGGCAATAGTGTGGGATTAAGTGTAAAATTTATATCGAAAGCATTTGATGCCATTAAATCCCACATTATATTTCTACTATTCAAATCTCCACCCATAATACAATTTCCCCTTGATTTCGAATGATTTGAGAATCGTCTCATATCATTTTTAAATTGATTTTCTTCATGTTCAAAACCACCTGGAAAGTAACAACTGTATAAATTAAATGATGATATCTGTCTGATATTTTCTATACACCGACTTAAAGTTCTTCGGACTATAGCATCTACGCAGATAAGAGATCATTGTTTGGTGGGGGTTTGCGTTTATGCGTTCACATTATGCATATTATTTCTGGCAGAGTTTGTTGATGTATCAGATTTCTTCTGTAGACTTTGACAAGATGGGTTGGTTCGCTTGTTTTTCACAGATATTCGAAAAGTTAGTTGTGGTTCTGATGGGTTTGAGTTGTGGCTCTCAATCTTTATACCAACAACCACGTTTGTGTGTTGTTTTGTTTTTGAAAGAGATCCGCATAAAACACAAAACAGTTCAAATTTTTATCAGTTAGACAGCAGTAAGGGCTCGTATCATCGATATCGGATGAGAGATCAGATAAATAAATTCGCAAATTTTCCGGTTTGCAAATGAGATGACTCGAAATGCAAATGATACCCATAAAAATAGTTATGCTGATTTGTTGTATTGTATGAGCCGGTTCGACTGGAAGCCTTCTGTTGTTAGTCCCGTTACTTCGATTCTATTTATAGGGGAAATAATTTATAATCGATCATTCAGCAACGAATTGAAAGCAAATTTAATTTGTTATTATCAAACATTAGTTTAGTTCAACTAAAACATCGGAGACAGTAGCGTCCGAATCACTCGCATAATCGAAACGTGCCAGTAGGCATAACCCGAGCGCGGATATATAGATATAATGCGCTGCAACATTTTCGGAATACTTTTTGCGCTGTGCTCGCTGCAATGGACGGCCTCCCAACTGCAGCATACAAGTGCTATATCGTACCTTTTGCAATTACTGCGGGATGGCCAGGCCAACGAGGACTTGGAAAGCCGTGACAACAATGTGGAGCTGCTAAAGGAATACGACTTCATTGTGGTGGGCGCAGGGACGGCTGGTTGTACGTTGGCTGCCCGTTTGTCTGAAAATCCCAACTGGAAGGTATTACTGCTGGAAGCTGGCGGCCCGGAAATACTGCTTATGGATGTACCGATTATCTCGAATTTCCTGCAATTAAATAAAGACAACAATTGGGACTATCGCTCGCAGCCATCGGATAATTTCTGCAAGGGCTTAAAGCATAATCGCTGCAGGCTACCTCGAGGTAAAGTCATGGGGGGTTCGTCAGTAATAAACGCTATGATGCACTCACGTGGCAATCGTCGTGACTACGACAATTGGGCAAAAATGGGCAATGCAGGCTGGAGTTTCCAAGATGTCTTGCCGTATTTCAAGAAATTCGAGGGTTCCCTCGTTCCCGACGCCGAAGCCGAGTATGTCGGTCGCAATGGTCCAGTTAAGGTAGCATATCCCAAATATCACTCACGTGTTGCCGATGCTTTTGTCAATGCCGGTCAGGAGGATGGTGTGCCACTATGTGACTACAATGGCAAGAGTCAAATATGTTTCTCGTACATACAGACCAACACTGATGAGATAATACGCTGGAGCGCCAATCGAGCTTATTTGTATCCGATCAAGGGCCAGAGACCCAATCTTCATATTCGAAAGTATTCTCAGGCTACGAAAATCCTTATAGATCCCATGAAGAAATCTGCCTATGGCGTGGTATTCGAAACGAATGATCAGTCCTTTGAAGTCCATGCCCGCTTGGAGGTTATCTCTTCGGCGGGAGCCATCAATACGCCACAGCTACTGATGTTGTCCGGAGTGGGACCGGCAAAACATTTGCGAGAAGTTGGCATAAAGCCGATAGCAGATCTGGCGGTGGGCTTTAATTTGCAAGATCATTTTGCGACCGCTCTAACCTTCCTCACCAATGAAACCACATTCCATATAGATAAGTTCTTTGAAATCGACGAATTGCTCAAACTGCAGTCACACGACAGTAAGTACTCGATACCGCTGGGTGTGGAAGCCATAGCTTTTTATGATCTCGACCCTCCGGCGAAACCTGATGGCTGGGCCGACATTGAATTCTTCTTCATAAGCGGTGGTCTAGACACAAATCCATCTACAGTTCCGACACTGGCTATCAAGGGCGGCATATATTATTCCCTGTATGAGGATATCCTGCGACATAACTCCAATGCTTTTACGATCTGGCCCATAATCCTGCAGCCACGCAGCAGGGGACGCATTATGCTGCAAAGTAAGAATCCGAAGAAGCATCCGCTTATCTTTCTCAATTACATGCATGATCCTTACGATGTGGATATTTTCGTGCGAGGCCTACAACGAGCCATCGATTTGGCGGACCGGCCTGCGATGCGTAAAATCAATGCCACGCTCTTGGACCGCAGCATTCCACAGTGCCGCAAATACGGCAATGTGAAATCTCCAGCCTATCTGGAATGTTACGCGCGCTACCTCACATACACCATGTACCATCAATCGGGCACAGCGAAAATGGGTCCGAAGTCGGATAGAACGGCGGTGGTGGATGCACGTCTGCGAGTCCACGGCATCAACAAGTTGCGTGTGGTCGATGCCAGTATTATGCCGAAATTAGTGGCCGGCCATACCAATGGGCCGACATTCATGATTGCCGAAAAGGCAGCCGATATGATTAAGCAGGACTATGGTTTTATATAGTTCTTAATAGAATAATAAGAAAATAATAACAAAATTTCATGAGAAGCATTCTCAAGACATGCAATAAATGAGATTTTGGATTTATTTTAAATAATGCGATTCTGGATATATTCTTTAACGCTTGGAGAAGATGATTGCATACAGAGCAACCATCCATTGTGTTATATTCTTTGTTTAGTTTTTTTTTCTGGACGACATCTTGTGATTCTTAAATAGTTAAGTAGTGAAGACGGATTGATTAGCACGAAATGCAATCGCCGGCGGACCTTGGTTTAACCCCGAAAGTTTCAAAGGATGACATATATCAAAATAAAATTATTTAAATTTTTATTTACATCCTACGATACCGACGTAGGTGTCCATGGAATGAGGAAATACTTCAAATTTCATGCTT
This sequence comes from Polietes domitor, assembly GCA_947397865.1. Taxonomy (NCBI): domain Eukaryota; kingdom Metazoa; phylum Arthropoda; class Insecta; order Diptera; family Muscidae; genus Polietes; species Polietes domitor. The sequence goes on along the minus strand of OX377620.1, from coordinate 165,082,622 downwards.
CTATCTGCATTAGTTTAACATTAACCACCATTTCAACTCGATCCGATGTAAAATGTGAACATTACATCCTCTTTCCACCATCCACTTTTCCATAGGGCATATCCTCTGAGTGTAGGTTCAGTGAAATAACCGAAAGAGACTATATCTCAATCTGAATCATTTTACACTGGACCTTCTATGGCGCTGTCTTGCCTGTCTTCGTCGGGGCTAAAGATTTTCCGTTACGGGATACATCTGATTCCAGCTGCGTTGCGCTTTTTCACTTGGTACGAGTGTTTTTGACAGATATTCGAGAAGTTAATTGTGGTTCGTTGGCTTCTCAATCTTCATAAGAACAATCAAGGAAAGAGAGTCGCATAAACCACAAAATATTTCAAATATTTATCAAATGGACAAAATAGTAAGGCCTCGTATCAACGACGATATTAATAATTTGCACGGATGAGACATCCAATAAATAAATTCGCAATTTTTCAGGTTTGCAACGCCTAGGAATTATTAATGAGATGACTCGAAATGCAAATATTATGCATACAAAATCGTTGTGCTGTGTATTCTATGATCCGGTTCGACAGGAAGGCTTCTGCGGTTAGTCCCATTACTTCGATTCTATTCGTATGGGAACTAGTTTTGATCATTGATCATTCCGCAGCGAATTGAAAACTAATTTCATTTGATAATCACAATCGTTCTGTGCAACTATCATAACGGAGACAGTAGCGTTTGAATCACTCGAACAATCGAAACGCCTCAGTGGGCATAACGAGAACGCGGATATAATAAAATGCGGTGGATCGTTTTCGGAATACTTTTCGCGCTGTGTTCGCTGCAATGGACGGCTTCTCAACGGCAATATACGACTTTTCTACCCTACTTTTTTCAATTCCTTCGGGATGGCCAAGCTGAAGAGGATTTTCAGAGGGCTGACGACAATGTGAAGCTGCTAAAGGAATACGACTTCATTGTGGTGGGCGCAGGGACGGCTGGTTGTACGTTGGCTGCCCGTTTGTCCGAAAATCCCAACTGGAAGGTATTACTGCTGGAAGCTGGCGGCCCAGAACTACTGGTTATGGATATACCGGTTGCCTCGCATTTCCTGCAATTGAATCCAGACATCAGTTGGGACTATCGCTCTCAGAAATCGGATAATTTCTGCAAGGGCATAAAGCGTAATCGCTGCAGACTTCCCCGTGGCAAAGTCATAGGTGGTTCGTCCGTAATAAACGCCATGATGTACACGCGTGGCAATCGTCGCGACTACGACAATTGGGCAAGAATGGGCAATGCCGGCTGGAGTTACCAAGATGTTTTGCCGTATTTTAAGAAATTCGAGGGTTCCATCGTTCCCGATGCCGAAGAGGAGTATGTTGGACGCAATGGTCCAGTTAAGATAGCATATCCCAAATTTCACTCACGTGTTGCCGATGCTTTTGTCAATGCCGGTCAGGAGGATGGCGTTCCACAATGTGATTACAATGGCAAGAGTCAAATATGTTTCTCGTACATACAGACCAACACTGATCAGAGAATACGCTGGAGCGCCAATCGAGCTTATTTGTACCCGATTAAGGGCCAGAGACCCAATCTTCATATACAAAAGTATTCTCTGGCTACGAAAATCCTTATAGATCCCATCAAGAAATCTGCCTATGGCGTGGTATTCGAAACGAATGGTCAGTCCTTTGAAGTCCATGCCCGCTTGGAGGTTATCTCTTCCGCGGGGGCCATTAATACGCCTCAACTACTAATGTTATCTGGCGTCGGACCGGCAAAACATTTGCGAGAAGTTGGCATAAAGCCGATAGCAGATCTGGCGGTGGGCTTTAATTTGCAAGATCACTTTTCGCCCGGCCTAACTTTCCTCACCAATGAGACCACATTCCATACAGAGTCCTTCTTCGAAGTCGATGAAATTCTCAAACTGCAGTCACACGATAGCCTGTTATCGGTACCGGTAGGTGTGGAAGCCATAGCTTTTTATGATCTCGATCCACCGGCGAAACCTGATGGCTGGGCCGACATTGAGTTCTTCTTCATAGCCGGCGGCATAGACGTAAATCCATCCACATTGCCGGGACTGGCCATCAAGGACAACATCTATTATCACTTGTATGAGGATATCCTTAACCATAACTCCCATACTTTTATGATCTGGCCCATGATCCTGCAGCCACGCAGCAGGGGGCGCATTATGCTGCAAAGTAAGGATCCAAAGCAACATCCCCTTATCTATTCCAATTACATGCAGGATCCCTACGATGTGGATATTATCGTGCGTGGCCTACAACTAGCCATCGATTTAGTGGAACGGCCTGCGATGCGTAAAATCAATGCCACGCTCTTGGACCGCAGCATTCCACAGTGCCGCAAATACGGCGATATTAAATCTCCAGCCTATCTGGAATGCTACGCGCGCTATTTCACTTTCACGGTCTACCATCAATCGGGCACAGCGAAAATGGGGCCGAAGTCGGATAGAACGGCTGTGGTGGACTCACGTCTGCGAGTGCACGGCATCAAGAAGCTGCGCGTGGTCGATGCCAGTATTATGCCGAAATTAGTGACTGGCCATACCAATGGCCCGACATACATGATTGCCGAGAAGGCAGCCGATATGATCAAAAAGGACTATGGTTTCATATAGTTGCGGATAGTAGTACTAATATTCTGATTCCTAGTAAATTATCTAAGTAAATGTGAAAGAGCAAAATTACGGCTTGAAGTTGATCGAGGAGAGATTAAATTGACTAAATTGGTGGATAAATCAAAGTAGACAAAAAGCTAACATGCCTTTGGCATTCGGAACCAAAGGGCAAACTTCAATAATAATCGTAATTACGACCCTGGTGAACCGGATCTTAGCACAAATACCACGATTTTCATAATGCTTGTCGGCCAATAATAATGGTGGATGGCATATATGATTCGGTGGTGTGATAATAAAATTAAAAACTTAAATCCAAAAAGTAAAAAAACCGAAATTAAGAAAATAAAACTAAATGAAGTGTACAATTTTAAATCAAAAAAATTGTTAAAATATTAGTTTTTATACTACATTGAGAGCCATTAATCGGAATAGTGCTGCAATTATATTATTTTTGAGATTTTGAGATGAAATCTTCATGCTGTCAGTGAGAAGTTTTAGTGGACGTTTTATCACCACCCGGGTTAGAAACCTAAATGAGCAATTAAAATTATGTTTTTATCATGAAAGTCATCAAATACAAGATATTTATTCCAGAGCCATTACAAAACTCCGATAATTTTAATTAAAGTAATGAAGAATGAATACAAACATATATTTTGAAATTATATTTCAAAAGTCGAAAAAAATAGAAACTAAAAGACATAGAATTAAGAAGAAATTAAATCAAAAAGATAATAAATAAATCTATATAAATAAAAAATTAATGTCGTTCATACTTTATACTGAATATTAGACTATATATTACTGTCGACCGGAAAATTCTGATCGACTATATTAAATCATGATTGTAAAAGGGACAGATTAATAAAATTAATGGAAACTGACGAATCTGAAACTGTTGCCTTACGTTCTGCATGTTGATCCCAAATATCTTGGAATTAAATAGAAGAGCTGTTCTTGAGCTAATAATGGAAAGCAATCACTTACAATATGTAAATTTGCAAAATGAACACATTGATGAACACATCCTTAAATAGAAGGATCAGAACGTTTCCTATGCCGATTCATCATAAAAATGTGTAAAGTGGGAATATTGAACCTTTTACAGAAAAGGGACCAAAAGACCCCTATATTGAGGAGCTAGAGGGTTAAAATGTTCCACAACAATGTTCCTCATAGTGTTCTAAGTATTTTTGCTGAGCACATGCTATACTTGAAATGTAAGGATCACAAGGTTTCCTATGCCGATTCATCATAAGAAAGTGCAGGAGGGGGAATATTGAACCTTTTACAAAAAAAGGGGCCAAAAAGACCCTTATATTGAGGAGCTAGAGGGTTAAAATGTTCCACAACAATGTTCTAAGTAATATTGCTGAACTCATCCTATACTTAAAATGTAAGGATCACAACGTTTCCTATGCCGAATCATCATAAGAATGTGCAAAAGGAGGAATATTGACGCTTCTGCACAAACGGGTCCAAAAAGACCCCTCTATTGAAGAGCTAGAAGTTCAAAATGTTCCACAACAATGTTTCTCATAGTGTTCTAAGTAATATTGCTGAACTCAGCTTATACTTAAAATGTAAGGATCACAAGATTTCCTATTCCGATTAATCAGAAGAATGTGCAAAAAGGAAATATTTGCCTCTGTTTGTCTGAAAATCCCAACTGGGCCAAAAGACCCCTCGATTGAAGAGCTAGAGGATGAAAATGTTCCACAAAAATGTTGATCGTAGTGTTCTAAGTAATATTGCTAAACACATCCTATATTAAAAATGTAAGGATCACACCGTTTCCTATGTCTATTCTTCATAATAATGTGCAGTAGGTGAAATATTGACCTTTTGCACGAAATGGGCCAAAAATACCCCTATATTGGGGAGCTAGAGGGTTAAAATGTTCCACAACAATGTTCCCCATAGTGTTCTAAGTAATATTGCTGAACTCATCTTATACTTAAAATCTAAGGATCACATCGTTTCCTATGCCGAATCATCATAAGAATGTGCAAAAGGAGGAATATTGACCCTTCTGCACAAACGGGTCCAAAAAGACCCCTCTATTGATGAGCTAGAAGTTCAAAATGTTCCACAACAATGTTCCTCATATATTCTAAGTAATATTGCTGAACTCATCCTATACTTAAAATGTAAGGATCACAACGTTTCCTATGCTGAATCATCATAAGAATGTGCAAAAAGGAAATATTTGACTCTGTTTGTCTGAAAATCCCAACTGGGCCAAAAGACCCCTCGATTGAAGAGCTAGAGGATGAAAATGTTCCACAAAAATGTTGATCGTAGTGTTCTAAGTAATATTGCTGAACACATCCTTTATTAAAAATGTAAGGATCACACCGTTTCCTATGCCTATTCTTCATAATAATGTGCAGAAGGAGGAATATTGACCCTTTGCACGAAATGGGCCAAAAAGACCCCTATATTGGAGAGCTAGAGGGTTAAAATGTTCCACAAAAATGTTGCTCGTAGTTTTTTAAGTACTATTGCTGAACACATCTTGTGCTTAGATTATAATGATCACAAGGTTTCCCATGCCGCTTCATCATAAGAATATGCAAAAGGGGGAAATATGGCCTCCAAACTTTCAAAACTCCGATACATGTATATTCATTTATTATCTCTAAAGTCACTAAAATTCAAAATTATTTAACTTTATTTGAACTTCTATTACTTCTGCAACAATTTTGGTAGCCTTTTGCGTGGATAAACATACTTATATCTTAGGAGACATCCGAAAATTTCAGTTCGCTGTCTCTTCTTAAAAAGATGATCTGTCGCTCTATCAGCCACACAATCAATAATTTTTAGGGGTCAGACATACCAGAAAACTTCCTGTCTTCGACTTTATGGAATATAATAAAATAATTTAATTTTTTTTTTGTTAAATTTTTTGTTTTCGTTAATTTACCCAAATTATGATTTCAATAAAAAAAGTTGACCAAATTAGACCGCACAACAAGGAAGTAAAGTAAAATTAAGCCAAGGAAAATAACATTAAAATAAATTTAAATATAAACGAATATTTTCTTCGTAGTGGAAGGCGTGGGAACGCTTGAGCCAACCAAAAAAGGGAACAGAATATTTCTACAAAGCAACATTTTGTGTTTTGACAAATATATAATAGAAATGCAAGAATAAAAGATAGGAGAATTAAAATTCCATTCTCATTTCAATGAGTCAACAACCGCGTGACCCCCGCTCACCCTTCATCATGTCGTTCATGTCGTTGCCCCGGATGTGTGTTGTTTGTGTCTTTTGAAAAATGGCTCAAATACTATTTATCTAGGTAGACAATGGTAAAGGCATCAGATAAATAGATTCGCTTCGTTTTCAAGTTTGCAACGCCTAAGAATAGCTAATGAGATGACTCGAAATGCAAATTGGTTGTTGTGCTGGTTTTCGGTTACTGCATGATCTGCTTCAACTTCTGTTGGTTACTTATGGTCAGTGCTCCTAATTCCACTTTATACATATGGCAACATGTTTCCAATTGATGGTGCAGCAACGAATTAAAATCGAACTATATTCGATAGTAACATTCATCCAGTCGGACAGTCGCGTTTGAATCTCTCGAATAACCGAGCGCGGATATAGCAATGCGCTGCAACATTTTCGCAATACTTTTCGCGCTGTGTTCGCTGCATTGGACGGCTTGCCAACTGCAGCATACAAGTGCCATAGCCTACACTTTGCAATTACTTCGGAATGGCCAGGCCAACCAGGACTTGGAAAGGAGTGACGACAATGTGAAGCTGCTAAAGGAATACGACTTCATTGTGGTGGGCGCAGGAACGGCTGGTTGTGCCTTGGCTGCCCGTTTGTCCGAAAATCCCAACTGGAAGGTATTACTGCTGGAAGCTGGCGGCCCGGAACTACTGGTTATGGATGTACCGGTTTTCTCGCATTTTCTGCAGCTCAGTCCAGCTGTCAATTGGGATTATCGCTCGCAGAAATCGGATAAATTCTGCAAGGGCATAAAGCATAATCGCTGCCGACTTCCTCGCGGCAAAGTCATGGGTGGTTCGTCGGTGTTGAACAGCATGATGTACACGCGCGGCAATCGCCGTGACTACGACAATTGGGCCAAAATGGGCAATGCCGGCTGGAGCTACGACGATGTCTTGCCGTACTTTAAGAAGCTGGAGGATTCTATTGTTCCCGATGCCGAAGAGGAGTATGTTGGACGCAATGGTCCAGTTAAGGTCTCATATCCCAAATTTCACTCACGTGTTGCCGATGCCTTTATCACCGCCGGTCAGGAGGGTGGCACTCCCTTGTGTGACTATAATGGCAAGAGTCAAATGTGTTTCTCGTACATACAGACTACCACGGATCAGGAATATCGCTGGAGCTCCAATCGAGCATATTTGTACCCGATTAAGGGCCAGAGACCCAATCTTCATATACGAAAGCATTCTCTGGCCACTAAAATCCTTATAGATCCCATCCGAAAATCGGCTTATGGCGTGGTATTCGAAACGAATGGTCAGTCCTTTGAAGTCCATGCCCGCATGGAGGTTATCTCTTCGGCGGGAGCCATCAACACGCCTCAACTGCTGATGTTGTCCGGAGTGGGACCGGCCAAACATTTGCGTGAAGTTGGCATAAAGCCGATAGCAGATCTGGCGGTGGGCTTTAATTTGCAAGATCATTTTGCGCCCGGTCTAACCTTTCTCACCAATGAAACCACTTTCCATACAGATGGCTTCTTTGATATCGACGAATTACTCAAACTGCAGTCACACGACAGCAAGTACTCGGTACCGGTTGGTGTGGAAGCCATAGCATTTTATGATCTCGACCCACCGGCGAAACCAGATGGCTGGGCCGACATTGAGTTCTTCTTCATATCGGGCGGCATAGATGTAAATCCATCCACATTGCCGGGACTGGCCATCAAGGACGACATCTATTATCACTTGTATGAGGATATCCTGCGCCATAACTCCAATGCTTTTATGATCTGGCCCATGATCCTGCAGCCACGCAGCAGAGGACGCATTATGCTGCAGAGTAAGAATCCTAAGAAGCATCCGCTTATCTATCCCAATTACATGCATGAGCCCTACGATGTCGATATTATCGTGCAAGGCCTACAGAAGGCCATAGAGTTAGTGGACCGACCTGCGATGCGTAAAATCAATGCCACACTCTTGGACCGCAGCATTCCACAGTGCCGCAAATACGGCGATGTTAAATCTCCAGCCTATCTGGAATGCTATGCGCGCCACTTCACCTTCACCATCTACCATCAATCGGGCACCGCGAAAATGGGGCCGAAGTCGGATAAATCGGCGGTGGTGGATGCACGTCTGCGAGTGCACGGCATCAGCAAGTTGCGTGTGGTCGATGCCAGTATTATGCCGAAATTAGTAGCCGGCCACCCCAATGGTCCGACATTCATGATAGCCGAGAAGGCAGCCGACATGATCAAACAGGACTATGGTTATATATAGGTGTTAGTATTAGTACTATTAGCTAGTTTAGTTAGTCACTAAGTGTATTGAGTCTAATTAAGATTGTACAAATAAATATAAAAACTTACATAGGCATTAGCTGAACAAATAAATATTAAACAATTTTAAAAATTTAAATTTTCTCGTTGGGAGCAAAGTTATTGGCGGATTTTTTATTTGTGGTGGAATAATCATTGCTCTTCGCTCCGAGCCAAGAGCGAGGCGAACTTCATTAATGAACTCTTAAGGTGATCCTTTAGGTCAAATGAAGAAGAGGTGTTGCCAAAGGCAGCGCGAAGAACTCATGCTGACCTGAGCTATTTCGTATGGTCAGACATACCCTGCAACTTCTGGTTTCGATGGTTCCGGTTTTTGTTTACTGCTTAATTATGACATTGAGTAGCACAAAATCTAGTATTTTGTGCTAATCAGCACCTGACCAGCAATGACGACTGTGCCATAAACTAGTCATTTTATTTGGGGCGGGATAGTAGTCACCACCTCCCGTGCTAGACCGACTCAGAAAACAACATTTTGGGATGTCTAGCAGGAAATGGATTTTGAAATACGGCCGCAGAACCTGCTAGATTTGGGTTCTAGTTTCTCGTTTGCTCAAAACTAGAACGTGGGATTTATTTATTTGGAAAATGAAATGAGTTCTAACGCATTGCGCCAAAGTCGATAACCTTGGTTGCGGACAAACTTCTGTTTTTTGGTTCTTCTTCTATATTTGGTTTCGATTTCGATATTTCGATATACATCGTACGTTGTAGACCTGTTAACACATAAAGTTCACCTAAGATGGCGTTAGTGATCGATACTCTCACATGCACACGACTGCGAATTTACGTCAGTCTCCATCTTTTGTATAAACTTGAGGGTGACTATAATTAATTGTATTGTCTAGCGGAAAGATTTAAAGCAGACGTCAGCAAAAAAACCCGAGAGGCTGTCTTCTGATAGTGACACACGCTCAGACCAATTGCTGCTTGAACCGGGTTTCTTCTTGTCGATGATGTTCGAAAATTGAGTTGAAAGTGTAATTCTCATTCGTATGGCAGGGCTTATGTTAGATGTTCTCTCACGACCATTGTTACAAAGGTACCATTCCATTAAAGTATAGAAGCGAATACGTCATCAAATCAATAGTAGCGAGATATTTCGCTTGAGTAGCTGAATCAATATTTGAACACAGACAGAGCTCTCCATGTATCACTTTTTTATTTTCTTCTCTAAAGATAAAGTTAAAAAATAATTACTTGCATTTAATGTGTACATATAATGTGTGTAATTAATTGTATTTGAGTTGTGTATTAAATTTAATGATTTAATTAATTATTGTGTTTTTCTTGTTTCATTATAGGTGAGTTTGACGATGTGTAACGCCCCCCATGACTTTGAAGTTTACAAAACAAAAATTCTAGAGAAGACAGTAAGTCTAAATTAATGATATAGAAAGCGTCTTGTACGACTTGTTGGTACACAGAGCAAACAATTTCAAACTATCGGATTATTGATCAAATTACGAAATCGATGCTCTAGAGCAGCGACAGTCAACAAATTGTTGGTTGGTTGTATATTAGTGAATAAGAGAGAGAGAGAGAGAGAGAGAGTAAATTGTGAGAATTTATTTATTTACAGCCGCAGAAAAATGTTAGTAACATATGCCATTCTGATATTCTTGCAAAACAAAGGAAATCATAAAGTTAATCAAATACACCTGGTTCAAAATGGTTTAAAAATAATACCGTATTATATTATATAATTATAATTGTTATTTTGTGTGGTTAAGGTGACAAAAAACCTACATACTTATGACTTAGAAAAATTATAAAATTACACAACTTACAAAATTAAAATCTTCTACGTTTATACAGGGTGGCGCAGAATGAGCTATAGGATTTGAATTCGTTATAACTTTTTTAATTATTATTCTTTCTTTGTTTTTTTTTCATCATTTTGTGAAGGAGACTAGGGTAATTAATTATGAATCATTACACGATCGACTAAAGTACAAAAATAATTGAATTTTATTTTTCAAACCATTAGTCACAATTTGGTAATGAGTGATGAAGCCCATTTCCTATTAAATGGGTATGTCAACAAGCAAAACTGCAGGATTTGGACTACGGAAAATCCAAGAGCAGTTCATCAGCGACAATCACACCCACTTAAGTCTACTCTTGGGTGCGGTGTATCCTCCGAAAGGATAATTTTTTTGAAATCTTGCGAAAAATTATGGAAAATATGCTAAAAAAGCGCGTATGTGCGAAGCAGAAAATGAACATCACGTACAGGATATCATTTTTCAAAGCTAATTGCAAAAAATTCGGCCGGGCCGAACTTTATATACCCTCCACCATGGATTGCATTCCACAGAGGTTATCGGGTTTCGTAGAAGTGCAGTAATATTACAGGAAAATATAATTTTTTTTAATATAGCCAAACCAAAACAAATACAAATATTGAAAAAAAAATTATAAATAATTATAATATTTTAATTATTTATTTCAAATCAAAAAATAAATATTCTTATATTTATATTTTTAATAAGCTTAAATACCATAAATATTGGTAGATAGTGGGCGCTACAGTTGGTTGTATTTCCATTCTATTTTAATTCCAAAAGTACAAATTTTGAAAATCCATTATCAGACGTACATAGTGCAAAATAACCTAATTTCATGATGCAACCAATTCTTGTCGTAAAAGAAAAATTACGAATTTGGAAAATACTCTTAATTTTGCGTGTTTATGCAGTCAGAGGAATGTATACACCGAGTTCCATGATTTCAGCTGCGTCCATTTGGTTGGTACCATTTTTATCCCCTTAACGTTTCTACGCAATTAGAATTTCAACATTCTAGCTGTAGTCGTTTAGCTGGTACTATTTTTATACCTCTGTACCATTTTATCCCTTGAAAGTACGAATTTCGAAAAATCCGTTTTTTTCCGTATCTACGCAGTCAGAGGAATTGCATGACTCTTGCTGCGGTCATTTGATTGGTACTATTTTAATCCCCTTTTTCATTTTAACCCCAAAAAGTACGAATTGCGAAAAATCTGTTTATTTTAAGTGTCTACGCAATCAGAGGAATGTATACACCGAATTTCATTATTCCAAGTGTAGCCGTTTGGATGGTACCATTGTTATCCCTCCGTACCCATTGTATCCCTTGAAAGTACGAATTTCGAAAAATCCGTTTATTTTCCGTATCTACGCAGTCAGAGGAATGTATACTCCGAATTTCATGACTCTAGCTGCGGTCATTTTATTGGTACTATTTTTATCCCCTTTTTCATTTTAACCCCAAAAAGTATGAATTTTGAAAAATCCGTGTATTTTACTTGTCTATGCAATCAGTGGAATGTATACACCGAATTTCATTATTCTAGGTACAACCGTTTGGTTGGTACCATTTTTATCCCTCTATTCCTATTTTACCCCTTAAAAGTATGAATTTGGAAAAAATACTTTTATATTAACTAGAGAAATGTACACACCGAATTTCGTGTTTCTAGCTGTTGTCGTTTGATATCTACCATTTTTATCCCTTTTTTGCCCCATTTCACCCCCTACAAACAAGAATCACTTTATGGTGCACGTTTTTGCTATAAGGGAAATGCGCATATCAAATATCGAACAAATATAAACAAACATATTCAAAAAACATGCTTAAATACGCTAAAATATTAGGGATTATTATGGGTATTTTTAGTCCTTGTGAGGGAAAAAATTCCCTTTGGGCCGATTTCGCCCCATTTCAATCCCAACCGATCTACGACTATAAAACGCATTTATGGAAAATTTGAACGTTCTAGCTCCTTTCGTTTAGATGCTAGCGTGCATTCAACAGACGGACGGACGGTCATGGCTAGATCGTCTTAGAATATTATGACGATCAAGAATATATATACTTTATAAGGTCTCAGGTCGATATTTCAAGGTGTTACAAACGGAATGACAAAGTTAGTATACCCCCATCCTGGAGGTGGAGGGTATAACAATATAATAATCACATAAAATATAAACCATGTAGCTCATTCTGCACCACCCTGTACTATTAGTAGAATAACTGGGATGAACTTAATTTTTTACGCTGCTTCGAACAAATGGATTTTAAATCCGCAAAAATTTGTTCGCATAGGTAAGTAGTGGTGAGTAAAGACAGACACCCACCAAAAAAATGGGTCCTACTTTCGTAGGAAGCAAATTTTTGTCGCATCTCAAAATCCAAATTTGCTTTTTCCCCCCTTTTGAGGAAGTTCTTTTAAACAACTTCCAAAGAAGTCGATACAATGTTAGTATACCGCAACATTTTACGACTAGCATTTTTACAAGTGAATGGGAACGAATTTTTAGTATTGGGTCACAGAGGTAAGGTGTCCGCTTTGCACCCAGAAGGTCTCGGGTTCGAATCGTGGCTCGGGAAAAAACTTTTTTTGTTTTCTTTTTTTATTACTTTTATAAATAAACAATGTTTAATTTGGTATAATTTTAACAATATAAAATTGTTTGCTTAAAAATTTATTGCTTTATTAATGTACTTCAAATATTTCATTTTTATTTAATAACACCGAACAACACAAAAAAATTTCTGACAATGGATTCTGAAAGAAGAGCCCAAAAAGATATACGTATGTCGGCGTTTCCAAACTCAGGCCTCTTTTTGCAGCATATCGGTGAATAAAACTATGTTTTCTTTACATCTGAGGCATAGGGTATGTTCAGAAACTTTATAGATAATGATATGGCGAATATTTTTGTAGAACATATTAGCCCTCTAACTGCCCCTCATAACGGTATTTTTTGGCTTTCCGATGTGATCTGTCAGAACTTATTGTCTTCTTTCAAAACTTATTGTCAGAACCGCGTAATTTTGGAAAAAGTTTGAAATTGTTGTACATGGTAATTATTACTACATAATATCAGTAAAATTAATTATTGTTAATTTATTTAATTTAATATTAATTTGCGTTATACAGGGTTTTCAACAAGAGGTGTTTTTTTTGGTATTCAATGAAAAATGCCATTTTTTGAGATAAATGATCGGATGTTTATTTCATAATAAAGAGTAAGGTATTCCTTTAATAATGAAAAACAACATCAGCCAAATGGCCACCACGACCACGCTTACAGGACCATATCCTTTTCATGAAATTTTCCACAACCAAATCGTAAAGTGGCTGCCCTATGTCCTCGATAGCCTCACGAATTCTATGTTTGAGGTCTTGAATCAACGCTGGGCTGTCGGCATAGACCTTATCTTTCACGTGGCCCCAAAGGAAGAAGTCGCCAAGTGTTAAATCACAAGATCTCGGCGGCCAATTGTGATCACCTCTTCGAGAGACAACACGGTGCGGAAACTTTTCCCGTAAACGAGCAATGGCTTCGTTGCTTGTGTGGCACGCCGTAGCGCCGTCTTGTTGAAAGTAAACGTTGTCCAGATCAATACCATCCAACTCCGACCATAGAAAATCATTAATCATCTCTCGATAGTGCAATCCATTCACCAACCTCATTTTCGAAAAGTAAGGTCCAAAGACCCCGCCGGACCATAAACCGCACCAAAAAGTCACACGATAAGGCTTCTCAACAATAACTCTTGGGGTTTCCGAGCCCCAGACGCGACAATTTTGCTTGTTGACGTAGCCACCGAGGTGGAAATGTGCCTAATCAGTCAAGATGATTTTTCGATGGAATTCCGGATCATTTTCATTCATCTCAAGGACCCAATCAGCAAAGACACGACGTTGTTGATGATCGGCCGGCTTGATTTCTTGTGTTAACTGAACTTTATAAACCTTAAGACCCAAGTCTTTACGCAAAATACGGCGTAATGACGTTTGTGGAATGCCCAATTCCAAAGAACAACGAGGTATGGACAAACCTGGGTTTTCTTCAACACTTTCGGCTCCAGCAGCAATATTCTCAGTTGTTCTTGAGCGACGCGCACGGGTTTTATTCTTCACATTACTATCATGTCCCAACAGCTCGAATTTTTCCACCAATTTCTGTATTGAAGTCCGACTGGGTGCTTCCGACGACCCAAAAACGCTTTAGTTTTGCGAACTGTAACTGCAATATTTTCACCATTTTTGTAGTGATTTTTAATAATTTCAATGTTCCATTTTTATTTAGAAATGGCGTAGTTTCTACTTGTCAAATGTCAAAGAATAAAAGCTTCAAAAGTGGTAGCTACCGAAATAACGGGTGATTCAAAATAACACCTCTTGTTGGAAAACCCTGTATATTAATTTCGTCTGGAGCATTTACTTCGCTTCGATGTATAATAAGTTCTGATTTAATATCAAATTCTTAGTTGCTTACATCACAACGAAAGAAATAATAGCGCTTTTATAATTACAAAAAATTTTGAAAAGTGTTTCGACTATTTCTGCATATTCATATCTTTTGTCATTTTCGAGCTTTCTGTAAACTGTCACTAGTTTTTGGAAATCTGGAAAAATCACCAGATTGAATTTGGGAAATAAGTTGAAGAAGTTTTGTTTTAAAATTAAAAACGATTTCGGACAAATCGCATATATTGCGTTCTATTCCTTGCAATTCCAAAATTAGTTTTTATTGTATCTACTAAAAAAAGCTAAGTCTAAAATAAAATTGTTGTCTCTTTATCGCGGTACTAAACTTTTTTCTATTTTCTCAGTATCTAGGAACTAAAGTACTTCTTCTCTTAAATCATATAATCTATTCTGACAATCATCGCTCCATCTGTGCACACTCCACCAAATTTGTTTATGTCTACAATGGAAATAAGCTTTTCTCTGACAACATCATACAACAACATAAGCAGCATTTATATTATAGTATTATATATTTATATTATACGATTATATAAAACGTTTTTTGGTGAGAGAAATCAAATAATTCTTTTCCCTTTTTCCAAAAATAATGCGAATAGGCGTTTTTCTAGATCACATCGGAATTTCATTTTATAGACGATTAAAGTTTCCCAACTTTGACCTTTTCTTTTCCTGTATTTTTACCACTTACCTTTGACTCCGATGAGCGCCCACTTACACTCACCCCACCAGCACCATTTTTTGGCTCATGAGTTTCATTTCCGAACCTCACAAAATAGGGGGTTCTAGCATATCAAAAACCAAAAGTCGTGCATTATCCCACCCCTACTGAACAATAACTCAATTAAACCTGACAATGGGCAATCTTTAATTTAATTGAATTTTGGGGTTTTGGTGTGTTCTGACATCTATAGTAAAATTTTATGGCCAACATTTTTGTAGAACATTTCATCCCCGCCCTTCCCCCTTTTCGGGGTGTTTTTTACAATTTATTTCTAGAGTTTCCTTAAATCTATTTGTTAAAATAAAGCCAAAAATGCCTTTATGAGGGGTAGTTAGAGGGTTAATAATGTTCTACAAAAATATTCGCCATATCATTATCTACAAAGTTGCTGAACATACCCTATACCTCAGATGTAAAGAAAACATAGTTCTATGCGCCGATATGCTGCAAGGAGAGTCCAGAGTTGGGAAACTTTAATCGTCTATAAAATGAAATTTCGATGTGATCTGTCAAAACGCCGACATACGTATATTTTTTTTAGCCTCCTCTTCCAGAATTTATTGTCAGCACCCCGTAATTTTGGAAAAAGTTTGAAATTGTTGTACAGTGTAATTAGTAAAAGTGGAATAATTGAAGTGCATTAATAAAGCAATAAATTTGTTGTTTTTAAGCAAACATTTTTAAATTGTTAAAATTTGCAAAAGTAATAAAAAATATAAAAAATTTTTTCCCGAGCCACGATTCGAACCCGACGACGCCATACTAAAACGTCGTTCCCATTCAGTTGTGAAAATGCTAAAGTGTTACGGAATTTTAACATATTGTCGACTTTTTTGGAAGTTGTTTAAAAGAACTTCCTCAAAAGCGGTGACAATGCACATTTGGATTTTGAGATGCGATTAAAATTTGCTTCCTACGGAAGTACTTCCATTTTTTTTGCTGGGATTTCTCATTTCCTTTGCCTTGAAAATCGAACCGACTCACATAGGGGTATTTGATGCAAAAAGCTGGCCAAAACTCGAAAAGTTATAGGATTTGCGTATAACTTGGAACCATTAAGTTTTTTGGGTCGCTGATTTTGAATTTTATATTATTTTTCCAAAATTCAAAATGGCGGATCCAATATGGCGGAAATTTTTTTTAAAAATGAAAAATGAAGCAGTATATTTCAAGTCAATTATAAAATATTTTAGTATAATAATAAACATTTAAATGATATAATAAAATTATATTTAGATTAAAATAGAGTGCCTTATTTTCATCTGAAATTATATAATCATTATGTTTAATTATATTGCATATAAAATGATTTGACATTAAAATTGCATATAACATTATTCTGATTCCTCATCTTCCGTTGAGCGGCAAGCCACGGCTTCTGTTACGTTTTCAGTTTCCACTGGCAAAAGAAGCTCCAAAGCTTATTTTGAAAATTTTTCCCTTTTTCTATGTACTTTAGAGCGCTGACATGATATGAGTGGATCAGAATTTAACAGCAATCTGTTGATAACATCCATATAGCAAGAAGTTCTACAAAATTTTCTTGCAAAATTTTGTCTATATTCCCGGAAATGTTTATTACGGGCCTCTGCTGCCTCTTCGGAAAGCTGACCTATTAAAAAAATTAAAAATTAAAAATGACATTTAAAAAAATTATATATGACATTAAGCTGACCTATTGGTAAAATAGCATGCTGGATAATTGTGGGTCCATGCATTAGTATTTTGTGGACGGTGGGCGTCATAGGATGCCATTCGTACAGGTTTACGTATAAACGTGCCGTTTCTTTGCAAAAAAACAGCTAGCTTTGGTACATCAACTTTGTGTCCGCTTGATATAACTTCTAAAATGATTCTAAATTTGTTTATGAGATCATCCACTAATAAAGACATTTTCTCTTTTAAGTCCTTTTGAATTCGCATTTTTGTCTCTTTAACTAATTGTTTTTCTTCTACAGATCGAGCTTGCCACTTCCCAATAGGAGCTTGCCACTTCCCATTAATATAATTAAAGAGTTTTCTTCTACTTATTTCTTTCACAGTCATATTTGTTTCTATTACTAATTATTGCTGCTAACTCAAATTTAAGAAATGACTGTTGTCAAAAATGTGTGTTTGCTGTACAAAAACTATTTTCGTGCCTGCTCTTGCATATGCAAATGTTGTTTTTTATACGAAATCGGAAATGTTCGGAAAGTTTTTTTTTCGCGATTTATTCACAATGAGCTGTAGTATTTTATGCCGTAAAAATTTTTATCCGACAACACCCGACAGTGTAACTAAATGACTACTTTTTGAAAATAAAGTAAAATAGTTTACAAAATATTAGGGTCATCATTCAATATCCCGTTACTCCGCTAATATTTATATTTTATTCAACCAATTACACATAAAATGTAGTGCAGACCCTAAACTTTAAGTTCCAAATCGAAAACTGACTTCTTAAACCCCAAAATTTTGAAGATTTTTGTTTAGAACATCTTCTATAAAAATATACTCAAAAAAATAATTTATACAAAATTTCCAATGGTCATCTTTGAAACCGAATAACTGGTAACACCAATGTCTACAGTAAGAAGTAAGGGTGCAATTAGATGTAGCTAGATACAGACTATGATAAAAAAATACTCAATATACACTTTTAAGAAAAAAAATTTTGACTTTTGGCCAGCTTTTTGCATCAAATGCCCCTATGTGCGACTGTCAAAATTTATGTGCGATCCTCCCAAGAAATCGTACACTATGCGACTTTTCAGGCAGATCGCGCGACAGGATCGCGTGATATAAAGGTTGCTTTACCAGTTACGTTTCCATAAAACGTTTCTAAAGTAAACATTGTTTCAAAAATATTGTGGACACGCATCTACGCATCGAATACAAATTAGAAGTTCACAGAGATCGTTGATGTCAGTGCTTTCGTGTGAACAAATTGAAAAAATTCCCGACTAATTAATTTTACCCTAACCGCAGATTCTACACATGTACGTCGGACTACAGTATGACTGTACAGGTAAAGAGACTCCATAAATTTAGTTTTATAATTAAGCCTTTGTCAAATTGTGTTCAACAATTACTCAATAAAATTTTTCAATTGAGAATTGATTTTGGTTCATAAATTTCCTCTTCTAATAACCATTCCTTAAAAAAATATTTCTATAAAACAGGTATAATACCTTAAATTATTTCTATAACTATGAAAAAGATCTTTTAATAACATATTCCTTACCCTCCTTAAATGTTGTATAACATATAAGGCATTCGATGTTACGAAAAGCCTTTTTGACCATACTTTATTTTTTGAGTGTCATGTTTTGTCTCTTAACCTGAAAAAATATCGTCGTGGACATGTACACTTGTCGAAATCTCATAAACGACTAAATGAAAGAATATAACAAAATGTGTGAGGTAGTAAAATTTACCATTGTGCACTGAAATGACTGTCCCTGCTCTAGGGAATATTCTCGGTGTAGACAGTACTTGGATTATTCTATAATGACCAGTGAGATTTAAACATTCTGAAATCGGCAATGGAACGAGTGGTTGAATCTCGGGATGAAGGGTCCAGGCCGTTTTGGAAGGTGACGAAATTCTACAAAATAAAAGGCGAAACTTGTCATTCGTGTTTTTAATTTCTAATGAGAATAAATGTAATGATCTTGTCAATTCGTTTAGCCTCAATCACAGATTTTCTTGATATACAAGATGGTGGTTAATCGGACAGAAATTATAACATCTATTGATACGGATGCTATTATTAAGGCCTGCGGTTTAGATGGAATTAATATTCAAATGTTGAAATAACTTCATGTTCCTAGACCTGGTAAATACCCAAATATACCGGAAAAGTTGAGTAGTTTGGGTAAATTAATGGAGAATGGATTCTGTCTGATTTCATTGATAGGAATAATACTCTAGCAAATGAACAACAAATATTCATGGGGTTAAATGAATTTGTAATGATATGAAACAAGGTTGTAGTTCTGGTAAATCAACAGTCTTGGTATTACTAAACGTTGGAAAGGCCTTCGACTGGTTGGATATATAGACTTATTAATTTTAATTTTCACATTATACTTGGTTATCATAATTATATGAAGGATAGGTGCTTTTATGTTATAAAACTGTTTACATCCATTTTTCCCAAATACTATACATCATTTCATAATTGTTGAACTTTCAACGTATAGTTATTTGGAGGATTATTCAAACAAAAACTGTTGAATTTAAAAAAATATGATTTTGGAGCACTAAATTCAGCATTAATTGATATAGATTGGTCAAGTATAATTGATAATGATGATACCAATAGTTCTGTATGGCTTCATCTTGCCCTAATGCTTTAGAACTATACATAGAATGCCAAAAAGAGTTTAATTTTCAATTTTTGTATAAAAAATATAAAGTTGAAAACTCAAATTAAGAGTAATCCTATCCTCTTGGAATTATATCAAATCACTTTATGTATACCAATTATCAAATTGTCTTTTAATCCGAATGATACTGTTGAATGTTTTGCCTTCTATTTTAAATCTTATTTTGAGTATAATACTATTTCGTCTAATGTACATTCAGGTTACGATTTCAAGTACTCATCTCATCAGATTAATTTTGGGAATCTTACTTTATCGGTAGAGGACGCTGTACAGGTTATTGGAAATATCAAAAACTGGAATTCAGTTGAAGCTACTGGTCTGTGCTCAGATTTATTAATGATTTGTTTTTACTTTTTTTAATAAATCATTAAATGAAGGTATTATGTAGCAGATCGCTGAAAATTTATATGAATTCACTGATTATTGCTTTCTGGCTTTAGCTGCAGGATTTCAGGTTGAATTTCTATTTATACTGACTTTTCGAAGGCATTCGATAAAATTTCTCATGCTATTACACCCAAAATGAAATCGTTTATCTGCTTAGAATCACTTTTATTTTTGTAATCAAAGTACGGGTCGCAATTATTGTCCGATCCTACCAAAAATTGGTACAAGTAAGTTTTGCGGGCCAAGAACGGCAGCTATTTAATTTTGCGCAAATCGGTTCGGATTTAGATATAGCCACCATAAAAATGTCGCTACAAATTTAAAATTTTTCGAGAAATTCGCATTTAAAACCCGACATTTCAAACCGGGTTTCTCTGAAACCGCACACAATTTTTCTATTTGGCATCAGAGAAAGTCGGCTTTATTATTCCGATGGGTTTCTCGAAAATGGGGAAACTCGGTCTTAAAAACCGAGTTTTACGACATCTCAAACCGGTTTTCTAGAAAACCTTACTTCATAAAAAATCTTCTATTTTTCAACACCTCGAGAAAGGTGGTTTTAACCTGGTTGGTTCTCCGAAAATGGGAAACTAATATTTTTGTGTTTTATTCGACCTTTTTTAATTTAATAAAAAAAATTGCAAAAACCCGGTTTTCAGTAATATTTCAAACCGGTTTTATCAAAAATGGTGTAAATTTTTTGAAAATTAATGAACAGAAATATTTCTTCTCGTCACATTTTCGAGAAAGCCGCTTTCAAAAGCTCAGCTTTATGACATCTACTCTGCAACACGTTGAGAAAATCAACTTAAAAAGAAACCCTGATATTTCAAGGCAGTTTTCTCGAAAATAGTGATTTATCAAAAATTGTTGTATTAAGCGACTATTGTGTGAAAACCGGCTTAAAACTCGTTTTTTTGCAGTATTTCAAATCGTGTTAGTAATAAATTTTCTTTTTCCAAGAAACCTGCTTCAAAAATCCGAGTTTTTGCAATATTTAAAACTGGTATTTTCCAAAAATTTCCAACAACACTTCGCGTAACCGGTTTTAAAAACCCGTGGTGTTTGTCATAATTCAGAGCAGCTTTCTCGAAAATTGTGATTTATCAAAATTATACGACAATTGTGTGAAACCCGTTTTTAAATTCGGTTTTTGCAGAGTTTCAAACCGGGTTTCGTGATAATGTGCAGTAATAAATTTCTCTCTCGTCACATTTCCAAGAAATCAGGTTTAAAAATCCGAGTTTTTGCAATTTAAATATTGCCGATTTTTTTTTTCTTAAAAATTTTCCAAGAATACTTCGAGAATGCCGATTTTGAAAAAACGGTTTGGTTTTTGCCTTATTTCAGAACGGTTTTTTCGAAAATGGTGATTTGTCAAATATTGTGTAAACCCGGTTTAAAACTTGATTTTTTTTGCAGTATATCAAACCGGGTTTGTAATAATGTGTAGTAATAATTTTCTCTCTCGTCACATTTCCAAGAAAACCGGTTCAAAAATCCGATTTTCTGCAAAATTAAAACCGGTTTATTTTCAAAAATTTCCAAGAAAACTTCAAGAATGCCGGTTTAAAAAAGCCGGTTGGTTTTTTGCCATATTTCAGAGCGGGTTTCTCTGAAATTCAGATTTATCAAAAATGCGACAATTTTTCGAAACCCGGTTTGAAACTCGTTTTTTGTATTGTATCAAACCGGGTTTCGTGCTAATGTGTAGTAATAAATTTCACTCTTATCACATTTCCATGAAAACCGGTTCAAAAATCCGGGTTTCTGCAATATTTAAAACAAGGGTTTTCCCTTAAACGTCCAATAAGCAAAAATTTCGAGAATACGCTCTTACAGCATTTCAAGCCGGTTTTTTTTCGAAAATTATGAATTATCACAAATTTAATATTTAAGACCGGATTATTTCGAGATTGTGTGTTTTACGGGTTTTATTATTATGTGCAATAATACATTTCTCTCTCTCTCATTTAAAAGAAACCCGCTTCAAAAATTCGGGGTATTGCTATTTTTAAAACCGGGTTTTTTCTTCAAAAATTTCCAGTGAGTAAAAAATGTCCAGATTTTTCTGCATTGCAACCCGTTTTTTTAATGATAAATTATCACAAATTTAATATTTAAAACATTCGAGATTATTTTTCTTACGTTGTGTAATAAAAAATTTCTCTCTCGTTACATTTCCAAGAAACCCGGTTCAGAAATCCGGGTTTCTGCAATATTTAAAATCGGGTTTTTCCAAAAATTTCCAAAGAGCAAAAAAAATCGAGAATGCGGGGTTTGCTGCATTTCAACCCGGTTTTCTCGAAAATTATGAATTATCACAAATTCAATATTTAAAACCGGGTGTTCCCCAAATATAACATTATATAAGAAAAATGTCTGCCTTGTCAAATTTACCAGAAACCAAGGTACAAAACGATTTTTGTTGAATTTCTAAGCGGGTTTCTTGAAATTTCTGAGTAGCCGCATTTGGAAACATTTCAACCGGTTTTGGTTTTTTTAAATGTAACATCATAGAAATCTTTCCACGTCAGCTTCGTGTTCGGCAACGAATTGAAGATATCTGTTATTATTGAACACTAGCGTTTAGGTAATTTAGCTTAATGCCTCGCCATTTGTTATTATTTAGTGACGCACATGGGATTCCTACTGCCCCTATCTACTATCTGGCTAAACCACAGCCAAGAGAACGGGCTTGGAATAATTAGGGGGGACAGAAGACCCCGTTGGACTTAACTCGAATTCCCATTTCAAGAATATCGACATGCTTATTAAAATTTCAAACAACAATTGAAGAAAGAAGAAATTAAAAATCTAATTCTATCCCCAGAACTATAGGGTGGGCCATTAAAATTTGAACTTTATTTTTATTTTTATTTTTATTTTTATTTTTATTTTTATTTTTATTTTTATTTTTATTTTTATTTTTATTTTTATTTTTATTTTTATTTTTATTTTTATTTTTATTTTTATTTTTATTTTTATTTTTATTTTTATTTTTATTTTTATTTTTATTTTTATTTTTATTTTTATTTTTATTTTTATTTTTATTTTTATTTTTATTTTTATTTTTATTTTTATTTTTATTTTTATTTTTATTTTTATTTTTATTTTTATTTTTATTTTTATTTTTATTTTTATTTTTATTTTTATTTTTATTTTTATTTTTATTTTTATTTTTATTTTTATTTTTATTTTTATTTTTATTTTTATTTTTATTTTTATTTTTATTTTTATTTTTATTTTTATTTTTATTTTTATTTTTATTTTTATTTTTATTTTTATTTTTATTTTTATTTTTATTTTTATTTTTATTTTTATTTTTATTTTTATTTTTATTTTTATTTTTATTTTTATTTTTATTTTTATTTTTATTTTTATTTTTATTTTTATTTTTATTTTTATTTTTATTTTTATTTTTATTTTTATTTTTATTTTTATTTTTATTTTTATTTTTATTTTTATTTTTATTTTTATTTTTATTTTTATTTTTATTTTTATTTTTATTTTTATTTTTATTTTTATTTTTATTTTTATTTTTATTTTTATTTTTATTTTTATTTTTATTTTTATTTTTATTTTTATTTTTATTTTTATTTTTATTTTTATTTTTATTTTTATTTTTATTTTTATTTTTATTTTTATTTTTATTTTTATTTTTATTTTTATTTTTATTTTTATTTTTATTTTTATTTTTATTTTTATTTTTATTTTTATTTTTATTTTTATTTTTATTTTTATTTTTATTTTTATTTTTATTTTTATTTTTATTTTTATTTTTATTTTTATTTTTATTTTTATTTTTATTTTTATTTTTATTTTTATTTTTATTTTTATTTTTATTTTTATTTTTATTTTTTTTTTTATTTTTATTTTTTTCAGGTTTATGTTTGACATATGTAAAATGGGACGCAATACGCTCGAACAAAATTGGGAAATATGACAAAAATTCTTCCAAAGTAGTGAGCCTTTAACGCAAACAGTAAGAAATTTACGTCGAAAATTTTCGAGAAGATATCGGCTTTCAGTTCAGCCGTCATCACGCTCATTTTCATCACGTTGGCTATGTCAATAAGCAAAATTGCCGCATATGTGGTTCAGAGAACCCACACGTGACTATTGAGGAGCCAATGCATCCACAACGAGTCACTGTTTTGTGTCGATTTTGGCTTTTGCCGAGCCAGTCGTGACAAAGTTCAACCTTTCCAATAAAACCAGAAATTTGAAAAAATAATGAGTACTTTTGTATAGCCGATTTAAAATTGTAAATGACACATCCTATAGAATATTAGTACCTCAATTACCAGTTTTATCAGCTGCAGCTAATAATTGAATAAAAATCGTTTGCTTTTTGTATTTTTTGGGATGTCTTTCTATTTTTTTTTTTGCTCTCTCTCGAAAAATAAAACAAATTAAATTTAAATTGCAGTCAATGAACTCGCCGTCAAATACTGGTTTATACGTTCATACATTCAATGATATATTTTTGAGTTGCCGTAAAATGCAGAATTTCAGTGATATATCTCCTTTGTAAGTGCATACTCACACTTATATCCAGATGTGGATCTTGAAAGTCATAAAACTCAATCAGCCAGTCACTGTGACAAATCGCAAATGAATGATGATAAATGGCATTCATGGTGCACTGCACAAACACACACAAACAAGAAGATAATCAAGACGAGAGATAATCTCGGCAAATTGCATAAAAATTGCCAACTTCCAACTGTTGTGTTGCCACAAAATGTGCAATTCTATGTCTCGCTTGAGGAGCTCATGTGCGACGCGATCATCATCATCATCGTCTAAGACTGCAGTCAAGGTAAATGTTAACAATGAACTCTTATGGCGATTGCTTGTTGCAATTACCAAGTTAGCTCTGCTGCGCCAATACAAAACGTCATGTAACGGCAATAAAAGCTTTGGGATGGAAAAACTCGTTAAAGCTTTGGTCTATTAACAAATTGTTAATGGTATTTGTTACTCTATACACTTGTATGTTGATTGTTCGATTTTCGATTTGTTCAGCTTTTGTGGCAAAGTGGTTGTCTTTGACCGAGTTTTTCCTGAACACATTATTACGTTGCGGTTTTCAGAACGTAATCGTTCAGCAGTTGGCTGGTGGAATTGTAAAACTTTGTGCTAAAATCATGGCTTTGCGCAATAGAGTTATTGACACTGCCACTTGAAAAATGTTGCGGCTTGAATGGCTACCGAAATTAGTGGCGTGGAACCTGTCGTTGGCAAAACAACCAGCTAAAGAGGCCAATTGGAAATTTTTATGACTTCAAAATGAAGAAAAAATGATATACATATATTTCTAAATATTAACAATATAATATAATATAATAATAACAAAATATAAAAGATACGATATTCCAAATTAAAATGTATATGAGAAAAGTACTCAGTAAAAATCAAAAACAATAATAAAAAATAAATAATAAAATATACAATACGCAATTACATTTAAAATTATAAATGTATTATAGAAGCAATACGAATCACTTAAGCCATACCAATAACAGCTATTGAAAATTTTGTGAATATTAACAAAAGAGAATAAAAGATAAAATAATTCAAATTAAAATATATACGAGAAAAAGACAAATATAGGGTGGGCCATTTAAAACTGTAAATTTGGATCGGCTATAAGTACTGATTATTTTTTAAAATTTCTGGTTTTATTGGAAAGGATGAACTTTGTCATTTAACAATGGAACCCAATATCATTCATATGACTATCACGACTGGCTCGGCAGTACCTCAGCAGATCAATCCAATTTTATCGGCCCAATGATGCCGCCAGCCCAAAATCCACACCAAACAGTGACTCGTTGTGGATGCATTGGCTTGGCAATAGTCGCGTGTGGTTTCTCTGAACCCCATATTCGGTAATTTTGCTTATTGACATAGCCACCGAGATGAAAATCAGCTTCATCTGAAAACACGAACATTTTCCACGTAAATTTCTTACAGTTTGCGTTAAAGGATCACTACTCTGGAAGTAAGTTTTTAATATTTCCCAATTTTGTTCGAGCGTATAGCGTCCCATTTTGCAAATGTCAAACATAAACCTGAAAATAAAAATGTAGTTCAAATTTAGTGCCCCACCCTATACATATTATGAATATTTAACAACTAAGGACATTTTGTGTCCAAACCGAAAAATTATTTTTTGTGTGCATTGAGGCTTGCTGATTCATAAAATCAATACGAAAAAATTTTATGAATATTTTTTTCTGAACTGGGATATTGTCCTGGCTCAAGACCATTTTGCACCTATATTTAATAGAATGCAAATTTATTTACAAATGGCATAGTGACATTTATTACTTGGCTGCAGACCACCACGATCATGATTTCGACCATGTCAAAAGTCTTTTCAAGTGGCTTCGCAGCGACTTTTCAACATCAAACCCGGCCTATATAAGGAGATGATTCTCACAAACGAACGAGAATCACAACTCACTTGCCGAATTTGCGTTAAAAGAAATCGCACCAAGTAATAAAGTACATCTTACAAGCATCTCATTGAGTTGCATATGTAAGTATGTGTATATGCAGGTATATTTACCCACCAATACTTCTGCCGTGCCAACGCTCATTTGTTATTGTTTTTTCTTTTTTTTTTTAAGTTTTGACCTATTTCTGGCATTTCAGTTTGGTTTTGACTTTTGGCGTATTCATAGACTTATAGTAGAATTTGATGGCAAATATTTTAGCAGAACATTTTGATCCGTCAAACCCTTGTTTTCGAGGTGTTGTCAACCATTTTGCACAAAAGGGACCAAAAAGATCCCTCTATTAAGGAGCTAGAGGGTTAAAATGTTCCACAAAGATCTTGCTCGTAATGTTTTAAGTAGTATTGCTGAACACATCCTGTACATAAAATGTAAGGGTCACAAGGTTTCCTATGCCCATTCATCATAAGAATGTGCAAACGGGGGAATATTGACCCGTTTGCACAAAAGGGACCAAAAAGACCCCTATATTGAGCAACTACAGGGTTAAATTTTTTCCACAAAAATGTTGCTCGTAATGTTTTAAGTACTATTGCCGAACACATCCTATACTTAAAATGTAAATGTCCCAAAGTTTCCTATGCCGATTGAACATAAAAGTGTACAAAAGCGGGAATATTGACCTTTTTGCAGAAAAGGAACCAAAAATACCCTTATAATGAGGAGCTAGAGGGTTAAAATGTTCCACAAAAATGTGGCTCATAATACTTAAAACGTAAGGCTCACAAGGTTTCCTATGCCTATTCATTAGAGAATGTGCAAAAGCGGGAATATTGACGCCTTTGTAGAAAAAGGACCAAAAAGATCCCTATATTGAGGTGCTGGAGGGTTAAAATGTTCCACAAAAATTTCCCTCGTAGTGTTTCAAGGAATATTGCTGAACACAGTAATACGTACACATGCCTCCATTTCGTTTTTGCTATTCCAAAGCGATTAAAAATCGATACGCCTCACAGTTGGATTTTTGAGCAATAAGTTATTTTTTCGACACATACAATTTAAAAATGTAATGATGCAGTTTTGTAGAAAATTGATTCAGTATGAAGAATACATAAATTATATCCCCAAAAACGTTTATTTGTCTTTGATTATTGAAAACTGTTTAGGCACTTCTATAGTGTTTGTACGTAAGATAATTTTATTGCTCTGATTTAAATAGTGATTTTTTAATATAGCATTTTCTGCGTATTTAAAAAAAATATATATATATATATGTAGTTCGCACATATGGTTTAAAAGATATGATAGAATAAAATTTGTTCCATAATGTGCCGTGATTGCAAACTTCCTTGGAAGAAAAAAATGGTTGCTCGGTCGTGCTAGGTGCTCCCGCTATAATAAAATGAAAGATTAGACTCTTACTATGAATAATCTTTTATAAAATAATAAAATTTGTCTTCAAATTCATGAAATTTTTAATTTAAAGAAAATTACAAAAAGACATAGAAAAAGATAAAAGATTATTGAAATTATAGATTAAGGTTCTCCATATCCAGATTTTTACGGCAAATATTTGTGGGTTCTTAATTGGGGTAATAAAATGTTCTGTGCTCTATTTCAAAAGGTTTGGGCCAAAAATAAATTTGGGCTCTATGGGCGTTGACTAGCACTTTTCCTATGAAAAAGTGTCCTGACGAGCACTTTTCCTATGAAAAAGTGTCCTGACGAGCACTTTTCCTATGAAAAAGTGTCCTGACGAGCACTTTTCCTATGAGAAAGTGTCCTGACGAGCACTTTTCCTATGAAAAAGTGTCCTGACGAGCACTTTTCCTATGAAAAAGTGTCCTGACGAGCACTTTTCCTATGAAAAAGTGTCCTGACGAGCACTTTTCCTATGAAAAAGTGTCCTGACGAGCACTTTTCCTATGAAAAAGTGTCCTGACGAGCACTTTTCCTATGAAAAAGTGTCCTGACGAGCACTTTTCCTATGAAAAAGTGTCCTGACGAGCACTTTTCCTATGAAAAAGTGTCCTGACGAGCACTTTTCCTATGAAAAAGTGTCCTGACGAGCACTTTTCCTATGAAAAAGTGTCCTGACGAGCACTTTTCCTATGAAAAAGCACTTTTCCTATGAAAAAGCACTTTTCCTATGAAAAATCACTTTTCCTATGAAAAAGCACTTTTCCTATGAAAAAGCACTTTTCCTATGAAAAAGCACTTTTCCTATGAAAAAGCACTTTTCCTATGAAAAAGCACTTTTCCTGTGAAAAAGCACTTTTCCTATGAAAAAGTGTCCTGACGAGCACTTTTTCTATGAAAAAGTGTCCTGACGAGCACTTTTCCTATGAAAAAGTGTCCTGACGAGCACTTTTCCTATGAAAAAGTGTCCTGACGAGCACTTTTCCTATGAAAAAGTGTCCTGACGAGCACTTTTCCTATGAAAAAGTGTCCTGACGAGCACTTTTCCTATGAAAAAGTGTCCTGACGAGCACTTTTCCTATGAAAAAGTGTCCTGACGAGCACTTTTCCTATGAAAAAGTGTCCTGACGAGCACTTTTCCTATGAAAAAGTGTCCTGACGAGCACTTTTCCTATGAAAAAGTGTCCTGACGAGCACTTTTTCTATGAAAAAGTGTCCTGACGAGCACTTTTTCTATGAAAAAGTGTCCTGACGAGCACTTTTCCTATGAAAAAGTGTCCTGACGAGCACTTTTCCTATGAAAAAGTGTCCTGACGAGCACTTTTCCTAGGAAAAAGTGTCCTGACGAGCACTTTTCCTAGGAAAAAGTGTCCTGACGAGCACTTTTCCTATGAAAAAGTGTCCTGACGAGCACTTTTCCTTTGAAAAAGTGTCCTGGCGAGCAC
This sequence comes from Polietes domitor, assembly GCA_947397865.1. Lineage (NCBI taxonomy): Eukaryota > Metazoa > Arthropoda > Insecta > Diptera > Muscidae > Polietes > Polietes domitor. Next base: position 165,053,359 of record OX377620.1, on the reverse strand, counting down.
TTTTCCTATGAAAAAGTGTCCTGACGAGCACTTTTCCTATGAAAAAGTGTCCTGACGAGCACTTTTCCTATGAAAAAGTGTCCTGACGAGCACTTTTCCTATGAAAAAGTGTCCTGACGAGCACTTTTCCTATGAAAAAGTGTCCTGACGAGCACTTTTCCTATGAAAAAGTGTCCTGACGAGCACTTTTCCTATGAAAAAGTGTCCTGACGAGCACTTTTCCTATGAAAAAGTGTCCTGACGAGCACTTTTCCTATGAAAAAGTGTCCTGACGAGCACTTTTCCTATGAAAAAGTGTCCTGACGAGCACTTTTCCTATGAAAAAGTGTCCTGACGAGCACTTTTCCTATGAAAAAGTGTCCTGACGAGCACTTTTCCTATGAAAAAGTGTCCTGACGAGCACTTTTCCTATGAAAAAGTGTCCTGACGAGCACTTTTCCTATGAAAAAGTGTCCTGACGAGCACTTTTCCTATGAAAAAGTGTCCTGACGAGCACTTTTCCTATGAAAAAGTGTCCCGACGAGCACTTTTCCTATGAAAAAGTGTCCAGACGAGCTCTTTTCCTATGAAAAAGTGTCCTGACGAGCACATTTCCTAGGAAAAAGTGTCCTGACGAGCACATTTCCTAGGAAAAAGTGTCCTGACGAGTACTTTTCCTATGAAAAAGTGTCATGACGAGCACTTTTCCTATGAAAAAGTGTCCTGACGAGCACTTTTCCTATGAAAAAGTGTCCTGACGAGAACTTTTCCTATGAAAAAGTGTCCTGACGAGCACTTTTCCAATTTTGATGAAACTTTATTTTATTCTTAATTGAGGTAATAAAAGGCTCTGTGCCAAATTTCCAAAATTTTGGGCCAAAAATAAAGTTTGGGTTCTATGGGCGGCCAATTTTGATGAATCTTTATATTTTTCTTAATTGAGCTAAGCAAAGGCTCAGAGCAAAATTTCAACATTCTGCGAGCACTTCTTATATTTTTTGACAAACTTTGTATGAACAAATCCCTCTGTGCGTGCGCCTTATGAACGTAAAAAATGAATTAAAAATCGCAATGAAGCAACTTATAATATTGCCATCTAACTTCGCTCGTCAAAAAAATATTCCCTGAAATAATTTAATTACTCAATAAAAAACGCAATTATTCAATAATTTCTCAGTTCTTTCATGACAATATCATAGGTCATTATGCTATAAATTCTACTGGGATTTTGGACTTTACTTGAATTCTAAATACCAAATGCGAACATTAAAATTCAGTCATAAACTGCAAGGCATTGTTAGAACTAAACACAAAAACCTTAATGAAATAAACCAAAAATGGAAAAATACACATAAAATAAAAAACATTATAAAATATTTATTTATTTATGTTTTTGTTTGTATTAAATCATATAGTAAGTTTAGAGAATGTTGTATTTTTCTGATTCTGTGCGGATTCTGAGCAAGTCAACCGTTGTTGAAAATATAAAAATAACTAATTAATTGCCACGATGGAATCATGAGATCGGCGTTTGCTCTGTCAATGATTGTGGCTGATAGTTGGGTCTTCTTTGATTGGTGGTCTTTGGACAACATATTACTTATCGCTGCTGGTATTTTTTGTTAAGATCTACTCATTACGGCAATCTCAACGCCATAATCCTGTTTTATCATATCGGCCGCCTTCTCCGCAATCATGAAGACCGGCCCATTAGGATGGCCCGCAACAATGTTCGGCATAATACTGGCATCGACCACTCGCAATTTGCCAACGCCATAGACTCTCAGACGTGGATCCACCACAGCCGTTCTATCCGTTTTCGGACCCATTTTCGCCGTACCCGACTGATGATAGATGGTAAAGGTGAGTTGTCGCACATAACATTCCAAATATTCCCGTGAGGCAACATCATTATATTGGCGACATTTCGGTATACTGCGATTCAAGAGGGTGGCATTTATACGACGCATAGCAGGTTGTTTCGCTATATCGATTATCTTGCGTAGTCCTCGCACAACAATATCCAGATCGTAGGGATCTTGGAAATAATTGGGATAAATGAGGGGATATTTCCTCGGATTCTTGTTAGCTAACATAATTCGTCCTTTGCTGCGTGGCCGCAAGAGCATGGGGAACATCATAAAGACATTGGAGTCACGTTTAATTACTTCATCATACAGAGTATCATATATATCGTCCTTGATGCCCAGGCCCACTTGGACCGAGGGATTGGTGTGGAAAGCACCGCATATCATGAACACCTCTATGTCAGGCCAACCATCAGGATCGTTGGGATGATCGAGTTCGTAGAAGGCTATAGCCTCCACACCGCCCGGCAGCGACAGTTTGCTCTCGTGTGTTTCCAATTTCTTCATTTGGTCGACGTCAAAGAAATCCTCAATTTTTATGGTTGTTTCGTTGGTTATAAAGTTAAGACCCGGCGCTAGATGATCTTGCAGATTATAGCCCACTGCCAGATCGGCCAGAGGCTTAATGCCCATGTCACGCAAATGTTTGGCCGGCCCCACGCCGGACAACATCAACAGCTGAGGAGTGTTAATGGCTCCCGCCGCCGAGATGACTTCCATGCGTGCTCGGACTTCAAAGGACTGGCCGTTCGACTCAAACAGAACGCCATAAGCGGCATTGGTTTGGCGATCTATAAGTATCTTTGTGACCATGGCATATTTTCGTATGTGCAGATTGGGCCGTTTGCCTTTGAGGGGATAGAGATAGGCCCGATTGGAACTCCATCTATATGCCTGATCGGTGGTAGCTTGTATATACGAAACACCCACTTGCCGTTTGCCGTTGTAGTCCACGTAGGCGCTGCCGTCCTGCTGGGCAGCCTGCACAAAAGCTTCAGCTATGCGGGAACGCCATTTCGAATAGGACACCTTGACGGGGCCGCTGCGGCCGACATAGTCAGCGTCGGCATCTGGCACCAAAGAACCTTCTAATTTCTTAAAATACGGCAAGACGTCCTCATAACTCCAGCCTTCATTGCCCAGCTCAGCCCAAGCGTCGTAGTCACGACGATTTCCTCGGGTATACAGCATATAGTTCAACACCGATGAACCGCCCATAACTTTGCCCCGCGGGAAATTGCAACGCTTGTCCTTCAGACCCAGACAGAATCTATCCGACGGCTGGGTGCGATAATTCCAATTGATGTCACGATTTGTTTGCAGCAGCGTAGCTATCAGTGGTATGTCCATGGGCATTAATTCCGGGCCACCGGCTTCCAAGAGCAAAACCTTCCATGTGCCAACTTCCGACAGGCGGGCGGCCAAAGTGCAGCCGGCTGTGCCAGCGCCCACCACAATGAAATCGTACTCTTTCAGCAGTACGGCCTCATTATCGCTATTTTCCAAATCGTTTAAGGCCTGGCCTTCGCGGAGGAAATCGAAAAGGAAGTCCAGAAAGTTGGTGGTGCGTGGCGGTGGAGCTGCTCTGAGCTTCACTGGGCCCAGTATGAAGAGCAGCAGTGCAACTAGATGCCAACAAAACATTCCGTCTGTTCGCCGTTCCAAGCCAGACTGAAAGTCGAAACATCTTAACTTGTTTTCACCTTGTTATATATAAGATTTTATTGTGTTTGTAGTTCAATTAGTTAATGACAAATGTCAAGATCACAACGGGCAATGAACTGTAACTAAACCACTTACACTGTGCAACATAAAGGTTAAGTTGCTTTCCATGCAACGAAAAGTACTAGACTCTCACCAAACACTTTGGAGGAGGTACTGAGCTTTGGCAACATTTTAAAATTAGCCAATCCATCTGAATCATTTACAATGCAAAATTGAGAGGAATCTTCTCATAAAACATTTTGATGCTGATCGATAGTCGAAGGCTTCTTTAGGTCCTTGCGAAATTTGTCCAGGGGATCATGGAAGCAAAGACTTAGAGCCAATTTTGCAAAATGAAAACCGTTCAGTGCTCCTGCGATACAGAGGCCCTCCGATTCACGTCTTTAGTAGGTAATCATTTCACAGAATATTTTGATGGTCTATAGTCGAAGGCTTCTTTAGGTCCTCGCGATATTTGTTCGACGAAATTTGTCCCCCTGGACATGGAAACAAAGACTTAGAGCTGAACTTTCAAAATTAAAAAAACTTTCAGTGCTCGTAAGATACAGAGGACCTTCGATTCACGTCTTTAGTAGGGTATCATTTCACAGAAAATGTTGATATATCTCCAAGTCGAAAGCTCCTCTTGGTCCCTGCGAAATTTGTTCGACGAAATTTGTCCAGGGGATCGTGGAAACAAAGACTTAGAGCCTACCTTCCAAACTGAAAAACCTTCAATTTTGTGCACAGTGTTCCTGAGATACAGAGGCTCTTCGATTCTCGACTTTTCACAGAATATTTTGATGATCTATCTACAAGTCAAAAGCTCCTTTGTCCAAGGGATCGTGGAAATAAAGACTTAGAGCCTTCCAAAAATGAAGAAAAACCTTTCATTTGTTGCATAGCTCACATCTTTTAAAAGAATATTTTTATGATCTATCTCCAAATCGAAAACTCCTTAGAGTCCCTGTGAAATTTGCTCGACGAAATTTGTCCAGGGGATCGTGGAAAGAAAGACTTAGAGACTTCGTTTCAAAACGAAAAAAAATCATTCATTTGTTGCTCAGTGCTGCTGAGATACAGAGGCTCTTCCATTCACGTTTTTTCACAGAATATTTTGATGATCTGTCTACAAGTCAAAAGCTCCTTTGGGTCCTTGTGAAATTTGTCCAGGGGATCGTGGAAACAAAGACTTATTAATAATATTTTATAATATTTTGATGATCTATCTCCATGTCCAAAGCTGAAGTTTGTTCGACGAAATTTTTGAAACTTTCACATGCCTTCGAAAATGAAAAAAATCATTCATTTGTTGCACGGTGTTCCTGCAATACAGAGGCTCTACGATTCATGTCTTAAGTAGGGGATCTTTGGCATTTACAACACTACTTCCATATTGACGATTGAAAACGATGTCTTAAGGCACTACTTGACGATGCCATGAGAGCTACCACGTAAACCAATATTGACGAGTATATCCATATTCTTTCATTTCCCCCTATCTGAGGGAATGTTGAAAATTTACATCTTCAAAGTGAACTTTTAGTACTTCCGCGATCACTTTTATCCTCGATACCAATTTGTATTCTACTTTATTTCCTTCTTCTCGTCGCTGCCCGTGTAAAGAGAGCATTAATTTTGAAAAATTTAAATAAGTTAACTCCATTAAACTGGAAGCTGTTCCAGAGCAGCTGCTCACTCTTCGATTTATAGCTCATTACAAGTTCGTTCTCGACACAATCTAGAATCTGTTCCGTTCCAGCGTTATGTGTGCAACATTTTATTACAACTAGTGTTGTTATCTATGTCATTAATGGGCCAAAGACCGGATAGGCATTCGAGTTTTAATTGAACAATAGCAATAAAATGTTTTAGCATATTGTTACACTGTTGTATAGTTTTAGTTGTGTAGATATAAATCCGATTCATCAGTAAGCTACAACTTTTTTTCTTTCTAACTAGCTGTGTGCTAGCGAATCTCTAGATTATTGTTGGCATATGAACTCATATTATCGCTGCGACGACATTTATGAGACCAAAGGGCTGATAAAGCATTCCATTCCACACGTACAATTAAATATGTGGCTCTAAATTATTCATTGTAAATAGTATGTAAAGCTTACAGTTCACTGACCGAGAAAAGCTTCAACTTGTTCCGCAGTCGTACGTCGTAGCATGAGTCGCCAACTGGTTGATAACCTGCTCGATGTTGGTTGGTAGGGAAATTCAAGTTACATGGTCCGTTCTTCCGCAAGCAAATTTTGCTCTCTGTTAAATATTAAGCTAAAGTTTCTGATCGATTCATAGTGTCTACTCGTAGATTACCGAGAAGCTTGGTGTAAATATATGTTAAATTATACGTTAACCAATGTTCATATCCTTCAGACCCGGTTAGTTTATGTGGCTCACTTTCACAGGAGCCTCAAGCCACCATTTTGAATGTACCATAGTATTCAGAAAGATCTGCTTCCTTCAGCCTGAAAGATGATTCCATCTTTGATTGATGATCTCTCTAATATCAATTTCTAAAATCTCGTTAATTACCTGATCGCTCTGTACCATGGATTTATTAGAGCTGTACACTCAGCTAAGAGTTAAGGGATCCATCTAAAGTTAACTTCGAGCGGATATTTTATTGTGGACAGCTCGTCAAAGCGCTAAACTACGAGAGTAGATATTATGTGATTAGATCTGAGAGGCAAAGAGGTAGTCTGACTCTCGAGATAGATTCATATGCTATCCGTTAGACCAAAGACATCCGCATGAAAAACAATAGAGCAGTCAGGAAATCGGAGCGATTGTGCTAAACTTCTATCTGCCGGTAAGACATCTGAACCAACTCTAGAAACAATTTTGCTCGTTGGTTCCCCTAAAAGCCCCCCGACGTTAATGGATACATCTAAAGTTGACCGCGAACAGACATCTAAGTTTGGACAGCTCCTCGAAGCTCTGATCTACCAGATATATAAGATCTTAGAGAGAAAGAGGTAGCCTGAGTCTCCGTTAGACCTTATTCCTGTTTTTAAACCTAGGAAATGCAAACTACCATGGAACACTAAGGGATTGAAAAGCCAGTTTAGATATAAATTTTATAATAAATGAGAGAATTTAAATTCTTATATAATCAATATATTATTTTTTATAGTGAAAGTATTAAGTCCGATCCTAAAAAAGGTTATGGTTAGGATAGGTTATTTATTAAATCAAAGACAAAATATTCTTCTAGTCCTTCGTCCATGTTATATGAACAGAAGTTTTCTAATTCTCTGTTGGAATCAGCCAATCATTTTAAAGCTTATTTTCAATCATCGTTCTGTGATGTGTCTCCTCATATTAATGAATCTATGTTTGCTAATGTTACTTCAGATATTTATTAAGGCATTTCAAAACTTCTCAACATGGGTTCTTCCATGGAAGGTTTACAACTAAATACAAATAACTAACTAAATACAAATCATTGTATTTCGAATTTTGATATTATTTTTGATTTCTCTAAAGCTTTCGACAAAGAGTTCCTCATTATGTATTATTATATAAATTAATGAAATTTGGCTTTCGCTCAGAAATTATTCCAACTTCTGGTATCCCACAAGGAAGTGTATTGGGTGCGTCAGTGTAGTACGCCGCACAGTGTATTATCAGCGGCAAAAACTCCCAAATTGCATGCGCCCAAATCTCGACTTTACTGATTGATTTTCAATCTGGCAATGGACATTATCAAAAACATAATTGAACAATAGGTCAACAATACACACATGCATCAATAGTTGAAAATTAATATAGGTAATTTTATTGGGATGTATCTCGGAAATCATGTATCGTATTGAAATTTCGCAGAAAATAGAAGCTCTTGATGACGTTTTTGTTTTCCTTTTCAGAAAGTGGTTTACCTGAAGGTCGTATTTATTTATTATTTTTAATTTTCTACAGTAAAAAACTATATTCGTGAGGCCACCCGATAACTCGGCATTTCCAAATATTGTTAAACTATTGTCTTATTTATTCATTTTAAAAAGAATATTCTGCTTATAGCTACAAACATCGATATTATTACTGAAATGGTAAAACCTTCTAAGCCAAAAATGAAGCAATACTTTCTTCGTCGGTCTCTGTTAATGTATTTTCGAAAATTTATTTAAAGGGATGTAAGGTTTTATGACATGCGAGCGCATTAGGCCGATATTAATCTTAAGTTACACAGTACAACACAAAAATTCCAAACAAAAAATCATTTATCCCAGCCGAAAGTACTCGTTGAGAGGAGAAAAGTAATTTCTGGATTTTGCTAGATTGGTTGCCGTTCGTTTTTTATGAGCCTCTATAGTTTTTTCGCCAAATTCGATTTTGAGCATTTTTTGCAATTTTCTTCTATTTTTCGCATGGCCATAGTTCGAAAAATGCTGTGAATTTTTTTTTTGCAGTCTTCAGCAAAGTTGTAGCTCTTGACTCGGCCAACAAAAATGCTGAATATATTAAGTATGAAAAATTTCATCTTCATGCTCAAAACCCCAAAAATGTCGAAAAAATTACCACTTTTTTCACCGATTTTTTCTGTTTTTCTACTACAGCTCTTGAACTATTGAAAGTTTTACCAAACAAACAAGGGGAGAAATGTAGCCTATTAAATTATGAACAACTTTCTAGTACATACCAACTTCATACGACCACTCCTTGATACGGATTTGGCCATACAAATGTGATTAATTTTCATTTTTTTTTTTTTGATTTTATTATTTTTATTGAGCAAAAGTTTAAAAAAGGCACATGTATTATTTTTTTTGCAATTTAGTATTGAATTTTCTGATTAAAGTGAAAAACATGAAAATATATGAAAGATTATGAAAAAAAGTATAAAAAAAGGCATCAAACGGGTATTAATTTGTATTTGTTTTTTTTTTGTTAATCAGTATCGTCGATGTCCATTTGGGCTGTCTGGCGCGAAGTTAATGATTTGACAGTTGACGTTCCAGAAGTGGAAGGCCGAGATTTCTTTGCAGCTGGTTCGCTTGATTCGTCGTCTGATTCTGAGTTTAAAATAGCCACGACGATATCTTCTGCGTCATTTCCAGTTTGTGGAGTGAATAATGGTATATCTTCTTCTGTATGTCCTTCTTTATCATCCTCCGTCAACTCGTGCTCGAATTGTGATATCTTTTGAGACCACCAGCATACTTCAGCAATCATTGCGTCGATTTTCTTACCTTTGAAACGTCTTTCCATCGGCATGATTACCTGGTGGAATCGTTCACCCTGCTCGTCTGATTCTGTGAGCAGTTGTTTCAGGAACACGTCCAGATGATGGTGCATAAAATGGAGTTTTAATGTCATCGATGCATGAATGGAATCAAAGGCAGTGATCATATTCTTCACCAATTGCGTTGCTTTCTCATTGGCCACGCGGTTTTTACCCAAAACATATTGAATAACTGCTTTTATTGCAATCCAAGCCTCAAGTTTTTTGGCAGACAATACTTGCGTGAAAGCTTCACTTTTAATGAGTTTGCGGATGTCTGGTCCATTTAGCACACCTGTATAAAAAATGAGAAAAAGCAACAAGTAACATACATAAAAAACAGTGCGAATATAGCGAAGTGAATCAACATTAATGCTAAAAAATTAAATACATAATACATAATTTTTTCATAATCTTTCATATATTTTCATGTTTTTCACTTTAATCAGAAAATTCAATACTAAATTGCAAAAAAAATAATACATGTGCCTTTTTTAAACTTTTGCTCAATAAAAATAATAAAATCAAAAAAAAAAGAAAATTAATCACATTTGTATGGCCAAATCCATATCAAGGAGTGGTCGTATGAAGTTGGTATGTACTAGAAAGTTGTTCATAAGGCTACATTTCTCCCCTTGTTTGTTTGGTAAAACTTTCAATAGTTCAAGAGCTGTAGTCGAAAAACAGAAAAAATCGGTGAAAAAAGTGGTAATTTTTTCGACATTTTTGGGGTTTTGAGCATGAAGATGAAATTTTTCATACTTAATATATTCAGCATTTTTGTTGGCCGAGTCAAGAGCTACAACTTTGCTGAAGACTGCAAAAAAAAATTCACAGCATTTTTCGAACTATGGCCATGCGAAAAATAGAAGAAAATTGCAAAAAAGTGCTCAAAATCGAATTTGGCGAAAAAACTATAGAGGCTCATAAAAAACGAACGGCAACCAATCTAGCAAAATCCAGAAATTACTTTTCTCCTCTCATCGAGTACTTTCAGCTGGGATAAGTGATTTTTTGTTTGGAATCAAAAAGTTGAATATTGCGTCACAGTGTTATTTATAAAGCTATAATATTCGTTTGTCATCGATTAAAAAATAAAATATATTTTTATCCAAAATTTCGAAAATCGTAAAAAACTATAAATTTTTATTTGGGCCTTGGGTCCCAGCAAAATTAAACATTTTTTTTTATAAAAATTTTAAAAAAATATAAAAAAGTTTTTCCCGAGCCAAGATTCGAACCCGAGACCTTCTGGGTGCAAAGTGGACACCTTACCTTTGTGACCCCATACTAAAAAGTCGTTTCCATTCAGTTGTGAAAATGTTATTCATAAAATGTTTCGGAATATTAAGTACTTCCTCAAAAGCAGGAAAAATGCTAATTTGGATTTTGAGATGCGATTAAAATGTGCTTCCTACGGAAGTACTTCCAATTTTTTTGTTGGGGTGTGGCACTAACCTTTGTCATTTAATTGTTGACTCAAATGAAATTACGTTTTTTTTCATTTTAACTTACATGGGAGGTAGGCTTGGTTATGAGCGGATTTAAACAAAAGATTGTTCTTGATCTAATTTGACGTAAGTGTGCGAAATATCAAGGACCTAGCTCTATTCTTTTAATTGTTGCCGCAGCTTGTATGAAAATATTCCTTTCCCTTTTCATATCGATAGACATTTTGACGACTTGCTGATCTAAAACGATGGCTAAAGGAACAGAGAGCGGCCTCGTAAATATTGACGACTTGTTAGTTTGCTGCCCATCAGTCATATTATCGATAAATCGCCTGTTCATGCAGGTCATACGTCTGTATCGGCCAAGTTGTCGATTCTCGCTTCTGGAGTACCCATTTTTGCCCTAACTTCAGTTGAACAGAGCATTCAGTAACTGTCTTCAGTCTCTTCATTCTTAACTCGTTTAGTGCATTTATTAACTTATTGTGTTTTGTCTAGAAAGTCTGGACTAACGCGAATTCCTTATACATCAACGATCTATTAACACTGTGCTACAAAAATGAGTGATATTTGTTTTTCTTGTAGGTCTTGTCGAGTAGAACAAGAATTTGTATTTGATATTTCCCACATATAGCCAAAATCTTGAGTTACGTGTAAAAAACCGGGTTTTCGTACCTTTGCACACTGAAAAGCCTGTCAACCGATTTTCACTTTCTCCGATCAGATACGAAAAGAAGAAACCTGGAGCCTTCATTCTATATATAGGTTATTTAAGAAAACTTGAGAAATCTGTGCGTATTTATCCAGCAAACACAATTTTTTAAACTATTTTTTAGCCATTTTCATCTTTGGCAATGTTTTGGTGCATTACTTTGTTTGGTAACCGTAGAACTTAATTTAAATTAATTTAACTTAAATTTACTTAGATAACATATTTAATAAGGAATAAAACCCCGCTTTGTTTTTAAAAATCCGTTCGTAATTGACTGAGTTGATGCAGTTTTTTATGAATACTAAATTTTTGCTAAAATACAACTGGAATGGCCACAGTTCACATTTCTCATTGTTTTACGAATTGAATAAATTTAATAAAAATAATTAAAATTCGTCAAGAAGATTCCATTTTTCCCAAAAAATATCGTAATTCCCAAAGTGGGGGAAATGTATCCAAAATTGGAGATTTTTTTATGTTTTTTTTTTCAGAATTTTTACCTGTTTTTTAATTATTTTTTTTGGACTTGTTCATATTAGCACTTCATTATTATTTCGTATCATGAACCCTTTGTCAAAATGATAAAAACTTTTAACAAATCACTAGATTTTCCTTTTTTTTCAAAAAAATACCCGAATTCCCAAAGTGGGGAAATTGTGTTCCAAAATTGGTTATTAAAATGGTCGACATGTTTTTTAGAATTTTTATCTATCTTCACGGATTTAAAGTATTTTTATTGTTCACTTACTTCGAATCATAAACCCTCGATCAGCTAGGGCCTTTATAGTTTGCCTGCTAGGATGACTCCCTACAGCGTTATAATTTTAGGTATTTTTTTGGACCTGTTCATATTAACACTTAGAATTCGAGAACTGTATTAGCTCCAGAATCCCTTTGGACTCATATTTTCAATCGAATATGTTTCTCTAAAATTATTCCAGGGGATAGCTTCCTTTCTGTGCTCCGTAGCGTATTGCAAGTTCGTTCTCTACTGTACTGGAGATTGTTTGAAATTTAATTGCAACATTTTATTTTATCTCGTATTGTTATTGATTTAATGGACTTTAATATATCAAACGACAGCTGCGACTATTACTTTTCAAGTGCCATTAGCATTCCCGGATTGGAGCTTTACTCTAGAGAATGCTTGTTGAAATATTGTACAGATTTTTTTGTAGGTAATTATTATTTGAAATTTAAATTAAGTATATACCACTCGTCCAATAGCGTAATTCCCAATTGTCACAAAGGTTTGTCGAACGTGGACCATGTTATAAGATTGTTTTAAGAAATGTAATATTTCCAATGAGGTTGTCTGATCATAGCGTAATTTCATACGAACAGGTCGGGACTATAGGCCTTAGTGGTGGGCTGATAATCGAGGACAGATGCTCCAAAATCAAAAAGAGTCTTTAAGAGTTCTTTTAACTCATCTTAACTTAACTCTCCCCAAAATGTCTTTCAAACATTCAACCTCCTCCTCCGACATTTTCCATAACTTAAAGAACAACGTTTTTCAATTTATTTAATATATATGTATTTGCTATTAAAAATTAAATTAACTAATATATACATCTACACAATAATAATGTAAAACCTTAAAAAAACACCCCTACACAAACCCATGATCTTGTTTAATCATATCGGCTGCCTTCTCCGCAATCATATACGTCGGGCCATTGGTATGGCCGGCGATAATTTTCGGCATAATACTCGCGTCGACCACTCGCAAGTTTTTAATGCCATAGACTCGAAGGCGTGGATCCACCACAGCCATTCTGTCCGACTTCGGACCCATTTTAGCTGTTCCCGACTGATGGTATATGGTAAAGGTCAGCTCACGCACATAACATTCCAAATATTCTCGCGAGGTAACATCGCCGTGCTGGCGACACTGCGGTATACTGCGATCCAATATGGTGGCATTGATACGACGCATCGATGGCTGCTCTACCAGTTCGATTATCTTCTGCAGGCCACGCACCGTTATATCGAGATCATACGGATCGTTTAGGTAATTCGGGTAGATGAGAGGATATTTCTTGGGATCCTTGCTGCGCAATAAAATGCGTCCCTTGCTGCGGGGTCGCAGCAGCAGGGCTACTATCATAAAGACATTAGAGCCCTGCTTAATCACATCCTCGTAGAAGGCCTGCAGAATGTCGCCTCGTATGCCGACGGCCTGGGCCAGGAATGGATTTTCATGAAATGAGGAGGCAGCCGTTAGCAATTCGATGTCAGGCCAGCCATTCGGATCGGTGGGGTGATCGAGATCGTAGAATGCTATAGCTTCCAAGCCGCCCGGTATAGAGAGTTTGCTGTCATGTGTCGTCTGTATATGGATCAACTGGTCAAAGTCAAAGAAGTCTTCAACCCGAATGGTGGTGGCATTCGTTACGATATTAAGGCCGGGAGCAATGTGATCTTGTAAATTGTAGCCCACCGCCAGATCAGCCACAGGCTTAATGCCTAGCTGTCGCAAATGTTTGGCCGGACCCACACCCGATAACATGAGCAACTGAGGCGTGTTGATGGCTCCCCCGGACGAAATCACCTCAAGACGAGCAAGCACTTCAAATGTCTGGCCATTTGACTCGAACACCACCCCCAAGGCAGTCTTAGTTTTGGGGTCTATAATGATTTTCGTAGCCATGGAATACTTTCGTATGTGCAGGTTGGGTCGTTTGCCTTTTATGGGATAGAGATAGGCCCGATTGGCACTCCATCTATACGATTGGTCCGTGGTGGTTTGAGTGTAGGCAACACCCACTTGTCTTTTACCGTTGTAGTCCAAGTACGGACTACCAGCCTCCTGGACAGCCTTGACAAAGGCTTCACTCATGGGCGAATGCCACTTGGGATATGACACTTTAACAGGACCCCGACGTCCCACATAGTCGGCTTCGGCATCGGGCACGATAGAACCTTCCAGTTTCTTAAAGTAGGGCAAGACATCCTGGTAACTCCAGCCCTCATTGCCCAACTCTGCCCAAGTGTCGTAGTCACGACGATTGCCACGGGTATATATCATATAGTTGAGCACCGACGAACCACCCATTACTTTACCGCGCGGGAAATTGCAGCGTTGATCCTTGAGACCGGTGCAAAATTTATCCGATGGCTGGGTGCGATAAGCCCAATTGATGTCATGATTAGCTTGAAGCAAGTTCGCTATAATTGGTATATCCATGGCCAAGTTTTCCGGGCCACCGGCTTCCAAAAGCAAAACTTTCCACGCGGGATTTTCCGACAGGCGGGCGGCCAACGTGCAACCAGCTGTACCGGCACCGACAATAATGAAATCATACTGCTTGAGTAGCTTGACATTATTATCGATATTTTCCAAATAGGCTATGTCACGACCTACGCGTATACCTTCGTTCAAGAACGCTAGAAAGGACGAGGAGTATTCTTGGCCGGCGGTCGGCTTTAGTGGATACAGCAGGAATAGCGCGAATACGATGATGTGCCGCCCGATCATTTTGCCCCGTCAGCGTTTAGAACTCAACTGTTCTCGTGGAAAGTGAACATTCTGTGGGTTGGCTTGGATGGCAGGGCCCAATGGTCGCTATTTTCTTTTATTCAAAGTTATTTAGGTCTAGAAACGACTTAATTTATTTTATTGAACTGGAATCACAGAATAGATTATGCTAATCTATTGCTGAGTTTTTGTGATGCTGTAAGCCATTGGTGAATGTTTACAAATGGTAAGAGTGACATGACAGAATGTTCTCGCCATGGCCGGGAGAGAGCATTGCCAACTATGAATAACGCTCTTTAGTTTTTCCCTTGTTCTTGGCTTTAGCCACAAAACAAGATGATCAACTCGAAAAAATAGCTGAACCTGTTAAGCGATTGTAATGTGGAGAGAAAAGTGGTATTCCCGGTGAAATCTTTGAAAAAAGTGAATTTGTCACGACACAGAATCGAAGCCACACTTCAGCAGACATTCTTTTAATTAATTCTAAAGCTAATTAGTAAATCAAAATTAACAATATCTTAAATGGTCTCTCCCAAACTGGTTTGGGATACAAAGCAACAGCAACAATATTCCAGCACGACGGTGTATTCCATTGATGGTTTAGTATAGCGTAGCAACTGTCGGTTGTTTGTAAACAGCACGGGTCACATGAACTGGTGAAATGTAATCGTCCTCCATGTGTCATGGTCTGTGGCTGAAAGCTCTCTAACATCAAATAGTATATCCTTATTGCGGGAATGTTTTTGGGAGAAGGCCAGAGCATGACCAATTTGGAAAGAAGCGATGACTAGGCCAAGCTCTACAAGGAGTATCATAGGTACTCCTATGGGCTGTCAGAAGTTTACTCTTGAAAAGTGTTACCACAGGAAGCCAATGGTGCGGAGTCGTTGACCATGGAAATTCCACTTATGGTCAATATTCCGCAAGGAAATCCTCACGTTGTACAGTGGTCGAAATTACTGATCCAGCGGCATTTAAGTCCAATTTTTAAAATGCGAAATCGATATTTTTTTATCGATTATATATACTCCACTGAGAAAAGTCTACAAATAATACTAGTCTTGGGCGACCTTCCAAGTAGTTTATAGAAAACCCAAGTTAATAAAGTTATAGATCTTGTAAATAAAACTTCTTGCGATGAACTCATGGTGGTGACGCGCGTTAGTTTACACAAAGCAGGACAACTTCATGCTTCATTCTGATTCCAAAGTGGCAACAACGATTAGGAAATCTATTGGATCTGAGCCAAACACTTATATTGCGTACACCCCTGATTAAGCTTTGGCTCTTTAGGTGGATGGAGGCTTCTGATACCGAAGTGGCAACAACGATTAGAAAAACTATTGGATCTGAGCCAAGCACTTATATTGCGTACACCCATGATGAAGCTTTGGCTCTTTAGGTGGATGGAGGCTTTACAAAGCATTCATATAAATTGATGCCATCTGGTGCAATAAAAAGAAATTCAAACATATATCCCACATATGATGCACTGTTATTGGCAAAAATGAGATGCTATCCGATCGGAATCCAAACCATCATCATACTACAACAAGGATCTTTGAATCGCATAAGGAAGTGTTCGTAAACCTGAAACCTGAAGACACCATTACTGCGATATACAAACGGGGATGTGATGGCAGTAGTGGACACTCTACTAACCGACAAAGTTTTTCCGACCCTCAATCAAGTAGAAACGATGAATATTTATTTACTGTGTGCATTGTGCAGCTGCAAGTGAAAATGGGACATATTATTCTTTGGCAGAATTCTCGCCCTTCTTCAACCCGGCTCTGAATACCAATTAAATTGATTTGCGAAAAAGAATCTCATGATTAGTGAAGTTGAAAATGCAAAGAAACAAATATCTGAAATTATTTCAACACAGTTTGTGAGTCTTTTCAAATTCATCACAAATTTTACATGACTATGATCGACGCTAAAATTGTTAGTGTAATTTCAGAATCATCCTCACAAACATGCGGCATTTGCGGAGCCACACCAAAAATTATGAATGACTTGAAGTTAATACAAATATGTAGGAACTAGCAAACACCCGCTACTTCGTATGCGGTGTAAGGATATACTCCTCAGGGTAAATCGCTTGTGAACGCTCAAAACTTAAAAAAATCACATTATTTGGCCGATTGAATTTATACTAGTGAATGGTAATCGAGGACAAGAATCGATTCTCGATTCCCGATCAACTATTTTTGAATCCGATTCTTAGAATCGAAGAATCGGACCTGAGAATCGATTATTAATCGGAATCGGTAGAAATGTTTAACCATAAAACTCGAGAGGTATAATTTTAACTAACTATTACAGAAAATGCCCACAATAACAAAGTTAGGGTACTTAAGAACGATATACACGCTATCCAAATGTTTTGATAGCCTCTCCCTATAAGAGAGAGTGGACTTTAAATTTATTTAAATTTGCATAAAAATATCTCCAATCCATTGTAGAGAGTATATAAGAATCGCCATGGCCGAACTTTACGCCTTTTTAATTGTGCTCTTCCTTAATCGACTATTCTGAATAATCTATAATATATATAGTTTTTGGAAAACGTTTTTCTTATAGATTTTCTTCCGATCTATTGAATGATACCATCGCAAAAATATATAATTTAATGTTCACCTTTACTTTTAGGAATTAAAAATAAATTTAACATTTCGAAATCTGCGGACTTATTTTTTTTTTTAATATTTTTAGAAGAAAGTTTCTTCGTTTTTGAGATATTGAATTTTAAAGTTAGTTTCTCATTTTTTTCGCCTAGACTATGTTTTGACATTTGTCATTTATTTTGATGTCTTTTAAGTACTGATGAATTCGATCAAGTTTTGTGTAATTTTTCATCAAAACTAACACTTTCTAATGAACACTAACATGAAAACAACTATAAAAAGTTGTTCTAATGATAGTTTCATTAGTCAAATGCGATTTTAGCGACGACCGATGTGGTATGAATATATCAGATTTTCTCGAAGATCTTGATATTAAAATGTAAATGATATCCAAAAGTTCAGAAATTGTATTGTTGGCAGTGAGCAATGATAATGAAAAAATCGACTGAACTAATTCACCGTATTTTCAGTATATGTTAGATTTTTTATTGGTGTTACTAACAAATCTAACATATAATACTTTATTTCACGAAATATAAATAATATTATAATAGAAAACTATCTTGGTTTACGTGGCCGCTCGCCCCATTTTGAATAAAACTTTCTACGTGGATCAATTCTGTATAAATAATATTTCCATAAGCACTTAAAAATACTTTTCCATCGGCAGTTTTATTTATGCATATTTTGTATAATATGTTAAATCATTATCGTCTACTACTTTATCCGATATTTCCATTACAAGGATCTATCTAGCATTGGGATGTATTTTTACGCAATAATTAATTTTTCCAAATGCTTGGACTGTTTGGAGGTACGAAAACCCCAGTGTTTGGTACATACTAAACTCCTAATCTTTACACCACTGTCAATTTTTTATATCTATTCCACACTTAATTAATTCCTTTTATTTAATTAATAAAATTGCAGCTTTTAAATTTCACAACTTGTTACCACCAAAAGTACGTACAAAGTTAGTACATACTTTTTGGGTGTTTTTCATTAAATTAAATTTTGATTCCCAAGCATCGATAATCGATTCCAGTAAAAAGTTGTAATCGATTCCAAAAGAATCGTTTTTGAGCCCTCAGAATCGATTCTCGATTGGAATCGGAATCGATTTACCATTCACTAATTTATACACCGAATTAATTTTAGTCCCATAATCAATCATCAATAATCAAACATTGAAACAATTTTCTTACAAAAATTCATATAAAGTAGAAAAATATCCGTATGTCCGTATCCACAGGGTAGGAGCGTATATGTCACCTTATCCATTAGGGATAGAAAATAGTGTAACGCATTAAAGGAGTGACTTATGTCTAAAATCCCCTTTCAGGATAACTCTCGAAGGGAGTTAGGAATTTATTCTAACTCTGAACATAGTATTACTTTACCCGGACTAAAATTGGTTGAATTGACTATGGTACCCCCACAGATATAGTCCATATTCCTAGTAAAATATTCGGAACCGGTTTTATTTTGATATTCGATGAAGTTTTTATAATCACTTTGAGCGTACGTAATATGGAGAATTTTCTTCTTGTACCTCCCATCACCATTACGTAAAATAATAATGTGAAATGTGATGTTTGCCAATATTTTCATATATGTAAACACCGTATAGTCGAAATCAGTGGCAATTTTAGATCTAAAAATGTTTTTATAAGTCACGCTCTTTGTAAAATTAAATCCTTTACGTATATATATATATATATATATATATACATATAATCTTTATCCATTTTAAGCCCTTAAAAGTAGAAATTTCGAAAAATGCCTTCTTACCTCGCATCTACGCTGTAAGACGAATATACACACCGATTACATGTTTATAGAGTCAGTCGTGTTGTAGGTACCTTTGTCATCCCCTTTTTCCCGTTTACCTTTTAAAAGTACGAATTTTGAAAAATTCTTTGTTTTTACGTTTCTCAGAATTTTGAGGAATGAAGACGCCAAATTTCATGATTACAGCTCCCTTTGTTTGATTGGTACCATTTTTATCCCTTTTTGCCCAATTTCACCCACAAAAGAACGAATTTTGCAAAATATTTTCTTGGTCGCATTCATGCTGTAAAAGTAATGCCCGTCCGAATTTCAAAATTCAAGGCTCAACCGTTTGTTCTGGGCTTTGGTACAATTTTTATCCCATTTAATCCTTTAAAAGTACAAATTTTGGAAAATTCCTTGTTAACACTCAACTACAATGTAAGGCGAATATTCACACCGAATTTTATGATTGCAGCGTCCGCCGTGTTTTTGGTACCTTTTTAATCCCCTTTTCTCGTCTAACCTTTAAATGTACGAATTTCGATAAATTTTTTCATTTGCGTTTCTAAGCATTTTCAAGGATGCAATCTCCGAATTTCACGATTCCAGCTGCGACTGATTTATTGGTACCATTTTTATCCCTTTTTACCAATTTTCATCTTCCAACAAAGTACGAATTTTGCAAAAATATTTTATTGGTCGCAGTCTTGCAATAAAAGTAATGACCGTTCCGAATTTCAAGAATTACCTATTAAAAGTACGAATTTCTAAAAATGCAGCCATTTTGCGTTTCTAAGCATTTTGAGGGATGTACACACCGAATTTTATGATTCCAGCTCCATCCGTTTAATTAGTACCATTTGTATTCCTTTTTACTGATTTCACCCACAAAAAGTACGAATTTTCAATAACATTATCTTGGTCGCATTCGTGTTATAAGAGTAATGCCCATTCCAAATTTCAAGATTCTAGGCCCAACCGTTTGACGTACAATTTTTATCCCATTTAATCCCTTAAGAGTACAAATTTCGAAAAACGTTTACTTATCAGTTATCTGCACTGTAAAACGAATAGACGTGGTTAATTTCATAATTATAGCGTCATATCGCCCTTTCCCCGTTTACCCTTTAAAAGTACGAATTTCATAAAACTGAGGGATGTACACTAGAGCGTACCAGGTTACATGTAAAAAAAAAAAAGTTCGCCGTACACCTTCGAATATGAAGTATTATTGAAAGGTAGTTTCAAAAAATTTTTTTTTATTTTTTTATGCCGAACGTAGGGGTCGCGCTTTTACATTTTTCTATATAACTTCTGCATTTATAAACGGATTTTAAAGTGTGATACATCGATGTTTTTGTCCGATTTTTTTGTCTTTGAAGTCATTGAGCTCAAACATGATTCATGATTTTATGCGAGCTTTAATTTTCGATTATTAGAGTGGTACATTAGGGTAGTAGCAACTGAGAAATGATGGGTAAGTACCAGAAGGGGGTGCTTGAGCTCAATGACTTCAAAGACAAAAAAATCGGCCTCGTCGAGACAAAAACATCGATGTATCACACTTTAAAATCCGTTTATAAATACAAGTTATATAGAAAAATGTAAAAGCTACGTTCGGCATAAAAAAATAAAAATTTTTTTTTTGAAACTACCTTTCAATAATACTTCATATTCGAAGGTGTACGGCGAACTTTTTTTTTGAGGTACGCCCTAATGTACACACCGAAATTTATGATTCCAACGCCATTCGTTTGATTGGTACCATTTTTATCCCTTTTTACCCGATTTCATCCTCAAAAAGTACTAATTTAAAAAAATATTTATAATATAAGATATATAAGATAAATATAAGATGAATGCCCATACCAAATTTCATGATTCTAGGCCCAACCGTTTCGTCATTGCTATGGTACTATTTTCATCCCTTTCGACTCCATTTTACCCGTTAAAAGTACGAATTACAAAAAACTCCCTTCATACCTGATCTCTATGCTGTAAGTGAAATGTACACACCAAATTTCATGCTTCTAGCTTCAGCCGTGTTGTTTGTACCGTTTTTGTCCCATTTAACCCCCCTAAAAAGTCGAGTCAGTTTAACGTGATTCTCGCCGTGAAGGCCCTAACCAGGGTGTGCCATCACACCAGGGGCCAGTAATAAACGACGGCCAGCGCCCCATCGGGATTTCTCAGACATGTCCAGCAGAGAGCCTCAGCACCCTAAAGGACACACATAATCCACCCCTCCGGTACCAATTTGAAGGTCTACTATATGGGCATAACTTCCCTCTTGGTCAGAGGTCGAGGACTATCTTACACCTCAGCTGCTCTATGGGTCACAGCCAGAGCTGTTAAATTTCGATTACGATTAGTAATCAATTACATTACTTTTTAAAAAGAATCGTAATGATTATATAATCCACTATTCAACAATTTCTGATTACTAATTGATTACGATTACAAATAATCAAAAAATAATCAGGATTACTTGCGATTACCGTTACCTTTCGGTTTTAGCTGGCAAAAGAACGAGAACAGAAAAAATCAAAACTGACATATATTGAAAAGTCAAAAGTTTTGACAAACAGACTACTATGACTCTACCGATTTCGCGAGAATCAAAAGTAATCACAAAAAAAAGTAATCTAATTACTAATGATTACGATTACTAATCATTACTTAACAGCTCTGGTCACAGCACCCGGTTGAATATGCAACTCCACATTGGGCAAGCGCCCTGCCCGAGATTTGGGTATCAACCACAGCCACCACGTTGCACCCAACAGGGCCCTCACCGTCAGTCAGGCTAGGACAAGTCCTAGGGGCCCTGACTCCCGTGGTACCAGAATTAAGTCTCCGGTCAGACCTCGTAGCCAAAAACTACTCCCAGTTTTTGTTCCATACAACACGGGACTGGTCACCCACATTAACCCCCCTAAGGTACGAATTTTTCAAAAGCAGTTTTTTTGGGATGCCTTCGTGCAGCAAGACGAATGCCCATACCAAATTTCAAGATTCTAGGTCCAGCCGTTTGGTCATTGCGGTAGTACCATTTTTATCCCTTTTTACCCCTTAAAAGTACGAATTTCGAAAAACTCACTTCATATCTGATCTCCACGCTGTAAGAGAAATTTACATACCAAGTTTCATGCTTCTTGCTTCAGCCGTGTTGTTTGTACCATTTTTGTCCCTTTTTGCCCCATTTAACCTACGAATTTTTCAAAATCCACTTGTTGGGATGCCTTTATGCCGCAAGAGTAATACCCATACCAAATTTGAATATTCTAGGTCCAGCCGTTTAGTCATTGCGGTGGTAGCATTTTTATCCCTTTTTATCCCATTTTACTCCTTAAAAGTACGAATTTCGAAAAACCCCGTCTTATCACACCTCTACACTGTAAGAGAAATGTACACACCAAATTTCATGATTCTAGCTCTAGCCGTTTGGTCTGGGAAGTGATCAGTCAGCCAGTCAGTCACTCAATCACACAACTCTTTTATAAGGATTGTCAAAACTACATGCATGGATAAGATTTTTTTCAGTGCATCTTACATATTGGATATAGATTGCCGATTACAAAATGGCAAATTCGTAGCTTAGATAAATCTGTTGTACAGCAAACTAAATTGGACAGTTAAGAATTGCTAAAGAATGAAGTGTCTTTATTAATTGACAACGGAAATACTGCCAGAAGATTTTTTTCAATAACCAACATTTTTTTTATTATTATTAAGTCTATAGATACAAATATCCTTACAGACTAAAAACATATACATATATACAATTAGATACTACAAATTAAGTATTTAAATACAGGATAATTTTTCTTTTAATAGAGTTTTAGTTTTCTGATAATTCAATAATGTGATAGAAATTATTAAATTGAACAAACAGGCGGCGCAAAGGATCGGCATAGTTTGAACGGAAGTAATTATAGTGGGTCAACTGAAAATATCTAGTTGGCCTTGTCGGAATATTTATCATCATTCTACTCAGAATAAGCTCGGAATGGATGTTGCCCTGGATAACATTCATAAGGAAAGTAATGTTCAACATAGCACGTCGACTCTTCAAAGAAGGCAACTTGATAAGGCCAAGCCTAAATTCATATGGAGACAGTGTACGGAAGTTCCATCCTCGCCCATGCAGACAAAATAAAAGGAATTGTTTCTGGGCAGATTCCAAAAGATTACTATGAATAGTATACGATGGGTCCCATATTACTGAACCATATTCAAGAATGCACCTAACCAAAGAGGTATATAAGTGTTTAGTGACAGAAGGATCGGAAAACTACTTACTCCAATGTTTCATAAAACCAAGAGCACCATAAGCTTTGTTTACTATCATAGAAATGTGAGACCTGAAGTTCACACGTTGATCCAATAGAATTCCAAGATCCAAAAAGGAAACTACAGACTCGAGTTTATGATCACCAAAAAAATAATTAGTTTCTAAATTTCTAGCCTAGAAAATGACACATGTTTGCATTTCAACATATTTAGTTCCATTAAATTAATTTTACACCACTCATGAAAACTATCGAGATCAGACATTGTTCAGTGGGATCTTTAAAGGATCGAAATATTTTTACATCATCAGCATACAATAGAATATTAGAATGACGAACTACAGAGGGAAGATCATTAATAAATATTATAAATAGAATCGGACCAAGATGACTTCCTTGTGGTACACCGGATGATACAACTATATTTCGTGAGAGAGCTTTTCCAAATTTTACTCTTTGAATTCGACCATCTAAATAACATTTTAACCACGATAATAATGTTTTACTAAAGCCCATCATATCTATTTTCATTAGCAGAAGGTTGTGATTTACTTTATCCAAAGTCTGTATAAATGGAATCAGTTTGCATTCGGTTTCTAAAACCATCATTTATAACTGAGTTCCAAAACATTCGTTATAGTTGATCGATGTTTACGGAATCCATGTTGGCAGGACGACAACAATGAGGAAACTTGGTGCGATAACATATCAGTCATAATTTTTTCTAATAGCTTCGGAATGGCACTTAATTTTGCAATGCCTCTGTAATTTGATACTTCAATCTTGCTACCAGATTTAAAAAGGGGGATTATATATGATTCCTTCCATAAAGGTGGTAAATATCCAAAACTTATTGATTTATTAAAGATTATTGAAAGAGGGTATGATAAAGTATCAGCACAGTATTTAAGTATGTTATTGGCAGCGCTTTTAACTGGTGTCTGTGAGGAAATAGTCAGTATATTCAGTATCTTCCGTCCATAAAATATTAATTCACGGTGCTGATATTATACGATATGTCTCTCTTCCTATTGGCATGATGTCAGAAGAAGCGCAGGATTCTCGAAACAATTCGAATCTCGAAAAAAATTCAAGGAAAAACACAATGGAAGATTTAATGCATTAACTTCCGTTTTATCTGATCCTTTAACATCCTCGATATTTAAACGACCTTGTTTCTTGCTACTCCCGAAACAGCATACAAATAGATATTATATGCTTTTGGAGCCAAACCTTCAAGAAGACAATGTGGGATCTGATAGCTCCGTTTCTGATTAAAAACAAATGTTTGTCATGAGCCGTTTTTTGTTAATTATTCATATTTAAAATACTAAAATAAATAAAAATTGTGTAGAATATACGTCTTTACATAGTTTATAGTCGACTATAAGCATTAGGCTGTGCAAATATGCAATTACGAATTTAATGCCTCTAAATTTTATATTTCGACCACTGTGCGTTGATTGGAAATATCGCTCTCAGTCATCGCATAAGTTCAGATTGTCCTTGAAGCATAGGCGTTGCAATATTCTCCGGGCGAGAGTTATGGATGGTACACCAAAGGCAATTGTCGTCACTAAAACTCTTCCGTAACACGAAAGTCTTTTGGATGCCTATGTTAAATACATTGGCTTCTAGAATAAAAGCGCACCACAGAAAGATGAAACCCCCCTTCCCTAAGAAAATACTATGAGAAGTTAGTAAGTACATGTTTCCAGTGTTCAGGTCACAACACATGAGATCCTATCAAAGAAAAAATCCAAATCTTCAAGTACAAACGATTAATAGGGCAGCAAAATTTTGGTCATCGCTCACATTTTTATTACAAACAAAACCATCTAAAAGACAGCTATACAATTCCATAGTCCTGTTTAATAATATCAGCCGCCTTCTCGGCAATCATGAATGTCGGTCCATTGGTGTGGCCAGTGACAATTTTCGGCATAATGCTGGCGTCGACCACGCGCAATTTTCCTATGCCATAGACTCTAAGGCGTGCATCGACCACAGCCATTCTATCCGTTTTGGGTCCCATTTTCGCTGTGCCCACCAGATGATAGATGGTCAGCGTCAGTTCACGCACATAGCACTCTAGGTAGGCTCGCGTAGTGACCTCCCCATATTGGCGACACTGCGGTATACTGCGATCCAAAATGGTGGCATTGATCCGACGCATTGAGGGCTGCTCCACCAGTGCGATTATCTTCTGCAGACCACTTACCATTACATCGAGATCATGCGGATCGTGCAGGTAATTGGGATAGATTAGCGGGTATTTCTTCGGATCGTTGCTGTGCAATAGAATGCGACCCCTGCTGCGAGGTTGCAGCAGCATGGCTAATATCATAAAGTGATTCGAGTCCCGCTTAGTCGCATCTTCGTAGAAGGCCTGCAGAATGTCGTCCCGAATGCCGATGGTCTGTGCCAGGTAGGGATTTTCATGAAATGAAGAGGCTACGGTAAGCAATTCCATGTTAGGCCAGCCATCGGGGTCGTTAGGATGATCGAGATCGTAATAGGCCAAAGCTTCCACACCGCCCGGCACAGACAGTATGCTATTGTGTTGTGGTAATTTGTACAACTGGTCCACGTCAAACAGGTCCGCAATTTTAATGGTGCTCACATTGGTAACAATATTGAGGGCTGGAGCAATGTGATCTTGTAAATTGTAGCCCACCGCCAGATCAGCCAGAGGCTTAATGCCAAGCCGGCGCAAATGTTTGGCCGGACCCACACCCGATAACATTAGCAACTGAGGCGTATTGATGGCACCCGCGGACGAAATCACCTCCATACGAGCTCTTACTTCGACGGACTGGCCATTCGATTCGAACACCACACCCGAGGCAGTCTTAGTTTTGGGATCTATTATGATTTTCGTAACCATGGAATACTTTCGTATATGGAGATTGGGTCGCTTGCCTTTCAGGGGATAGAGGTAGGCTCGATTGGCACTCCAACGGTATGTTTGATCAGTGGTGGTTTGAGCGAAAGAAACACCCACTTGTCGTCTGCCATTGTAGTCCAAGTATGGGCTACCAGCCTCCTGAGCAGCCTTGACAAAAGCTTCACTCATCGTAGAACGCCATTTGGAATACGACTGGACCCTGACGTCCGACATAGTCGGCTTCTGCATTCGGCACAATAGAACCTTCCAGTTTCTTGAAGTAGGGCAAGACATCCTGGTAACTCCAGCCCTCATTGCCCAACTCAGCCCAGGTGTCATAGTCACGACGATTACCACGGGTATATATCATATAGTTCAGCACCGACGAACCACCCATAACTTTACCGCGCGGGAAATTGCAGCGTTGATCCTTGAGACCGGTGCAAAATTTATCCGATGGCTGGGTGCGATAGGCCCAATTGATGTCATGATTAGCTTGAAGTAAATTTGCTATAATTGGTATATCCATGGCCAAGTTTTCCGGGCCACCGGCTTCCAAAAGCAAAACTTTCCACGAGGAAACCTCCGCCAAGCGGGCGGCCAACGTGCAACCAGGTGTACCGGCCCCAACAATAATGAAATCATACTGCTTGAGTAGTTCTATATTATTATCCAATTTTTCCAACCTGGCTGAGGTTCCACCTTGTCGTATACTTTCTGTCAAGAGCGTCAAGAATTGTTGGCTAGCTGTCGCCTTTAGTGGAAACAGCAAGAAGACCGAGAATACGATGGCATGCCACCAGCTCATACTGATCGTTCAACGATTTAATCTCGACTGTTGCTAAGTTTTAAACTCGACTGCGATTGGCACAAACAAACCAACTCCAGTATTTAGGCCTACATTTTAAATATTAATTTGATTGCCATATTATAATAAATTAAACAAATGAATTATTCAGTTGCGAATTCAATAGGGAAGGCTCTAGATTATGTGTCGAAGGTTACGGCCGTGGTCTTTTGTTCATTAGAGAAGAAGACTTTCTCACAGTGAAATTTTTTTTTAACGATTCGCAACGATGTTTTACAAGATTTCCTAAATTCAATTTGAATATATAATAGGAACAATTTATAATAATGTTTAATAGGCCCAAACAAACGGGTTTGGTACACAAAAAGCAACATCTTGAACTATGCTGGTTTAGTATTGCTTCGCTTACAGGTCAGCAACTGTCGGGTGCTTGCAAACGGAACGACTCAAATGATCTGGTGGTGGTATGTCCTCTGCCTCTTGAGGTTTAGGCTGTGTCAGGGCCTGGTACTGACAACGGGCCAACAACCAACCACCAGTGTTGTATCCTTCTTTTTGCAAAGTTTGCGAGAAGGCCAAACGATGGCCGCTTTGGAAGGAAGCGATAACAATGCCCAGCTGCTCAAAGAATATGATTTCATCATTGTGGGTGCAGGGACAGCCGGTTGTGCTTTGGCCGCCCGTTTATCAGAGGTTCCCTCGTGGAGGGTGTTACTGTTGGAAGCCGGTGGACCGGAATCGTTGGTCATGGATATTCCGCTGATGGTGAATATTCTGCAAGGAAATTCCCAGGTTGATTGGAAATATCGCACTCAGCCTTCGAAGAAATTCGGTTTGGGTCTGAAGGAGCGACGTTGCAATTTCCCGCGTGGCAAAGTCATGGGTGGCACCTCAGTCTTGAACTACATGATGTATACGCGAGGCAATCGTCGTGACTACGACGCTTGGGCTGAGCTGGGCAATGAGGGCTGGAGTTACCAGGATGTCTTGCCCTACTTTAAGAAATTGGAAGGTTCTATCGTACCGGATGCTGATGCTGATTACGTTGGGCGCCACGGTCCCGTTAAGGTGGCATATTCCAACTGGCGTTCGAAGATAGGCGAGGCTTTTGTAAAAGCTGCCCAAGAAGATGGACGTCCCTTGGGGGACTATAATGGCCGGCGACAAATGGGCGTTTCCTACATTCAAGCCACCACTGATCAGGTGTACAGATGGAGCTCCAATCGGGCCTATCTCTATCCCCTGAAAGGCAAACGGCCTAATCTGCACATACGAAAATATGCCATGGTCACAAAGATTCTCATAGATCCCCGGACAAAGTCCGCTTATGGCGTGTTGTTTGAATCGAGTGGGCAGTCGTTTGAAGTTAGAGCTCGTGTGGAAGTAATCTCAGCGGCGGGAGCCATTAACACGCCTCAGCTGTTGATGTTGTCCGGCGTGGGGCCGGCCAAACATTTGCGTGACGTGGGCATACAACCTTTGGCTGATCTGGCGGTGGGCTACAATCTGCAAGATCACGTGGCCCCAGCTCTTAACTTTCTTACCAATGCGACAACGCTAAAAGCAAACGACTTCACGAACGCCGACGAATGGCTCAAATTACAGACGCGTAATAGCAAACTGTCGTTGCCGGGCGGTGTGGAAGCTATAGCCTTTTATGATCTCGATCACGAGCCTACCGATAATCCAGATGGTTGGCCTAGCCTAGAGCTATTCACGATAGCAGGTGCCTTTCACACAGATCCCTCAACCAGAACTTGCTTCCCCATCACTGACGACATATTTAAGAGCTTCTATGACGATATAATCAAAGCGGACTCCAATGTATTTATGATGTTCGCCATGTTGTTGCAGCCACGCAGCAAAGGACGCATTTTACTGCACAGCAACGATCCGAAGAAATATCCTCTGATCTATCCAAATTACTTCCATGATCCGTATGATCTGGATATCGTGGTACGTGGTCTGCAGAAGATGATCGAACTGCTGGAACAGCCATCAATGCAACGAATCAATGCCACGATATTGGATCGCAGTATAGCGCAGTGTCGCCAGTATGGTGAGGTTACCTCACGGCCCTACCTGGAGTGTTATGTGCGTCACCTCACCTTCACGATTTTCCACCAATCGGGAACAGCAAAAATGGGACCGAAATCGGACAGAGAGGCTGTGGTGGATCCACGTCTGCGGGTCTATGGCATAGACAAATTGCGAGTGGTCGACGCGAGTATTATGCCGAAAATTATTGCCGGTCATCCCACGGGACCGATATATATGATTGCCGAGAAGGCGGCCGACATGATTAAGCAGGATTATGGTATTATTCTGAAGTTTTGAACGACTTACCGTGTAAATACATTTTGTAATTTGTAAATATATTTCTTATTATAAATTATTCCGAAAGTTGCGCAGACTCTTTAATACTTCTCCCTCCTTGGCTGAATCGTTGAGGGAATAAGTCCTCTACTTTAGCTACATCTGATCTTGATCGTTTTGTTTCCATTGTTGATTTGAAGCGTATGTTCTTGTTGGTTCAGTGGGTCGTTCGAAAGCAGACTGATTACAGCATAGTCTTTCAGCTTTCTTTTTTATGGGGACGTTGACTTGTTTTTTTTTAATATTCTGCATATTTCTGTGACAGTCAAATAATCTACATAAATAAGTATTAAATTAGAAACACGGTCTCACGATGAACAGAACGAGCTACGAGCATAGTCATCTCTCATTAGTCATAGTCTGATCGATTGAGCTCGATAGCATGTGATAGGAGACATTTGTCTAGCCGATCATGCGCCAGTGACAATCTGTTATTGGATGGCGAACTTACTGTTAGAGGGTGCGAGGATGTGCCACTGTTAAGTTTAGTTCTTCAAATCCCCGAACTGCTGCCTCGGTCGTTGAACCCCCCCCCAGTTCTACAAAGAACTAGAACAGTAGAGCGGAACCGTGCCGTTTGTTTCCATTTCCAATCTCCCAATCCCGTATTAATCACAAAACATTTATATTCCGGCATACCGCACAACGCCTGCGATGTGGACTTTATTCATACGCTTAATGAATTCTCATTTCATCGGACTCATGCATAATTCAAAAGGAATATTGTGTTAGGCCTAGATGGAGAACCGGTTTGTGAAAACGAAAACATTGTAGCTCATCCAAAGAATGGTTCTTTCGCACAGCTTGGACTTCTGCAAAAGAAATAGTCGAGTTTGAAACACAGCACGGGCAAAATGAACGCTTGGAACGTCATCGCCCTGTCGCTTTGCCTGCTGACAACTGGCCGATTTAATCTCACAGCCGGTCGGCAACACAAGACCAATATCGTATCCTTCTTTATGGATCGCGTGCGGGACGGCCAAGCCATGGCCGCTCTGGAACATAGTGATACGCGCGCCAAACTACGCAAGGAGTATGATTTCATTGTGGTGGGTGCGGGCACAGCTGGTTGCACGTTGGCCGCCCGCTTGTCCGAGAATCCCTCGTGGACAGTTTTGCTTTTGGAAGCCGGTGGCCCGGAATTATGGCCCATGGATATACCAATCATAGCAAATATGTTGCAAGCGAATCGTGACATCAATTGGTCCTATCGCACTCAGCCATCGGACCAGTTCTGTTTGGGCCTCAAGGACAAACGTTGCAATTTCCCCCGCGGCAAAGTTATGGGCGGTTCGTCGGTGCTGAACTATATGATATATACACGCGGCAATCGTCGTGACTACGACACTTGGGCTGAGCTGGGCAATGAGGGCTGGAGTTATCAGGATGTCTTGCCCTACTTTAAGAAATTGGAAGGTTCTAACGTACCAAATGCCGATGCGGCATATGTGGGGCGCATGGGGCCCGTCAAGGTGTCATATCCTAAATGGCGTTCTGCCATCAGTGAAGCCTTTGTCAAGGCTGCTCAGGAAAATGGCAGCCGATATGTGGACTACAATGGCGAGAGACAAGTGGGTGTGTCCTACATACAAAGCACCACCTATCAGGCATATAGATGGAGTGCCAATCGGGCCTATCTCTATCCCCTCAAAGGCAAACGCCCCAATCTGCACATACGAAAGTATTCCATGGTCACAAAGATTCTCATAGATCCCCAAACAAAGTCCGCTTATGGCGTATTGTTTGAATCGAGTGGACAGTCGTTTGAAGTTAGAGCTCGTCTGGAAGTAATCTCAGCGGCGGGTGCCATTAACACGCCTCAGCTGCTGATGTTGTCCGGCGTGGGCCCGGCCAAACATTTGCGTGATGTGGGCATTAAACCGTTGGCTAATCTGGCCGTGGGCTTCAATTTGCAGGATCATATTGCCCCGGGCCTCAACATAATGACCAACGAGACCACCCTGAAAATTGAGGACTTCTTTGACGTGGACCAAATGCTGAGATTACAAACCCACGATAGTAAATTGGCCATGTCAGGCGCTGTGGAAGCCATCGCATTTTACGATCTTGATCATCCCAGCGATCCAGATGGTTGGCCGGACATAGAGTTGTTTATGTCAGCCAGTGCCTTTCATGAAAACCCCTTCCTGGCAAATGCCATGGGCATCAGAGGCGATATTTTGAATTCTCTGTATGATAATGTCATCAAACAGGGTTCCAATGTCTTTCTGATATTCGCCATGTTGCTGCAGCCTCGCAGTAAGGGACGCATTGTATTGCACAGCAAGGATCCTACAAAGCATCCTCTCATCTATCCAAATTACCTACACGATCGCTACGATCTGGATATTATGGTGCGTGGTCTGCAGAAGGTATTGGAGTTGATTGAACAGCCGTCAATGCGACGCATCAATGCCACGTTATTGGATCGCAGTATACCGCAATGTCGCCGCTATGGTGAGGTTACCTCACGGGCCTACCTGGAATGCTATGTACGCCAACTCACCTTCACCATCTATCATCAGTCGGGCACAACTAAAATGGGACCGAAAACGGATAAAGAGGCTGTGGTGGATCCACGCCTTAGGGTCTATGGCATTAAGAAGTTGCGAGTCGTCGATGCCAGTATCATGCCCAAGGTTGTGGCTGGCCATCCCAATGGCCCAATTTTCATGATTGCCGAGAAGGCGGCCGATATGATCAAGCAGGACTATGGGTTTAGCAAGCTTTGAAATATATTCTTAACTTATAATTATAATTTTAAATATATATTTATTTGCATAACAGAAAATGTGATTCGTCTTTAAGCCTCTTACGCCGGTTCTCCTCGAGTAGGTTTTGTAATAAAACGGGCCTTAACAATGGGTGTGGGGTATTGATAGCTCCCGAAATCACCCCAATGCTTACATGCATTCCTTTGTTTTAGGATCTATAATGATTTCCTTAATCATGGAATACTTTCGTGTGTATAGATTGGTTTGGTGTGGAGATAGACCCCGTTTGAGTGGAGGAAACATTCAGTTGGGGCACTAAAATGAAAACTTGAACACACATTATTGTTAAGTTTAACGTCTACTTTCTGAATAATATATAGACATTGGCATAACTCAAAAAGAATGACTTAGTGTCGCACGGTGTAATATATATATCTCGTTGTGTATAATGACATACACAGGTATATAATTACATATAGGCTTTTTTATTCGGTTAACCACTTAAATATAATTGGTGCTTAGAAATTTTGCTTTTCTCTAATCGCAAGCTAACCTATTGTCCATGATGCAATACTCAGAAAAGTAAGTACTCACACAAGGCTACAGCTAATTTGGCAGAAAATATTCTTATGAATAAGTTTTTGTCCATTAATGCTTTGATATACCGAAAGAAAGCACTATTTCAGAGGCACTTAAAATACTTGATTGGAAACATTTTTGAACTCTGACAAATTTCGACCATTTTAAATCCCAATCATTGGATATATATATATATATATATATATATATATATATATATATATGGATCCTCTGTTCAGTTCGCTTGGAGGCTGGTAATCTTTCAACAGACAGACGGACCAGGCTAGCTGGGCATTGCATGATAACGGCCTAGAATTACCAAGAGCTAAAAGAAAATAATAATAAATAATTTCTTGTTTAAATACCCAAATTGGTACTCTCATTTTATTTATCTATATTATAACTACAACAAATTTCTTTTGTTCGCTGACTTATAGTGAAATTTGTCGAGGAATATTTTTTCCATTTACACTACTCCCCTAAAATGCAGTTTTGTGGTAGAGTTTAGCATCAATTCACAGAAACAAAGAAATTAGCCCTAAAATGAGTTATACATTTTCAATTATTTATGTCATTTAAATTGATTTTTAATTGGTGTATTCAGCGACTTATAGTGGAATTTTATGGCAAATATTCTTGTAGAACGTTCGGGACCGTTAAATCCCTGTTTTAGGGGTGTTTTTTAACATTATTCACAAAAGTTACCAAAAAGACACCTCTGGTGAGGAGCTAGAGGGTTAAAATGTTCCACGTAGTGTTCTAAGTAATATTGCTCAACAAATCCTATACTTAAAATGTAAGGATCACAAGGTTTCATATGCCGATTCATCATAAGAATGTGCAAAAGGTAGGAAATAATGACCTTTTTTGCATAACAGTGACCAAAAATACCTCTCTGTTCAAGAGCTGGATAGTTAAAATGTTCCCCATAGTGTTCTAAGTAATATTGCTCAACACATCCTATACTTAAAATGTAAGGATCACAAGGTTTCCTAGGTCGATTCATCATACGAATGTGCAAAAAGAGGAATATTGGCCCTTCTGTACAAAATGTACCTCTCTGTTGAGGAGCTAGAGGGTTAAAATGTTCCACAAAAATGTTCCTCGTAGTGTTCTAAGTAATATTGTTCAATACATCCTATACTTAAAATGTAAGGATCTCAAGGTTTCCTATGCCGATTCATCATAGGAATGTAGAAAATAGAGGAAATATTGACCCATTTGCACAAAAGGGATCAGAAAGACCCCACTGTAGAGTAGCTAGAGGGTTAAAATGTTCCACAAAAATGTTCCCCATAGTGTTCTAAGTAATATTGCTCTACACATCCTATATTTCAAATGTAAGGAGCACAAGGTTTCCTAGGTCGATTCATCATAGGAATGTGGAAAATAGGGGAATTTTTGACCCTTTTGCATAAAAGGGATCAGAAAAAACCCACTGTTGAGTAGCTAGAGGGTTAAAATGTTCCACAAAAATATTCCTCGTAGTGTTCTAAGTAATATTGCTCATATCCTATACTTCAAATTGCCCATATCCTATACTTCAAATGTAAGGATCACAAGGTTTCCTATGTCGATTCTTCATATGAATGTAGAAAATAGAGGAAATATGGACCCTTTTGCACAAAAGGGGTCTAGAAGACCCCTATATTGGTCAGCTACAGGGTTAAAATGTTCCATACAAATGTTCCTCGTAGTGTCCTAAGTAATATTGCTCAACACATCATATACTTCAAATGTAAGGATCACAAGGTTTCCCATGTCGATTCATCATAAGAATGTGCAAAAGATGAACATCTTTTTCACTTCTTTGGTGCGCTCTTTTTGCTGGGATTATAAATCAAACCGCACCACATGAATCACACGTTTTTGTTATAGTCTCAGTTATATCCTTAGTGTGTTTCTGGCTCTCGAGGATATTAGGATGCCAACTGCTTTTATTTTGGAACTAGATTTTGTGGCCATACACGAATTTCCACTGTTCAGACATCAACAAATATACTACCAAAATATTGTATCGGTCTGTGCATGAAGCTTGAATTTTTGCGAAGAAACTGAATTATTTTTGCTGGACAATTTCTTTCCCTTACAATTTATGTTGTCTAGTGTCAGCAATGAAGGGAAAACGTATAATACCAATTGTTAATTGCACCAATCGATCACATGCCCTCTGACGCAATGTTCACTTGTTTTCATTGTACTGCGTACTGTGAATTTTTCGAAAATCTGCCAGAGTAGTATGTCATGGAATTTAGTAAAATAAATTACTCATCGATACACCCTACTGTACCAGATTCTCCGCGAACTTAGAACTTAAAAAAAATAAACTTCTAATTCTGCCCTATTCCACCAATTTGTAAAGGTGTAACGCTTACTTTACTTCCTTATCATTTGACTGACATGTTTTTTGTTTTTTTTTTCGTTTTAACGATTAGGAAAAATACTTAAGAACGAACCGGTTACATGCCATCTAACCTACATTCACAAAATACGTTCATTGTTGAGGCAGTTCTAAAAGATCGGCATTATTACAGCGATAGTGGAATATTTTTTGTGTGTTTGTTTTGCTTCCCTAATGTTCGTCGTAGTTCTTACGGATGTAAACATTTGACCGGTTTTCTTCTTCTCCAACATTCTAATGTTCACGTAACAATCTACGACAGTGACCTTTTACAGACAATTCTTAGCATTTTTTCGTAACACGTTCATTGAACTGCGCATGATGAATGGCCTGCCGTGAATGTGTGTGATTTAAGCAATTCTTTGTAAATTTTCTTTAATCCAAATAACGTTGTAAATTATTGTGGGAAACAATACAGTGTCTGTTGTCTTTGTTGGGATTTTTAGAACTTCCGATATCATCTTCAACGTATAACAATCATAATAATATGGAAACGATTTCTTTTAGCATGTGTGTTCGATACACACATGCTAAAAGAACATTGTTTTTGTTAGAAAAAAAATGCTCATAGAATTGATACATATAAATAAAATAAATATAATTTATAACGACGTGGAATATAGGGTGGGCCATTTAAAACGGATTTTTTTTTAATTTTCTCACTTCTACAAAAATGATCTGGCTTATCTAAAGGGTGATTTTTTAGCTATTATCTTTTTGGCAACACTGGTTTAAACAGCTGACGCACGTTTCGTGTTTTGTTTCACTGTCAAACATCTTCAGTTTAGTCTATAATTTAACCATGAATCGTCTTACAAACGAACAACGCTTGCAAATTATTGAATTTTATTATCAAAATGCGTGCTCTGTTAAGAAAGTTCATCGCGCGCTTCTTCCATTTTATGGTCAGTTTAATCGACCCACTGAAGCGGCTACTCGGGCTATTGTGACTAAAATTTACATTGTTGGACATTAAACCACCAACACGCTTACGTAGAGTGCGAACTGAAGAAAATATCGCAGCTGTATCGGCCAGTGTTAATGATGACCATCAATTATCGATTCGTCGCCGTTCGCAGCAATTGGGCCTCTGTTACTCAAAAACGTGGAAATGCCAAAATTTTACTAAGCGGATGGACCATTTGAGGCGCAGTCAAGGTCAACATTTGCATGAAATTATATTCAAACATTAAATTATATGGACCGTACTATAGATTCAAACAAAGATTTCATAAATTTTTCTGAATTTTATGTGTTTTTTTGAAAAACTTTCCTATAGCTTTTAAAAAATCACCCTTTATTAATGCCTTTTTGCTTTTTTAAACGAAAAATAAAACATTTTGGCTAAAAGAATTTAAAACAAGTAAGGAAAGGCTGAAGTTGGGCGGGGCCGACTCCCTGCGTATATACCTGGTTTTGATTACTAAACCCAGGTGTTTTATGGTGGCGATAAATTACACAGTGCAACACGAAAAAAATAACCATATACGGACACCGCTACATGATAAAAGACCAAAAAAAAAAGACCCGTGTTTTTCCCCCCCCCCCCCCAAAGTCATGCACTTTTTTTATGGGCCCCCAGAGATTTGAGGCCTCGGTGTAATTTTTGGAAAAAAGTGATCATATTCTCAGGCTCATATCTTGCAAACCGTTCGGAATTTTGATTTACTCTCTTGTCATAAAGAACAAAAATTGTGAACATATAAAAAGTTCTAGCTTTTGTCATAAAGAACAAAAATTGTAGTTGATTGTTTCCCTGAATTTTCAACGGTTTGCTACCTATGGACCTGAACAGGGGAAAAAAGGTTAAAAAAATCGAATTTTTTTAAGTTTTTTGCGATTTTGACCTTGAAGATGAAGTTTTTTTGATTTTATATGTTCACAATTTTTGTTCTTTATGACAAGAGCTAGAACTTTGCCTCAGAGAGTAAATCAAAATTCCGAACGGTTTGCAAGATATGAGCCTGAGAATATGATCACTTTTTTCCAAAAATTACACCGAGGCCTCAAATCTCTGGGGGCCCATAAAAAAAAGTGCATGACTTTGGGGAAAAAAAAACACGGGTCTTTTTTTTTTGGTCTTTTATCATGTAGCGGTGTCCGTATATGGTTATTTTGAAATGACTTCAAAAATGTTGCACAGTGTTATATTTGAATCTGAAGTCTTATGTAAACAAATCAGAAACTGATAATGAGCGGTGGCAATTTCTTTGCTTAATGCTCCACCTTTGCTGTAAGTGTTCCTAACTGAAATATAACGTGATGTAGAAAATACGTCTAAAATCGGGATCCATGGTCCATATCATCAGTAAGGGTTCCTATGTGAAATAATCTATGATCTGGAAAATTTGATCCGATGTAATATGAAGGATTTAAAATGATAATATTGAACATTGGCGGGACAGTTGTATTTGGAAACATTGGCCCATATAGCCCAATTTTCGGGTAGGTATTCTACGAGTAAATATAGGGTCCGCCATCTAACGTTTTTTTTTCAACTATTTTTCAACCGTTGGACTATTATTTGTGGGGTGCCCTCAGCAGCCATTTGAATGAAATTATTTTCCATTATTAACCGGAAGGATTGTACTTTCAAATAAAAAAAGAAATTTGAGAAAATATTCAGTAGTTTTTTTACAGCATTTTCAAAAAAAAAAGTTATTTGTCTGACCCTATATAATATGATCTGGAAAATTTGACCAAGATCCGATGACAAATGCAGATTTTACAGCGGTAATAGGATAAACTTGACGGCCAAATAACATGGATCATTATAGTTCCCTTTAGGCATTCCTAATGGAAATGAGTCATGATCTGCAAAATTTTATAAATATCCGATGTAAGATATATCTTCTGAAGTGGTAATAGTGTAAAATGGGGGGTGGACCATTTGTACGGGGATTGTGCCAAAATATCGGCCCATATATTTGACTTTCATAGTAGGCATTCCTAGTTGAAATAGAACATGATTTGCAAAATTTGAAAAACTCCCGATGTAAAATATTTGTCCTAGAGGGGTAATACTAAAAATGGCGGCCATTTGTAAGGGCGCTACATTAAAAAGTGGGCCCATATATATCACTTTCAAAGTATTAATTCTTAGTTAAAATATAACATGATCTGCAAAATTGTATCGAGATCATCCAATGCACGATGTGGGTTCTAGAGCTGTAATAGAGTAGAATGGGGGCCCAATTTGTATGGCGGTTATGTCAGAATATGGACCCAAATATTTCACTTTCATATTGTGTATTCTTATTTGAAATATAATATATTATTAAAGATTTATTTATTGATCTATGTATTAATATTACAGTATATATCGATTAATTTATATATCGATTTATCGTTTTATATGTATTTATCGATATATTTCTATATTGTTTTATCGTTTTTTATTATTTATAGATATATTTTTAATTAAAAGTTTTATTTATTTTTTTACTTACTAATTTAACAGTCTATTTATTTACTTATTTATCGATTAATTTATATATTGTTTTATTTTTAATTTATATTTATTTATAGTTTTTATATATTTATTTGCATCTTAGTTATTAATTCAACGGTATATTTAATTTATTTATATTTTATATTTTATTTATTAACTTATATATTGATTTATCGCTTTTTACTTATTTCTCGATATATTTTTTATTAAAAGATTTATTTATCGTTTCATTTATTAATTTTGCAGTATATTTATTTACTTGTTTATCGATAAATTTATATTTTATTTATCGTCTTTTATGTATTTATCGATATTCTTATATATTGATTTATTCACATCTTAGTTATTAATTTAACGGTATATTTATTTAATTTATTTATCTATTGATTTTTATCGTTTTTTATTTATTTATCGATATATTTATATATTGATTTATTTACATCTTAGTTATTAATTTAACAATATACTTACTTATTTATCGATTAATTTATATATTGATATATCGTTTTTTATTTACTTATCGACATATTTTTTATTACAAGATTTATTTACCGTTTTATTTATTAATTTTGCAGTATATTTATTTACTGATTTACTGATTTATCGATTAATTTATATATTGATATATCGGTTTTTGTTTATTTATCGATATATTTATATATTGATTTATTTACATCTTAGTTATTAGTTTAACGGTATATTTATTTAATTTATTTATCTATTGATTTGTCGTTTTTTATTTATTTATCGACATATTTATATATTGATTTATCTACATCTTAGTTATTAATTTAACAATATACTTACTTATTTATCGATTAATTTATATATTGATATATTGTTTTTTATTTACTTATCGACATATTTTTTATTACAAGATTTATTTATTAAAAGATTTATTTATCGTTTTATTTATTATTTTTTCAGTATATTTATTTATTGATTTATCGATTAATTTATATTTATATTTATTATTTATATTATATTTTTCGATTAATTTGTATATTGATTTATCGTTTTTTATTCATTTATCGACATATTTTTTATTAAAAGATTTTTTTACCGTTTTATTTATTAATTTTTCAGTATATTTATTTACTGATTTATCGATTAATTTATATATTAATTTATGGTTTTTTGTTTATTTATCGATATATTTATATCTTAGTTATTATTTTTGAAGGTATATTTATTTAATTTATTTATCGATTAATTTGTATATTGATTTATCGTTTTTTATTCATTTATCGACAAATTTTTTATTAAAAGATTTATTTATCGTTTTATTTATTAATTTTACATAATATTTATTTACTTTACTTTATCGATTAATTTATATATTGACTTATCGTTTTTTGTTTATTTATCGATATATTTATATCTTAGTTATTATTTATATATTATTTAATTTATTTATTTAATTTATTTATCGATTTATTTATATATTGATTTATCGTTATTTATTTATTTATCGATTAATTTATATATTGATTTATCATTTTTTATGTATTTATGTATTTATCGCTATATTTATTTATTTACTGTTTTATTTATCGTTTATTTGTATTTATTTATTTGCTTCCCTGTACTTATATTATTTACTGATTTATCGATTAATTATATATTGCTTTATTGTTTTTAACTATTTATCGATATATTTATTTATCGACTTTTTCTCGTTTTATTTAGCAATTTAATTGTATATTTGTTTACTTATTTATCGTTTCATTTATATATCGATATATTTCTGTATTTGTCAATTTATAATGTATTTATCGATATATTTAGTTATTAGTGAGTTAATTTTTAAGCATTGTTTATCTATAAAAAATAATAAAAAATCCCGAGCCACGATTCGAACCCGGTACCTTCTGTGTGCCAAGCGGATACCCCATACCAAAATTCGT
Source organism: Polietes domitor (assembly GCA_947397865.1). Taxonomy (NCBI): domain Eukaryota; kingdom Metazoa; phylum Arthropoda; class Insecta; order Diptera; family Muscidae; genus Polietes; species Polietes domitor. The sequence continues at coordinate 165,013,113 of OX377620.1, read as the reverse complement.
TCACTTGTGAAAATGTTGTTCAGAAGAACTTTCTCAAATGCGCGAAATATTCAAATAGGGATTTTGGGATGTGACTAAAATGTGGTCCTAAGGAAGTACTTCCTTTATTGCTGGGATACTTCAGAGTAATTTTTCTAGAGAAATCTTCAATCCAGAATGTTTTTCATATATAAAAGTTCCCTTTAGAGTACTTTTCCTATTGAAATATCCACTACACAGCACTTTTCTCATGGACAAGTGTAGTTTTCCTATCCAGAAGTGGAATTCACCGACAGCAACATGACAGGTCATTTTTAGTTATCTCTACAATTGAATTACAAAAGCATCACCCCCATCTCCCCCCGCCAACAATTGTGGATGTGATCGTGAGGTTTTCTCACGTATCTTAAATATAATTGATCACATATGACGAACAACATCAATTAATTGATTTTGTTTTTGGTATACAATGTCCGTCATATGACGCCTCGCATACGTAGTCACGATCTGAGTGTGACAAATTGAATTAAGGTGTTTCAAACGCAATTGGCGCTACTTGAAATAACTTCCTAAACGAACCATAAATAATAATCTGCCAACAATTTCCGAAATGAGTCAAACGAACAAGTAAAATCCATCGCCCACCGAAAACAATAGCAATTACATTACAAACTGATTTTGAACAAACAACTGATGCGAAACGGCAATTGAAAAATTGCATAATCATAATTTGAAGAAATTAGCTTCTGAACGGGGGGAATATTTTCGATAAGCACACAAACAACACGTTAATGAACTTCCTTGTTAGACCCGCCAAACGGGCAGCCACTGTCAAATTTAAACACTGTCATTCTTACGTTGTTGATGCTGTTGTTGTTTTTGTTGTTGTTGGTGGTGTTTAGTGTTTGCTGTACTGGTTATTTATTATAGCCAGTATATTTGCTGTCTGATGCTCTAACGATGTTTTCAAGCTGTTGTTTATTTATTTCCATATAGAGTACTTATGGGCTGCTAGCATCATAAATAACAACACCGCATGTATTTTGTTTATTTATAAATATTTATTGGGGATTTTTTTGTTTGTCCGCGTCCGCTTTTTTTCAATTTGTTTTGATCAACTTAATAGTTTAATGACTTTATAAATCAATCAAAAATTATGCTTTCTACAAATGGTCGACAGCGACTGTGAAATGCCCTAGACTACAATTAACCTCTTGGGAAAATATTCAATGGTGTCCACTAACATGATCTGGGTGGAGGCAATTTTTCATCACCGAACAGAGAGATAGAGAGAGTACATGAACAGAAAATGCCTCAGTAATTGAATTCGTCCACGAGCTGTAGAGCATATCGGACCGCCGCCCTATGGACGGAATTTAAAAAAAAACGGCCAAAAGTCAAATTATGTGAAACATGTTATATTGAAAAGATGATTATGCCTATCTGTTCAACACATACTCATCATTTTATATCCAAACTATAAACACTAAATATGAATATTCAGACGGTCATATGTCCGTCCGTCCATATTTTAAACTATATTTAGAGAATTCTAGAGTGAAAAGAGTCAAATCGGGAGTGAAATTCGTATGGGGGCTCTATCTAAATCTGAACCGATTTTCTTCAAATTATATAGCGTTCGTCCTTGTCCTGAAAAACTTCATTGTGCAAAGTTTCATTTAGTTATGTCTACAATTGCGACCTGTATCGTGATTATAAGAATATATGGACGGATGGACATTGCTAAATCGACTCAGAAAGTGATTCTAAGCCGATCGGTAAAATTAACAATGGGTCTTTCTCGCTTCCTTTTGGGTGTTACAAACAAATGCACAAAGCCATAATACTCTCGTGGAGTGTATAAAAAACGCTGCATTGTTCAAGATATGGATCAAGGACATGTTATTTGTATTCATTCCAAATTTCATTAAGATCCAAGCATTTTTGGAGATTTTACAGACTTTTCGTCACATTTTCCAATTTCCGCCCATAGTGCATTCCACAGTGTATTATCGGCGACAAAAACTCCCAAATTTCATGCGTACAAATCTCGACTTTACTCATTGACTTTTGCAAAAAACATTCCTATTAAGCATATTCTAAAAGTTTTTACCAATATCGCAGCTAACTTAAGCTAATTTCATCGAAATAGAGGTTTCTTTATTAGGATGTATCTCGGAAACCATGCATCGTATTGAAATTTCGTTTAGTTTGTAGAAAACGGGAGCTCTTCAGGTATTCTTTTGCATTTAGAAAAGTGTAATTACGTTCTTCCCTTCCTTTTCAGAAAGTGAAGGTTGTATTTATTTAGTTTTGTTAATTTTTTCCAGTATAAAACTATATTCGCGAGGCAGACCGATGCCTCGGATTTACAAATATTGTTAAACTATTGTCTTATTTATTCATTTTAAATAGAATATTCTGCTTATAGCTTCCAACATCGATTTAATTACTGAAATGGTAAATCCTTCTAAATGAAGCAATACTTTGTTCCTTGTTCTCTGTTAATGAATTTTGAAAACATTATTTAAACCATACTTTAGGGATGTAAGGTTTTATGACATGCGAGCACATGTAAATATTAGGCCTAAATTAATTTTAAGCTATTTAAAAAGTTATAATAGCCGTTTGTCATCGATTAAAAAATAAAATATTTTTTATCAAAAATTTCAAAAATCGTAAAAAATAAATTTTTTATTTTGGCGTTGGACGTGGCACTGAAAATTTTCATTTAATTGTGGACTCAAATGAAATCACTGGTAATGATTTGTATTAACACATATATATATTATACTAAGAAATTTATGACGTTTTTTTTTTCATTTTAACTTACATGGGAGGTAGGCCTTGTTGTGGGTGGATTTAAATATTTTTTTAATCTAATTTCAGGATATAAGGGTAAGGTAAGGGTTTAAGGGATTCAGGGTCCTAGCTCTATTCCCTCTACTTTTTGCCGCAGCTTGTATGAAAATATTCCACTATGCGTCGTCTTGTAGACACATTTTGTCCACATCAATAGCATCAAATTTAGACAGAAAGAACTTGCATGTCATATCGCGATATGATAACATCATCTCATTGTCAAATATGTACTATTATGCATTTCTTTGTCGACGAGCACATGTGGGCTCACTGAACCCTAAATGCGGCAATTTTGACGTTTAACGAAGTCATTCAGTTAATAATGAGCCTCATTGCTTAGGATGAGCTTCATTGCTTAGAATGATTATCCTCGAAAAAGTAAATCAAAATCCAACTCATGAGTAACCAGTGACAAATGTCTGGACCAACTGATAATACTTACCCGTCTCCCCTGCAATATTCCCATGAATCTACTCATTTTGTATCTTACGTTTAACCCATTAACGACGAATGGGTAGAAAAATACCCAAAAATAGAGCTACATTAGAAAAATTCTAGCTAGAGTCGTGTAAGAGTTATCGCAAATCCGTGTTTACTAACAGATAAAGAAAGGATGGAACTAATTAAAAAAAATGTTGTGTTCATATAGGGTCATATCTTGGGGGGAATTCACGGGTCAAAAATCCTTAATTTTAAAAAGACAAAAAAAAATTTAACATAAGTAGCTCTAAAAATTTTGTGGAGCAGACTTAGCAAAAAACTTCTTGATGCCTTATAGCCCTAGATGTCCCCTATCTTACAAAAAAATCACTGAGATAAGGCCACTCGTCTGGGCTACAGGTACGATTTTATGGCATGGGTATTTAAATACCCACTTAAGCGTTAAAGGGTTCAAAAACACATGAAAGTTGAATTTTATTTTCCGATTAAAATTGGGTTTTTTGTATTTTTTTTTGGTAGGAATTCCTAAAAAAACATTTTATTACATTTATAGCGAGAAACATGTCATATAAGAGATTTATAACTATTTAGATTTTTTAATTTTATCAATGTTTTTTTGGAGTGTCATCATGAAATTGTGCAAAACAGTTCTTTGGATGTAAGTTAGCATGGCATTCTTTGCATCCATACTCTGTTTTACCTCCACATTGCCCACAGCATCCGCGTTTACCAATCTTTCCAATTATGTGATCAAATTTATCCATCCGTTTCGTCATTATTTGCGCGTTCTTGACAACATTTCTATGAACATGGCCACGATTTTCCCTTATTGTTATCAATGCTTCAACAACACTTACACGAAAATCAAGTTGACTCATAAGCGGCGCGCCTTCAGATTTTCTACAGATGCAGTGCAACTTCCAAGCATTCACCATAGCAGCATCCATAGCATTAGCTCGACTCATCGCATCTTTCACAATCTGACATCTTAGAGATGCTTGATTTGACCAGTATGATCTGATGGTTGGCAAAGTATTATATCCTGTAAGATACAAGATTCCGAATAATGTTTTCATTTCTGTAATTGAAGTAGCGAAACCAGCAACATTTTTTTGTCCAGCATATTCATTCGTACTTTCGATGATCAGATTCATGACTTCTTCATCAAAAAAGCATTCCCATAATTGCAATGGTGCGTACGAACCTATCAAACCAAAAATAGCTCTCAGGATGTGTATACAACGAAGGAACGCCACACTACTTACCAATTATATCGTACAATGTTTTTTGGGCGTTCACTTCAATGTCAAAAGGTTGTTTGTCAAATTTGTAGTTATGCGATTTACTCCATTTAGGTTTGTTTCCCACTGAGACACGCCCTTTTGCCTTCGATGTAGATGGTTGAGGATCATCGTCTGCATCCAATGGATCATAGTCTGTTTCCATAGATTCAGAAACCAATGGTAGATTCACATTATTATCGTCATAAATGTATTCAATCTCAAACTGGCCATGCATTTCATTAGGAAATTGAGTTTTATCATGAAGTATTTGTAGATTATCATCTATGTCTTCATTATCACTAATATTGTCAACCTTATCCGGTGGAGTAATAACAAAATTTATTTTATCTGCTTATTGACCCACGACATTTTCTTCTTCGTCACTAATCCATCCATCGATTTCTGCTTGTAATTCAGTTACAGTTAAAACTTTACCACGTCGAAACATTTTCACAAAATTTAAAAATCACTACAGTATTACTATGTCAAATATTTACTGAATATCTGTCGCAACCACAACTCACAATGTACCAATTTATACAACAAACTACATCGAACACTATTTATTGCATTGCAGCCATGTACTAATTTATACAACCAATCACCCAATTTATACAACAAACTATATCGAACACTTTTAATTGCATTGCAGCTCTAGCCAAAAACGGGGAAGTCCCAAATTATTTTTCTAACACACCACACACACATTTTTTCATACCACATAGTTAAAAATAGATAAACACTAGATTCTCATCAAAACATGCAAAAAATACGTTTATTGCTACTGTTTTCATATACTTTAGAACACGTTAATGCCTAAGTGGGTAGAAAAATACCCAAAGGCCACAGGCTCGTGTGTGAATGATAAAAATTTAAAAAAAATACCACCGCAATATAAATGTCCTAAATACTAACTGTGTGAAATTTCGTCAAAATCGGACAACGAAATCGGTGGTCAGGCGTTAATGGGTCCAGATAAAAATAAGCAATGAAACTCAGAGAATTTTTCTCGAAAAATCAAATCAAGATCCAACTCATGAGTCACCGGTGACAAATGCCTGGACTAACTAATAATACTTACCGGTCCCCCTTTAATATTCCTTTGTATCTATTCACTTTTTATCCCACTTTTAATTGTACGAGTACATATGTATATGAGAATGATGAAGTGTATTTAGGCATCTGCAATTATCCGATGCCATTCTGCTGATAGCGTTATAATTATATTACCGGTGCCGGTTTAATTATTACGTAGGTGTTAATTGTGGCCATAAACAAATACTCACACTTACAATTTTGAGTGATTATTTGCGTATGCATATTTTTTCTTATTATGACAGCTGGTAGTTAATACGATACTTTGTCCATATAAAAAGAAAAAAGATTGTAGTTTTTGTCGAAATATTCTTATAGTCTTTTGGTTCTTTTTGTCGGATTAATCATAAATATTTCTTAAGCGAATATGTTTCTTGTTTATAATGATCCGGTTTTAAATACTTCTAATTGATTACTGCGGTTTAATTCAAATGGGAATTCCGAATCCCAACGCGGGTATAGCTAAAATGTGAGTAGGAAGTTTATTATCGGCATTAGCAACAACATAAAAACACCGCACCTTTCTAAATGGTAAATGAAAATCCCACAAAACATGAAGCTTAACTAGATGTCTATCAGATGAGTGTGACATCTTTATAATGGCACAGGCTTTGTTTGGAATAATCAGACCTTTTGATTTGATTTTATTAATACCATACTAAGACAAATATCTATCCCACAAATCAAGTTAGTCGGAAGATCTCTAGCAATATCCAAGTGGAAAGTTTATTGGATGTGTCGGAAATCAGCCGAACATCTTGGTCTCGGAAATCTTGGTTAGATTGTGGTGGCAATCACAATGTGATTCACTTAGACCAGCAGAGATGCATTGAGATACCGAGAACTTTTACGACCCTCATCGTAAACAACCTGTGCGACTTACGAAATATTTTATTTGCCGAACAAGTCGCCCAAGTCTTTAATGAAAGCTGCACCCAGTGCCATTAAATGAATTCTAGCTATAGGTTAAGATAGAAAGAGGAGAAAGAATCATAAAGATGTGCGACTTACGAAAGTATTCTAGCTATAGCTTAAGATAGAAAGTGGAGAAACAATCATAAAGATTAGAATTACAGACTAAAGGCCAGTTATGCTGATATACTAAAGAAGAAGAAATGGAGACGCAAGACTAAAGAAGGAAACGTTCTAGCCGAAATGATGAAGGGCGAGGTTCAAGCCATAATGCTGAAATCTGCAATAATGAGGTCACTGAGAAAAGAAGCGCAACTCTAAAAAGAGTGGAAAAGTATCATCTTGACATAATGAACATGAAAGAGTCCACACAAGAATAGGATATTATTCTGGACAGGAATAGGTACACGATAAAAACACATGAGATTTCTATGGGCGATACCAGGCAAGCCCTTGTAATTGGCTCAGCAAATATAGCTACTAAACTCCTTAAGGTCGTGTAAATAGGATCATGATAGGACTTTGTAGTATGCCATGTAAGGAGAAAGACATTCGAATGTATGTATTCTGATGTATGGAATGGGAGAGCTTGCTCAAGATTGCCAAGGAAAAGGTCATGAAGGAGGTGTGTTATAAACGGACATGAGGCTAAGGAATCTAAAAGCGAACCTAGACGCATTGTATATCTAGAGGCAGGTATGCAGATAATTAATCACTATATAGAGTCTCAGTATACAAACGAAAGGAATCATAAGATTCTCCAAATAAATCGAGGAAGAGAGCGAGATGCGCAGGAGCTAATCGTAAGAGAATCGCAAATCGTAAGGAAGGAATCCAAAATCGAGGACAAGGCATAGCTTAGTGAAGATTGCGTTGTACTCCAACCATATAGCAGTACCGACACTTGAGTGGTGGTGGTTATGTTGTTTGCTCTCCATATCCGGGAGTGCAATGCGGTCCGGGCTTTGTTGATTCTATCGGTGATATCGGCGCTGGAGCCTCTGTCTTTGTTGTTGTTGTTGTAGCAGCTTTAGAGGGAGCTGAGGTGATAATCCTTAAGTCTGAATTGTACTAGACTTCGTTCCGGCATGTATCCGATTATCGCGGGAACCTTTGTTCATCATCGTTCTCATGTTGTCCGGCTGTTATTTGCATCTTCTTCAAGGTTGATATTAATGTTAAGGGAATGGGATGTTAATCGAGTTGTGCCCCTATCCTCCACTAGGGGCGCTGCATTTTCCATGTTATGTATCGCTAATGGCTATTAGTTTCTTCCCTGGACCTTGGAGCAATCGAAATGACTATTTTTATGTGAAAGTGTGTTCGGATGAGAAAATTGGCTGCAGAAACTCTTATTTCATGATGAAAAGTGAAAATTTGTTGATGTTGAATTTTACCAGTGCGCCGGCCGGGAATCGAACCCAGCACCTTCAGATTGCAAGACGCGCACACTTCCACTGAGCTATGAAGGCCACGCCTCTGTCTTTGTAAATTGTGCTGTCGAGATATGAAAAGGAATCTACATCCTCGATCAATTGTACTTGTCCTTTATTTTGAGGTCTACTTTATAGGCATTATCTAATGGGCGTAGGAGCTTCTGCGATATGTCATCGAAGCGATGTGCAAAAAGGCAGATATCGTCAATATCATTTAGGAACTCACTCATGTTCCAACATATGCCATACGGCGATTCTAAGTTTGTTTGCTGAAGCACGCAATCCAGCAGCAATAAAAATAACGTGGGAAATAGGACACAACCCTGTTTTACTCCTAGTTGGCTATCTTCGCCTTTGTATCGCACTTTGCATTTGACATCTGTGTATAATGCGCGGATAAGGTGAATTATCTTCGACGGGATTCCTATTCTACTCACAGGATCCCAGAGCGTCGATCGGGTAACCGTTTCGAAGGCTCGTTCGATGTACATCTATGGCATTTGCATGTATAGCTATTACTAACTGATTTTCTTCGAAGGTTAAGGTGCCTCGAAGAAGAATTTGAATCGGAAAACGAGCCATGTTCTAGTAGGCTGGCTAGGACTTCAACTGAAAATCGATGGAATGGCGATCAAGGGTAACAGACGGAAGATGAGTAGCATCTTTGTTTGCATCTTAGCTTTTAAACGACGATAATTCAGTTCTATCATTGATATAACAGCAGCTACACAGGAGAGACACTCAGTGATCACATGTACTTTGATGAATACATTGTAGCTTAGTGAGCGAAAATACATCTCGGCCTCGAGGGAAGACCCGTAAACTAAATGTTGACTTGAGTAAACAAAATTTTAAGGATATATAGTCTAGAGAGCAATTGAAAGGAGACTTAACCCTATATACAGTATACTAGATCATATTGTTGAAATAACCAAGAGTGTTGGGAAATCTCGAAAACCTGCTTATTGGTGGAACCAAGAAAGAATTTTCTTAAAAAGTAACGAGTAAATGTAAATGTGTAATATCCTCGTGTTCAGCTTTAATCCAGTTCTATCATTGATATAACAGCAGCGTCAATAAATATTGCAGAAAAAAAAACAAACAAAAGAGAGACACTCAGTGACCACCTGTATATTGAGATCGACGTGATCGCTTAGTGAGCGAAAATACATCTCGGCCTCGAGGGAAGACCCGTAAACTAAATGTTGACTTGAGTAAACAAAATTTGAAGGATATATTGTCTAGAGAGCAATTGGAAGGTGACTACGGACAGACTGTTGGGAGATCTTGAAAACCTGCTTATTGGTGGAACCAAGAAATTTCTCTTTAAAGAACACATAACACAGAGCAAAAATAACTACTAGAGGAAGAAGTGACCTATAGAAAAGCTAGGGGGACCCAGAGGGATGCAATAATAAATTCTAAGACGAAAGAAAAACTATGTCAGGAGATAATCATGGATCCATGCCGAATTGTTATGAAGAGACTTGGAAGTCTTGTAGATTACGTCGACTGGCCACTGGCTGCGACAGAAAGAATTGCAGGACAGCTTGATCTCATTGGGTGATCATTGATGTGACACGTACCAAAGGGCTGCTTTCTCTCGGCAAGAGAGAACTCAATGTTCTCGCAGGTGTCATCACTGGCCACTGTGTGATAGGCCGCATGATTGCGGGCATGAAAATTCCATTTGAGGACTTTTCTAGAAGCTGTTTAGATGAAGAAGAGGAGGAATCAATACAGTACCTGCTATGTTCCTGTATGAGTCTGCAAGAGTATCGTCTCGCCTATTTGGTGTGCAGACTCTTCAATGACCTTGATGAGGGGTCATTTGATTAGAGATATCCTACTGGTTCAAACGAATCAATGGAAATACTAACTATAATATGAGATAAACCCATCTTTCCCTTCACTCATCATTCAATTCTTCACCCTATCACCTGAATCCTTTTCTCCTAAAGTAACCCTTCATAGATTCCATCAACTTACGATTTTAGTTAGAGTTCACTCGGGAACCTTGTGCCACCTTGCGAGAATGATAGATAGTTACTTGGCAGACAGAGTATTGAAGTAGATAACGGATGGTGGAGCGATCTGAATCAGCAGGAGTATCAGACCCATTTCTCTTGAATCTGATGTACGATGCACAATGGTTTAGAATCAAAAAACGGAAAGTGTTCAACTTTGGGCTAATTTCTAAAATGTATCCGAATAACCGATTTTCAATAATCCCTGGGTCCTTGTATAATTCTAATTTTTAACAGAAGTCAAAAATGTTTATTAGAGCAAAATTTATTGAATTTTGGCCGATAGATTTTGATTCTGAAACACGGGAAATGAGATGAAATTCTCATATGATCTATGTCCCTTTCGATCCGAAGATAAGGACAATTGCCTTGCCTTCTATATCGAAAGAATCATAGCAGTTGTCCTTATTGCTATGCAAGTGTTCTGCATCTTTTTCAGCGAATACAAGTAGCACGTCTGCTTGACGGCCGTCCACCAAACCAAGACATTTCTAGATTTTTTAACAACCGATGCTGTACAGTCTCCGAAAGTCGAATTCATGGGAGTGTTTTTCGAATATTATTGGGTGAGTTAAACTTGGAATAAACACACTTTCGTTGGCGTCTAGGTGTCTCCAAATACTAGGTAATAAATTATTTTTTTTTATATTTATTATTTCACCGACGAAAAATAGCTTCCTTATTCAATCTATCTTGACAGCTAATAACTGGTAAAGCCACATTGCACAGTTTTTCAAACGCTACCGTTGCTTAGATACAGTGGACACCATGATAGTTATTTTTATAAAAACCTTTTTGAAAGTAGAAGCTATGATCTATTAAGTGACAGTACCTCAACTCCCAGAAGCGAAATTCCCTAAATTGGCAATAATATTTTTTCACACACACATAATTATTGTTAGCTGAACAAAGTTTTGTAACAACAATTTTGTACTAAACCGCTTGAAAAACTATGTTTGTAGATCACATCGTTGTCTTGAAATTTCGGAGCTTTCCCAGACTAGACTTCTCATATCTGTGTCAATAGTGAAGCTATCTTTTTATTATTTCCGTACCCACAAAAAAAAACTTCTTCACATGTTCCGAACAATTATCGAAAATCATTATTCAATAATAAATCTTTGTCCATTTAAATTTGGTACACAAAGTACCGCTTCCAGAGCTTGAGATTCTTAAAGTTTGAGATGGAAACAGAAATTGCGACCAGTTTGTTTTTTTAGTATATGAACACGTGCTTTAAATGAAGCCATAATTTGGCAATATATAATTGCCAAATTAATGTTTTGGAAACTAGTTTGAAAAATATCAGCGAAAGTGGAATTTAAGATCGACTCATAATGGTGATCTGAAGCTAAATCATTTACTTGTCTCTCGATATATCTTTCTAGCAGTAGCTTATGCTTATGCATTATCTGAAAATTAACAAAATTCGCTAGTCAGTTTTTCAAAGTGTTCCGTTCGTTTTTGAAAGCATTTAAGAAATATATTTATCTGTTCCTAAGCAATATTAATAGAATTGTTCATCAGCGACCAATACTTGCTATAAATGACTTATCTTGATCTTGTTCTCATGTGTTTGGGATAGCAAATAGTTGTTATTTTTCTTTTATTTCTTTTGTTCGTTATTACTCTTGGCCTATCTAGATGCTTTACTGTCTCAAGTTGTCAGAACAATCGGTCGATTTGAGTCTCATCCGCCAACACGAGTCGATTTTAATTTTCGCGCAGTATTTGCTCTTGCATTAATTGAAAAAAAAATAAATGATTGAAAATGGTTTTTCAATTCAATTTTTAGCTCCATAGTAGCAGAGTTCTCTTGGCTTTATATGGCATTTATAAATTTATGTATTTGCATTCTATAGTGTTCGCCGCTACCCTCCGCATGGGTGCCTCTGCATCAATGAGTTATAATCTTAATTATGATCAATTTGTAGATCTTTATTGGCAGTTAAGCTTAACACCGCCTTTATAAATTGATTTGTTTTCGCCGCTATCCTCCGCTTGGTGGGGCCTTGTAGTACCTATAATTTATAAGTTCCTTTGTAAAAGGAGATCTATCCGAATGAGATTTGGTTCTCACCATAAACTCATAGCAAGAACGGAAAGATTGAAAGAAGTGTCAAATCCGCCGACTTTTCGTAGGCTGAAGCTGGTAGAGATCTTCCATCTTCTTTGGTTCCGAAACAAAGAACACAACTCATTGGTATTGTTATACAGCTAGACAAAGGTTAGGTTGTAGGAGAGGCCCGTCAGTTGTGAGCACAACCGACTCGACAAACTAATGTTTACTTCAGGAGAAAGAATATAGGAGGTATGGTTCAGAAATGTTGAGTGAAGGGAATGGTGGGATTATCTCATATTGTAATCAGTATTTCCATAGATTCTTCTGATTCATGAGAATTTCTCCAAAAATCGGATGAGGAGTGTAACAGGAGGATCTGCAAAGTCACCAAGGTCAACGAAGAGCCTGCGCCCTAAGTAGGCCAGGCGATGCTCTTGCAGTCCTTTAGAGACACATTTGAGGTGCTGAACAGATTCATCTTCTTCGTAATCTAAACTACTTCTACAGAACTTCAAATGGAACTTTCATGCTTACTAAGACGTATTAGGTTATCCTTAAGCAAAATTTTGTTTGTTATATTGATTGCATGGGAGGCATATTTACATCGAAGACTTTTGACTAGCCGATGACTTCAGTCGAATTTAGTTATCGTCGGACGGTTATTTCGTCCACTGTAAACTTTACAGTGTAAAGTTTATTAGCCACTTTGGTTGATTGTTGGAGCCCACCACATGTAGTGATCACTTACTACTTCGGCTTGATGGTGTATTATTTATTCATATTATTCATTTATTATTCATTTAGCTTGCTCATTTACTCTATTGATTTCAATTGCCTTATGCTTTCGTTCGACCGATTTTCTTCAATAATTCGCTTTTCACGTAGCAAACTTTCTCAAATTGGCGATGACCATTTCGCCGATATCTTCGCTCATTAGTCGCTCATTTACATAGACCGAAGAAATACACCTCAATATTTCTAGTTTGTGCTCCCCAGACCTCGGTCACTCACTTCTCCCGCTACAATTTCATCAAGACTTCGGTTTGTTATTTAAGTCGACTTTCGTGGATGACTTCGGTTGAGTATTTGCCAACACAAATTCGGATCTAGTGCAGACAAATGATTTCGATACTCTATGATTTCGTTCGACTTATCTTCGATTTATTATTTCTGGAAACAACACAAGGCTCCAGACCCTGACAACATCAAGCCGAAGCTTCTCAAAGCAGACCCCCACAACAAGTGCTTTACTTCTCCGGAGTATATTACAAAGGCTATGGAACAGAAATGAACTCTCCGAAATGACAGAGGGCTTGATCATCAACATACTGAACGGAAAGGTGATCTCAAGGAGTGCAAAAGTTGGAGAGGAATCACAATTATTAGAATGATAAACAAGGTAATAGGTAACATTATCCAACGCAGGCTGGCTGATTTCCTCGGGTTTTCAATGGGTTTTCGTTGCGAACAGACTCGATTATAGGTCAGAACTGTGCCTTAAGGTACTATTTGACACTCCCGTGAGAGCTGCTACGTAAACCAGAGCTCATAAATCCTGCGTATACCACAATCCTTCATAGTCTATATATAAGCAATAACGTTTTCGATAAAGCTGTTATACGACAAGGCTGAATACTATTGCAAAAATCAACATGTGGACTAGGCGGCAGTCTGGCTGATTTTGATTGTGACGACGACATATACCTTCTCGCTCACAATCATTCGGACATGTTGGGAAGCCTCGAGATGCTAGTGAGAGGTCTCAGAATAAAGCGAGTTTGAATGGAGGAACTTCTGATGATGTATCCAACCGCACAATGAGAAATCGACGAGCATTTGGAAAATTAGTCTCATTGTGGAAATCACCACGAATCTTCACCCCCACACTATGATCACAATTTGTAATCGCTTGTGTAAAATCTACGATTCTCTATGGGCGAGAAACGTGGAACCAAAGATTGGAGCAACTCGCAAGTTTTCACCAACAAGTGCCTAAAACGAATATTTTCTGGCCCAACAGGATGTCGAACCCACAACCTTCGACACGCACCCATCAAACCCAAACACATAGCGAACTATTGAGAAGGAAATGAAGATGGATCGGTCAGACATTGCGAAGACCACCTGATATGGAGATGGATCGGTCGTCTGAGTTGGATCAGTCATACATTGCGAAGACCACCATATATTGAGATGAATTGCGAAGACCAAGTGACGATGTTACCCGTAGGTATATAGAATTGAACCTGCAGGACAACATATGAAGATGATGGCGCGGAAGGATCTTCTACACGTTCTTTCTGTCGCACCATACTCTCTTCACGTCTTTGAGTGATTGCTTAAGACGATTCGTTTTACGTTGATTACTTCGCTCGATCGTCGATTATTACCGTTCACCCGTACGATAAGGATTGCTGGCTGATTCCGTTTGACGACTTGGATTAATTGTTCGAACCGACGACCTGACTTATTCTACTCACTAATATACATATATGTTGTTTCTACTACACCACACTCTTCTGGCGACTTTTAGTCGACGGTATGAGTTGATTGATACACCGATTACTTCGCCTGATTGTCCATTATGTATGTACATAATCCCATTTTGTCCACCGATTATCCGAACGATTTGGGTTAAACGATAATTCCATTTGACCCTTTTTCCCTCAACAATTCGGTTATTCGTCTCTCCAGCTTCATACTCTCTTGACGACTTGGATTAATTTAACGAGCCGACGATATGACTTATTCGACTCTCTGATGACTTCAGTCTCAATAAGCCGATGACATAGATTGATTGTCCATTCTTCACACAGGCGAGTAGTTAACGTTTATCGGACGACATCGGCCGATAATTTTTCAGGAGAACTTCGGTTATAATTTACCCGGTTGACTACGAACTGTTCGATAGATTTGGTCGACCCTTTAACCCCAAGACATCGGTTTATTAATTCTCCTCACTTTCTTGACGACTTTGTGAATCCCTCAGTCCACAACATGACGACTTGAATTAATTGTTCCAGCTAACGATGTGACTTCTTAAACTCACTGATGACTTCAGTCTCACTAGGCAGATGACATCGATTGATCGGCCATTGTTACCACAAACGTTTAGTTTCTCCGACGACTTCTGCCGATAATTTTTCAACAGTAATTCGGCTATCATTTACCCGATCGATAACGGACTGTTTGATAGTTTTGGTCGAACGCTTATCCCCAAAACTTAGGTTTATTAATTCTCCTCACTTTCATGACTACTTCTTGATTCCCTGAATCCACAACATGACGACTTTGATTAATTGTTTGACTCGGTGACGTGATTTCTTCAACTCACTGATGACTTCGGTCTCACTAGGCCGATGGCATCGATCGATCGGCCATTGTTCCCACAAACGTGTAATTTATCCGACGACTTCGACCGATATTTTTCATTTCATTTACCCTGCCGATTACGCACTGTTCGATAGCTTTGATTGACCGTTTACCCCCCAAGACTTAGGTATATTAGTTCTCCCCTCTTTCGTGACGACTTTTTGATTCTTCAACTCACTAAAAACTTAGGTTTATTAATTCTCCTCACTTTCATGACGACTTCTTGATTCCTTGAGTCCACAAATATTTGTCGATCATTACTCCGATTTACTGTTCAGTTCGGTCATTAGCCGATAACTTCCGTGGATTATTGGCTAATACGAACTTAGAGACTCGAACGATTTAGATTGCTCGAAGATCTCGGTCGACCGATGGCCATCGGTTTATCGTTTCCTTCGCTCCTCCGACCCATTTCGATTCCTCGATGATTTACTGATCAGTTCGGTCGTTAGCCGATAACTTCCGTGTATTATTGGCTAATACGAACTTAGAGACTCGAACGATTTAGATTGCTCGAAGATCTCGGTCGACCGATGGCCATCGGTTTATCGTTTCCTTCGCTCCTCCGACCCATTTCGATTCCTCGATGATTTACTGATCAGTTCGGTCGTTAGCCGATAACTTCCGTGTATTATTGGCTAATACGTACTTAGAGACTCGAACGATTTAGATTACTCGAAGATCTCGGTTGACCGTTGGCCATCGGTTTATCGTTTCCTTCGCTCCTCCGACCCATTTCGATTCCTCGATGATTTACTGATCAGTTCGGTCGTTAGCCGATAACTTCCGTGTATTATTGGCTAATACGTACTTAGAGACTCGAACGATTTAGATTACTCGAAGATCTCGGTTGACCGTTGGCCATCGGTTTATCGTTTCCTTCGCTCCTCCGACCCATTTCGATTCCTCGATGATTTACTGATCAGTTCGGTCGTTAGCCAATAACTTCTGCTGATTATTGGCTATCGTTTATCGTTTTCCAAGCTTACCCGAACATTTTCGGTTCTTCGATGATTTCGGTCGCTATCACGTTCGACCGTTTATCCTCAACACTTTAGTTTGGTTTTCCCCGACTACTTAGGGTAGCCGCTGACGCGATCGTTTAAATATTTAAGTATTTTCGTTGTGTCTACTGCCATTATTGAAATGCGGAAATTTTATTAACAAAAATATTGACTAATTCGCATAATTCACAAACTAAGTCGTCAACAAACCTGTTCTACGCCAAACCCGATGATGATGTGATTGAGTACCAGGACACATTGTTGGGATTTCTTGTTTATTTCTTTATTCTGACAACACATCAGCACATGTTAATTATATCTATACACTTATAATATATCTACACTATAATGCTTAAGTTGTACTATCTACATTTTTAAAGATAATTTTTAAACATTAACAAATAAATAAACAAGCAATAAAATTAATCGCCACTTAAGATCTACTTGGAAGAGTGGAACAATGTACTTAATTTATATGGATTTCATAAGTTATTGTAACTTTGTTTTTGTTTTGTTTTGAATGATTCGTTGAGATGTGCAAAAAACACAAGACACTTAAACATAAATAAATTAATTAACAAAGCACGAAATGACGAAGAGTAAAACATGAATAAGTCGCATTAATTCGTAACTCTAGTTAATGCTATATATTTTATGACACACATGGCAACTCTCACAGCGAGTTAAAGCTAAAGCCCCCTGAATGAAAAGTTACGCCTAACACAGCTCCCCTGGACAGCCTTTGGTTGCTTTTATGGTGGTTCTAGGCTAGCGCTACGCTAACTAGTTTCGTTAAGCCTATATTCGGGATTATGCAGCCAATCCTCTTTTATTAAGTCCGCCCCCTTCTCGCCGATCATGATCACCGGGGCATTGGTGTTGCCGCTGCTGATGGTGGGCATAATGCTGGCATCGATCACCCGAAGACCGCGTATGCCATACACCCTCAGCCGTGGATCGACCACGGCCTCAGAGTCCCAGGCCGGCCCCATTTTGGCCGTGCCACAGGGATGGTAGATGGTCATCGATATGGTGCGTATGTGGCACTCGATGTAGTCATCCGACATGAACTTGAATTTTTTGCAATTCGGCAACGGCTTCTGCCACAATCTCGAACCGAACTGTTTGAAGACCTTGGCCTCGGCCACGCGCAACGCTATTTTGGCTCCTTCCACCAGAACTTTGGCATCCAGGGGATCATCAAAGTAGTTGGCATTTATGGCGGGATATGTAAAGGGGCTGGCGGAACGCAATCTTACCCAGCCTCTAGATCTCGGCCTTAGCAGCAAAGGTATAATAGTCCATGAATCCTTGTTGGCTATGGGATGATATACCTCTTGGTACAGCGATTCCTTGAGACCCATAACACTCTTGACTTTGGCTCCATTATCGCTATTTATGGAAGCGGGAGCCATGTGAAACTGTATATCGGGCCAATCCAAAGACCTGTTGGAGTAGGGAGTGTGAACGAAGGCCAAACCTTCCACGCCTCCCAATGTCGTCATGGGACCTCGTTCCCTTAGCACATACTGCAGGGTAATGCCGGTGGGATTGAATCTGTCCTGTATTATGGAAACCGGCTTGTCCACCAAGAAAGTCAAACCTCCCATGCCCACATGGTCCTGCATATTCTCACCTACCGGCAGATCTTGCAACACCTTGATGCCATGGTCTTGCAAATGTCCCCTTGGTCCTATGCCTGACAACATCATTATCTGGGGAGTATTTATAGCGCCCGCCGATAGGATGACCTCTCGTTTGGCAAAAACTTTCTTCACCTGACCATTCCTTACAAACTCCACACCCTTCACTCGCATTGTAAGCTCATCTATGATCACCTTGGTGACCTGAGAGTTCAGCGACATATGGAAGTTCTTGCGATTGCGAATGGGACGTAGGAAGGCCTTGGCCGTGCTGCAACGGGAACCTCTGCGTATAGTGCCCTGGGCCATCATAAAGCCGGTTTGTATCTCCCCATTAATATCGCGATTTTCATAGCCGATCTGTGTGCCCGCCTCCACAAAGGCGGCCACCAAAGGCGTGTGCCAAGGCGACTCCTGCACCGTCAGATAGCCACCCTTGCCATGATAGGGATTGCTACTCAGATAGGGATTGCGATTGTCCTCGGACTTTTTGAAATAGTGCAAGACACTGTCATAGCCCCAACCAGGATTGCCCAAACTTTCCCAATGGTCATAGTCGTGCCGATTGCCCCGCACATAGAGCATGTAATTGAGAACACTGGAACCGCCCAAAACCTTGCCCCTGGGCCAATTGCAGCGGTTGTTTTTCATGCCCAGACACGACTTGTTCGACGGCTCCGTCTTGTACTGCCAATCTAGTTTACTCAGTTGTAAATAAGCCGCCAGCGATGGAACATCGGAGATTTCATTCTCATCCGGCCCGGCCTCAATCAGCAGAACTTTCCATTTGCGAACCTCACTCAGGCGATTCGCGACCACAGCACCAGCCGAGCCGGCTCCCACCACAATGAAATCATATTCGGCATAGAGGTTCTGGTGGTCGAATGCCCTCGATTCGGGATCGGCCTGGTCGTATTTGTAGTAGGTGATGGTGGCCAACAGCAGGGGTATTAGCCAGAGGCCGGTGGTTACCACACCAAAGGTGGATTTTATCACAGTTGTTATGAAGAGGAAATTGAAGACCATTTTCCGTGCTCTGGTGGATGGAGTGTTTAGGCGAAGAGGAGGGATGATGATGAAGGGATGTTAAGAATGTTGTTTTTCTGAAAGTGTTGTAAGGTTCGGATTTTGCTTGTGCGGTGCTGGACTGTCTGCTTTATCATCTAAAGTTTTTTGCGTTTACTCATGGTCGAGTTCGTCCCAGGAGCTGGATTTGAATTTTCACAATCTGTAAGTAGATGAAAGAAGAAAAAAATGGAAACGATTAGTTTCAAGGTTTTTCAAAAGAAAAAATTTATAATTATTTATTTATTTGTAAGTTGGAACTCTAAACTAACTCGAAGAACGGTACAAGATGGAGCTTTGCACAATCAGTGAACTGTGATTTTTTAGATCAAAAATAATAATTTTGAAACATAAAAGTTTGCAGCATAACCACCGACTAGATTATGGAGCCCAAGTCTTGATGTTGCCCCCAGCTGCCGCAGCACAGTGAATTATCAGCGGCAAAAACTCCCAAATTTCATGTGCCCAAATCTAGACTTTACTGATTGAATTTTGCAAAGAACATTCCTATTAAGCATATTCTAAAAGATTTTGACAATATCGCCCCTAAATTTAGCTGTGGGTGTATTTAAAGTTCATAAATGCTAAAATATTTGAAAAATTCATCATAATAGAGGTTAATTTATTGGAATAAATCTCGGAAACCATATATCATATCGGAATTTCGTTTAGTTTGTAGAAAACAGGAACTCTTGAGGTAATCTTTTGCATTTAAAAAAGTGTAATTACGTTTTCGCTTTCCTTTTGAGACAGTGATTTACATGAAGGTTGTATTTATTTAGTATTGCTAATTTTCTACAGCATAAAACTATATTCGCGAAGCCGAACGATGCCTCGGGATTTACAAATATTATTAAACTACGCAGCAAAAACTCTCATTACCAAGTAATGTGGGGAATAAGGCAAAACCAAAAACCTTCACTACTTATTTTTCGGATGCGTTTCTAATTAATTTTATAAAGGAATTGTAAACAATAAGTACTTCCACGCACGCTTACAAAAAGTTGAGAAATAAGTACTTCCACGCACACTTACAAAAAGTTGAGAAATAAGTACTTCCACGCACGCTTACAAAAAGTTGAGAAATAAGTACTTCCACGCACGCTTACAAAAAGTTGAGAAATAAGTACTTCCACGCACGCTTACGAAAAGTTAATAAATAAGTACTTCTAAACGAGTTGTAAAATAAGTGACCTCAGGAAGATACAAAATAAGTCATTATTGATAACTAGCCAAATAATGTATTATAAATAATGGGCTTAATAAATGATGAAAACATAATATTGATTAATTTTTATATTTTGTATCGAGTTGTTAACAATCTGAATACAGAATTTAGGTCTGTTTTTCTTTAAGGTTGGATAATTAAGCTGCGATAACAACAGCACTGCTATTCTCTGACACACTACAAAAATGTAGAAAATTAATTTTTAAAATCTGAAGTTCTATGAAATTTAACTTACCAATAACCACTTATTTAAACCATTATAAGTAAATAATTATTTCATACTTCGAAATAATGCAGGGCGTAACGAGCTGTCATTACTAGGTAATGCTAAAAATAATGAGGTGTATTTACCAAGTTTCTGCTGCGTATTGTCTTATTTATTAATTTTAAAACAATAAATATCATCGGTTTAATTACTGAAATCGTAAAACCTTCTAAGCCAAAAACGAAGCAATACTTTCTTCGATGTTCTCTGTTAAAGTAACTTAAACTTAAACTAACTTAACTTAAAGGCACTGACAATTTTCATTTAATTGTGGACTCAAATGAAATCACTGGTAAAGATTTGTATTAACATATATATTAAAATAAGGAATTTATGACGTTTTTTCGATTTATGTTACATGTGAGGTAGGCGTGGTTGTGGGCGGATTTAAACAAGTTTCTGATCTTATTTGACGATATAAGCGAAATTTCGACGTCCTGGCGCTATTGCTTCAGCTTGCCGCAGCTTGTATGAAAACATTCCACAGTTATTAGTAGATTTAATAAAAAGCCAAGTGTCCAACCGTGGATAACTCCCCAAACATGAATGGAAATCCAAAATCCAAAAGTGTCCTGGTTCACCGCTGCAGAGCTTAGCTGAAGTTTTTGGACCAAAGTCCTACACACCAGACTATGTCCCGCGCAGGGATCCAGGACAGCCTGACCGGAATCAACCGATTCGGCAACCTCAACTGAATGACCAACGTGGGCCCTAGCGTAACTATGGGCTGAATGGCCATTATTAGTACTGACGCAGCAATATTGGTGGGACGCGAAGCATCAGACGGCCGTAAGCCGTTTTTTCCGAGAGGCGGCAATGGGTGGACACGATGCGACGGACGGACGAGAAGAACCAGGTTTAGGTTTAGGGGCGCTCGTTTTTGGCTTATGTGGACGTAGTCTGTTTGAGCTATCAGTGGCTGGAGAGGAGTGCAATAGGGTATGATGGTCCCTACCGCATTTCTTACACCTACCGATGGCTCTGCAACCTCCACGCTCATGGGAAGCATCAAGACAATTGGAGCAAACCCGATGCAGAACAACCATGCGCAGCTTCATGCCCCTAAACTTCTCGCAATCACGCAAATGGTGATTCCTCTTGCAAGCCACACACGACGGTTTAGGACGACGACTATTCGAGCCCGGAACGTTAGACGCCGTGATATCAGCAGGAGCTGAATCAACCCCCGGCGGCGGGACAACTGGAGCGCTGGTACGACACCCTGAAATGCATGTAAAAAGCAAATACAAACGATCGTCCCGAAGAGTGAAGTATATATATAGCGAGTCAGGCGGGACAAGCAACTAATGCAGAGTTTAGCAAATAGTTCAGTGGAAGTAACATCAGGGGTACTGCTCTTGATTGACCTGCTCTTGACCGGTCAGATTTATCGACGACTGGTCAACTACCTCAAAGATATCCGTAATAAATAGAGAAGCTCCACATGGCATACGATGGAATATGAACGGACATCCCAGCAAAGAAAATTGGAAGTACTTCAGTTGGAAACATATTTTAATCGCATCTCAAAATCCAAATGTGAATTTTTCCCGCTTTTGAGGAAGTTCTTTTAAACAACTTCCAAAAAAGTCGATAATAAGTTAATATCCCCATCTTCACAAGTGAATGGGGACGAATTTCTAGTATGGGGTCACATAGGTAAGGTATCCACTTTACACCCAGAAGGTCTCGGATTCGAATCGTGGCTCGGAAAATACTTTTTTTGTATTACTTATATAAATAAACAATGTTTAATTTTGCATAATTTAATCTTTTTGCAAAACTATTTAATTTTTATTAAAGCTTAAAACTACATAATATAAATAACATTAAATTTGCATTATTATATTAGTTCATATTAAATAAATATTCTGTAGAGTTTCCTATTGTCATTTCTTCTGAAGAAAATGGTTTAGTTGGCTTTAGTTATTCAGCACTCACAACAGAGGATAGCTGAGATGGAAGCAACCAGAAGGTTCGCTGTTCTACCCCCGGTAGCAGAAATGGAAACTAGCGAAAAAAATATTTAAAATATCTTTTAAGCCTTTCAACTTAAAGGACATCCCTCCTATGACAACTTCTTCATCTTCTTTGGTTGCTCTCATTTTGCTGGGATCTAAATGGCATTGGCTATGCCGATGATATCTGTCTTTTGACATCCAAACCAAATTGGTAAAAATAGCAGAAAATGCTAGAAAAGTGGGAGTAAAGATCAATTACCACAAAACTAAAATCATAAGCATAGGGACTCCCTCACAGATTGTTAGAGTTTATTGGCCGACATGGATCTCGAACTAGACTCTCTCTGGCAAAGCGCTGACAGCAAGACAGTTTCCGAAATCCGCTAGAGGAAATGGAAGTGAATAGGGCACATTCCCTCAGACGCTCAGCGGGGCAAATCGTTAGATCGTCATGTAACATTTTAAATATGAAGTACCGATTACATTGACTTTGAAAGGTAGAATAAGATTCATTTTTATCTTCAGGTTTATGTTTGACATTTGCAAAATGGGACGCAATACGCCTTGAAAAATTGGGAAATATTAAAAACTTTCTTTCAAAGTACTGAGTCTTTAACGCAAACCGTAAGAAATTTACTTGGAAAATGTTCGTGTTTTCAGATAAAGCTCATTTTCATCTCGGTGGCTATGAGAAATATGCAAAATTGCCGCATATGGGGTTCAGAGAACCCACACGTGACTATTGAGAAGCCAATGCATCCACAGCGAGTCACTGTTTGCTGCGGATTTTGGGCTGTACTGAAAAATTGGGTTGATAGGATGTGGTACTGCCGAGACAGTCGTGGTAGTCATATGAATGTTATTGTGTTCCATTATTAAAAGATCGCTGAGCACGCTTACAGGAATACTTACAGGGAACTGTGCGATTTTCAAGATGGCTGAAGGCATCGGAAGACCACTACAAGAGCTGCTCAGATGAGGATGAAGAAGTATCAGTGGATCACTTGCGTTGGACTGCAAGAACCCAGAAGCACTTAGCAAACGTACCTCTACGTAATCTGTTCAACTTCATCAAAAAGACAAAATGCTTTCAGAAAGAAGCGACCGATGAACTATGATGATTATTCATCCTATTATCTTCCCCTATCCCATATCTCCTGTTTACTAATATACTAGTTCTTCTACCAACACTCCTTTACATGACTTTCTTATTTTCTCCTCTCTCTCTTCTATTCCTCTAAACTATATGAATACCACAATGGGCCTCCATAGGTCCCCGAGTGAAACTCGCTACAAGCGGGCAACCCTTTCAACCTAACCTAAATGACAAAGTTCAACCTTTCCAATAATTTAAAAAATAACACTACTCAACAAATTGAAAAAAATTTCATGTACTCCGGATGCGATAATTTTTTCTGTGTAGATAACCTTGACATGAGCTCGAAAAACGCAATAAAAAATTTTTTTTTCGTTTGGTTTTTTTTTATTATTTTTTTTTTAAATTTTAAAATTTTTTTTTTGTTAATTTGTTTCGTCCGGCATAACTCGGGAACCAGTAGCCCGATTTAATTGAATTAAATTTTAAAAAAATTTAAAATTACAATTCCCTTAATCTGTTCATATATTGTTTTCCTATACAAGCAACAGTTTCCAAGTTAAAAATGAATATATAAAGGAAAAAACTTATTTTTTGCCTAAAGATTTAATTTTTTTTTTTTTTAAATCCATAAAAAATCCAAAATGAAAAAAAATGTCAAATCTTATTACTTTTACGTAAAGTCACATAACCTATGAGCAAAATGAGACAAAGATCATGAAAATCGATGCACGCGTTTCGCTTTTATTCGCAATTGAGTAAAGGCATGAATTTCAAAAATTTAAAAAATTTTTTTTTGGTTAATTTGTTTCGTCCGGCATAACTCGGGAACCACTAGCCCGATTTAATTGAATTAAATTTTAAAAAATTTAAAATTACAATTCCCTTAATCTGTTCATATATTGTTTTCCTATACAAGCAACAGTTTCCAAGTTAAAAATGAATATATAAAGGAAAAAACTTATTTTTTGCCTAAAGATTTAAATTTTTTTTTTTTTAAAATCCAAAATGAAAAAAATGTCAAATCTTATTACTTTTACGTAAAGTCACATAACCTATGAGCAAAATGAGACAAAGATCATGAAAATCGATGCACGCGTTTCGCTTTTATTCGCAATTGAGTAAAGGTATGAATTTCAAAAATTTGCTCGACATATGCACAACTTTGTCTATGGTAAGGTTTTTTCTTTTTTTTTTGATTCTCAGAATTAACAAAACGGAATAAACAAAGGGTTATTTAATTTTTATGATTGCGTAAGCAAAGTAATAAACGCTAATAAATGTGCGTGAACAATTAAAAGGAAAAAAAAGGTACTCTTACGATCCAGGAGAGTGGCGTCTTTTCATCGACAGCAACAAGCAGAGCCTTAAAGCAATTTTACTGCACAACGGCAACGAGAAACCTTCGATTCCAATTGCTCATGCCGTTGACACCAAGGAAACATACGAAGTCATGGACAATCTACTAAAGTGCCTTACCTATGAGAGGCACGATTGGAAAGTTTGTGCCGACCTTAAGGTTATCGGTATCCTTTGTGGATTACAAGGTCGATTCACAAAGTACTGTTGTTTTCTCTGCCTTTGGGACAGCCGCGATCGTCAACATCATTACACCAGGAGGAGTTGGACAGAAAGAGTTAACTTCATCCCCGGCAGCGACAACGTGAAATATACACCACTCATAAGAAAGGAAAATGTTTTTCTCCACCTTTTCACATAAAGCTCGGACTCATAAAAAACTTCGTGAAAGCTATCAACAAAGATGGCGAAGCGTTCGCCTATTTAAAAACCATTTTTCCCTCACCTTTCATCGGCAAAGATAAAGGAAGGCGTTTTCGACGATCCGCAAATTAAAAAGTTGTTGCAAGACCAACAGTTTGAGCACATTTTATCACCAAATGAAGCTGCAGCTTGGAACTCATTTCGGCAAATTGTTTCCGGATTTATTGGAAACAACAAAAGCTCAAATTACAGAGAGATCGTCGAACAACTACTCCAAAATTATAAAAAAATTAGAGCAAGATACATTTTCTACACTCGCACTTGGACTTCTTTCCGGACAACCTGGGCGATGTGAGTGACGAGCATGGCGCACATGTAACAAAAATTACTTGGATTGGTATTGCATTCAAATCCTCGCGAACGTTTGCTCATTTTAACTATCGCGTTCGTCGACACTTGTTGAATGAGTAAAAATCGATCAATGAAGACCTATTTATACTGTGTATTGTTTAGTATTTTACTGACAGGTACTTATAAATGGGTGTATATTTTTTTACGGTGGCTACATACCTGTTTCACCATGTGTGAGTCTTAAATTTTCCGAATAATGACCACCCTTAAATGTGGGTTGCATTTCTGTAAAAAAATCATACAGGTAGCCAACGGAAAACCCAAATAATTAAAAAAGTCCCCTTTCCTTTTTTCCTTTTAATTGTTCACGCACATTTATTAGCGTTTATTACTTTGCTTACGCAATCATAAAAATTAAATAACCCTTTGTTTATGTCCGTTTTGTTAATTCTGAGAATCAAAAAAAGAAAAAACCTTACCATAGACAAAGTTGAGCATATGTCGAGCAAATTTTTGAAATTCATACCTTTTCTCAATGCGAATAAAAGCGAAACGCGTGCATCGATTTTCATGATCTTTGTCTCATTTTGCTCATAGGTTATGTGACTTTACGTAAAAGTAATAAGATTTGACATTTTTTTCATTTTGGATTTTTTATGCATTTTTTAAAAAAAAAAAATTTAAATCTTTAGGCAAAAAATAAGTTTTTTCCTTTATATATTCATTTTTAACTTGGAAACTGTTGCTTGTATAGGAAAACAATATATGAACAGATTAAGGGAATTGTAATGTTAAATTTTTTAAAATTTAATTCAATTAAATCGGGCTAGTGGTTCCCGAGTTATGCCGGGCGAAACAAATTAACCAAAAAAAATTTTTTTAAATTTTTGAAATTCATACCTTTACTCAATTGCGAATAAAAGCGAAACGCGTGCATCGATTTTCATGATCTTTGTCTCATTTTGCTCATAGGTTATGTGACTTTACGTAAAAGTAATAAGATTTGACATTTTTTTTCATTTTGGATTTTTATGGATTTAAAAAAAAAAAAAAAATTAAATCTTTAGGCAAAAAATAAGTTTTTTCCTTATATATATTTATTTTTAACTTTGGAAACTGTTGCTTGTATAGGAAAACAATATATGAACAGATTAAGGGAATTGTAATTTTAAATTTTTTAAAATTTAATTCAATTAAATCGGGCTAGTGGTTCCCGAGTTATGCCGGACGAAACAAATTAACCAAAAAAAAATTTAAAATTTAAAAAAAAAATAATAAAAAAAAAACCAAACGAAAAAAAAAAAATTTATTGCGTTTTTCGAGCTCATGTCAAGGTTATCTACACAGAAAAAATTATCGCATCCCGAG